>CM070725.1:22926597-24126597 GCA_036346275.1 Otatea glauca | reverse complement strand
TGCGTCGGTTCACGAACTGGAGGCTTCTTGTTGCGGTTCTTGTCGGTGTAGTCGTTCTTGCCCGAACCGCCAAAGTCGTTCTTGCCCTTCTCCAGCTTGGGACAGTTCGCCCGAATGTGGTTGGGGCCACCACACTCAAGCGGTGATCATGCCACCTCTCTTCCTCTCTCTCACCCTCTTGTATGCATGAGAAAACTTGCGGCGAGAAGAGCAAGCTCATTTTAAAATTTTCCAGCTTGGTCATCGCTTAGCTCGCAAAGGGCGGAAAGAGAGAAACCAATACAAGGATCAGAAGAAGAAGATCCAATGGGATCGGTGACCAAAGCCATCGACTGATATTTCGTCTTCCGAGAGACGACATCTATCTCATGAGTCTTGAGGCGGGAATAAAGCCCGTCAAGAGTCAGAGTCGATAAGTCGGTGGCGTCCTTGATGGTGGTCACCTTCATCTCCCAAACCCGAAGGTCGAGTGCGGTCAAGAAATGCCGAGCATTGTCCGAGTCAGGGTATATGCAACCAACTGCTCGGAGGTCGCTCAAAATCTTTGTAAACCGACCAAAACACTCGTCGAGACTCTCACCAGCGCGTTGATCAAACTTGTTGTACTCGCGCTTGAACTGGTCCTGCCTCACAGTCTTGATTTGAGTAGAGCCCTCATGGTAAGCATCGAGGGTTACCCAAATCTCGTGAGCGGAGCGAAGGTGAGAAATCCTATCATACTCACCGCGGCTAAGACCCTGTATGAGAATGGTCCTTGCCTTAGCATTCGCCTCAACGTCAACCATATTGATGGCCGTGACATTTTCATCAGCAGGAACCTCATACGGGAGTTTCACCTTCTACCATATCAGGTAGCCTTGGGCAGTGATGTATGACTCCATCCGGGATTCCAAAAAGGAAAATCAACTCCATTAAAGATGGGAGGCTTGGTGGAATATTTGTCCGTCGCCATGGCTCTTAAGACCGGTCAAGATCTAGAAAGAGCAGAACCGGCTCTGATACCAATTGAAGGACCGAGATGGCGAACAGAGGGGGGGTGAATGGTCACAAATAAAAATTCCCCCAAAATACTCCAACAAAAACCTCGACAAGATCGCTCAAAGGAAATTGTGAAAAACCTGAAAAAACTAGACAACTATGTGTACCCCAAGCTTGCATGGATAAGTACCATAAAATATGTGGGGATTTTTGAGTCACAATCCTGGTTGTCTAGTGTCCAAGATAAAGAGGAATCAATTCAAACTCTTGCTTTTAGAAAGGACATCAATTCAAATCACAAAAGTCACTTTCAGAAAAGCAAAAGCAGAATTTCCAGAACTTGTCCTCAATTTGCACAAGAGGTTGGTGGGTTTCTACAGCTCACAAATTTCTGAGAAATTTTCTCCCTATGAACATCAGAGTCATGAAGAACTCCACCAAATTTATCCTTAAAAAGCCTTACAGAAAAAACATAAAAAATCTAAGAACACAGTATGCTCAAGAACTTCGAGCAGAAAGTTTGGGGCTCGGTTTTCACCTCATGGCGCGTAAACGGTGCAACAAGTGAACTCCAAAATGTTTCTGCAGGTGTATATCGGAGTCCCGAACCTCCTCCAACAAGAATCACTCAAAAAGGATTTTTATATATTTTTACAAAAATCAAACACTGACTGCTGCGTGAAGAACAAGTTCTGAACAAAGTTGGAACTTGAAAGAAAAGATGTTCTCTACTCAATCCAAGAGTGCAAAAGAGATGTAAAACCATATGAACACACTCAAAACATCCAAGATCAGCAGCATTTAGAAGCAGGGGAGGCAAATCCAAATTACTTGAAAGTAAATTGCGGGAATGTAATTGCGGGAAAGTAAATGATGAATTTAAATTGTGTAAAGTAAAGACATAATGTAAATCATAAAATAAATTCAGAGGTGGATGGATAAAACTTTCATTTCTGGAAGGAGGTTACAAAGCCTCACATTCATGTGGGCAAAGCTCAAATGAGCATCAAAAACCTCAACACCTTCGAGGGAAGGAGGCTACCCCTCCACCCCTATTTATACTACTCTTGGGCCACCTACCACCCTTGGATGAGTCCCTCAACCCTAGAGCACTCATCTAAGGTCTAGGATTAACCCACACACACAGCCATGCAAGGGCTAACCCAAAACCCATACACATACCGGGTTTTCTTGCACGGTTTTCAAAGCATACTAACTAGACCCGCTAACCTATCAACTAGACCTCAATCCGACGTCCCTCATTGATCCACGCGGCATCTAGCTAGCATCATCTCCTTTCCTTGTCTTCTTGACTTTCCCGGACTCCGTCTCCGATCATCTTCCGGCGATTTCCCAACCGTCTGGACCTCCGACGCTCCTCGCCTAGTCCCGGTCATCCTTCGCCTCACTATGACCTAACACCGTCGCCCTGCAACCATCAAAGACAAGGAAACACATCACATAGCAATGCCCACAATGATATGCAATAAACCATCCAACTCATCACTACCGCGTCCATACGACCGGTATTGCCACTCCTGGCAGAGACAACTCAAATTGCTTCATTTTGAAAATCAATCCAAATCAAACTCAAACTTGAGCACACCTTGCTCAAATAAAGTCAAATACTCATCACAAACATGGATGGACCTCCACGTGGTCCTTCAAACACATTATCAGGCGTACATTGATGCCGCTAAACTAAACGTGTCGGCTACTTTGCCGCCGTCAACTCCGTTTAATATTTTCCCGCAATCGGTCTCACAACCGATTGAACAAATTAAACACGTACAATACCAAGAGCCGATTACGCCAGAATCCGGTCCCTCATAGGGTGATAACCTCGCGAGCCCTTTGTCCTGTACAAGAACCATCGGCTAGGAGGTACGACGGTATGAGCAAAACCAACAAAATCTGTCGGCTCGGTCTAACAAGCATTAAGTTTGCACTCGGGGCGAAATAGTAGTCATTGGTAGAGCCCCGATATCTTGTCGGCTAACAACATTAATTGGGCTGACCAAATTTCTGCCGTGTTGGTAGATCAATTCGGGTTACAGCCAAAGGGTAGAGTCATTGGATATAGAAAGCCTTATCCGGATTATATAGATCGTATGCAATATCCACATAATTTTAAAGTTCCAGATTTTGCCGAATTTTCTGGGATTGATTCGGTCACGACCTTAGAGCACGTCGGACGCTTTATCGCTCAGTGTGGCGAGGCAGCTTAGTCCGATGGGCTGAAAATTAGATTATTCCCCTTGTTTTTATCGGGAGCTGCTTTCACTTGGTTTACTAGTTTACCTCCAAATTCGGTTCATTTTTGGAACGATTTGGAAAGCCGATTCCATGAGTATTTTTCTCCGGCAGTTTGGAACTCAGGATTTCAGATGTAAGTTCTGTCCAACAAAAGATCGGGGAATCGGTAAATGATTATGTTAAGAGATTCAGGGAAGTGAGAAATAGGTGTTTAAGTGTTACCCTGCCTGATAATCAGTTGGCCGATTTAGTTTTCCAGAGTTTGATACCCCCATTTCAAGAAAAATTCGGCGAGCAGGAATTCACCAATTTGAGTCATCTCCTACAATGAGTATCAACTCAAGAAAGTTGTTTCTCCAATGAAAAGGGCTTCAAAGATGAATTCAAGAATTACAAAGACAAGATACAATCGGCTATAGAGGATGACCAACTAAAATTTGCAGAAGAGCCGACGATGCAGCTGGACGCTGGTCCTTTTCCAATTAACATGGTCCATTGCTCTAAAAAGAAGGAAAAGCCGGCACAAGATGCAGAGCCTAATGATCAAATTCATATATCATCGGCTATAAAAATGACGTGTCAAGCCGATGTACAATCAAATTATGATAGCAATAAGACACTCATGATTATTGTTGGCTCTATACAAATAAAAACCGACCGTGAAGGAAATTTTTTTAAAACAATCACACCAAAGGGTTATCAGGCTAAGAGAGCATTGCCACTACGTAAGCCGATACAGAAGTCGAAGCCCACTTTTTCCCAACTACTAGCAAAATATGAAAGAAGGAATGAAAGACCACGACGAAGTCCTCCACATCGGCTGGTTAATGAATATCGGCCAAGCGGCCCTGAAAGAGCTCACCAACGGTGCCCTTTTTGGCAATTTTGTTGGGAGAGGGGATTAGCTTTGCCATCACCAAACACATGTCCGATGCGGTATTACCCATGTCAAGGTGATAGGCAGCGATGGTCGGCTAAAGATAGAATTTCTAAGCCGACTATAAGTTGGAAACAAGACCAAGATGAAGGGTCTAACACTACGGCTAGTATGGATCTGTTAGGAAAAATATGTAAGTCGATCGAACCAAAGCTGAGATGGGGTCCTCCAGGTTTAAGCCGATCACAAAGAACAAGACTTGAGCGGCTAAGGACCCAAGAGATGAGGGAAGCTGAACAAGAAAAACAAAGGGATAAAACTTTTAATGAGCTTCATCCGATTAAGATTGCGAGAAAAGAGTGGAGGAAGAAAAAACCGGATTCGACCAATGATTTTTGTTCGACGAAGCCGATCTAGTCTGGAAAATCATACCACCCGTCAGCTCGTGATAGCCGATTTGGTAAGGGATCAACGTGGGATCGTGTAGTGTGCATCGGTTTGTCCAAGGTACTGGTTAGGTCTTGATTGGCTAAAACTCAAATACGAATATACGAGTTGGCCGATTACCGACCTGAAAGCCAAATTAACTCGATGCAGTTAAAAATTTGGCTATGGTAAGAAAATATATGTTCAAGTCGATGATGAAAATTTTTGGAAGATAACATGTTATCTCCCAAAAATGGGGGGCATATGTTTGCACCAAAATTTGGCAGATAGGGTCAAAATCGGCAGTCTAAGATCAACAAGATACGATTGGATAACGGATCAAGATATTTGGAAACAAAACAGGTTGTTAAGGAAAGCACCCTCCAAATAGAGGCCGATACGGATTCTATTCCTAACGTGTTGTACCAGGACTCTATCGGCCAATGGCAATAAAAGAGGTCTAGAGGTGATCAGAAAAGCTGCCCAGAGCCAACCAACCAATTCGCGTCTATTTTTCATCTACTTTTCCGTCGACTAGGAGTAGTTCTTGTAATTTAGTCTTTGTAATTCGATCTTGATCAATAAAGTTGTGCATCGCCGATTGTTGATCTTCTTCAAATTACACCCCAGGTTTGATTTATTCTGATTTTGTTGCGCATCGCCTTCTTCAGAATCGATCTGCCTTTATCCTCTGATTAGCCTTAATCGGCTAATTAGATTTATCCCGTTACCGTGACCTTGATCAGCTTCAAGCTGATTGAGTTTAAGCTGATTGATCGTTACGATCGGCTTTGAGAGAATTTTATCCTCTGATTAGCCTTAATCAGCTAGTTAGATTTACCCTCTTACTTTGATCTTAATCGGCTTCAAGCTGATTGAGTCTAAGCCGATTGATCATTACGATCGGCTTGTAGTGAATTTTATATTTTTACCTTGTCGATTACAGGTCAAATCGACTGGCACGCTCTGAACCCGGTGTTCGTCTGGTGTGCTGCTGTCAGAAACCCTACATCAAATTTTTTACGCCAACATCGCTTTATAATGATAAAATGTTTGACAAAACTCCCATGATTGACTGCACTCACAGTCACTGAAACGACCTACAGGAGTAAATTATTATTGCTGGAATATTATATGGCAATGTCGGGCCTTACTTTTGTTTTTGTCTTTTTTAAAGATTCTTTTTCTTTTGATCCAAAGCTTTTTAAAGATGACATGCTGGGATGCCTTCCTCAAACTTTACCTTTCGTACTCACCTGTGGTCGGTCTCCTTTCTTTTATCTTTTTTGTCGTTAGGTCTTAGCCTTTTCCACTTCTCGCACCTTTTATTTTCTTTTTGCCACTTACTTGACCTTTTGCTGTTTGCACCCGCCAACCTCTCATTTCTAACAACTTCTTTTCTTGTAAGTGTTTAGCATATGTTTCCGAAAACATTACAGATGCATATACTATCTTGGCCCTCTACAGTATTTCAAGATTCGTACCATCACTACTATAAAAGGGGTTATATTAGACTCCTCATCACTGACTCTTTTTTACAAAAATCGTCAGAGATGAGTCTCGAACACATCACAGACAGTTTTTCACTAAAACTGTCTGTGATGACCATTTCTAGGAAATAAGAACATAGAGCCCCGACCTCCTCTATATTTTTAGGGCTTTCTGAGCTATTTTTGAGGTGGCTATGATTGTGAGGCGATCTGGTGGAAAGAGACTCTGGATTTGGAGGTGTGATTGTAGATCCTTCTGTTCTAGGTCATCTAATGTTGTAATTGGTTCTAATTTGCATTACATTTAAGATCTAGCTTGGTAAAGAGGGAAATGAAGATGATTTATTCTAGATCTAGCTTAGTGTAGATCCATTTGTTCTCTGTGATGTAAAGTAGTAATTGGTTCTAATTGCAGTATACTCAACGTGGAGATAGTTACTTAAAGGAAGATGATCTAGGCTAATAATTGGTTGTAATTGCATTATATTCAAGGTATATACATCTAGCTTGATAATTAAGATATGGAATTGAAGATGGTTTTGATATAGCTTGGTGTAGATCCATTTGTTCTTTTTGTTCTAAAGTAGTAATTGGTTCTATTTGCATTATACTCAAGATGTAGCTAGCTATATGTAAAGAGAGAATTGAAGATGCTGAGTTTAAATATAGCTTACATATGTATATATATATACATTTGTTCTTTGTGATGTAAGGAGCTATATAAGTTTATCGGCAAGTTTAAATGTAGTTTATATGTAGCATATGTGTGCATGTACACTCCTAGTGTACTTAATTCATTATTTAACACCTATTTTATATACGTAGCGTAGATGGACCGAAGCTGGATGTACGCTGAGAACCGTGCGAGCGCCGAGTACATTAATGGTGTCTCCGCTTTTAGAAGAGTTGTAGAGGAAGATATGTTGAACAAAGGGGAGGAATTTATGCGTTATCCATGCATTGACTGCGAGAATATGAGGATGTTTCAAAACCCAACGCAGATCGAAGCACACTTGATTCTACGAGGTTTCAAAAGGGGGTATAATGTTGGACTAGTCACGGTGAAGGGCAGATGACTATTTTCAAAACCGTCTGTTTGCAAACTGTCTGTGATGACTATTTTTGCAGACGGTTCGCAAACCGTCTATGATCACCGAAGTCATCACTGACAGTTGCTCACAGACGGTTCGCAAAACCGTTTGTGATGACCCTTACGAACCGTCTGTGATGTGCCTGTGTATAGTATTGAAGGGATATTGCAATAATTAGAAGATAAGATGGTGATTTGAAATTTGAAAGTTTATATGAATATCGGGGCACATTTGACAGAAGTCATAATATACATGTACCTATATGTAAATGTGAAAAAAATTATATTCTATGTTTTCCGTAAGATTTATTATACTATTGCTGATATCTCCGTTATGTTTCATCAGCAGTTCCTTGTTCTGAGACCATTAGGAAACTAGACAGGCTTATCAATTCTGTTTCGGTAACACTAGCCAGAATGGTCGGAATATACCATTTTGGTGCTCAAAACGGTAAAAAAGAAATCCACCATCCGATACCAGCAAAAATTTCGGCCATTCCTGTGTTTTAGTGCATTCTGCCCATGTTTAAGGTCATTTGTGCACAGTTATTTACTCCAGTTAACTCCATTTCTTAAAATTTTGTATCCTTTTTCTTTTGTTTAAGGTTAGACATATCTCAAGTATTCTAAGAACTCCAGTTAACTGATTGTAGTCTAAGATTGTACCCCAGTTCAAGTGCATACGTGTATTAGAAATTATATATTTACCTGAAGAAATTAAAATATAATCAATTAAACAGTTAGCTTAGAATATACTCAGTGTGCAGCCAAAAATAGGTATTATCCAAACTATTTCAATTTTGACCAACTATATCTTTATGAATATCTAAATCCATGATATCACTAGAGGAGAAATATACTGTAGATGTGTTTTTATTAATCGACGTATACGTTTATGTCTTTATATGATTCTAAAGGTATCTTTTAAAATACCACAATGGTATCTTTACGTACAGTGCCGCTTCGGCCTAAGAGACACTTACTAAAATGTCTTTACATACTATGTAAGACATTTCGTAAAGACACTATATGTATTAAACATCTAAAAGAATGTCTATAGAGAATACAGAATGCTTCAAATAATGTCTCTACAATATAAAGTCTATTTAAGAAATGCCTCTATATGATTTTTGTTTTGACAATTTAAAAATACCTTAAAAACGCCTCTATAATCCACGTTACATGTTATTTAACCAAAATGTCTTAAAATAGTGCCTCAACAATAAAGTCACCTTCTAATATGCTGCAAAAAATATCTTTAAAATATGTTACGACAATTTGTAGAGACAAATAAAAACATACCTATAGGAATTGAAGTGCCTCTATTTGAGATTTTTTTGTTGTAGTGTATAAAAATAATATAAGTAGATTTGTCGTAGACTATACTTTCATAATATTATAATTATTAGTTTTGTGAAAATATTACAGTGGAAATTGGTGGAGCTGTGGCCGGAAGTTTTATTTAATTTTCGTGATAATTATTGAAAATATCGTATGTATTGTAATGTTAATATATGGATTGAATTCGTAAAAAAATAACTATGGTATATATATTAAGATAAATTACTTTTTCATGCAAGCACACAGGGTGGCGACTAGTTTCATTTTGTAAGATCTGATGCTGCTGCTTACGAACTGATCACACATCTGGCCCCTTCATTCATTTTTTTTTTTTGCAAAAATACTATCCTTCTGAATTTTTTTTACAGAAATAGCCACATTGCATGCTACAGTATCAAAGAAAGTAATGTTATGTGCTACAGTACCATGGGACAGTACTGTTCCGCACTCCCATTCCGCGGAATTCACTCCTTCCACACTGTCACATCGCTTCCCGCGCATAACATGTGCGGCAACTGGCCTTCCGCTGCCCCAGAGCGTGGCAATTCTACTGGTGCCGCGCTCGGCACCGCTTCCCGCGTCACTCGGTTGCCGTGGTCCCCTAGCATATAGTTTCTTGGCCTCCTGCGGTTCCCTAGCATAGAAGATTCCAGATGTCTGCCCCTAGACATTCTGCGGTAGGGAAAGGAGCTAGTTTTGCAAAAATATTTAGGACGAAGCCAATTTTTTAAAAAAAAAGTGAAGGGGAGGGCTAGATGTGTGAACAGTTCGTTGCTTACGGCCTACTTTTTCCTTGAGAATCTTCTATTTTGGTAAAGAAAAATCTAGGAGGCAAAGCAAATATTGATGTCACTAGATGTTGTGTCCATCAAGAACTTTGAACTACACGCCTTGAACCACTCCAATTGTCTGGCTTTCGAACCTTTTCTTTTATCAGTGAAAGCACATTGTTTTCTTCTTTTTAGGTGTTGTCAAAAGTTGATAGAAGATGCTCTTCATTTCATCACTTGTGAATTGACTCTTCCACAAATGTCGAAATCACCAAATCATATTACATAGCTCACTTTATGTAAAACATTGGTCCATCCATCTTCTGAACTTGTCGGAAAAAGAATGCGGAAGAAATTAATGCTAGCGCATATATATATGGCGGCCGGCCTGGCGGACCACATGAACAGCTTCCTGAGCATGGGAGGGTAGCATGCAGATCAGGGCAGGGATTTGAAAGCCTACTAGTTTCTGGCAATATGGACCAAGGTAAGCGACATAATTTTTTCTTGGCCTCAAATAATTCTTTCCTACGAGCAGTTTCTTCAACAAAATGATCTACATGAAGAATGTGGACAAAGATATCCTAATATATAATTTGTGCTCTTCTTGTTTTTATTTCCAGTATGTGATTATAGTTTGAAACCTAGTTCAATGTAATCAAGCAAATCAAATTTTTTTTGGTGAGGCATCGTGCAAATCACTTTGGTTTCGATACGAAGTCAATATATTTTTCTAAAATGATCGAATATTATACTCAAGTCAGTGTCAATGATATATATAGTGCGTTATGATGAGAATCTTTGCTATAAATAGTAACTTGTCTTTTGATTCATTTTCAGCTTATTAAATATTTAACATTTATATGGTCTGGTAGAGGGCATTATTTGGTGACAAAATTCCTATTTCCTTTAGGACTTATTTCTTGTGAGTTGGTTTGAACTAAAATGGTTTTCGTACGTAGTGCTTATTTGTTTGCAAATTGCGTAACCCCGGCCAACTAATATGGAAAGCAACATATTCTATATATAAAGTCCATTTGACGTTGATGACTTGACTTGTACTAATCCACTAGTATTTAATTAATTAACAACTACTGTTTTAAGATCTGCAATGGAATTATCCTTCCGTAGAGTTGTAAGGCCCCCATTTTTGATATTGAATACCAACAATAGGTTCTCTGTGCATACTGTACTAGTCCCATGATCAGTGGCTAGTACGCACAGAATTACAAATTGAAACACCTCCATACACAGTAACATTACATACGCTAAGCGTCTGAGATTACATAATAATATTACAAGCTAAAAACTTGAAAATCAGCAGCGGAAACTTTGTTTCTCTTGTAGTATGCCCATACACCCTCAGGCAACATACAAGGTAAAACCCTAGAAAAGATCGTCGTCATAACCCCCGAATCCTGAATGGTCGTAATGATCATCAGAGTATTCAATATCATCACCTAAAAACAACATTGATAGCAAGATTGAGTACATTGTGTACTCAGCAAGTCTTATACTGTATCACAGATGCAATTATAAGTAAATGCAGGTTATAGCAATGGAAAGATTTCTACAGTTATTTTGCATTGGCAAATTAAAGCATAATCATATACTATATTGCAACCGAAATTTGTAAAAGAGCATCTATTGTAATAACTAAGTATGAATACAGTGATAAGGATGTATTGTAGTCTGCCCGACTGATTCAATCCATTTCCATGTCATCCCCTAACATGAAGTATATTTCAAAACACCATTTCCCCATCAAATCATTTTGGAAATATTAAAACTCTATCCATGTGATGACTTTACCAAGTGTCTTTAACCGTAGGCGCGGTTAATTAATTAGATTTACACTCTGCAGAGGTGTACAGCTTTTCTCACAAGAAATGATCAGCCATTTTTGCCAGGCCAGTTGACACTCTTCCTTTGGGGTGTCGGCACAGTGATCATGACATAACCATTACATTGTCTAGACCTAGCTTTGCACCAGCCCGATGATGTTGAATCCTTGAAATGGAGAAGAAACTTGACAGTGATTCCCTATCATTTTAAAGTGTAACTCGAGCAGTAATTCCCTGCGATAGAAGCAGTAAATCCCTGCGATAAAGGTTTCTTCCCATACCAAGGCGTGCGCCGTTATACCGATATGAATTTACCCACAACGAAGTGTGGAAGCCCCTCGTAAGCAAACCTAGAAAGGATTGCTCATACTAACTCCCGCCTACCAATGTGCAAAGCCAGACCTAAGCAATTTTATAGGTTAAGGCTGTCCCATACCAGCACTCATGGTTGTACGCTTTTCTTGGCTTGAAAATAACCCATAGCTCGGTCCTTAATCCAACACGGGCAATACTCCTCCCTACACTACGTACAAGTCTAACCCTTGTACAACCGGCTATTGCCAATAATTGCCCGCATCTAAACCACAGTTTTATTTTGAGTTTTTAGTCAAAACATCCACAATCGGCAACATAGTAAATCCAACATTATCAAATTCCCAAGAAGCAGTTTGATTTAATCATCTACTTCGTTGCTAAATGGGCATGGCTAAGCGTGATTATTAATTGTATATTACCCAAGCTGACATTATGTAGTGTCTACCCTTTTTTCTATGGTTATCAAGGTTCACATGTCCATACTTATCAAGGAAGTTCCATGAAATATCAGGTATATCTACCAATAATCCAACATAGCATTTTTATGACAAGTATGTGCATGCATAATAGTTTTACAAGCATTGAAAGTAAATATTTGAAGTAATAGGATCAAAATGATTAAGAGGGGGTGCTTGCCTTGTTGGTCGTTGTCAGGTATAAAGTCCGGGTCGTCGACGAGGTCGTCGTCTACTAATTCAGGCTCGTCGGATTCTACTCGTTGATCATCAAGAATAACATACAATAAATAGCAACCTAAAATAAGAGCAAAAAGAAGATAGATAGAAAATCCAACTAAAAACTTACTCACAAAAACAGGAGTGCTTATTAGTAAGATTATGATTCGTGTTTATGTGGTTATACTGTCTCCCTTTTGTTTATGTTTACATTTAATATTTTTGGACTAACTGATATCAAGTATTTCTCGCTTCATATGAATTATTCATTTTATTTTAACGAATTCTAGATGCTAAAATTATTTAAAGAAGAAAGATCTATCTTATAGAGGTAGCATAAAGTAGTATGTGGTTAAAAGGATTCAGATGCATAGCAATGTATCTATAGATTTTTGAATTAATCGTTCATTACCAAACTTCTCGCTGCCATTCTATTATGGATGCATAACATACTAGGTTAGTTACTAAATCTTCATGTACTAATTATTACAGGCATGCATGTTCTTATATGAACACATACCTACATATACATATACATATACATATACATATACATATACATATACATATACATATACATATACATATACATATACATATACATATACATATACATATACATATACATATACACACACATATGCTTATTCATGCTCTTTATACTAGAACACAACCTATTAGCATAATCCATTATCTATCTAATGTTTTTATCTAGCCTAACATCATACTACTATCATGCTGAAAAGAAATATGTTTAGCAACCTTGTGAAATTCTTTTCTTATTAGTTTATTTATTATTGCATAATCAAACTAATAATATTAGCCTTCAATAGAAAAGACCTAAAACAACTAGTTAACCAAATATTTTTATATGCATGGGTTCCTAGCAGGATGAGGATCATAACAAAATTGGTTCCATACAAATTCAACTTTACTTGCAAAGTTTTTACATTTAGTCTATCTTCATAACCACTATACACCTCTGTGTTAAAATATTTTTCTAGAGTAGCTTTTCAAAATATTTTTGTATATTCTGGAAGTACTTGATTTTAGATGAATTTATAAATTGGTTTCATCTTATTTGGACTTCAGATGCAAAAGATATTCAAGTTTGAATTTTTAACCGATTCAAAAATCTAATGAAAATAGCAAAATACGCTTTCGCTACGCTGAAAGCGTCTTTTGCTTCGCGCCAGCAGCATGCGTTCAAATCCGTCGCAGCCGCTGACACTCCGGACCCATCCGTCAGTGACCCAAGGCAAGATTGCGGTGAACCACTGACAAATCGGGCCCGCATGTCATTCGGCCGAGACAGAGCTTGAGCCAGAGCTCGCCGGCGGTGAGGATCTGGTGAATTCCCGGTCTGGGCGAGGGCACGGTTAGCATCAGCACCCTTTTGCACACCTAAGGACGAAACCCATTCCTACCGACGACTAGCCGAACCACCTTGCCACCGTTGACATGCGGCGACGGAGGTGGCGGCGAGCCGTGCTGGCGTCAGAGATCTTCTGTGACAGAATCGGTTCCACCTAAAGCATCTACGGGACCTAGAGATTCTATTTTTATCGATTAGGATGTGAGAGAAGTGACGGATTAGCTCACCAACGATCGCCGGTTTTGGAGAAGAAGGAGGCTTGGTGGCGGCGAGGCTCCGGTCAGAATTTCCTGAAAATGATAGAGGGTTTTTTATGCTTGTGAGCTGGGAATGATATAATAGAAAGCAATTGAAGAATGGTTGCTTGTACCACCTTAAATCGATCACGATAAAAAAACTAGGGTTCTTCGGCCGATTCGGGAAATTGCAAAATTGGCAGTGCTCGGTGGATGAAACTGGATGAAACAAGAGGGGTTTTAAAACACGGTCTTTGGCGATCTTGCTTCGGTATTTATAGGCCAGGGGAGACGCTATAGAGAAGCTTACACACGGTGTGAACTCAGCTGAGTTTTGCGGCGCCTGAAAAGGAGAAGGAATTGGCCGATTCGTGGAATTTCTAAGCGAGGACAATGCGTGGTGAAGTGTTAATGAGGCAGTTTCCTCGGACGACGCGCAAATGCAGCAGTGGCGATGCTACAGCCGACGAGCTGATCTCAGCCACGCATGAGAGCTCGGTGGAGAGGAGAGGGAGAAGGCGGTGGCTGCGGCTGACAGGTGGGACCGCACAGTGAATTGGGCCCACGCGGCAGCGAGAGAGGAGGAGAACTCCAGTTTTGACTACAAGAATGTTGAATTGGGTTCACTGAATCTGTTTCCTATCTAATCGGTAAATTAATGAGGAATTTACTGAATGTACTAGTGCTAGCTTAGAATCTACCATAAAAATTTAGACCTATTGGACATTTCCAAAATTTACAAAAATTCTGACAATTCACTGTGCACATATTTATGCATTCAGTTTTATATTTACTTAGGTACATATATCTTATTAAAAAATTTGGAAACTTTTTTCACAGGTCCCATATGGAGACATTAACCTCTTTTAAAATTTTCATATTCATATTCTTGATAGTTTATTTAATAAAATTCTGACATTGAAGTTTCCACATTTTCAGCTTTTTAGTTTTTGAATTTCTATAAATATCAAACCTAAATATTATATTCTGATATTTTTACTGCAGATGACTCTTTCCAGGCTAAAGATAATATAAAAATTTTCACATCAAAATTATGAAATTTAATTTCTGACATTTTTACTATTGCTAATCATGATTCATTAAATTACCTTTCTTTTAATCTTTTAATACTTTGACATGACTTTAAAATTATATTTTTGTGTTCTGGATAGCTTCACGAATTTTACAAGGATTTTTTTTTTGTTTTACAAATATTTTCTTATTACATATGAAATGTTTGGTTGATTATAAAAAGGAGTTTTCCCTTTAAGCAATAATCACAGGAAATCTAGAAAAATCAGACAAAATTCAGGAAAAATCAGAAAAATGCAAAAATAAAATTTGGTTTAAATATTTACTTGATTTCTTATTTTTATTGGATTGGCAGGATGTTACAAGAGTGTAGTAAAATTATGGTAAAATTGGCCATAGAACATCGTAAAATGTTGGCATTTGACCTGGGACACACTACTTGCGGTTTGGCTAAAAAAAACTCTAAAATTGTGGCCATTTAGCACAACACTCTACAGATATTAAAATAATATTGTCAGTAAGCACGAGAAAGAGGGTGCACAAAATGTCTAATTTTTCCTTAGTGAAAACTTGTTTTAAAAATACCTCGATCTCTTCCTCCTCCCTTCTCCCTGTAACATTCTTAAATTTCCATTTCTGGATAGAATTAATTAATAATTTCATTTCTAATTTGTTGATATTTAATTGTCTTATTATAGATTTTTAAAATCCATTTCCAATTTTATAAATTCTGTAATTATTTATTTACATTCTTTAGTACGTAGTTAATCACAAGCTAAAATAATTTATATGAATTAAAAATGCTTTGTTTATAATATCCTATTTTCTAAGGATTACTGGAGTTAATTTGACAATTTTGAAGATTAAGATCAGGAGGGGCAGTTTGGGCATATGAGAGAGATTCTTCTTCAAAGCACAAGAAATAATTATTTTAATTGGTCGTGTGTTTTATGGCAAATGGACATTATTTTTCAGTATCTTCTAGTAGACTACGATTTTTGAGTGTCCCCGAGCAAGTTTTAATATTTTGTGGTGTCCAATAGACAAGTTTTTTTTTCTAAAATTACAAACTTTTCAAAACACACTTACATGTTTATTTTTGACAGGCTTCTACAAACATCTTAGAGTTTCCTGTCAGATCTAACGAGCAGATGCTTGGATTTTTTTCCGTTGAAATTAAGAAGCCATTACAAACATGCTCATTAATGGTTATTAATTAATATATATATGTTCCACAAATTCGTACCGATGATAATGTCCTTACTCCTTAGCCACAGTTAGAATACCAAAGACATCCAACGTGTCATCACTTGTACACGTAGTAAGCGTACATCATAATGTCCAAGAGGGGAAAAAACGAAAAAAAAAACACTAGAGATGCTTTTCACATTGTAAATCACTAGTATGGTAAGCTGTAGGTCCCTTGTAGTTATCACTATTTATTTTCTAAGATTTGTTTTTTAGTTGTGTGTTGCCTGCTCTAGTCCTTTTCTGTAGTGGTGTGATCCAATTAATGCATAACAAATATGACTTATCTATATATCTATACTAATTTGACGCTCCTTCAAAAGTCCCCATGTTAATCATAGGTGAAAAAAATATAAATTAACATTAATCGAAAAAGGAAAAATGCTAGAAATAATACCTACGTTAATGAAAAAAAAAAGAAAACATCTAGGCCTTTAATATGTGTCTACACCTTTTTTTCCAATGGTTTAGACGAAAGTCAATGTTGCATGCCTTGATTCCTCCGGCCAATGTTTCTCTGCATCGAAAGCTCCTCTCGTGCGTATACACGTGAGCAACACTGCAACTACCCCACGATCTAACACGATCTAGGGATTCCTTTTTTTTTATTTGTTTTGCCGCCGTCACCACTTCTCCTGGCATTTCTCTGCAGTCATTCACATGGATGCCAATCAGAGCTTAAGGAACATAGGGGTTAAAAATATGACTGCCAATATATCATTACTGTAGCAAAGTATAGTTGTCCGAATGGACCGGTAGCTCAAACCGAAATATATAAATGGACAAATATAGCATGGCAATGATAAAAAATCAAAGTAGAATTTCATACGCACTTGGAAGGCTGGTTTATCAATTTGAGAATACGTGATAATTAGGGTGGAATAACTAAGGTGTGGAAAAATAAATTTTTAGTATATTTAAATTCAAATTCAAAACATATGTATTTCAAAATGATTTAATTAATATTAACTCAAGATTAGGCATTAAATAAATCTGTGCAACAAATGAAAATATCAACTAATTAAATTTGAACCAATATAAAAATTCAAATTTAAAAGCTAAATCTATGTCAAAAAAATTCAAATTCAGAAGCTAAATCTATCAAGATTAGGCATTCAATTAAATAGTAAAATGTTGAATTTTGAAAGAAAGAAAAAAACTACAAAATTCTAAATTAACACATTTCTGCCCAAATTTATATAAATTGGACTAAGAAGTTATGAAAATTAGAATATGTTAGAGCTCGATCCAATCCACTAGAAATTGTAGAAGATTTTTTAACTTTAAAAGATGGGGAAATTAGCTGAGTAATTATGAAAAAAAAGTATAAATAGTTTGAGGCTGTCACGTAGGTATAAGGTTCATGTAAATGGAACATAATATCAAATCTCTCTTTTCCATCTCGCATGATCTTTTTAGTGTTTTTGAGCAATTTAAAACGTGCAGCCCATGTTAGTATGTATAGTTGACAAACTCGATATCTATAAATATACAGCCTCTATTTGTTATTGTACTAAACCTATCTTCAAGTAAAGGTGCAAATCATTTGATGTTGCACCCTTAATTGCTGCCATTAATTTTCTTTGACTTTATTTGATGTAAGAATAACTTATCTGCATTTCTTCCAGGGCGAGCCGGCAGCTCTGATGTGGAGGACATGATCCGTACACTAGGTGAGGAACTGAAGAGAGAAGTACAGAGTACTTTACACCCCCCCGGGAGAAATGTAAGAAACCGAGCAGCAAGCGCATGCCTCCCCATCAGCAAGGTCAATGCTCTAGCCTGCAACGTTGATCCGGCCGAGTACGAACCGCAGTACGTCTCCATCGGTCCGTACCACCGTGGGAGCTCACCGCTCGCAGCTAAAAAGATAGAATGCCTTGAGGAAATCCTCAAAGCTGGCCGGAAGCCAGTGGAAGATTACCTGCGCGAGATGGAAGGGCTGGAAGACGAAGCCCGGGGCTGCTACGCCCACAAGTTTGAGGACCTAACGAAAAAGGAGTTCGTGCGCATGCTGTTGCTCGACGGCGGCTTCATACTCGTGTGGTTCACCAACGTGAAAACCCGCGCTACCACACAGCAGGGAGCAGCACCAGGAAACGTCTCACAGCCGTCGTCTTCGGGGCAACGCCGCTATAGTGACGTGGTGAAAAACAAGGACATGGTGCGCGACGTGTTTTACCTTTTCGAGAACCAGATACCGTTCTTTGTCATCGAGAAGATCCACGAGCTAACTATGAGTACTAGTGGCAACATTTCTGCAGCGACTCGGATAGAGGAGTATGTCGAAAGGCTCCTGGTGGAACATCCCTATATGGCTGCTCTGCGGAAGAGAGTTGAAGAACCAAGCCATCTTCTGCACCTGCTGCACATGCACTTCATGCCTGCTGCTCTTCAATTAATGCAGCCGATGGGCAGTCATATAACCAGCGACAGGTGGGTGCCGCCGGTCCGCCGTTGGCAGTCGGCGACAGAGTACCACAACGCCGGCGTGAAGTTCAAGAAGCGGGAACTCATCGCTGGCAAGGCGCGCTGCATCCTGGACGTGACGCTCCACGACGGAGTGCTGGAGGTACCTTGCCTTCTGATGAACAACGAGACGCCAAGGATCCTGCTCAACCTGATGGCACTGGAGCAGGCGCAGCGCAACAGCTCGTTGAGCTATGTGACGGCGTACTGCTTCTTCATGTCGCAGATAGCATGCACGGATAAGGACGTGGCGCTCCTGTCGAGCAAAGGTATCATCGTTCACAGCCATGCCAACAATGCCGAGGCCGCCACAGCCATCTCCGGCCTCTGTAGGGGGATTGTCTTCGATGTGAATAATTCCCACTGCAACTATCTGTGGAACGCAATGCAGGCGCTGGATCATCGTTACAAGAGCCACCCGCGGAAATGGTGGGCCGAGTTACGGCGAAAGCACTTCCAAAGTCCGTGGACCATGATTGGGCTTCTCTCTGTCGCTGTCCAGCTTACCTGTTCCGTAGTGCAAGCAATCTATTCAGTTTTCAGTGTAAGCAAGGGCTAGTGATGCCCCTTGTACCAATCAAGCGTGTTTATTGAGTTAAAAAAAATTAAGCCATTCGTAATATGGGATTTGATAAAAATCACTCGTATAATTTCTCCAAAGAAAAAATCAGTTAAATTTTGAGCCCCTCATACCTCAAGATTCTTTCACTACTACAGAAAAGGCTATCACAAACGGTTCGCAAACCACATCACATACGGTTTTGTGAGTCATCTGTATCGTATTGTCAGTGATGACAAAGAGTCATCACAGACGATTTTACAACCGTCAGTGCAAAAACTCATCACAGACGGTTCCAAATTGGAACCGTCTTTGAGGTAGCATTATCACAGACGGTTCTAAGGAATAAATCGTCTGTGAAGATCCTATCATCACAAACGGTTAAACATGGAACCGTCTGAGATGGTGACCTTATCACAGATGGTTCCTAATTGGAACCGTCTCTGATTTAGTAACATCACAGACAGTTCCAAAATGGAACAGTTTGTGATGATACTACATGACAGACGGAACCGTCTGTGTTGAGCTTCACAGATGGTTCTTCCTTCGAACCGTCTGTGATGTTAATTTTGTATTTTGTACTAAATTTTAATTTATTGGCTAGCCTCATGAAATGCTAGCCATTCCCTTTGAAACAAAAGGCAGTACACAGCATCAGCAACATATTATTACGACATACATTTAAAAAATAAACTCCAACTATATGTTACATCACATACAACACATCCATTTCATAAATCAACTCAGATCACACGTTATAACATATCTACAGCGCATCCATTTTAGAAATCAACTCACATATATACTAACTATTTGGATTCATAACTAAAAATGACAAATTCGCAGCATAAGGTTCACAAATTAATTAATTCTGAATGCATGGTACGTAACAAATTCACAACTCATTAGTTCAGTCCTGAGTGGCATCTGCCCTTTGGATCTAACACATCACGCATGAAGAAGGTATAGAGGTTTCCTCGAATACTCAGGAGGTCAGCCTGTTCCAACGTAGATTCAGCGTATTGCCAAGGCTGTCGATGAGATGACTAAAGTCTTGCATGTATATAAATTTAAATTCATAAGTGGACACAATTGTTGCAAGATCGACAGACCTGTATTTCATTGGTCTACTGTGAACCAACGAAGAATGCAATGTTGTGGAAAACGTAGAATCCACATTGGTCAGTGGCCTTTGGCTGCTGGCGGCACTGCTAAAACATAATAGGTTAATTAGTTCCGAAGGTATTATTATGGAGTGTAAAGGATTAATGCGTACTATCAGATACCGAAAAGTTAAAAGTATGCTTTAGAATGACTGGGTTCTTCTTGTGTGGCCCTCCGCGATATTTGTAGACATATAATGACGTGTCGAGCAATTCTATGATAGGCTTTAAGTTGTGAGTGCCATCCTTTTTGGAATCAAGGTAAATTATCTGGTTCTGTCTTGGTATAATTACGAGTAGAACCCAGTGATACCTACATAGGTATGTCGACATGGTCACTGAACCTAACTTCGAGATACGATATATAGACAAATAAACAAGTATAGCATCTGGATGAAGCACTTACCCCGGGTTGTGGGGTAAAAGTATGATTTTTTTGTCAGAATGAGCCAGTAATAGTTTTTCCACGTACTCATGGACGACTCGTTTATCTTCGTCCATGGTTTGCTTGGACACCTGTGTGGGTCGGCGAAACCCACCGGTTCTTTCCTTGCTATTGCTTGGAAGATCATATATCTACATATAGAAAATCAAGGATTACATATATATATGATATTTATCATTGAAGTAGAAATGTAGACGGTGATTGCAGACACTTAAAGTGTCCAGCATCTTATGAGTGAGGCGTCGAGCGCTCTGAGGTTGTACAGATCGAACAAGTCGGAGAAGCCAACCATGAAGATGCCACCTAAAAACCGGTGTAACAAATGCTCCTCCTTGAAGCTTACCGAGATACTCGATGTTCGTTGTGCCACCAGCTTGTTGGCTTGTTGCATGCACCAATCTTGCAATCGTTTGCAGTCTAATGTAAGCGTCTTCGTGACCTCATCCGTTACGAACGGTTGCCCCAGCTCAAATTGCCGCACCAACGGGGCAAACGGAAAGTCAGGGGCTGATCTGGTACCTTTCGATTTGCCCTTGTCTCCGCCTCCCCTTCTACCAAATATATTCTTCATAGAAGATGACTAGGCCCAAACTACAGTAATGGTCTACGCCTGACGGGACACGGTAGCTGATTTGGTGGGCTCCTTCAGTTGATCACATGGCTCCGGTAGTGCTTGTAGCATCGGTGCTCCTAGGTGGGCGTCGAAGGAGCTAGATGTCCTTCTTGGGCTACTGGATGAATGTGCCGATTACATCCCCTAGTGTGACGATCTCATCGTTTGGGGGCATCTGCAGCGTGACGGTCTTGGAAATTTCATGTACACCGTCAACTTGGACTTTCGCGTAGCCCAGCTCTAAAGAACGACTGTGAATAAACGCCCCTACACTGGATGAGTACGCTTGTCCCCAAGCAGCCTGTATGGGAACAGAGCCATTGGCAAGCCTCACTTGTAGATTGCACGGCGTGGGCACCTACATAAGGGTACACAAGTAATTAGCTAACACGTCCAACAGGTCTATCTAAAGAGTATTGCAGCATCTTACCTGGGTGACATCAGGAGGAAATCTGGCTTCATCCACGTCCATCTAATGGGCAGACGCGCAGCTGCTCGGATGGTTGGTTGGGCTGAACAACACCGGTGCTTCTTGGGTTTGCACGTTTCATGCCTGCCTCTCCGTAGCCACCCTTTGCTCCATCCGTTCCTCAAGGCTTCGTAGCTGACTATTGATCTGCTCTTTGAGGCTTTCCTCAACCCTTTCTTCAATCAAGGCTACTAGCCGTTCCTCGCACACAGCTTTGCTTCTCTTCCTACTCCGGTATGTGTCGGAGTCATGTGGGAATCCCATTTTCCGGGGAACAAAAACATCTAGGCCTCGGGTGCGACCTGGGTGCTCCTTGTTTCCTAAGGCCGTGGAGAGTATATCTTTCTCTCTATTTGAAGTGAAAGAGCACTGGGAAGATTCCGTGCTCAACGATATTAGGCGTTGGGACACTTCCTCATTAGCGGGGTTTTGCAAAGGACACGCCACCCGAAGACATGGGACGTGACCTCACTCTTACCCAGTTTCAGGCACGCGGGTCCACGATCGAGGCAAACGACGGCGCGACCTCCTTATGGACTGCCTCGTCGTCCTCCCTCGTCCATTGCGCGATCTTGCTCGCGTGTTCTGATCAACTGCAGGAAAAGCAATAATTCTAACCGAACCAGGCAATGTTCAGATTAGTAACAGAAAGTGTTTCTCTAGAATGCAAAGACCTGAACAGTGGATTGATATCTTGCCACAACCAGATTAATTTGCTAGTATATTTACCAATTGAACCAGGCGTTCAAACTTCAGATTAGTAACAGAATTACCAAACGAATCAAGCACAGAAATTCTAATCAGTAACTAGCAAATTAGACAACCTATCAGATCAGTGAAATAGTAATGAAATACCACAGACAGAGAATACTGGAATATATGAGACTACTGATCAGACTTAAGCAAATAATCAATTCTTTCTAACATGCATATACTATCAGTTCAAGGCCTAGTTCACTTTATTAACTGTCATATTCATCAAATAACACAATATCATCATTGAGCAACAGAAAGGCAGCAGAAACAGAGAGCAATCCTTTGGAAATACTCACTAAGGAATAGCAGTCGAAGCTATTCAGATGTTCAAGGCAAGGCACGACTGAAGTCGCTGTCCCAGAAAACCGATTGCCGCCGCAAGTGCCATGCAAAAAAATGGCTCAGTCTCGGAGATACAATGCCCGCTTTCACAAACGTGACACACCGATTGTAGATTATAGACAATAATCACAAATAAGCATAACATATTTAGACTTTCAGACAGTGCATGAATCAAGACTTGTAAAGCATGTAGTCTATCAGTTCAAGGCCTTATTCACCGAATAAATTGTCAGCATCATTATATACCCTAGTATCATCACAGAGCAATCTCAAACCCACAGCCAGCGAAGTGAAGTATATATACTCACAATCGGAAGAGCAAGGGGGACGGAGGAGGGCACGGGGGAGGGAGGAGGCCGCTGAGAGGGAGGGCACGGGGAAGGAGGAGGCTGCCGAGGGGGGTAGGGTGTAGCCTGGTCGAATCGCTGCTAAGTGGCGAGTGCGCCGCCGAGAGGGAGGGAACGGGGGAGGGAGGAGGCCGCACCGCCGAGGGGGAGGCACGTCCGAGGGGGAGGGCACGGGGGAGGGAGCTAGGTTTTCAAGTTGAAAACTGAGGTAATTTGGGACTTAACATGGCAAGGGGCATAGCGCCGCGCGCGAGGCAGTGGCCATAAGCAAAGTGCGGTAGGGCCATCCCAGACGGTTCTGGGATTGAACCATCCGGGAAAAATGGTCATTCTAGATGGTTCTGGCTTTGAAGCGGTTGGGATGAATTTATCCCAAACGGTTCAATCCCACAACCGTCTGGGAAAAATGGTCATCCCAGACGGTTCTGGAGTTGAACCGTCTGGGATGAGCCATTTTTTCCTTAATTTAATTATAATACATACATCTCATTTAATACAATACATACAGATGTTTAATTTTAATCAATACAACTCACGACAACTCCACTTGCTTATTCTTTTGTACAAAAATTAGCACTTCACAATGATCAACATGTTTGTAGCTGGCTTCCTCAGGTTGGTCTTCCTGGGTTGTGACACCGGTACCAATAGAAGGCAACTCGTCAAACTGATTGTATTCTTCTTCATTGACCACATTGTCGACTTCAACAATCCTCTTTTTTCCCTGAAGAACAACTTGGTGCTGCTTGTTAGATGGGTCGGTTACGTAGAAGACTTGAACAACTTGGTTAGCGAGAACAGATGGTTCGTCTTGGTATCCGACATGTTCAAGCTCCACAATTGTTACTCTGTACTTGTCAACCTTCACGTGCTCCTCGCAATTTGAAGGTTGAATATGAAAAACATGTTAATGCTTTTGTAGAGGTCAGTTGTCTCATGCTTGTCACCATGGACTCTAAGCTCCAAAAGCAATATAAGGACCAAGATGCTTACAATATGATTGTGGGTTTGAAGGGCATGTTTGGGAATCAAGCAAGAGCTAAGAGGTATGGTATCTCAAAGCTTTTATTTGCTTGTAAGCTGGCTGAAGGCAGTCCGGTCAGCCCTGATGTGATCAAGATGATTGGTTACATTGGGAGATTGGAAAAACTTGAGTTTCCCCTTAGCATCAGTTTGGCCACAGATGTTATTCTCCAGTCTCTGCCACAGAGCTTTGAACCATTCATTATGAATTTTCATATGAATAGCATAGAGAAGAGCCTAACCGAACTACATAGGATGCTCAAGGCTGCCGAGGAAAGCATTAAGAAAAAACCCAATCATGTGATGATGGTTCAGAAAACAACTGCATTCAAAAAGAGGAAGGCTAAGGCTGGGTGAACGGGAAAGAGCAAGGGCAAGGCTCAAGATGAGATCGCAAGCCTGAAAACTAAGCTTCAGAAGCTTAAAGTTGACCCTCAACCTGATACCCAATGCTTCTATTGCAAGAAGTCAGGACATTGGAAACGGCTCGAAAAGTACAGCGGATAAGAAGAATAGAAATGTGATTTCCACTTCAGGTATTAATGTTATAAAAATTAGTCTTGCTACTTCTTCACTCAGCTCATGGGTATATGATACCGGTTCGGTTGCTCACATTTGCAATTCGATACAGGGGCTGATAAAGAGTAGAGACTTGGCAAAAGGAGAAGTGGATCTTCGCGTGGGAAATAAAGCAAGAGTTCTTTGGTCTTGCTTGTTGGCACGCACCCATTACATTTGCCTTGAGATTAGTTTTAGAACTCAATAATTGTTATTTTGTTCCATCTTTGAGTAGAAACATTATTTCATCTTCTTGTTTGGAACATGAAGGTTATGATTTCAGAATAAAGAACTTTGTTTGTTCGATATTTTTGAATGATATGTATTATGGTCGTTGCCCCATGGTGGTGAAGAGGAACGCGGTATGCTACACTAGCACAAAAAAACTACCGCGTAACCAGAAAGCTACTCGCAAGAAGGGGATCATAGATAAGATTACCACTAGACGCGCAGTTGCGGAATCCTTCACACGTCGATGTAGTGGATCGTCCTCGCCGCAGTCGTTGCGTCGATGTAGTGGATCGTCCTCGCCTGGCCGTGGATCGTCCTCCCACGCCGCATCGCAGCAGCGTCACCACGATGAGTCCACACGTCCGAGAGATGGAACGCCGTGCGTCGTGTGCAAGCACACAGTCGCTAGGCGAGGCAGCAAGAGGAGTAGGCTAGGGTTTGAGTGAATCACTCCTAAACCGTGGGAAAGCACACCTGCGCCTCCTCCTCCCTCCTTATATAGCCACGAGATGAAACCTAAACTAGGGCCCATCGTGCTAAGCCCACGAGGTTCATTAATTACGGATCCAATCCAAATTAATGCGTCCCACCATTAAGTGTGTGACCTGCGAGTTCACGTGCGTTTGGGCGTGGATTCGGAAAAATCCTTTTCAATCCAATAGTTGGTAGTGGCTTCTTGCAAAGTATGCCAACTCCCAAACATACTATGATCAAATCGGACGAAACCTATCAAAAGTACTCATGTAATAATCCCTTTGCCAAGTATATGAAGATTGATCTCAAGGCGAGAAGCATGTCATCCTTTGATGATTCAATCCATCTCTCGTATCCGTGATATATTAATAAGTTGTGATTGACTCTCAATCACGGCATGGCCATGCACTTCCTTAATCATATCACACGAGTGGCCTTGTCATATATCTCCGTTTCATTAGAGTGGCAAATTCCATCTTGATCGCTCACTTCCTCTGCACGTTTCATAGTAAACATGAAAGCTACCTTTATAACTATCCGGTTAGGAAGTAGTGTTTGATAGCCCCAAGGAAAACTATTACACATGTAGGGAATATGACAACCTCAGGTCTAAGGATCATACATCTACTAGGTATGAGATACACTGATGACACATAAGAATGAAACATTCTCGTAGTGTCCCATTGCGGGTCTATCTGACCCATGTTCTTCAACATGCGTCCACAATGTATAGATGATATCTCCATATCCCATGATCTATGAAGCATGATCATCGATCACTACATGTGCTGATCTATTCATTGTTGTCTTATACGATGATATCCGATCAGAGATATTTATCGAATTACATCATTAAGTAAAGAGCTTCATAAGCAAGTCACATACTTGTTGATCAATACAATGATATACATTCATTGGACCAATAATCATATTATTATTCATAAACAT
This sequence comes from Otatea glauca, assembly GCA_036346275.1. Classification (NCBI taxonomy): domain Eukaryota; kingdom Viridiplantae; phylum Streptophyta; class Magnoliopsida; order Poales; family Poaceae; genus Otatea; species Otatea glauca. The sequence goes on along the minus strand of CM070725.1, from coordinate 24,100,248 downwards.
AGTCATGTTACAATCATTTAAATGATTGCCTCAAGGGCATAACACTAACAGGTGGATGGGTTGTACGTACTTGAACTCGAAGAAAAACCTGCCTATAACATTAATGTAAAAAGGCCTCGGCCTAATGATTTGAACCCTACCTTTTTATGGCATTTTCGCTTAGGACATATAAATGAGAAGCGCATGAAGAAGCTCCATGGTGATGGACTTCTAACCTCATTTGATTTTGAATCATTTGAAACATGTGAGTCTTGCTTACTTGGCAAGATGACAAAAGACCCTTTCACAGGTTTTAGTGAGAGAGCGAGTGTATTATTGGCCCTAGTACATACATATGTATGTGGACCAATGAGCTCGACTGGTAGGGGTGGGTTTCAGTACTTTGTAACTTTTACCGATAACTTTAATAGATATGGATATATCTATTTAATAAGGCATAAATCTGAAATTTTTGAAAGGTTCAAAGAGTTTCAGAACGAAGTACAAAATCAACTTGGCAAATCAATAAAACACTTACGATCAGATTGTGGTGGCGAATACTTGAGCCAAGAGTTTGGTGATCATCTAAAGCAATGTGGCATCGTTCCGCAACTTACTCCGCCAGGAACGCCTCAATGGAATGGCGTGTCCGAACGACGAACCGAACTTTATTAGATATGGTTTGGTCAATTATGAGCCAAACAGATCTGCCATTATCCTTCTGGGGTTTCGCTCTAGAGACAGCTGCGTTCACTTTGAATAGGGTCCCATCAAAATCCGTTGAGAAGACACCATATGAGATATGGACTGGGAGAAGACCCATGTTGTTATTTCTCAAGATATGGGGATGTGAGGCTTATGTAAAACGTTTACAATCAGATAAACTTGCACCTAAATTAGAAAAATGCTTTTTTGTGGGGTATCCTAAAGAAACCAAAGGATATTACTTTTACAAAAGAAACGAGAACAAAGTTTTTATTGCTCGAAATGGTGTCTTCTTGGAGAAAGAGTTTCTTTCAAAAGAAATCAGTGGGAGTGATGTGTATCTCGATGAAGTTCGAGAATCACATGAATATGTTCAAGCTACCACTGAACCTTCACAAGATGTACAAAGTGTTGTACAACCTGTGGAAGAGACACCAACCCCACGTAGGTTAGGGAGGCCACGTTATGTACCTATAAGATATGGGAATGATATATTATTGTTGGACAATGATGAGCCCATGACTTATGAAGAAGCAATGATGGACCCAAACTCTGAAAAATGGCTTGAAGCCATGAGATCTGAATTTCAATCCATGCATGACAATCAAGTTTGGAACTTGGTCGATTCTCCTGATGGTGTAAAAACCATTGAATGCAAATGGATTTTCAAGAAGAAGATAGACGTAGATGGAAAAGTTCAGATCTATAAGGCACGGTTGGTGGCAAAGGGTTTCAAACAAGTTCAAGTAGTTGACTATGATGAAACCTTCTCACCAGTAGCCATGCTCAAGTATGTCATGATCATTTTAGCTATTGCTGCATATTTTGATTATGAAATATGGCAGATGGATGTCAAAATAGCCTTCCTTAATGGGAATCTATCTGAGGATGTATACATGATACAACCTGAAGGTTTTGTTGATCATAAATATGCTAAAAGGGTATGCTTAAATATGCTAAAAGGGTATGCAAGCTTCAAAGATCCATTTATGGGTTAAAGCAAGCATCTCGGAGTTGGAACATTCGTTTTGATGAAGTAGTCAAAGGGTTTGACTTTATCAAAAACGAAGAAGAGCCTTGCGTTTGCAAGAAGGCTAGTGGGAGCGCACTTGTGTTTCTGATTTTGTATGTGGATGATATATTATTGATCGGGAATGATATTCCTATGCTTGAAGATGTTAAGACTTCATTGAAAAGGAGTTTCTCAATGAAGGACTTGATAGAAGCATGCTATATCTTGGGCATAAAAATCTATGGAGATAGATCAAAAAGGTTAATTGGATTAAGTCAGGAAACGTACATTGACAAGATATTGAAAAGGTTCAATATGCATGAATCCAAGAGAGATTTCATGCTAATGTCACATGGCATCAGTCTTTGCAAGAATCAGTGTCCTTCGACAACTGATGAGCGAGACAGGATGAGCAAGATTCCATATGCTTCAGCTATTGGGTCTATTATGTATGCCATGATCTGCACAAGCCCAGATGTCTCATATGCTCTAAGTGTCATGAGCAGATACCAAGCGGATCCTGGTGATGGTCATTGGATAGCCGTAAAAAATATCCTGAAGTATTTGAGAAGAACTAAGGGTATGTTCCTTGTTTTTAGAGGTGAGGAAGATCTGGTTGCAAAGGGTTACACCGATGCAAGCTTCCAAACTGACAAAGATGATTTTCGATCGCAATCTGCGTTTGTGTTTACGCTAAATAGAGGAGCAGTAAGCTGGAAGAGTTCCAAGCAAAACACAGTGGCCGACTCTACGACAGAAGCGGAGTACATTGCGGCTTCGGAGGCCACAAAAGAAGCTGTGTGGATTAAGAAGTTTATCACAGAGCTTGGTGTGGTCGCTAGTGCCTCTAGTCCAATGACATCTATTGTGATAATAGTGGTGCCATTGCACAAGCTAAAGAGCCTAGATCTCATCAGAAGTCTAAACACATACTCCGACGCTTTCACCTTATTCGCGAGATTGTGGATAGAGGTGACATTAGAATATGCAAAGTACATACGGAAGCCAAAGTGGCCGATCCGTTGACAAAGCCACTGCCACAGCTTAAGCATGAGGCGCACACGAGGTCTATTGGTATTAGATACTTAATTGATTGACTCAAGTGCAAGTGGGAGATTGTTAGTGTTATGCCCTTGAGGCAATCATTTAGATGATTGTAACATGACTATGTTTATGAATAATAATATGATTATTGTATTGATCAACAAGTATGTGACTTGCTTATGAAGCTCTTTACTTATTGATGTAATTCGATAAATATCTCTGATCGGATATCATCGTATAGGACAACGATGAATAGATCAACACATGTAGTGATCGATGATCATGCTTCATAGATCATGGGATATGGAGATATCATCTATACATTGTGGACGCATGTTGAAGAACGTGGGTTAGATAGACCCGCAATGGGACATTGCGAGAATGTTACATTCTTATGTGTCATCAGTGTATCTCATAAATAGTAGATGTATGATCCTTAGACCTGAGATTGTCATAATACCTACATGTGTAATAGTTTTCCTTCGGGCTATCAAACACTACTTCCTAACCGGATAGTTATAAAGGTACCTTTCATGTTTACTATAAAACGTGCAGAGGGAAGTGAGCAGTCAAGATGAAATTTGCCACTCCAATGAAACGGAGATATATGACAAGGCCACTCGTGTGATATGATTAAGAAAGTGCATGTCCATGCCGTGATTGAGGAGTCAATCACAACTTATTAATATATCACAGATACGAGAGATGGATTGAATCATCAAAGGATGACATGCTTCTAGCCTTGAGTTCAATCTTCATATACTTGGCAAAGGGATTATTACATGAGTACTTTTGATAGGTTCTGTCCGATTTGATCAAAGTATGTTTGGGAGTTAACATACTTTGCAAGGAGCCGCTACCAACTATTGGATTGAAAAGGAGTTTTTCGAATCCATGTCCAAACGTACGTGAACCTGCAGGGTCACACACTTAATGGGCTAGGACGCATTAATTTGGATTGGATCCGTAATTAATGGACCTTGTGGGCTTAGCACACTAATGGGCCCTGGTTTAGGGTTTCATCTAGTGGCTATATAAGGAGTGGAGGAGGGTGGGCGCAGGGTGTGCTTTTCACGGTTTTGAAGTGTTTCACCCGAAACCCTAGCCTCCTCCTCCCGCTGCCCCTGCCGAGCTACCAGGTGTTTGTACACCGACGCACGGCGTTCCATCCCTGGACGTGTGGACTACTGCGATGACGCTGCTGCGACTGCGGTGTGGGAGGACGATCCACGACAAGGCGAGGACGATCCACTCCATCGACGCAATGACTGCGGCGAGGACGATCCACTACATCGACGCGTGAAGGATTCCACAACTACGCGTCTAGTGGTAATCTAATCTATGATCCCCTTCTTGCGAGTATCTTTCAGGTTATGCGGTAGATTTTTTTGTGCTAGCGTAGCATACCGCGTTTCTCTTCACTTTCTTGCAAAAAACTGATCTTTTGCTCTCTAGGGGATTATTCATGGAAAATCAGGCTTTAGGTGTTCTTGTCTTGTGTTCTAGCTTTCTATGACATGTGGGAAGTCATATAGGATCATCTTGATCATCATGAACCCACGAGCTAGTTGAGGGCCATATTTTTGTTTTTGTATCCGTTCTTGTGCACTCTTCTTTAAATTGAAAAAAGGTCAGAACTTTGACATCAATCTTTGCGATTGAAGGTTGGAATAGGTTCCTGACATCTTTAGGAAGGTGCATACCATGTTTCACAAGTTTTGGATCATTCAATCAAAAGTTACATCAATTTTTTATTTGAACTCGTGCTGAAATTACTGTTCATATCCATGATTTTACTGTTCATAGCGGTAGTGCCAGCCTCGAGCTGAAAACTTCAAAAACTGGTTTTTCGGCTGCCATTTGATATCTAGGGGTTTTGGCTCGTTTTATTTGGGGGTAAAAATTTAAAGTGTGATCATTCACCACCCTTTGATCGCCATCTCGGTCCTTCAAGTTGGGTGCTTGGGCCTTCTTAAATAGACAAGAATAGTGGTGGAACAGTGGTGTGAACTGAGCTCCATGTGTGTCCGCGGTTGCGGCGCCAGGGAGAAGAACTTGGTGATGGTGACCGGGTTTTGCAGGTAACACGGCATGGGCAAGGCCAGCGCAATGATTTCAGTGCCCTATGTGGTGTTGGTGCAATGAACATGGTATTGATTTACTCAGGATTTTGGTTTTTGTCCAAACAAACAGAGAAGTGGCTGGCTGGTTTGGAGTTGGGAAGAAGAAGCTTATGACATGTGGGCCCGACTTGGCAAAGAGACAAAGAACCAATTGGGTTTTGCTGTTTGCACAGTAATGTTTTCTAGTTTATTCCAGCTAGCAAGGATAGTCCAGAATTTTTGAAACTTTTTGTATGTGTATATAGGACAATTTTTACCATTCTGTAAAAATTTCAGCTCAAAATATTGTGCACAACAATTTTATAAATTCTAACAATCCTGCAATATAGAATTTCCCTTTTCTGTTTTTGATTTGTTTTAGAATAAAAGTTTTGCTCAAAATTTTCGAAACTTTAAAAGGTGATTCATAATGTCCGAAGGATGTTACTGTAAAATTTTGGGATAATAAAAACTTATATTTATGTTATAAAAATTCTAACATTTTATTTATCGAATTTTCTAGATTTCAGTTTGTGAATTTTTAGATGCTGCATATAATGTTTATTATTTTTGATAATTTTATTGTATGTCACTTATGTACTGTTTATGACTTGGTAACAGTTTTAGGATACGATTAAGTACAAATTGTTTTAATTAATTCAGATAATTATTCTGTTGCTAGTCCAAATTAGTGTTTTAAATCCCTTATCTATAATAAATTTGTTCAAACATTCTTGAGGTTTTTCAAAGGGTTTATAATGATGGCCTTATATTTAAATATATTTTTTATAGAATTAGTTTTTATGTAATTTCTTTTTCCAAAGTTTATAAATCAAGAATCAAATGCTGAAAACAAATTTTCAAAATACCAAAAATCAAGAAAAATAAAGGAAAAGATAGAAATTCAGAATAAAATCATAATTTCAATTTAATTTTACATTTTATTCATTTTTTTCTCTGGGATGTTAAACTTTATAAATAACCTTGTTTCAAATACATTTCTTATTAAAATATAAATAAAACCCACAAATAAATGTTAATACAAATGAAACCAGTTCCTAAACTCCTGTAAAATCCTGTAACTATTTTTCTATAATAGTAATTGAATTGGACCTTGTATGAACTAAATTTCTATTACCTAGTAGTCACTATTCATGATTACTATAAACTAACTCCTAAAATGGTAAAATAAGTTTCTAAAAGTTACTGGAACCATAAGAATCTCAAATATACAAAAATGATTCTATTTAAACATGCTTTGCATCTGAATCCTATTAAAAACCTGACCTTTTATAATATAAACCATAAATCCATAACACAAACAAATGGACTCAAATAATAAGAAATCAATATTTAAATATTTTTATCACCAGAACCTTCTATTTTGATTCATTGTAAATTTGGTATTATTTCACTTCTTTTTGCCTCTTATTGTTATTGCTTTATATCGATAATGTGTAGAAACCGATGTCTCCGAAGGTACGACTGTCGACTTGTGTAGAAACCGATGTCTCCGAAGGTACGACTATCGACTTCAACCCCGAGTCGATTCCTGAATCAACTGAGTAAGGCACGCACCCCCTTTGAGTGTATTAATCCTATTTTTTCAATTAGTTTATTTTGTTTTTGTCAATTCTATTATGCATAGGCGTATTTTCAGTACGTTGGCTATATTGTGGTACTGGTAGTTATAACCTTATCTCATGGAACTTCTTCAATAAATATTGAACTTTCAACCTTGATAACCCTAGAATAGGGCTAGACAATTCATAATGTCAGCTTGGGTATATGTGATTACATATCGATCATGCTCAGCCATGCTTTCATAATGGAAATGATTAGACATGCTATTCTTTATAATTTAAAAATGTTGGAAATGATTAAAAAGGTTGGATATAAAATTAAAGTTTGCTCATATTTTGGTAAAGATGAAAATAAAACTATGGTTTGACGTGGGTGATTTTTGGCAATAGCCGGATGTGCGTGGGACTTTCACGTAGATAGGGGAGATTATTGTTCGTGTCTCATTAAGGACCGAACTATTGTGTTGTTATCAGGCCAAGGACATAGTGCTACCACAAGAGTTGGTATGTGGTGGCCTTAACTTATTAAGTTACTTAGATTTAACTTTACACATTGAAAGGCTGGAGTAGTACAGGCTTTCTGAGACGAATTGTTCGTAAGGGTGTCCAACAGAGGAGTGGGTGAAACACATACCAATACAACCGCGTACAACATAATGTGGGGAGAAGTGGGACAATGGGTGTTTAACCATTCGTCGTACAGTGATTGTACAAATATCTTCTGCCGCTATAGTATGGGTTTGTCATCACCTGTGAGACAAACCTTTTTATGGTACGGAATACCATACAAGGAAGGTCCCAATGAGTATATTATACTAGTGATATGACCAGTGGCTAGTACGCACATCCACAAAATTGATAACACATCCATACACAATATATATTACATCTGATAATGAAGTTGTTATACATGTTATTCTTACAAGCCAAAATAGAGATGCAGCGGAAACATTTTTATGTTGTAGTTTTCCTTAGCCCAGTGTTCCTACAGGAAACTGACAAGGTAAATCCTAGAAGAATTCTTCTTTGGAAATCCGTAACCTAAGTTATCATAGGATTCGTCGGGGTAATTTGTTTCATCACCTAATAAACAACAACAATAGAAAGTTTTAGTACATTGCATACTCAACACTTGCAGTATAAACAAATAATTAATAGATGCTGGATTTATCAAATGGATAGCTACTAAACTCTTTTGCATTAAGCAAACTTGAATCGTAAATTCTGAATAGTAGATTGCAAACGGAATTTGTAAATGGGCAATTGACTTGATAGTAAATAACAAGAATGTAATCATAATATAATAACTCAGTCCCCCGTGATTGAGTTAACAAATCGTTCACAATCAACTACTAGCAACAAAACTGAAATAAATTCTTCCCAATAATAATTTCCAATAAAAATCCATTCTATGAAAATGCCAAAACTTATAACTATGAGATGACTTTTACCAAGTGCCCTTGACCATGGACGCAGTTTTCCGAAAAGTTTTAACTCTGCAGAGGTGTACTGCTTTACCCACATGATATGCCCAAATCTTTGAGCAAGCTATCAGCACACTTCCTTTGGTGTGCTAGAGAGAGATCATAATATAACCGTTACATTATTTAGACCTAACTTTGCACTAGCTCGATGACGACAAACCCATCCTATAGCGGCAGAAGATATTTGTACAATCACTGTACGACAAATGGTTATACACCCCATTGTCCCACTTCTTTCCATTTCATGGTGTACACCGTTGATCGGTAAATAGATAGAAAATTAAATTGAAATCTATTAAAGGAAACAAGAATGGTTTAGGGTTTTGGTGTAATCTTTTTATCCGCATTAATCTATTCAGTCCTTCAAACATAATTTGATCCTTTGTAACCATTTGGGCATGAAATAAGCTTTAGGTTCATTTCATGACATGGTCTCCTGACTTACGTGGATTGTAATATTTTTTTTACGAATTCAAGAGGCTAAAATTATTTGGATTTATAAAATTAAGATAAAAAGACAACATAAGGTGTTGTGCTTTTAATATGATTCAGATGCAATGCATATCATAATAGGATTATTTCTACATTTTAGGATTGTCTAGTCTTAGGAGTTTTTAGCAACTAGCTTTTCATGAACATGCCTTCATTTTCACAAGTTATTTATATATATACTATTATATGCATTGAATTTATGGCCTTTTTATATTTTAGTTTAAATCTTCACAAAATATGAAATATTTTTGTTCATCTAGGGATATTAAGGTTTACAAACTGGTTCCACCATCATTTGAATATTCATGAACTACTCTTAGTTATTTGTATTTTTATTGCATTAGGAAATGATTTATTTACAGAAACAAATTCAAATTGATTTCAGACTTAAATATTTTTGCAGAAATGTGTTTTTGGTAATCTCAGAAGCATATATAATTTATTTCATTATTTTATGATTTATGGTTTACATATTTCTAGTTGTAACCATATTGGGGCTTTATTCAAATTTAAATAAATTAATTAAAAATATGATTCAAAATTAAATATTTTTGTATATTTTGGAAGCTTAGGATTTTAGATGAATTTAGAAATTTGCTTCACTGAATTCAGAGTTAAAATGTAAAAATTATGCATGTTTGAATTTTGCAGGATTGAAAAATGTAAGAAAATTCAGAAATACGCTTTCGGTTAAAGGAAAATGTCTTTCTGAATTTCCTATTTTACTAGTTTCTTTTGAATTTTGGCTCTAAGACCGACATGGAGGGCCCACTAGTACTGGCTGCGGCTCAGCTGTGAGGGCTGAAGCTGACAGACCGGGCTCGCGACGCAGCCTCACATAGCAAAGCCGAGGTGAGGTGAGATCATCGAAGACGATCCAGCAGGGATCTCATTCGACTGAAGGTACGGTGAGCAAGTGGACATCAAGGCACACCAGGGGTGGGGTCGGCTGCGACGGGTAGTGACCAGAGATGATCTGCCACCGTGCACCCGTGGTGGCGTTCATGGCCGAGTGGTGGATCGTGCACGGGCGAAGGTATGGAGAGAATCAGTGGAGTAAGGAGGTCCTTTACCCTTTTCCTAAGCTGGGTGTTTTTCGGTTTGGGCTACCATCGGGGGGTCGAAGGCGAAGAAAATGACCAAGCGGTGGCGGTGATTTGTTCGGTTAGTGATGCATTAAACTGAGGGGAAATGAGTAATGGATGCTCAAGATACTTCGGTCAAAATGAATTGAACGATGATTCATCAATTTAGCCGAATTGAGCTTCAGCCATCTTGCTTGAAGATTGCGGCAATGGCGGAATTGAAGGTGATTTGGCGGAGGTCAAGTATTGGGGTGTGTGAAGGGGGTATGTGAGTGCTAAGGAAGGTATTGGCTGGTATTAGCACAGCCACATCGGCTAGAGCCGAGGTGTGAACGGTGCACAAGTTTGCGATCGTAGTAGCGTAAAACTGGGGATTTGATGACTATAGCAGAGGTGTGGCAGGGTATGGGCAAGCTCTGCTTTGTCACATCGACGTGGCCATGCCGTGGCAATGATTCCTTTGCCGAATTCCTATCGCGGAAGAGAATTGTGTCGGTTGGAGAAGAAGGACAGGTAGGAGACTGGAAGGTGGACCCCTCGATGGGTGGGCCCCACATGGCATAGAGAGAAAGAGAGCTATATGGTTCATCCACTCTGGCCAGTTCATAATTCCCAGCATTATTAAATGGCTATCAAATCAAGTCTAACCTTTTTTATAATTACGTTTCTTAATCCTTAGGCAAATTTTATGGTGATGTAAAATTTTCAACACGAAATATAATGTGTAGAATTTATAAAAATTCTGACATGCTTGCTATCCAAAATTTCCCTTTTTAGTTTTTGATTTTTGTGAGGATACAAATTTTTCTCAAAATTTTTAGAAACTTTTCTGGTGGTTACTAATGATTTTAGGATACTACGATAACATTTTGAGATTATTTACCCTTATATTTATTTTATAAAAAGTCTGACATTGCATTTTGGGAATTTCTATGTTCTCGTTTTTTTATTTTTTATTTCAACAAATAAGGTTTATTATTTTTGATAATTCTGTAAAATACATAATTATTGTAGATTACGTGGTAAATTTTAACAATAAGATAAAGTAAGTAAATTTTTAATAAATTTCGGTATATTTCCTATTCATAGTTAAATTTTATTGTTTTTGATTTGTATCATTACTTAATATATTCATATTACTTTCAAATTTTATAAAAGTCTTTCTGGTGATTTCCTATATTTAAATAATATTTTCCCACAATTTTATGTTATATGTTTTCTATTTGCATGATTTATCATTCAAGAATCCATTATTAAAAATATCTTTCCTTTGGGGACAAAAATCAAGAAATCCAGAAAAATTATAACATCCGAATTTTTGGCTTTATTTGAATTTAATATGAATTTTATGAATTTATTGGATTTTTTGGATTTTATTTGAATTTATTTAATATTCTTAAATATGGAGTTTTGAGAAAAGTATTTAAATATTGTTAAAGTTTAAGTAAAGTTATGCTAAAAATATGTTATTTGGGTTCCTAAAGTTTCAAAATATTTTCTAGATTTTTTCTGATATTTTTTCTATTTTATTTGGTTTTATTTATTTTTTGCAATTATTTAAATTGGAAAAGTATCTAAAAATCTTGGTGAATAGTAATGGGCTGAACTCGTGAGGGCTCGGCCTAGTAAAGCGCTGTGCGACCTATTTCTTGATGTCGCCAACCGTGGCCGTTAGATTTCAATCGGGCCGTCATTTTCATCTCATAAACCTAGTGAACGTCCAACATTGGATTATGATCAAACATTTAGGATTGATGCGTGTTTGTTCAGGTCATTATCTAACCGTGGCCGTTGGATTTCGTGTGTGCCTCGGATTGAGCCGTGTCGCAGCGCATCGTAGCCGGTCTCTCGCCATGCGTACGACGCCTGGTCATTGTCCCCGCGTGTCCTTCCCAGACTCTATTCCATGGTAGCTGTGGACACCATCTCCGTCCCAGTCACGATAGGGATGCCTAGGCCTATGTAAGGAGCGCGCCGGCTGCGCAAGGTCATCCGCAACAGAAGCCCTAAGATGATCGCATGATTGGAGCCGTCGTTTCTCCGTAGTTCAAGGTCTTCTCCATGCACCGCTGAGAACTTCTTTCTGTTGGTTCGTGGCTGGTGGTGATCCAATAGGGACATTAGCTAGACCGTTGACTTCACCGCAACGAGGTGCATCTAGTGCGCGCATTGGTTTGGCTGAAGAGTCACTGGAGCACCATCGCACCGCGAGACCCGTCGCCACCAAAGAAAATAGCACGCTGCCGAAGTTCCAGAACACCAAAGAGGAAGGTAAGGGGAGCATCAGGTTCGTGCTGACGAGATCTAGTTGTAGGTGCCCTTCTCGCTCATCGCAGGTAACCATAGGGCCATGTGTGCCTCCGTCCTACGTGACCTTACCTCGGTGTTGACACGTGTATCTACGTGGCCGCCACATCAATCTTTTTGCTGATGTGTGCGCTTGTGTGGCTGTTCCAGTGTCTTTGTGGTCAGGGATGCATGTGGTAGCACAGTTAGTGTTGCGGGTACCTCTGTCAACCGGTGGATCATGTAAACTCGGTCCACTGTGATTAGACCATCGACCATGGACCTTGTCGATTATCTAAATATCGGGTATGAGTACATACCGAAAATACGAAGACTAAACCATATATGTTCAAGCAACCATCTAGAAACTCAGGATATCACGAGCCCAATTCTATGGGATAAGATATACGCGGAGGGGATATCTTCACACTAGGAAGGACTCGATAACTTTCTCGTTATGAGGAAACCGACTCGAGTACGCCTGGTATTCAGGGAAGTTTGGATATGCTGCTAAGATCACGAGACGATAGACTCCTCATCAGCTATGATCTGATATCCCAAACCGACTACAACTCAACTTGAGGCAGGGCTACCCCGACTATATAACTCCAGGGGTAGGTATCCTCAAAGGGAGCTTCCGGGAAAAAAGACTTTTAGAGAGAGCTTTTACAAAACGCAGAGTAACTAGAAGCCGACGGACCACGCTTCGTCATCCTCCAGCCATAGTTTAGCCATTGCCTAGATCCACTCTTCATTGTACCTAGGGCTAGACAATCTGCTTTGTACTTGATACACTAATACATACATCATCCGCACAGGACGTAGGGTATTACTCTATCCACAGGCCTGAACCTGTATACATCGTGTGCCGCTGTATTCGTGCTTGACTTTGCTAAATTGAAAGTACCCGTAATCATAAGTTTATTATCGAGATCTAACCTTCCATAGACCTGGTCTGTGGACTCTGTCCATAGACCAAGGACACGTATCGCATCTTGGTTGGTTCGGGTTTGGTGCTGACGTCACGCTTGCGTCATAAATCAATTTTCCAGTAAAAAAATAATTCGGTTAAATAATGATTTTCTGTATTTTCTTATTTTCAAATCTTTCGAGAGCCCATTCTCCCTCATATTAGCTTGGATTGAAGCAATTCAAATTTCTAAAAATTTGTAAAATTGAGATATATTTCATTGTGAATTTTTTTTTATATTTGGTATTCTCTCTTGTTACGCGTAGATGTCGAAGTGCTCAGAGCATCCGAGGAGGATTCGTTGACTCAAGATCAAGTTCCAAAGCAAGAGCAAGAACTTTTCCTAGGCAATTTGTGCTTTGATCATGTTGAATCCACTTTATGAAATTGCTATATTTTTTACTTTATGCATGATATTTTATCTGTACAACTGTTTCAAAATAGTTCGGGATCTAGTTAAGCCACCTAGCTGAACTGTACCCTACATTTTCATTTGTATGCCATGATTAATTGTCACCCTAGATTGGTTCGATATTAGTTGGTTATTATACTAATCAACATGGGTTGGTTAGATCGTGTTAGTATACTTAGCCATGCCCGTGTAACTCATGTCTTTGGAATATCAAAAGGTAATATTGACTAATGAAATATGGAACATGTTTATGGAATTGGTGTGTTAGGTGTTGTCACACAATGATGTTGAGTTGTAGTGACAAGGAGGCACTACTACAGAAAGGTTTATATTAGACTCCTCTTCACAGACGGTTTTAAAAACCGTCTGTTATGACAAACATCACAGACTGTTCTCTAGTGCAACCGTTAGTGATTTAATCACAGACGGTTCTCTTTATGAACCGTCAGTCATATCACAGACGGTTTTAGTTAAAACTTGTATGTGATCATATCACAGACGGTTTTAACTAGGAACCGTCTATGATAAGGTAATATCACAGACGGTTCTAACTAGGAGCTATCTGTGATATGACCTGAGACGCCTATATAACCATATTGATAGAGGTTCGTAGCGCCAGATCCATGCGTTTCGTCTCCTGCAAACCCTAGCCCCCGGCAATCCTCCTTCCCAGCGACCTCCTCCCCGGCGACTTATGCGAGCACCTGCTTCTCCCCATCGGCTACCTCCTCCTCTGTGAGCACCTCCTCCTCAACGAGCACCTTCCCATCGGCTACCTCCTCGTCCTGGAGCACCTCCTCCTCCTCCCCGTCGGCTACCTCCTCGTCCGGGAGCACCACCTCCTCCTCCCCGTCGGCTACCTCCTCGTCCGCGAGCACCTCCTCCTCTTCTCCATCGATGAGTTGTGTATGAAACCGATATGCTTGACTAGGTTATTGTGTTTGTGAATGATATTTGTGAATGAAGTTTAGAAAGAATGAGGCTGTAACTAAATAATTGTAGCTCAAATGCTTGACTAGGGAAACCATTTTGAGTTTGTGAATTAATGATGTTTGTGAATGATGTTTAGAAGGAATGAGGCTGTATATAGGATTCATGATGGTTGAACAAAACTGGATATAGGATTCATGAGAGGTCAAACATAAAATTCTTAGCAAGCTGCATATATATAGCTTAGCAGGCTGCATAGCTTAGCAAGCTCTAATGCCTCATTAGGTCACCGCAACACAATTTCATTTTTCTATGTCAATATGTTGGGATCTTTATTTCTTTGTATGGATTAGTTTGCTAGGCCTGAGGTATATATATAGCAGAACATAAAATTCATATAATCGAGAATTCAACATTAAACTTGTTATATCACACAAGGATTGATGTCTTGGAGCTACTATGTGTTGAATGTTCAATGCTTCTTTTGTGCCTATACTAGGTGATAATGTTTGAAACTTATGTACATGTCATCCTATCTCTATCTTGCATCGTCATATTGAAGTGAACACCTAATTCATTATAATATATTTATGGTAAAGACATGGAAAAGCTGTTAGAAACTAAACAAAAACTTGAAGTGGAGATCGAACAGCTGAAGGGGAAATCTGAGATAACAGAAAAGATTTGTGAGATCAAACAAGAACTAAAAGACATAGATGATTGCTTGCAAGATATCGAATCCCTTAACACGGCACTCATCATTAAGGACCGCAGGGCGAATGCAGAGCTGGAAGAAGCTAAAGCTAAGCTTATAGATGTAATATGAAGGTTTCTAGTACTGAATTCAATGTGGTTACTGCCCTTCTCACAACAACATGATCGCTTTTAATTTGTAAGGATTGAGAGATATGACTGAAGATCAATCGGTTATTGGTGTCAAACAAATGGGCACTGTACTGGAGTTATGGAACTTCAGAGAGAACCGAGAAGCCTCTATTGCGGAAGCTATGGCACATATGATGGAAGACATGAAAAAACTATAAGGTTTTCTTGTCTTGAATTACGAAATAATGTGGTTTCTAGCTGAACACTTATTGATATTTGTGGTATATATCATATTTTGTTAATGTATTGTTACCTGAACTATAAAATATTTGTATCATATTTGTGGTAAGGTCTTCTGGCCTTGAACTATGAAATAATGTTTTCCCCCTAACTCTCTTGGCAGAACTTTTATGATTAGTATCTGATGTTTGAAATTTTAATCTTCTTAGATATTTATGCAATGACATTTACAAGACACAACCAATTATAGATTTTTCAATTCAATATCAAAACATCCTAGATGCATTGAGGCAACAGCTTGTCTGATGAGAGGGTCATAAAAATCTCTGCCATACTCTAGATGCAATTGCTTGTTATACAATTTTTTGACTGTTGGCTAAATGGATTGATTTTGAAAACATATGTTAGCACTTATATAAATATGGGCACACATAGGGATATGATATACATGATTATGATTTATCACTCACTCTAAATGTGCCACTTCCCAACTTCCTCAAGATTGCAATTAACACAACTAATAAGCATGAGTAAGAACTTGAACAAGCAATTTAAATTGAATTTCCTGAATAATGCAATGTAACCTACACAAGGCTATAAGCTTGAAAGACCATGTGGAAGTCTACCCATGTTTGTGATGAGTATTTGACTAAATTTGAGCTTGTTATGCTTTGGTTTGAGTTTGATTTGAATTAGATTTTCAATTTGAAGCAATTTGAGCTCTATCTGTTTTTCCCGGTGCTACCGGCCGAGCGGTAGCACCGGACCCCAGAGTGGTGTGGAAAAACCAGAGAGGATGTTTTTAGGGGATGAGGCAGCTGGTGCTACCGGCCATGGCAGCCCGGTGCCACCGGCCTAGTGGTAGCACCGGCCTAAATAGCCGGTGTGAAAAAACCAGAGAGCATCTCTTCTGGTTTTGGGTTGTAGGGCGGTGCTACAGGCCAGGGTCGGTAGCACCGGCCCTGATGAGCTTGAATAATCTGAAATTGTGATTTTAGGAGTTTAATTGCATATCTATTTGGACATTTCTATGTGATGGGTATTCTTTATTTTTTAATGGTTGCAGGACGACGGGTTTTTATCATGGTGAGGCGAAGGATGATCGGGACTAGGCCAGGAGCATCGAAGATCAAGCTGGTCGAGTATCGCCGTAAGATGCTCGGAGATGGAGTAGGTGCAAGCCAAGAAGACAAGGAACAGATGAGATGCTATCTAGACGCTACGTGGATCAAGGTGGGCCGTTGGATCGCAGTCCAGTTGATAGGACAACGGTCTAGTTAGTGTGCTTTGAAAACCATGCATTAAAACCCGGTATGTTTGGTGGGTTTTGGGTTAGCCCTTGTATGGTTGTGTGAGTGGGTCAATCCTAGCCCTTGATGGAGTGCCCTAGGGTTGAGGAACTCATCCAAGGGTGGTAGGTGGCCTAAGAGTAGTATAAATAGAGGGGAGGGGTGGCCTTCCTCCTCATGATGGTTTTAGAGGTTTTGCACTTTGTTGTGAGGCTTTGTATACCTCCTTTCCAGAAATGCAAATCATTTTCTCTTATGCTTGAATTTACTTTAAGCATTTAAATTTAGCATTTAAACTCCGCAACTTAAATTCTTGCAATTTACATTCATGTAAATTGTTTTTGCCTCCCCTCCTTCTACATGCTTTTGGATTTGCCTCTTCTCCTTCTAAATGCTTTTGCTTCTTGTGCCGAGGATGTTGATTGATGGATGAATCTTCTTCAGATCATATCCCAATCATCTAGGCAATCCATGCATCTTTCTTGCAAGAAACCAATCTTGTGTTCCTAGTTGAATCATTCTTCTAGATTGTGTTTGTGGGGTGTTGGATTTGTGTTCTTGCTTGTTGTGACGTGTGGGAGGTTATCCAATATCATCTTGATCATCAAAACCCCACGTGCAAGTCCAAGATCAAGTTCTTGAGTTTTGCTCAAACTTGGTGTGTTCTTCCTTCAAAGTGAAAAAGGTCGGAACTTTAACATCAATCCTTGTGATTGAAAGTTAGAATAAGTTCCTAACATCCTTAGAATCACATCTACCAGGTTTTGTGAGTTTTTGTCCAGCTGATCAAAAGATTCCACAAAATTTGCTTTTGAGTCGTGCTGTTTTCAGACTCTTTTCTTGCTACTGTTCTTGAGCCCAGTGCTACCGCCCCTGGTGCGGTACTACTGACCTTCGGTGCAGCCGGCCTCCGAGCGGTAGCACCGGCCATCCAGAACAGCTTGCTCATTTAACTTGCTTCCTTTGAGTGTTTTTCTTTGAGGGCTTGTTTGGAGTATTTTTTAGGGGAAAATTTTATTTAGGATCATTCACCTCCCTCTAATCTCCATCTCGATCCTTCAATTTGTATCAGAGCCAGTTTTGCTCTTCCATAGATCTTGACCGGTCTCAAGAGCCATAGCGACAGACAAGTATTCGAACAAGCCTCCCATTTTCTTTGGAGTTGATTTTCTATTTTAGAAGTCCCGGATGGAGTTGTACATCACTGCCCAGGGCTTCTTGATATGGCAGAAGGTGAAGCTCCCGTATGAGGTTCCATGCTGATGAAAACGTCATGGCTTGCAATATGGCTGATGTTGAGTCAAATGCTAAGCCAAGGAACATCCTCATATAGGGTCTTAGCCGCAGTGAGTATGATAGGATTTCTCACCTCTGTTCTACTCATCAGATTTGGGTGACTGTAACACACTAAAAAATTGCCATATTTTAAATTTTGGAGTTATTTTGATTTTTGGAATTCTAGGGTATTTATTGGAATTTATTTGCGTTTATTCCAATGAGGGCTTCTTGAAATAAATTAAAATAATATAAACTTTTAAGCAAATTTTTTCTGGAAATTTTTTATTTGAGTTCCAAATGACTCAAAGTATTTTCTGGAATTGTTCTGGATATTTTTGCTATTTATTTCGGCTTTGTTTATTTACCTGGTTTATTTTAATTCGAAAATGATTTAAAATCGAAAGAATAGTGTTTGGGCCAAAACCCTTCGGTCCGACACAAGCCAGCCCATGCCGTCGGCCCGCGCAGCCCAGCTCGCCGAAACCCTAGCCACCGTGCGCTCGAACCGTCGGATCGAGATCCAACGGTTGTTGCTGCGCCGCGTCGCCCGCATGCGTGCGCCATCGGATTGTCGCTGCGTGGATGTCCAGGATAGTGCCACTTCTCTTCGCCCACGTAATCGCCGGAGTTAACGCTGTTGAGCGTTTCCGCTCATTCTGCCGTTGTTTGCGCGCACGTCGAGGCAGCTTTTAAGTCTCCGTTGAGTGCGTCGTGCAGAGCTCCTCTCGCCGCATTATTTGACTCCTTTCACACACGTCGAGATGTTCCAGAGTCACTATGCGAGCTCGCCGTAGTTGCCCTTCCGCTCCACCACTGTTTTTGCTCCTTCTCGCCACAGTTGGTTTTCTTCCGCTGTCGCACGAGTCGGTTCCGAACTCCTCTGAGTTCGCTGCATCGAACGGGCCACTTCTTCACGCCAGAGGACCACCGTAGCACCGCCGACGACCTCATCTTCTTCAGCGCCGGCAGCTTCTTCCTTCTCGCCGCTGCCAACCTTCGCGATCTTCCACGCCCGTCCGATCTTCATTGCACCGTTACGGTTCATCCACGTCATTGCCCTTCTCTTTTGCCTAGAGTTGATCGTGGCCGTAGATGTGTAGATGAACGACTTGGATTAGTTCTAGGGTTTGTCCCCTAGTTAGATTTGGACCGTTAGATCTCAGATGAACGTCTCGGATGGTGCCGCATTGCGCGATGCACAGTAAATAGCTCCGATAGCCTGCGCCATTGGATTGGATCTAAACGGTAGAGATTAGATCGGGTTTGCCCTAAGGATCCACACCGTTCAGATTTGAACGTGCGGCAGTGATGTCGCCGCGACCTCGCCGAATCGCGTGCGGACGCGTGTGCGTTTTTACCAAGGCCTCGACCGGATCACAGCCGTTGATTTTAATCGGGTCATCGGATGTGTGACGCATGGAGGCGTGGAGCTCGAAGCGTCGCCGAGTCGGTGCGCGGTTGGCCGTTAGATTTCGTTGGCGCGGTTGGATGCGTGACGCGTGTCACGCGGATTTCGAAGCATCGCAGCATGTGGTGTTAGATCTGGCTGTTGCTGGTTTGAGCGGTCTGGATGGTGACACGTGTGCTGTGATCTAGCCGTCGGTGGTAGGATGTCCGAGATGGCTGACGTCAACTGGTGGGGCCGGGTGCACTGTTCCGTGGACAGAGTGCACCGTAGACCAGAGCCGGCCCATGGACCTAGTCCATGGACCAAGGCGACGTGGCAACGCCAGGAAGCACCACATGTCAGCTAACGCAATAAATCGAGATTTCAGTTGAAAAATAATTATGCTAATTCGGTTTATCCTTTTTAATATATTTGCAAACTTTGAAAGGCTATAACTTTTGCATTTGAACTCCGATTGAGGTGATTTCAGTTTCTAAAAATTTGTAAAATTGTGCTCTTTGTAATGGTGAATTTTATTTGAATTTTTACGGTTCTCTAGTCTGTTGTTTTGGTCATTTATTGCATATATTATTTTTACGTGTAGACGCAAATTTGCTGGAAGGTTTCGAGGAAGAGTTCGTCGCTCAAGACCAAGCTTCGGAACACGACTAGCAACTCTTTGAAGGCAAGTGATGCTTTGACCATTTTGATCCCAGATTTTAAATGTATGTTGTTTTGAAATTACGCATGCTAAGTTAATTAAAAATGAATTTAAATAAATTTGGGGTAATATAGCTAATCAACCCATATTGTTATTACCACCTTGAAATTATTATTTGTATGCCCTGAAAACATTGTCACCCTAGGATTACTTGTACTCGTTGGATGTTAATATGATGCCAACACGGGAGGCTAGACCGTGAATAGATGCTTAGCCTTGCAACGAGTCATCAATGATCTTCCGAAAAATGCAACAATGTTGATTAATGACATATGGAATGTATTTGAAAATGGTGTGGTGATGCCACGTGATGAGACTGAAGTAGGAGACCACTACAAGAAATAGAGAAAAATTCGTGGGTTTTTTAAATTCGTGTGCCCAAAAAAACCCACGAATTTATTTATTTAAATTTGTCGGTTTGTATAAAACCCACGTTTTTAATTAAATTCGTGGGCCAAAATGAAACCCACGAATTTAATCATTTAAATTCGTGGGCCAGAAGTAACCCACGAATTTAAATATTTAAATTCGTGTGCCAAAAAATTACCCACGAATTTAAAATTTTAAATTCGTGGGCCACCAATTACCCACAATTTAAGTTTTTAAATTCGTGGCCCACCTTACCCACGAATTTATCCCGGCAAAAAACCCTACGGCCCAGCCGAGACGCGCTGCCTCCCCACGCCGCGCGCGCCGCCGCGCGCGCCACGCCGCCTCGGCTCTCGCCTGCCCCGCGCCCCCCACGTCTTTGTCGGCCCGTTCGCCCGCTGCTCTGCGCGCTTCGCCCCGCCCTGCGAGCGCTCCACTCGGCGCCGAGCCACCCACCCGGCCGCCCTCCGCCGTGTGTCACTGCCGCCGAGACCCGCCCCGGCCGCGCCGCCGCGCGCCGCCCCGCCGCGCGCCGCCGCCCTCGCCGGCCGGCCACGAGCTTGCCCGCCACCACCGCCAACTCGCGCCGTCACCCCGCCGCCGACCCGGTCGCCCTCTGCCATGCCGCGCCGGCCGACCGCCCGCTTAAGCCCCGCCCGCGACGCGCCCCCGTGTAGGCCGCCCGTCGCCGCTGCGCCCGCCATACGCCTCGCCCGCCGGCCGCCGCCGCCTGTGGTGTCGCCCGGCCGCCGCCGCCGCCGCCGACCACCGCGCTGCTCGCCGCCGCTGGCCGCCCTCCGCCGCGACGCCCGGCCGGCCGGCCGGCCGCGCTGCCGCGCTTCGCGGCGACGCCGCCGCGGCCGGCCGCCGCCACGCTGCCCCGCAGCGACGCCGCCGCCAGCCGCCCGGCCGCGTGCGCCCGCCGCCGCCCCTCGCCGTGCCACCGCCCGCTCGGTCGCTCGAGACGCCACCACGCCAGCGCGATGGCGGCGCCCCACCCCGCCGCTGTCGCCCGCCAGCCACCGCCGCGCCATCGCCGGCGCCGCGCCGGTGACGCCTGCGTCGTCGCTGGCGCCACCCGCCTTCCGGACCCTCCGCGCGCCCCCGGCGTTGGAGAAGGTATATTTGTCTCTTTTATATTCGTTTAAAGTTATTTCATCTCATTTTATATTCACGCATATGATATATATATTTTTATTTTCTCATTGCCGTTGTATATAACGTTAGAGTTTAGGGTTTGTGTCGAACAAGAGAGAGCATAGGCGTCACCGTTGGGAACGGCGCATCTCACATTTGCTTGTGAGGTGCGCGGTTCGAATTGTCCAACGATTTTGGACAACCCGAGAATGTTGGTTGTTGCATAGGACTGTGGCGTGCGAGCGATCGAACGTGATTTCGCCACATAACCTGTTGTTCTCCGACGCACCAAAGATCAGCGCGTGCGTTTGGAGAACAAATAAGATCTCTTGCCGAAATTTCGTTCGGTTCAGAGCGCACGTCACAGTCGCATGCAATAGCCTCCATTCTTGGGTGGGTTTAGGACAAATCTTTCCTAATAGGGTTGTCATTGTCACCTAAGCCACGGTCGTGCGTTGACATTGTTTCATTTGTTTAGCTTTGATAATGGGTGACGATCGAAGGCGATGTATGACGGATGGAGGAGTGATGGGGGCACTCAAGGGAATGGGGCGGATCACGGATGCTTTCTTGAAGCAAGCATTATTTGGAGGAGTCAATATGTGTATTGCCGTGTACCCTCTGCGAGAATAACAACTACTACAGAGAAGGATATAGTGCATATCACATTTGCAAAACGGGTTCATGCCTAACTATTTGGTGTGGCACCGTCATGGAGAGGCCGCAGGCGTGCCATTGAGACGAAGAGATTTGGACCATGTGGAGGATCACGACCGGATGGAAGACATCTTTGGATGATCTTGGCGGGGGATGAATTTAACTCCGGAGGGGTCACAATGGAGGAGGTTAAGGAATTCTATAGGCTACTTGATGCCTCGGACGAAGTCGCATGACTTGACCAATGTGACCGTCCTGCAGGCGGTTACACGCATTATGTCGATGAAGTCGAAGTTCAACTTTTCGAACAAATGCTTCAACGCTTTGCTTGAACTAATGAATGATGTCCTTCCGCCTAACCACAAGATGCCAAAGGATTTGTACCAATCGAAAAAGTTGATGGCGGCCTCGGGATGAATTACGGTAAGATTGATGTGTGCGAGAATAATTGCATGTTTGTTCGAAGGATCATGACAACGATACCCATTGTATGCATTGCGGTAAGTGCGATTCGTTGAGGTGGTAGATGAGGAAGGGTATCGGTCACTACAAAGGTCGCGACTAAACAACTTCGGTACATGCCGATCACGGATAGGCTTAAACGATCAGACATGTCAAAAGAAACAATAAACATATGCGGTGGCACAAAGAAGGTAAACGTGAGGACCAAGACCGGATATGATGGTGCATCCGTCGATGGCGAGGCATGGCGGGCATTGGACCGATTCGATCCTGCATTTGCAAGCGACCCTAGGAGTGTCCGTCTTGGTTTGTCCACGGACGGTTTCACACCTTCAAAGACAAGCGCTAGCCCCTACTCTTGTTGGCGGTCTTCATCATGCCATACAATCTTCCACCTGAGATTTCCTTGAAAGAGGGGTTCATATTCCTTGCTCTTGTCATTCCAGGTCCTAAGCATCCAGGGAAGGATCTCAATGTGTTCATGCGGCCCTTAATTGATGAGCTGAAGAAGTCGTGGCGAGGGGAAAAGGCATACGACAGCGTTGGTGGCAGAGAATTTACCTTACAAGCCGCATACCTGTGGTCGGTCCATGATTTGTTGGCATATGGCATTTGGGCCGGCTGGTGTGTTCATGGTCGTCTGTGTTGTCCAATTTGTATGGCTGACTCTGATGCATTCAGGATCACGCACGGTAAAAAGATCACATTCTTCGATTGCCATCGACGATGGCTTCCGGCGAGGCACCCTTTTAGGAACGACGCCAAAGCATTTCGAAAAGGACGAAAAGTTAAAAAGGGCCGCGAAGCGACTCACAGGAGAGGAGATAGCTGAGTGGCATAGTCGGCTTGTACGATCTACGGAAGTGGGTTTCACTGGCTATGGAATGGAGCACAACTGGACTCATATTTCTTTTCTTTGGGAGCTGCCTTACGTGAAAGCTTTGATTCTACCGCATAACATAGATTTGATGCACCAAGAGCGCAATGTGGCAGAAAGCATCATCAGCATGGTGTTTGATGTAACCGACAAAACAAAGGATAACGTGAGTGCTAGGAAAGACATGGGTGATCATTGTGCTAGGCCGTGGCTCGAGGTTAAAGTTGGTTTCAATGGGAATGAGAGCCGCCACGAGCTCCATACTGTGAAGCCGTAAGACCGTAAATGATTTTGAGGTGGTTGAAAACTCTAAAGTTTCGACCGCTATGCATCTAACATAAAGCGGACTCTGAATATCAAGACCGTAAGCTAAACGGGCTAAAGAGTCATGATTACCATATTATCATGGAAAGACTTGTTCCGTAATGTTTCGTGGCTATTTTGATAATGAGTTGTGGAGGATGT
Source organism: Otatea glauca (assembly GCA_036346275.1). Taxonomy (NCBI): domain Eukaryota; kingdom Viridiplantae; phylum Streptophyta; class Magnoliopsida; order Poales; family Poaceae; genus Otatea; species Otatea glauca. The sequence continues at coordinate 24,076,457 of CM070725.1, read as the reverse complement.
TGGCGAGCTCGCCACTTCTACAGCAGATATGCGTAAGGAAATCTCTAAGACGTTGATGCGAAGTTAGAGAAGGGAATTCCATTGCTTGTATGCAAGTTGGAAAAACTTTCCACTGATTTTATGAATGTGATGCAACACTGCTTTGGTGCATCTACCTTGGGAGGCGAAGGTTGCGAGTCCCGCAGATTCGGATGGATGTATAGTCGAAAGGGAGTTGAAAAAGCTTAGAGCTACGGTCGCGCAACAAGGCAAGGGTAGAGGGGTGTATCGTAGAGGCTTATGCAAGTAAAGAGATCACAAACTTCTCAACAAAGTATTTCGCACGCAAGCACAATGTGAATGTCCGTAAGAATCGGTACCGTGCCGCGGAAGATGAACCATTGAGCGAACTTAAGCTTTTTCAATGCAAGGGTCAACCTGTTGGGTCGTACACTATACACCATGTTGAGTATGACGAGTGGAACATGGCCATGCTTTACATGTTCACTAACATGGTAGAAGTTGAAAAATATTTTGAGTAAGTGACTTTCTGAATTATGTTTTCATCATTTCAGTGTAGTGTCCTTTTAACCCGAGAATAAATGACGAGTATTTGACAAAGAAAATTGAAGTCAACTCGACAACCCACAACTAAGCAATTGGATAACCTACGTCGTGATGGGTTGAAAGGCGCCCAAGCTTCCTGCAATGGTTCCATCAACATGTAATTTGACTATTTATTCATTTTTCTAAAATGAATTGTTGTAGTAACTTAATATTAGACTAACAGTGATGAATGTTGCTATATAGTGTATGCGTGATGCCTCCGTCACGAGGATCTCCGGCGACTCTCACATGGTGATGTGACGGCAAGGAGCTATCGTCGTTGTGATGTGAGCGTGTTCCGTTTTGAGCAGTGAAATTAGAAGCTAGCCGTCCACTTGCGGCCACTTCTAACTGCGGAGTAGTCACAACGTCATCCGATTCCAAATGGCGATATATTAGACTACTACGGTGTTGTACAAAACATAATTGAGTATACCTTTGGGGTGGCAAAGATCCAAGGTCGTGTTTTTGATTGCCATTGGTTCGATCCACACAACGGCACGTGTCGATGACTTTGGGATGGTGGAGGTGAAGCACAGTTCGCGGCTTCAGGGCCATATCAATAACATCGTGCTTGCACATCAGGTTGAGCAGGTGTACTACCTGAGCTATCCTCACCGTAGCTTGAAGGCTTGGTGGGTTGTATTTAAAGTTAACCCTGAAGTATACCCTCCTGGGGATGTTTCGTATGTGGCAAGTAACGTAGAGGATGATGTGGGTGATGTATATCAAGAAGAAGCTATAGGGGATTCTTTCCTTGTCTCCGACGGGGCAGGACTCGATCAATTACCTACCGATGCCACAGACGTAATAACAGATGAACCCGGCCCGTCACGGAAATGCCCTCAAAAGTCAGTAAGGATTGCACGTCTTCAAGCACGTCTCAATGAAATAGGAGTCGCAGAAGCAGATTCCGACGCCGATGACTTTTGATATGTATATTTTGTGAGATTATTGTTTCCTCGTTCATTTGTACAAGTCATTGTTGTCTCCTTCATTTTTTACATGTTATAGTTGTCTCATTCTTTTTTGCAAGTTATTGAAAATTATTTGTAAACCTGTATACTAACTCTTGTAAAATTTGAGCAGATGAGTATGTTCAGCATCGAGTTGACAAGCTTAAAGGCAAGTTCAGTGGTCGTCCTCCGTAAGGTCGAGGAGCAAGGGTTACGATGGTCGACTCGGCGGCCGGCGCCATATTTCTGGGCAGCGCAGATTAGACAATGGCAGGAGTATCTCGAGAGGTGCTTCGATAGCGAGCACGAAACAGCGCGGGAGCAGCCACGGGAGGACGAGGCGCGAGTAGGGGTTGCGGAGGAGGCGCAATTGAGATGTGAGCATGACGACATGGGCGAGGCGGACGACGAGGAGGTCGTTGGGGTGGTGGCGGTGGGGCGCCGACACTGATCTGACGCCGAGGCCGAGGCAGCGGCAGATCTGAGAGTTGGAGGCGACCTTAGAGCCGATTGAAGAGGGCGGGTCTTCTTGAGTACCATCGGTATATGTGTAGTATTGGATTATCATTTAATCTCCATATTTATATTGTAATGTCTATGAACTAATTATTTGCATTTCAGGTTTCGTAAAACCGTCTCAGTTCGTCCGAGATGCAACCCGGCCGATAGGAGGTTGATAGAGGTACACGGGAGTAGGTAACAGTTATATCTTCTCCTTTAGCATTAGCTAGGTGACAACTTATTATTTTGATGCATCTTTGTCTTGTATTTTGTTGTAGGCACTGGAAAGAGCCGGGTTGGATTGGGACGGGCCACATTACAAAGGTTAACGCCGTGCTGGGAGCCCTTGGCGGTACTACTACCCCGGCATGGTTGAGTCGGTGGGAAAGATTCGCGGCCCACAACTGAAAGCACTGGGCGTTGAAGGAGAACGTGGAAGGAGGCGAAGACAACCAAACATGTCAGGGCGTAGTGTGGGCTGGCTTCTGGGTGAGTTTGCGTTATTTATTTACTGTATTTGAGTATTTCTTTAAATGTAAGTACAATTTAACAGTGTGTGATTATATGCAGGAGAGGTTCCGCCTTGAGAACGAAGACGATTACAACGCTTTGAAGAAGGCCAAAAGCGTCTTCAACAGGGTGGCACAAAAGGTTATCGGAGATTCATTCAGCAATGCACGCATTCAAGCTATCATCAATTTTTACAAGAGGGTGAAGAAGGTGAACATGAGAAGAGGACCAGAGGCGAGGAGGATACACCTGACAGAACAAGAGTATCTCCAGAGCTCGGTCGATTGGATAATGAAGGACATGGAGGCTTGGAGGTGGATGTGCCGGTACTGGGGATCGGAGGATTTTCAAGAAAAATCAAATAGAAATCGAGGGAACAGAAGAAGTAGATTGGGGAAGCACAAGTACGACGCAGACGGACACATTGGCCTAGAGCAACGCATGGTAAGTATCGGTATTATAATTGTTAGTGAATTTGTCACTATGTTTCTAACTTTGCATCGTAGGAGGCTGAAAGTGGGAGTACTCCCACATTTGTGGAAGTTTACATCCGGGGGCACCAAGGCGAGGATCCACAGAACCCGGATGTGTTGTGAGACGACGGGGCTAGTGAGAGGATGGTAAGTATAAATGACACAATATGTTTTGTGCAAATTTACATCCAGGAGCACCAAAATGTTGTTTTGTAGGCGTCATATGCGTAACAAATGACACAACGTCATGGGTGGAGGTTGATTGGAGAGCCGCACCGGTCGATGTGGAAGCGTTGTACCACGCTGGAGGGGGCCTAAAGCATGGGAGGTTCGTTAATAAAACTGATTTTATTTGTTTTCGCTCTACTAAGGAAAAAAAATTGCATGGTCACATTTCAGTATATATCGTTTGTAGGTGGGCCATGGGGGATGGAGTTGTGGACTGTGATCGTCCACCACGAGGCTCGGTTTCCTCACAGGGGAGTGCTCGCTCGTCGAGGTCCGCACGGGAAGCACAAGCGCACGAGGAGGCTCGTGAAGCGCGAGAGGAGGCTCGTCAAGCGCGAGAAGAGTCTCGTCAAGCACGAGAGGAAGCTCGCAGAAGCAGAGAAGACTCAGAATACATGAAAATGTATCTTCAGGTACAATCTCAACTTTGAACAAAACGCTCAAGTTTACATTTGTGATTAAAATCTAACAAACAATCTATATGTAGCAACTGTCACAATCTCTTGGACCTAACGTGCCAGTGTTTCGCCCTCCTGTTCCGCAGGTAAAGATACTTGAGTTCATTATGCTTTAATTCACATAGCTCGTAAAATCACGAATTCACAAACTGGACTATTATGTCATAGGGCTCCCAGCCACCTCCCTTCTACATGTTTTCTCCGCACATGCAGCCACACCACAAGGAGAAGCATCACAGGGTGCTCAGCCTCCCCTGGCGTCCTTCATAAACCCTACTGGGATGCAGGCACCACCCCTAGGAGATGCACCTCAGGTTATATGATATTCTCATGCATTCTTTATTTTCAAAAAACTCTATTATGTGTACTTCATATCACAAACTATGATCCACAGAGCTCCCACCTCCTCCTCCTTTCTACATGTTCAATCCACAGATCAGACCACCTTCTACAGGAGAGGCACCACAGTAAAGACGGATCGGTTCAATTCGTTATTTAAAATTTGAATGAATGATTTATATGTGGCATGATGTACTGTCTATGCCTTACAGGGGCTCCCACCTCCAAACCCGTTCTACATGTACCCACCACCTATGCCAAGCCAAGGAATGCCTATGTACTTCAACCCGTGGGCCTGCGACCCACCTCGAGACGACACCACATGTATGGATGTCGAAAATATTATAAGTTTGCGACACGAGCTAAGTTTGTCAATTCTTGTACAAATTGTCGTTTTGGATGTGTGATTGATTATCTAAGGATCTGCTAGAATGTCTCGTTCTGGTTTGAGAGATTGGTATATATTATAACTGCAAATATTTCTTTGTCTGCTGAGTGGATGTCCTATTTACTAGAGAGGTCATGCCGAAAATTTGTACATTTCAATGACTTAGTTTTATGCCGGTTTTAAAGAGTTGAAAGGTTGGTTTCGGTCTTTTAGTAAAGGTAGTAGGTTTGGTGTCTCGTTTGTTAATTTTTCGTTAGCTTGAACTTTGTTGTGGAGTTTCATGACTTGGTGAGCTACCTGCCCCATCCCTTCCTTTCTCTTGCTCAAATTTAGGAACATATGCTTCCGTAGGAACTTTAGTTCATTCTTTGAATATGAGATTACATATGCTTCATTAAATATGAGATTACGTGTGCAGTGGATGGACATATACTTCCGTAGGAAATCTAGTTCATTCTTTTAGTATATATCAATCTTAGTAATCTGTTGCAAAAGTGATAATTTTTGTTGAAATGCATAACTGAGTCGATTTTAGGATATTTAGGCAACTCTTTCTTAAACCTTGCACAAATCATCTCAATGTTCATACTTGAAAAGGTTAACTTGTGTGCTTATGAAAGTTCATTCTTTGTGCTCTCAGTAGATAAGTGATGGTTTACCAAATTATTAACCCATTACGTGCTATTTGATTTTTCTTTCATCAATAACTTTTTGATTTGAACCTTATATTGTCTTGACTTCTTAGAATTGAAAAGTTATCTTAAGACAACTTGTTCAATTGTGAACTTATGTTTTAAATGCTTTATATGGCATCCTTGTAGAATGTTGTTTGCCCATGTACAATCTGATTGTTTATCCTTGTAGAATGCTTCATATTTGTACTTTGTATATTGAACTCTTAAAATGACTACCAAAACTCTTAATTGCTTCTTTGAACTATTTTCACTGTCTGTTATCTTTTGAATACTCAGTGATGCAATTGGGGTCTTTGGAAGTTGAATTAATTTCTCAGTCCCTCTAGTCGGGTGGGCGCCGGCCGGCCGGATCCCCCTGAAAACCGTACGTGTTAGTTGTAATCTTGGCCTTATGTTAATACTAGAGAGTATTACTTTGATGCTTCATTGAATATGAGATTGATGTTCATATGATTATTGCAGCATATCTTGACTAGCTCGTACGTGTAGTTCTTATATATAGTATCTGTTCTTGTTTAGCTTGACCTGTCATATTGATATTCTCATATTGTGTCTTGGTTGAATAGTACTATTGATATTCTCATATTGACATTCATGTGAATCAAAGATAATGTTACTTGTAGCACAACCTAAGTTAATCTTGAACTTGCGGGTTTCTAGGTCACGCCCTCCGGCGCGCACTAACGATTTACATCATAGAAGACATCTTCAACAGCGTCGGCGGTGGTGGTAGCGCCAAACTCTAACAACCCGGAGGCATGAATTCCATTGTGAGCTCGATTGGTGTATAAGCTGTTGTACTTTATAACTTGTTGTGATGGATACGTTGTGATCGACTTATTGTGATGGACTTATTTTAATGGATGTGGATTGTATCTATTGCGGTTGTAATGTGTTGTGCGTCATTGCGTAGTTTACAAATTGCCGTTGGATGTGTGATTGGATTATCTAAGGATCGCTAGAATGTCTCCTTCGGTTTGAGTGATTGATATATATATTATAACCGCAAATGTTTTTTGTCTCACGAGTGGATGTCCTATTTACAAGAGAGGTCATGCGAAATTTTGTACATTTCGAGACTTAGTTTTAAGCCGGTTTTGAAGAGTTAAAAGGTTGGTTTCAGTATTTTAGTACTGGTAATAGGTTTGGTGTCTCGTTTGTTAATTCTTCGTTCGCTTGAACTTCATTGTGGAGTTTGTCTTTTGTGTTAGTGTTTTTGATCAGATTTGAACAAAATAGATGATCCTTCTTATTTATTCTTCGCTTAGCAATTTTTAGTTTCAATTTTCTTTTTGCCTTTTCTTTTCTTCTTTAGTTGTTATATGTATTGAGTGCGATACATATATATATATATATACAAAAATACATACATTTGGATATATGTATATATGTATTGAGTGCGATACATATATATATAAAAATACATACATTTGGATATATATACATTTTTTTAGTAAAAATGACAGTTAAATTCGTGGGTTTATTAAACCCACGAATTTAATCTGTTTAAATTCGTGGGTTTAATAAACCCACGAATTTATCAGATTAAATTCGTGGGCTAAAAACCCATGAATTTATCGAATTAAATTGTGGGTTTTTAGCCCACGAATTTAATCTGTTAAATTCGTGGGTTTAATAAACCCACGAATTTAATCTGTTTAAATTCGTGGGTTTATTAAACCCACGATTTAACTCAGAAACCCAATTAAATTCGTGGGCTTAGCAGAAACCCACGAATTTAACTTAAATTCGTGGGTACCCACGAATTTAATTAATTAATTTCGTCGAGTTAAATTCGTGAACTAAATTCGACGGTTTGCTCACGAATTTAAATTAAATTCGTGGGTTTTAGCTTAAATTCGTGGGTTTTTGGCCCACGAATTTTTCCCTGATTCTTGTAGTGGACATGTGTGGTTCTGTACTGATGCTGAGTTATTGTTGGCATGTGTTGCACATTAATCAACCAGGTGGGAAATGTTTTAGACTGGGGCAAGTGGCAGAAGGTTGTGTGCCATGTGGGTCTGTGTGGCAATGGGTTGATGAGAGTTATGAGGCTGTGTGCCACATTAGGCTGTGTGCCACTGTTGAGTGATGAAAGTCTTGCCTTGGTCAGCTAAGGACTTCACCTTGCAAGTCTTTGAACTGTGTCACCCGTACAACGACATGTCTGGTATGGGACAGACCTAGTTGATTAGGGTTCTGATATCTTTCCTGTGAAACCTCGGGGTGACAGTACACGGGGGGTGTATCTGTTCGGGGGAGCGTACCAGTGCTACGGCTTGGTGCCCATCTGTCGGGACTCAGATTTGCAAATCCGAAACCCTTTGTGTATACTGCACTAGTCCAGGATCACGCTAGTGCACACAGTGAAAATATAGATGAAATATCATTCTATACAACGAATTAACTAAGAAGAAGCAAATTATTATTAAATAAAGCAAACGACCTTATGGTCAATGTTTACACCTTTATGCCTTAAGGGCTTAAGAAACAAATAACTATTGCAGCGGAAAAGATAACTTAAGCCATTCAACATGCCACAGGCAATCGTCTGGGGAACGCCTTCCTAATCCACGTAGTCTTCATAGAATTCCTCCTCATGATATTCAACATTTCCTGATCCTTCCTCAGCAACTGATCAACAAAGGCGTATAGCCGTGAGTACAAAAAGTACTCAACAAGCCGTAGGGAATTGATGCAATATATTCATCCACGGCTTGACAAAGGATAGCCATATGGTTCATTTGCAGAAAGCAATAACTTGAATTGAAATACAATAAATAGATTGAAAGCATATTAATGAAAAGATAATAAATAACTGGTAGATCAATGGTAGACAACATGAACAGAATGGCGAGGCATCACCCTACACCATCTAAAACAAGTATCGACCAATAAATTCAACCGTATTACTTTAGACAACAAAACAACAGCGAACTCCCCGTTCACATGCCAACAATTCCACATTTTATGAAACACTCTATACCCCGTGTGAATTTCCTGGGCTTGTCCATGACCACGGACGCGGCTATTCGAATAGTTTTACACTCTGCAGAGGTTGTACAACTTTACCCACAAGACATGACCATCTCTTTGTGCAATCGATCTTAACACACTTCCTTTGGTGTATCGCAGAGATATCATGACAAATCCTTTGCAATGCACTGTCTAAACTTGGTACTGCCCGCTAAGGTTTCGCCCATTAGGGCCCCCTCTTGCGCCTTGCGAATCTACCCGTCCATCCCGGAACCCACACCACTAATTTGCAGTACTCAAGACTAGACATTGCAAATTAATCAGCTAGGTCTGTCCCATACCAGACTTGTGGTAGTACGGTTAGGCCCAATTCAATGGCGCACAATATTAAGTCCTTAAGTTGTCTCAAGCAAGACATCGACATCCCAATGTGCTAGAAAGCACCCCCTTTACTGCATGATCACTTGCCCGAGGGAAAAAATTTGTTCAACCAAGACCAATGGCAAACCCCGCCATGGTACAACAAATTTTACAACAGTGGCTAACGGCCACAATTCAATATCTCATTAAGTCAAGATTAACATTATTCAATATGTGACATGAATCCATTCGTACAACTAAGCATGTCTAAGCATAGCTACGTAACCCAATGTTGGTATAATGATTATGTCCAACTAGTAATGTCCCAACCTAGGTTTAACAATGGATACATGCATCCCAATTAATCAAGGTGGCATAACGTCAACTAGGTAAATAACTACTTCCATAAAGTAAGCATTGATACACAAATAGCATGCAATTGTATAAAAGTAAAGTACTTTCGTAAACATAGGATCAATATGGTCAAGGGATACGACTTGCCTTGCTGATCTAGTGCTGAGTCTTAGTCTTCAAAATCTTCGTTCGCTCCCTCGGAATTAGCGTCTACAGGAAAAGAAAGCAACGAAACCAAATAAATACAAAACAGAGACTCAAACAAGCTCAAAACTGAAAATAAATGTCTCTGGAAGATAGATCTTGATTTTAGAAAAATTTAGAAACTTGAATCGCCTCAATCGGAGTTCGTATGAGGGAGAACGGGCTTCTGGAAAATTAAATCAGAGAAAAAGACTGAAAATCAGAAAATCCGAATTTCCCGATTTATTTTTCTATTGGAAAATTGGTTTATTGCACAACGCTGACGTCAGCCGGCCTTTGGTGGACTCGGTGCATGGAACTGCGGTCGGTCCACCGTGCACTCGGTGCACTCCGACGTCAGCGCTGACGCAGCGGCTGATGCACGCAATGACGTGGACGGGCCACCCGTCGCGCATCAGCGGCACGGACAGGATCGGACGGTGGAAGGCGAGGTGCGGGTGGCGAAGGACATGGCAGAATCCAGAGCATTGCGAGCGATCGGACGGCCACAGCAAGACGAAGCAGATTGACGGCGAGGCGGTGGCGCAACTCACCGGAGCCGAGGAAGAAGCAGTGACAAACAGTAGAACGGCGATGGATCGGGCACGGAACAAGGTGGGTCCGGACGAGGGCGTTGTGGGCAATGCGGAAAGGCCAATGGCGGCGGCGAAGACGCACCAGTGGCGAAGAAAAAGGCGACGGAAGGTCGCGGGCACAGCGGAAAGCGACGGCGAGCTCGCGCGGGGCGACAGCAGGTCTTCGGGTGGCGAGCGAGAGGGCAAAAGGAGTGGCACGAGGAGGGGATCCTCGGGAGGCGTGCGACGCCTTAAATAGGGGTCTCGGAGGCCTTGTACGACCCGGACTCCAAGGACGGCGACGGCTAGGGTTCGGCTAGCGGCGGCGCAAACGCGGGCGACGCGGCTGCATCTGAGCCGCACACGTGGTGCAAATCCAACGATCCACGCAGCGCGTCGCGGCTGGGCTAACGGAGCGGAGTTGGGCCGAGCGGAGGCGCGGCTGGGCTGAGGCGGTGGGCTGGAGAAGTGGGCCGGCGGAGGAATTCGGCCCGAAGGGTTTTAGAAATAAAAATCATTTTCCGATTAAGAAAAATTCGAGAAATTCAAATAAATGCAAATAAATTCAAATAAATTCAGAAAAATTTCAAAAATACAAAAAAATTCCTTGCAGCGCAATGAACCCAACTAAAACTGAAAATCTTTATTTCGATAAATAGTTTAATCAAATTAAATCCTTTCATTAATAGAAAATTCAAATTAAGCTGGAATTAATTCAAGGAAAATACAAATGGTTTATTTTTGAATTAAACATTTCAAAACTCAAATTTTGGGATGTTACACCATCCAACTGTGTTGGCCTGTCCTATACTTCGGCTTTGTATGAGGGAAGTGATAGTGAAGGCAATACCTGAGAGGTTCATTGGTTAAGGTAGAGGTTCCTGAAAGGCTTTGTTGCGGGCAATCACCTGTGTGGTGAGTGGCTGTATCTTGTGGGTAAAGTGTACAACCTCTATAGAGTGTTAAATCTATTCGAAGAGCCGGCTCCGCGGTATTGGACATTGCTCGGGGATTACAGTCAAGGGTTAGATCTTCAAAAATAAAATGGGGAAGGGGTGGCTGTGTGCCAGTGTGAAAATAAATTGATTAAGGCTATGTGCCAAGTTTACGGAGAAAACTGTTTAAAGAACTTAGTACTATTATTAACTGTTTCACTGCTTTTAATCTAAATAAATTGTTAGTTTAAAAATGTTGTTTGATGCAAATGAGCCAAGTAAGCCAATTCTTTGGAATAAGTCTTGCATATAGTAATAGCAATGCATTCTGTGCATTACTTGTTGAGTGCCTTGAGTACTCACCCCTCCTTGCCTATCAACCCAATATCAGTGGAGGAGTCTACGCCAGCTTGGGAGGAGGAGTACATCGAAGAGCCAGACAATTAGGGGGCAAGCCCAGTCGGTTGCCTGTGGCAAGTTGATGGGACTCCACGAAGTTTATTTGCTTTCCGCTGTTACCTTTTATTACCCTGATAATGTAAGCCCTGTGTGGCTGATCTTATGTAAGGAGACCATAAGGTCGTACAATTCAGCTTATATAAATGTTTGCACTATTTAATATGGTATCGTTGTGAATGTCTGTGATGTTCAACCCTGTAAAGACTGTATGTGCTAGCGTGATCCTGGACTAGCACAGAATACAAAGAGGGTCCAGATTCTCAGAACCGGGTCACGACAGTGACCCACGATGCTTACCATGAGGGCACCACCCAAATCAAGACCGTGAGACAGGACCAATTCAAGCGTGATTACAACAAATTTGAACAACACGCTGGTGAGAGTCTTGACGAGTGCTTTGGTCGTTTTATGAAGGTTTTGAGTGACCTCTGAGCAGTCGATTGCATATATCCTAACTTGGATAATGCTCGACATTTCTTGACCGCATTCGATCTTCGAGTTTGGCAGATGAAGGTGACCACCATCAAGGACACTACCGACTTGTCGACTCTGACTCTTGACGTGTTTTATTCCCGACTCAAGACTCATGAGATTGATGTCGTCTCTCGCAAGACTAAATCTTAGTTGATGGCCTTGGTCACCTATCTCACTGGATCCACTTCTGATTCTTCTGTTGGTTTTCCCTGTCCGCCCTTTGCGAGCTAAGCGATGACCAACTAGAAAAATTTTCAGAAAATGAGCTTGTTCTTTTGGCTTGCAAAATCTTTGATGCATACAAGAGGGTGAGAAAGGAAGAGAGGTAGCATGATCACCTACTTCGAGTGTGGTGGCCCCAACCACATTCGAGCGAACTGCCCTAAGCTGGAGAAGGGCTAGAACGACATCGGCGGTTGGGGAAAAAATGACTACACCGACAAGAACCGCAACAAGAAGCCTCCAGTTCGCGACCTAGTGCAAGACTCCCGGACCAAGCATATTGATATTTAGATGTCACTTCCTTAGAGACCATGCGAAGAAGGGGGATATCGCGCTTCAGTTTGTAGAGAGTGACCACCAGATAGCCGATATCTTTACCAAGCCTTTGGATAGCTCCCGGTTTGTTGCCCTAAGGAGTGAGCTTGGAGTCGTGTGCCCTTACGGCTTATTGTGAGGGGGAGCTGGTCTATATATTATGTATTATATATATCCTTCTTCCAACATTTCGTGTCTTTTGCTTTTTCTAGGCGTTTTTGGCTTATTTCTAGAGTTGTGAGTTCACTTTACTTAGACTTCTGGCATGCTTTGCGTGGACCTCTTATCTTATGCTATAGGTTGCTATCATGCACAATTAGCTGTTTTCTCTTCTCTCTTGGTTGAGTTCTCTCACAGTCTTATAAGTCTAGCAGGTGTTGGGCCCCTGGGTAGACATGGTCTGTGTGCACTTCTTAGCATGGGATCTACAGTCAGTTTCCCTATGTCAGTCATTGGGGAAGATGAGATCGAGTCTAAGCTATAGTGTTCTCTATTATCTTTTCTATGCTCTATAGCCACCTAGTTTGAAGTTTTCTTGACTTCTTCTTCTCAATCCGTCTTTCAGGTTTTTATTGATTTCATTTTGGTTTTCCTTCCGCCTAATTCTGCAAATAACTCATTTTAACAATATTTGTGCTTAAAATTGATTTACTTGTTGAGGCGCAGTTTGGGAATAGTTTGTGCGTTGCATATAGACTTCATTTTCTGTTTAATGAGCTTTGTCTATTATGCAAATGAGCAATTATTCATGCTATGCACCATGTTCTTTTATGAAAATGCTAGCTTAGATATGTCCAAGTTCATTTATCTTGCTAAGCTTGTTAAGATTTGAAATTTACAGTTTTTAATGAAAACTTGATGAAATTTACAGTTTACTTGCTAGGAGTATTTGCCATGATTTGTGAAAGTTTGGAATTCTCTAGAGTCCCTATAACAACTTGGGTGAAACTTGTTTGATCCATACTTAAGTCCTTCATTTGCTCATTAATCAATGTGCTAAAATGAAAATTAAGCAAAAATGACTTTCTTTGTGCGCATTAGACTTAACACCTTGCATTCACAAGACAGCTTTCCATTGCACATGGGATGAACTTGGAATGCATTGTGTATGACCAAGACCATCCTCTTAAGAGTTCTTCTTGAGATGGTTGAATATGGCTTTAAGTCAATTGCTTTAAAAACAATGCAAATAAAAAACATAAGTGGGTAAAGAATGCAAATAATATCAAGCATTTGCACACCACTATGTCTTTCAAAGTCTTAAAGAAAAATTTGCATTAATCTTGCAAAACTGACTTTATCCAAACTAAGCTTATGAGCAAAATTTGTTATTTGCACTCAGACATTTCTTAGTTTAGTCTATCTTTCCATTGTTGAGCTTGGTGTCATTTCTTGTCATTGTGATCATTTGAATAATCTTCAAAGCTATATAGATGCATTTCATAAAGGGAGAGAAAACATAAAAATCTTGAACATGCCTATATTGCCAAAAGGGGGAGAAAATGTAGAAAAGACATCAATAAAAAATGGGTAAAATGATTTTGCATTATAGATATTATGATTTTGGTGAAAATTTGCTAATCTTAAAAATCATAAGCATTTGTGAACTTTTATTGGATTTTAGAGATCTTGTGGAAGATTTTCACTTTCTTAGGAATTGCTCTAGAATCTCTTTCGCCAAGTTGGTCATGATCACAATTTCCTTTTCTTTGGTCAAGTTCGGCTTTGCATCCAAATAGCTTTCTTCCTTCTTCTACAAACTCAAATTTTTTATGCCTTTTCGGGTGTTTGTCAATATACTCATAAAGGGGGAGATTGAAAGACCATGTGGAGGTCTACCAATGTTTGTGATGAGTATTTGACTAAATTTGAGCTTGGTATGCTCTGGTTTGAGTTTGATTTGAACTGGATTTTCAATTTGAAGCAATTTGAGCTCTGTCTATTTTTCCCGGTAGCACCGAACCCCAAAGCAGTGTGGAAAAACCCAAGAGGGCATTTTTAAGGGACTAGGAAAGCCTGTGCTATAGGCCATGGCAGCCCGGTGCTACCGGCTGAGCTGTTGCACCGACCTAATGGCCGGTGTTGAAAAACCAGAGAGCATCTCTTCTGGTTTTGGGATGAAGGGCGATGCTACCGGCTAGGGGGCGGTAGCACCTGCCCTGATGAGCCTGAATGATCCAAAAATTATGATTTTGGGAGTTTAATTGCATATCTTTTTAGACATCGCTATGTGATGGGTATTCCATGTTTTTTGATAGTTGCAGGACGACGGGTTTTGATTTGGTTGAGGCAGAGGATGACCGGGACTAAACAAGGAGCGTCAAAGGTCCAGACGGTCGAGGATCGCCAGAAGATGATCGGAGATAGAGTCGGTGCAATCCAAGAAGACAAGAAATGGATGAGATGCTTGCTAGACGCTGTATGGATCAAGGAGGGTCGTCGGATCATGGTCTATTTGATAGGATAGCGGGTCTAGTTAGTGTACATTGAAAACCTTGAAAGAAAACCTAGTTTGTTTGTTTGGTTTTGGGTTAGCCCTTGCATAGCTGTGTGAGTGGGTTGATCCTAGCCCTTCATGGAGTGCCCTAGGGTTGAGGGTCGCATCCAAGGGTGGTAGGTGGCCCAAGAGTAGTATTAATAGAGGGAGAGAGGTGGCCTTCCTCCTCTTGAAGGTTTAAGAGGTTTTGTGCTCCTTTGAGTTTTGCCCACTTTGTTGTGAGGCTTTCTAAATCTCCCTTCCAGAAATGCAAATCATTTTCTCTTATGCTTGAATTTACTTTACACATTTAAATTCAGCATTTAAATTCTGTACTTAAATTCTTGCAATTTACATTCATGTCATTTGGATTTTTCTCCCCTCCTTCTACATGCTTTTGGATTTGCCTCCCTTCAAAGCTAAAATAATCAATTTAACTACTTGTTACCGAGATAGCATTGGTTCATTATTGGAGTGATCGTTTTCATGCTTGACTCCATTTTGCAAATGATAACCCTCCTCTTCCTTTTGAAGAAACCAAATGTCCAATGCATCTCAAAGTACTTATTTAACTTTTAGGCACTTGTTGGTACCCAATTTTTGTTTGGTCCAAGAATGTTAGTCACAATAGATTTATGGACCCAAATGACTATAACATTAATAGTCTTAGGTGAACTAACACAACTAGAAAATGGTTTGCAATTGTTACTCCACAGCGAATTATTAGCATTGAATTGAGAAAGCTTAGGAGCCCTAGCAATTTTAGCAAACCCATTACTAGTTTTATCCTTTATAAGCACATGAAGACCATTATAATAAATGAGCTTAGAGGATCTAGTACATCTAGCAAATGTTTTACTATTGTTATTTTTCCTAAGCACATGATCAACATGGTTTTCATGGTCTTTGGAAAATTAGCATTTTGAGCGAACACATTTCTAGATTTATTTCTCCTAAGCAAATGAATATCATTTTTTGCATAGACTTAGGAGATTTGACAAACTTAGCAAACACATTGCCATTTTTGTCCTTCCTAATAAACTAATGATCATTAATAATAGTAGGCTTAGGAGTGGTACCTTTGGGACAATCCTTACCGAAATGTCCCTTTTCCCGGCAATTGAAACAAGCGACGCTTTTAGGTCCTCTTTTGGTCCTCTTGTCTTACTCCTTGCTGGTTTGCCTCAATGTTTGTGTTGTGGACTTGTTCTCCACTTTGCTAGGGCACATGGAGGAGAGATGTCCCTTCTTATTGCATCCAAGGCACTTGTAGATCTTTGTGTGTCCTGTGTTGTGCCTTGTCTTGCTATTCTCCTTCTTGGAAATGTAGTTGATCCCTCTCTTGTCTTGCAAGACCTGTTGCTTGCTTAGAATGTCGTCAAGGGTGACCTTCCCTTTGTAGAACTTTTCTATGCCACTTCTCAATTGAGTGACTTGTTCCTTGAGCTCTTTATTTTCCTCTACAAGATTAATCTCTAAACATATAGAGGAACTTGAAGCAATTTCATTAGAGCAACAAGGCATATTAATTAAATCTTCACAAGAGGTGGACATTTATATCTTACATGAAATGCAAGAATTATTATTTAAGCATTGCATATCATATAGAATATCACAAGAAATTCCTATGTCCACTCTTGACTTAATGATTTCCTTGAGAAAGAGGGATTCATGATTTTCTTTAAGCACATTATAATTATTTTGAAGTAAATCATGCTCAAGCTTCAAAATCTTATATTTGGACTTTTCTCTCCCAAGATACTTATTGAGATCCTCTAACATATTCATCAAATCATCATGAGAGGGCTCATCGTCATTATCACTTACCTCAATTTTACCTTTTGCCATGAAGCAATGCTCATCATCGCTTGAGGTAGAAGTTGAGGTCGATGGTGTTGTCGGTTCTTCATCAATTGAGATAGAACTTGAAGTGTCATCTCTCGACACCCATTCTTTTATGCAATTCTCACTTGGGGATGTGGACACATCATATAAATCTTGAAGCTTTTTCCATATCTCATGAGCGCTCTTGAGATTACATATTTTATTGTATACATCTACGCTCACAATGCTAAATAAAACATTAGTAGCTTGAGCGTCGAGATGTAGGCATTTCTCTTCTCCTTTAGTTGGAGCAAATTCGTTCAACCGAAGAGAAAAGCCAACATCTACGATCCACGATATTTGGGGGCTCATGGATTTAAAATTAGAAATCATAAATAATTTCCATAAAGCATAATTTGAGCCATCAGAAATATGTGAATCGGTGTAGTGCACTAAACCACTAGTCGCCATCCTTACTCTCTAGGCGGTAAAGCCTAATAAATAAGAGACCAAGCTGTGATACAACTTGTAAGATCGAGGATGCCGACTAGAGGGGGGTGAATAGGCGATTATAAAAATTTCTTCTATGATTTAAAAAATGCCTAAGTACCCCTATATCAAAACTTAAATGATAAATGATGTGGAAGCGATAAACTAAGTTTTTGACAATTAAAACCTAAAACAATTTGGCTCACTAAGTGCACTAGCTAATTATATCTCTAACAAGAATATGCAATCCAAAAGACAATCAAGCAATTTAATTATAGGAATGTAAATTGCAACAATATAAATAAGAATTGCAAGCAAACACAAAGAGAGTCGCCGATGTTTTACCGTGGTGTTCGGATACTTGCTGGTCTCCATTAATCCATGTTGAGGCAAGCCCAAACAGCTTTGGACCGGCTCCACGAATTAAGCACCCGCCTCGATTCTACTAGTGGTAGCTCTTCCCCCTTCCAAGTAGGTAAGCTCTGACATTCACAACTTTACCAGGACTTCTCACAATCTCCTTGAGAAGGTCATCCCGCACGACGTCTCCCCACGCCGTCTATGTTGGTAAACACCAAGAGTAATAAGTCAAGCCCTCTAGCTTGAACTCCATCAAGTACAACACATGTACAATGGTGATCACGAGTGCAACACATGCAAAGAGGCTCTCAATCCTCTTCTACTTATGACACATGCAATTAGAGCTCACTCTTAGCTCAAAAACCAAATTGGAAAGTGCAACACATGCACAACTCAACCAAAAAGAGCAATGAACTCTCTAAAACCACAGCTCACACAATTGCTAGCCCCCAAGGCTCCTTTTATAGCCTCCACAAGAAAAACTAGCCGTTGGAGGAAAAATGGGAAAAAAACACCAGCAAACCCGGTGCTACCGCCCTTCTGGGGCTAGTAGCACCGGCCTCTAGGCCAACGGCTAGAAAAACTAGCTATTAGTCTGAAAATGTGGTGCTACCGGGCTTAGGGCAGTAGCACCGGGCCATTTTTAATTTTTTTCGACTGAAAAATACGCATTCTGGAATTTTTACACCGCCCCTGGGATGGTAGCCCCAGACTTGGACCTAAGTAACACCAGCCTTGGGTCGGTGCTTAGCACCACTGCTAAAGCTATTAAAATGATCATAACTTTTTACCCCGAACTCCGATTTAGGTCATCTTGTACTCTATGCGAAGCTTATCAAGAGGGTTAGAATCTCCACCCTTTTTCAAGACTTAAACCACCATAGATATTTTTAAATATCACAAAAACAAAAGCTCCAATGTAGTCACTCAAGTCTAAAATCCGATTTTCTCGAAATCCCTCACATAGACTTGATCAAGAGCATGGCTACAAGCTAACAAGAGTCAGTAAGATCAAATCTTGAGCCATGTGATGATGAACTCATGATCAAAATAATTTTGCAAAACACATTTGCAAATTCTAATCACATGCTCTAGAATCAAATGCATGAACACCAATATTTTGCAAAACACATTTGCTAATTTAAATCTTGCAAACAAGAGCAATCAAGATCATACCTTTGAGACATTTAATGATCAACACATGATCAAACCAATTTGCAAAATATATTTGCAAACTCTAGTCTCATGCTCCAAAGAACTGCACAAATATCAACTTGTTTGCAAAACACATTTGCAAAACAACATCAAACAGGAGCTTCTCCTATTTGCAAAACACATTTGCAATTCAAAGCTCCATGCAAAGAACACATCAATAAAATTGCAAGCATGTGCTAGAACTATTTGCAAAATACATTCGAAAATATTTGCTCCATTTGAAAAACCAAATCAAGAGAGTGTGAGCTAGAGCAAGCGGGATTGAGCTATCAACACATGATGAGACTCAAGCTATAAGACTTGACCCATCTTAATAGCACGGCAACATATACTAGCAATCTGGTCTCCCATCCAAACACCGAGACCAGCAAAAGACTAGGAACACATCCTTAGCCCTATGCTAGTTATATCTTTACCTCTCACAACCACTTGGAGTTTTCATGTTGATCGATCATCTTCTCTCCATGTCAGGATCTTCATCTTGTTCATCAACCCATGATGAACTCCCCTTGTGTTAGCTTCGGGATCCTCTTTTGATGCTCATCAACACATGATGATGTACTTGTCTTGTTTATCCATCTCAACCTTGGACTTAACCTATTTCAATCTCATTGAAAGTGTTAGTCCAAAACACATGGTTGTCTTAATCATCAATGCACTCCATTAACACATAATGGATGCTCCCAAGATTCTTTAATCTTATCCTTTGATGACTGACCACAATCCAAAGATAATTGATTGAAAGATTAGTTGTGTCTTGAGTATACTAATGCAACTAATGCTTCCCATACTCAAGAACTTTTGATTGCCCTAGGATCAACAAAGTGAACCATGAAAACATGACCAGTTCTTTGTTGATTGAATGGCAACCGAACACAAGTTGAAATTGAATTTAAATTGTCATAAGTATATATTAACTAGGCAAGTTTCATATTGCCAGCACCCAAGGTTCCTTTTATAGTCTCCACAAGAAAAACTAGCCGTTGGGGGGCAAAATGGGAAAAAACACCAACAAACATGGCGCTAACGCCCTTCTGGGGCTGGTAGCACTGACCTCTAGGCCAACGGCTAGAAAACTAGTCGTTACTCAAAACATCCGTTGCTACCGGGCTTAGGGTGGTAGCACCGGGCCAGTTTTAATTTTTTCAACTAAAAAACACGCGATCTGGAATTTTTACACCGCCCCTGGGGCGGTAGCACCTGACTTATGGCGGTGCTACCGCCCTTGGACCCCGGTAGCACTGGCCGGGCGGTGATTCTAAAATGATCATAACTTTTTACTCCGAACACCGATTTAGGTGATCTTGGCCTCTATGCGAAGCATATCAAGAGGGCCACAATCTCCATATTTTTCAAGATTTATGTAACCGTAGATATTTTTAAATATCACAAAAACAAAAGCTCCAATGTAGTCACTCAAGTCCAAAACACATGGTTGTCTCAATCATCAATGCACTCCATTAACATATATTGGATACTCCCAAGATCCTTTGATATTATCCTTTGATGATTGAACACAACCCAAAGATAAGTGATTGAAATATTAATTGTGTCTTGAGTATATGTAAAACCGTAAAATTTGCCCTAATTTAAAATTTGGAGTATTTTTGGTTTTTGAGAATTTTTGGGAATTTATTCAAATTTATTAGGATTTATTCAAATATGGCCTTTCTTGAAATCAATTAAATAATGGAAAATTTTATTGAAAATATTTTATATGAGTTCCAAATGTCTCAAAGTATTTTCTAGAATTTTTCTGGATTTTTCCAGGTAATTTTGCTATTTATTACGGCTTTGTTTTTTAAGCGATTTATTTTTAATCGAAATGTTTTAAAATCGGAAGAATAATCTTGGGCGGCCCGATTCGCGAAACCCTAACCGCCGTGATCGAGCCGTCGGATCGAGATCCAACGGTCACCGTTGCGCCGCGTCGCCGCGAATGTCGCCATCGGATCGTCCTTTGCTTGGATGGCGTGATGGAGCCACATCGGTCCGACCATGCGTAATCACGGAGTTAACGCCGCGGCGTTTCGCTCATTTCGTCGGTGTTTGCGTGCGTCGAGGCCTTAAAGTGCACCGGTAGCGCGTCTGGCGAGCTCCTCTCATGCATCTTTGACTCCTCGCGCGTCGAGATGCCCCAGAGACTCCGCTCTAGCTCGCCGTAGTTGCTCAAGTGCACCGCCGTAGTCTTTCGTCTTTTTCTCGCCGTCCGTTGAGTCTCCGCCGTCGCCGAGGCCACCGGAGTAGCGCTCTCGCCGAGACGCGTCGAACGCGCCACTTCTTCACGTCGGAGAAGCCCCGTAGCGCCGTTGCCTGCGTCGTCTTCCCCAGCTCCGGCAACCTACGCTTCCTCACCGCCGTCGTCTTCACCGAGCTCCGTCGACCGTTCGATCTGCATCCCACGGTTCTGGTACGTCCACGTCGCTGCTCCCTTTTCTTACCCAGCGTTATTTTTGACCATTAGATCTAGATTGAACGGTGGAGATTAGATTTAGTTTCTGTGTTTGTTTAGATCTCAGCCGTTGGATCGTTACTGTACGCGTGAGATTGCACCGCGTAGTTAAGATGAACAGTAAATCGCTCCGGTAAACTGCGCCGTTGGATCGGATCTGAACGGTTGAGCTCAAATCTGGTTTTGCCCTAAGGATCCGCGCCGTTCAGATTTGAACGTGTGGCGGTGATGGCGCCGTACCCTCGCCAAATCGCGTCGACGCTGCGTGGCGTTTTGACCGGGTGAAGACGAGATCCGACCATTGGATTGAGCGCACCGTCGGATCGTGTGAGTGGCGTAGCGAAGATCGGCGCCACCGAGCGAGCGTGCCGCGTGAGATCGGCGTTGAATCCTTTGACGGCCACAATTTTGCCGCGTGGCTAAGATCTGGCTGTAGGTTGAGCGATGGCCGAGATAGTGTTACGTGTTCGTGCACGAATCTCAAGGCAGTCGGTTGACGTCAACGGTGACGACAGTGCTGACATCATCAGGTGGGGGCCAGGTGCTCTATTTCTTGGACCGAGTCCACCGTGGACCAGAGCCGAGCCGTGGACCGGGTCCATGGACCAGAGCGACGTGGCAGCACCAGAGAGTGCCACGTGTCAGATGATGTCATGCTGACGTCATTTTTCCAGAAAAATATTTTGGCCGAAATTCTTTTCTTTGCTGACGTCATCATGATGCGATGCTGATGTCATAAGTGCGATTTTTCAGTATAAAGATAAATCGTAAAAATCGGATTTTCTAATTTCTGTATTTTCAGATTTTATTCAAACTTCAAATGGCTATAATTTTTGCATTTTAACTTGGATTTGGGTGATTCAAATTTCTAAAAATTCATAAAATTGTGATCTCTTTAGTGGTGAATTTTATTGGAATTTTTGAGGTCATTTAGTCTTCTGTATTTGTTATTTATTGTATATATTGTTTGTACGCGTAGACGCAAATTTGCCGGAAGGTTTCGAGGAAGAGTTCGTCGCTCAAGACCAATCTTCGGGACACGACTAGCAACTCTTTGAAGGCAGGTGATGCTTTCATCATTTTGATCCCAGATTTTAAAATGTAATTTATGCTTTGAAATTATGCGTGCTTATTTATTAAAAATGAATTTAAATTAATTTGGGATAATGTAGCTAATCAACCCATATTGTTATTGTCACCATGAAAGTATTATCTGTATGCCCTGAAATCTTTGTCACCCTAAGTTTGATTGTATTAGTTGGATGTTAATACTGTGCCAACACGGGAGGCTAGACCGTGAGTACATGTTTAGCCTTGCAACGAATCATGAATGATCATTCGGGAAAATGCTACAATATTGATTAAAGAAATATTGAATGTATTTTGAAAGTGGTGTGATGATGCCACATGATGAGATTGAGTCAGAGACTGTGGGTTCTATACCGATGTTGAGTTATTCTTGGCATGTGTTGCACAATAATCAAATGGGTGGGAAATGATTTAGGCTGGGGCAAGTGGCAAGAGGTGTGTCTTGGGTGGGCACAATGTGGCAATGGGTTGATGAGTGTTGTGAGTCATGTGCCACAATGGGTGTGTGCCTTTGTTGAGTCTTGAAGTCTTGCCTTGGTCAGTTAAGGACTTCACCTTGCAAGCCTTTGATCTGAGTCACCCGTACAACCACAAGTCTGGTATGGGACAAACCTAGTTAATTAGGGTTCTAATATCTTTCCTCTGATACCTCGGGGTGGCAGTGCACGGGGGTGTATCTGTACGGGGGAGCGTACCTATGCTACGGCTTGGTGCCCATCCAACGGTGATTGACATGTCCTATACTTCGGCTCTGTGTGAGGGAAGTGATAGTGAGGGTAATACCAGAGAGGTTCTTTGGTTAAGGTAGAGGTTCCTGAAAAGATTTGTTGCGGGCAATCACCTGTGTGGTGAGCGGCTGTATCTTGTGGGTAAAGTGTATAACCTCTGCAGAGTGTCAGAACTATTCGAATAGCCGTGCTCGCGGTATTGAGCATTGCTCGGGGATTACAGTCAAGGGGTAGATCTTCAAAAACAAAATTTGGAAAGGGTGGCTGTGTGCCAGTGTTAAAAATGAATTGTTAAGGCTGTGTGCTGAGAATCTTCAAAGAAAAACTATTTGAAGAAATTAGTATTAATTATAACTGTTTCACTCCTTTAATCTAAATAATATCCTAGTTGAAAAATGTTGTTTCATGCAAAAGAACCAATTAAGCCAATCCTTTGGAAAAAGCTTTGCATATAGTAATAGCGCTGCATTCTGTGCATTACTTGTTGAGTGCCTTGTGTACTCACCCCTCCTTGCTTATCAACCCCAACATCAGTGGAGGAGTCTACACCAGCGTGGGAGGAGGACTACATTGAAGATTCGGACAATTAGGGGGCAAGCCCAGTCGGTTGCCTGTGGCAAGATGAAGGCTTCCACGACATTTATTTTTATTCCGCTGCTATTTCTTTTACTCTAAATAATGTAAGCCCTGCGTGGCTGATTTTATGTAAGGAGACCATAAGGTCGTACAACTCAGATATATAAATGTTGAACTATTTATTCTTATATCGTTGTGATCGTCTGTGATGTGCAACCCTGTAAAGACTGTGTGTGCTAGCGCGATCCTGGACTAGCACAGAATACACAGAGGGTTCGAAATTGCAGATTCGGGTCCCGACAGAGGTGGTATCAGAGCAGACTGACTGTTGTGTCCGGGAGGATAAAACTATTTTCTAAGACTTAATCAACTTGAGCAAGAATATCAATGAAATCTCGACTTATCTTTTCTTCCTTGCTTCAAACCTATGCTGAATTCTTATTATTATTTTCTGTTTAATTTAAATGAGGATTGTTTTGGCAGATGAGGATGATCCACACCTATGGAGAGCGCACCGGAGGATTCGCCGCTGAGTTATGGCGTATGATGCAGCTGCTCGGAGGATTTGACAGACCGCTTTATCGGGGAACCACAGTGGTACGGGCAGGACTTGATATCGCCTGGGATGTCAAAATTACAGTATATGCCCGGGAGAGTACAAGGGCGAGCCGTCCTATTTACATCACGATTAGGAGGTCTTCTTTTGGCGGGATCCGGAGGCGGCGTCGTCAGCGTCACGGCGGTGCCGCACCTACTCCGCGGAGTTGGAGGGCACTGTCTTTCGTCACCATCCGCGCTGAGACAATCGTTTTGACAGGATGGAGCTTTTGG
Source organism: Otatea glauca (assembly GCA_036346275.1). NCBI lineage: Eukaryota > Viridiplantae > Streptophyta > Magnoliopsida > Poales > Poaceae > Otatea > Otatea glauca. The sequence goes on along the minus strand of CM070725.1, from coordinate 24,052,431 downwards.
AGGAAGACACCACGATCACTCACCTGGCGAGGTATGTCATCGCCCAGGAGGACGCCTTGGATGAGACAGTCCAGGAGCTGCAGAGGACCTGCGACAAGGTCACGGAGGAGAGGATCCAACTGCGGGAGGGCTTAGCACACTCCATGCAGAAGATCGAGGAGTTGGAGATGGCTCTGTATGGACCCGAGCCTGAGCCAGTCCTGGAGATGCATGATCCAGATCCGGAGGAGCCAAAGTAGGAGGCACCGGTCGCGAGGCCGGCGCACGAGAGCGGCAGCCACAGGACCAGCGAGTCGATGGGGTCTTTTGCACCACCGCGATGAGTCATCGAGACCAGTTCGCCCGATGCGAGCACCCGCCGATTATACGCTCGGGAGCCGCAGCCGGGTTGGCTCGATGAGTGATCGAGTCTAGTCGGGCGTAGTTTCGAGACTCGAGTGTTTGAGTCGCGTCTTTTGTTTCAGAGTCACCATTAGGTGTGAGTCATTATGGAATCCTATGTTTGCTTACTTGTTTTGGTTATGAGTGTCTCGTATGTGTTGCATTGCCCTTTGGCACTTGTGAGCAACCATACTACCTTATATTATATCAATAAAGTTGCTAAATAATTTAAGTTACACCTGTTTCCCCATATAAGTTCTTTTACTTGTCCATGCTTTCTTCTTTTCTTAACCTTGGATGTTTGCAACAGATGGTGAGGACTCGCAGAAACATTGGAGCCAGCGGAAGTGGAGTGAATCAGGCTGACAACCAGAATGAGGAGCCAATCCCTCAACCGCCGCAAGTTGATATGTAGAATCTGGGAGCCTTTCTGGCTGCCCAAACTCAACTTATGAAAACGATGGTACACACCATGCAGCAAATATCCAATCAGGCTGCTGCGAATGTTCAACCTAGGGGTAACCATGGACCACAACCCTACTCAAGGTTATCAGAGTTTATGCGAACTCGTCCACCCACCTTCTCCGGCAACGCCAATCCGATGGAAGCGGACGATTGGCTAAGGACAATTGAAAGGAAGCTGCACATTACCCAGTGTGTGGGACATGAGAGGGTGCTCTATGCCTCTCATCAACTCGAAGGAACTGTCGCAGAGTGGTGGGAAAACTCCTGCGCAGCTCATGAAGACCCACAGAGTATTACGTGGGAGGAGTTCACCTCCGCTTTCCGCCAATACCATGTACCCGAGGGTATCATGGATCTTAAGAAAGAGGAATTTGGAGCCTCAGCGGTGTGTCGGTGGCGATTACGAATAAGTTTACCCGGTTGATGCGCTACGCACGAGAAGCGTAGCTACAGATAAGGCGAACAATCCCGCTTTATGAAGGGATTAAACACGGATTGCGTGTGTGGTGATCACCCACACATTCCACGACTTTCAAGAGCTAGTTAACAAGGCTCTTATTTTGGAGGACAAGCGCCGAGAGTTGGATGACAACGAAAGCGCGAGAATGGCGCAACAAGGAGGTCGTCGAGGGCGGCGGGCGAGGGCGGCACCCCAACGATTCATCCGGTACCGGCCAGGGCGGTGGCGAGGGCACCACCGCCGACAAATCGTCGGTGGGTCGAATGCGGACTCCGGCCGAACTGTGAGTACGGTGGAGGAACCTCGCAGCGATAGGAAGACATTGTTATCAACGCAACGAGTTGGGGCGCCGCCAATAACCGCTTGAAGAAAGGAGGTGCCACCCGATCCGTTTAACACGGGAACACACACGCAAGGACTCCGCGCCAATTGTGAACGCGGGGCATCAACATCGACAACTCCATCTCAAGCAACGCGAGGCCGAGCTAATCACATCACTGCGGATGAGGTGCGAATGCAGCGGACGTTATCTTGGGTAAGTTCTAGTAAACTTCGATACCAGCTCTTTTTTTATTCGATTCGGGAGCTTCACATTCATTTGTTTCTCAAGATTTTGGTGTTCGCAATAATTTGGATATTGTGGAACTTAAGTGTGTACTTGTAGTCCAATCCCCTGGATCAGAACTCCGATCTAATGTAGGATGTTCTGGGGTGAGACTAATAATTAATGGAATAGAGTTCCTAGCGAACTTAATTATATTGAATACCCAAACCCTGGATGTTATCCTGGGAATGGATTGGTTAACCAAACACAAGGCCGTGCTGTACTTCGGGAAAAGAGTTATATCAATCGAGAGCCTAGGAGGGAGAAGGGTTGAGTTTGAAGCAAAAGTAGTACGAGATGGACAATTAATGATCAACAGCATGAAGACCGTCAGCTTGGAAGAAATTTCCATAGTCAATGAATATCCGGATGTTTTCCCAGAAGATTTACCTGGAATGCCGCCAGATAGAGATATCGAGTTCGTGATAGAGCTTGTTCCAAGGACAGCTCCAATAGCTAAGAGACCTTATAGGATGTCCACGGAGGAATTAGTGGAAATGAAGAAGCAAATTGAAGAGCTGCTGGAAAAAGGATTTATAAAACCTAGTTCATCGCCATGGGGAGCACCTATCTTGTTCGTCAAGAAGGACGGGAGTTTTAGGATGTGTATAGACTATCGTGCACTCAATGATGTGACGATAAAGAATAAGTATCCGCTACCGGGATCGGCGATCTTTTGATCGATTGAGGGAGCAGAGTCTTCTCCAAGATTGATCTTCGATCAGGATACCATCAATTGAAGATCCGATTAGAAGATATTCCGAAGACTGCATTTTCGTCATGGTATGGACATTACGAGTTTACAGTGATGTCTTTTGGTTTGACAAATGCACCAGCATATTTCATGAACTTAATGAATAAGGTTTTCATGGAATACTTGGATAAGTTCGTCATCGTGTTTATTGATGATATCCTTATTTATTCCAAGACGAAGGAAGAGCACGCCGAACATTTAAGGCTAGTCCTTGAGAAATTGAGGGAACAACAGTTGTTTGGAAAATTTAGTAAATGTGATTTCCGGAAGAATAAGGTTGAATTTCTTGGACACATAATGACAGCAGAAGGAGTTGTGGCAGATCCAAAGAAAGTGGAGACGGTTTTGCATTGGGAGCAGCCAAAAACGGTAACCCAAATCCGTAGTTTCCTTGGAATGGCGGTCTATTACCGTCGTTTCATCGAAGGATTCTCCACGGTTGCGAGACCTCTTACGCAATTGCTAAAGAAAGAAAAGAAATTCTTATGGACACCTGAGTGTGAGAAGAGTTTTTAGGAGTTGAAGAAAAGAATGACATCAGTACCTGTATTAGTTTTACCTGACATTCATCAAGGCTTCGACATCTATTGTGATGCATCGCGTCAAGGATTGGGATGTGTATTGATGCAAAACCGAAAGGTAATAGCGTATGCATCGAGGCAATTGAGGCCACATGAGGAGAACTATCAGACTCATGATTTGGAATTAGCTGCCGTAGTGCATGCCCTAAAAATATGGCGTCACCATCTCATCGGAAACAGATGTGAAGTGTATACTGATCATAAAAGTCTTAAGTATATCTTCACGCAAGCTGACCTGAATATGAGGCAAAGAAGATGGCTTGAGTTAATCAAAGATTATAATGTTGGAATTCATTACCATCCTGGCAAAGGCAACGTGGTGGCGGATGCCTTGAGCAGAAAGAACCACAGTGTAAACATGCTGTTGGAAGCAAGTCAGACAGAATTGTGTTCAGATTTCCAGAAATTGAGATTGGAAATGGTACCAGGGGATTCTTAGCAACCTTGGATGTAAAACCAACCCTGGAAGATCAGATCAGGGAAGGGCAGAAAGATGACGACAAAATCAAGAGGATTAAGTCCAAAATGGATGAGGGCAAAGCAAAGGATTTTAAACTGGATGAGCAAGGTACTATGTGGTTTAAAGGGCGCATTTGTGTGCCGAACAAAAAGAATTTGAAGCAGTTAATTTTGGAGGAAGCCCATGACTCCAAGTACTCAATTCATCTAGGAAGTGCAAAAATATACCAAGATTTAAAAGAAAGATTTTGGTGGCCAAGCATGAAACGGGAAGTTGCCGAATATGTTGCATTATGTGACATATGTCAAAGAGTCAAAGCTTTGCACCAGAGACCAGCAGGACTATTGCAACCCCTGAAAATACCTGAATGGAAATGGGAAGAAATTGGTATGGATTTCATAACTGGTTTACCCAGAACTCAAAGCGGAAATGATTCCATATGGGTCATAGTAGATCGGTTAACTAAAGTGGCTCATTTCATACCAGTAAAGACCACTTATTACGGAGACCGGTTAGCAGAGCTATACATGGCAAGGATTGTCTGTTTGCACGGAGTACCAAAGAAAATAATGTCGGACAGAGGTACCCAATTTACCTCTAGATTCTAGGGTAAGCTACATGAAGCAATGGGGACTCGTTCGAACTTTAGTACGGCATACCACCCGCAAACAGATGGTCAAACTGAGAGAGTTAACCAGGTATTGGAAGATATGCTGAGAGCTTGTGCGCTAGCATATTACGCCGTGGGACAAATTTTTACCCTATCTTGAGTTCATATATAATATGATTACCAATCAAGTTTACAGATGTCTCCATTTAAAGCTTTGTATGGTCGATCTGTCGAACACCATTGAATTGGAATGAGGCAATTGAGCGACATGTTTTGGACGGACATTCTTGAAGCGGAAGAACAAATCACCCTAATCGGGAAAGACCAAGATTGCTCAATCAAGGCGGAAGAGTTATCTGACAATCGCCGCAGGGAATTGAGCTTTGAACCTGAAGACTTTGTGTACCTCAGAGTCACGCCACTCAAAGGAGTCAGAAGATTCCACACAAAAGGGAAGCTCGCACCCAGATATGTCGGGCCGTTCAAAATCCTGAGCCGTAAAGGAGAAGTTGCATATCAATTGGAGTTGCCACAGTCCTTGGCAGGAGTGCATAACGTATTCCATGTGTCTCAATTGAAGAAGTGTCTCCGAGTACCGGAGGAGCAGACACCTTTGGAGGCAAGATCTAACTTACGAAGAGCATCCGGTGAAGATTCTGGACATAATGGACAGAGAGACAAGGAACAAGTCAAACACGGTTCTGTAGAGTTCAGTGGAGCAACCATTCGGAAAATGAAGCAACGTGGGAACGCGAAGAAGACCTAAAGAAGGAGTTTCCTGACCTGTTTCTTTAGCCAGCCCTAAATCTCGGGGACGAGATTCTGTTAAGAGGGGGAGGTTTGTAACACCCTAAAATTTGCCCTAATTTATAAATTTGGAGTATTTTTGGTATTTGAGTATTTTTGGGAATTTATTGAAATTTATTTGGATTTATTCAAATATGGCCTTTCTTGAAATCAATTAAATAATGGAAAAGTTTATGTAAAGTTTTATTGAAAATATTTTATTTGAGTTCCAAATGTCTCAAAGTATTTTCTAGAATTTTTCTGGATTTTTCCAGGTAATTTTGCTATTTATTCTTGCTTTGTTTATTTATATGATTTATTTTTAATCAGAAATGTTTTAAAAATCGAAAGAATAGTACTGGGCCGGCCCAGCACTGTGTTTAGCCCGACCCAGTTCGCCGAAACCCTACCCGCCGCGCGATCGAGCCGTTGCGCCGCGTCGCCCGCGAATGTGCGCCATCGGATCGTCACTGCTTGGATGGTCGTGATGGAACCACGTCGGTCCGACCGGGCGTAATCGCCGGAGTTAATGCCGCCGAGCGTTTCCGCTCATTTCGCCGGTGTTTACACGCACGTCGAGGCCCCTTAAAGTGCACCGAGTAGCACGTCTGGCAGAGCTCCTCTCGTTGCATCTTTTGACTCCTCGCATACACGTCGAGACGCCCTAGAGACTCTGATCTAGCTCGCCGTAGTTGCTCAAGTGCGCCGCCATAGTCTTTCGTCTTTTTCTCGCTGTCCGTTGAGTCTCCGCCGTCGCCGAGGCCACCGGAGTAGCGCTCTCGCCGAGACGCATCGAACGCGCCAGTTCTTCACGCCAGAGAAGCCCCGTAGCGCCGTTGGCTGCGTCATCTTCCCCAGCTCCAGCAACCTTCGCTTCCTCGCCGCCGTCGTCTTCACCGAGCTCCGTCGATCGTTCGATCTGTATCGCATGGTTCTGGTACATCCACGTCGCTGCTCCCTTTTCTTACCCAGCGTTATTTTTGACCATTAGATCTAGATTGAACGGTGGAGATTAGATTTAGTTTCTGTGTTGGTGTAGATCTCAGCCGTTGGATCGTTACTTTACGCGTGAGATTGCGCCGCTTAGTTAAGATGAACAGTAAACCGCTCCGGTAACCTGCGCCGTTGGATCGGATCTGAACGGTGGTGTTCAGATCTGGTTTTGCCCTAAGGATCCGCGCCTTTCAGATTTGAACATGCGGCGGTGATTGCGCCGTACCCTCGCCAAATCGTGTCTTGCGGCGTGGGCGTTTGGTAGGCGGAGACCGGATCCACCGTTGGATTGAGCGCCGCGATCGGATCGTGCAGCGTGGCAGCGAAAATCGGCGCCACCAATCGAGCGTCGCGTGAGATCGGCGTTGAATCCTTTGACGGCCACGATTTCACCGCGTGGCTAAGATCTGGCTGTAGGTTGAGCGATGGCCGAGATAGTGTCACATGTTCGTGCACAAATCTCAAGGCGATCGGTGGCGTCGCCGCGATGGCGGCGATCTTGACATCATCTGGTGGGGGCCAGGTGCTCTGTTTCGTGTACCGAGTCCACCGTGGACCAGAGCCAAGCCGTGGACCGGGTCCGAGGACCAGAGCGACGTGGCAGCACTAGAGAGTACCACGTGTCAGATGACGTCATGCTGACGTCATTTTTCCAGAAAAATATTTTGGCCGAAATTCTTTTCTGTGCTGACGTCATCATGATGCGATGCTGATGTCATAAATGCGATTTTTCAGTATAAAGATAATTCGGAAAAAATCGGATTTTCTAATTTCTGTATTTTTAGATTTTATTCAAATTTCAAATGGCTATAATTTTTGCATTTTAACTCGGATTTGGGTGATTCAAATTTCTAAAAATTCATAAAATTGTGATCTATTTAATGGTGAATTTTATTTGAATTTTCAGGTCATTTAGTATTCTGTATTAGTTATTTATTGCATATATTATTTGTACGCGTAGATGCAAATTTGTCGGATGGTTTGGAGGAAGAGTTCGTCGCTCAAGACCAAGCTTCGGGACACGACCAACAACTCTTTGAAGGCAAGTGATGCTTTGATCATTTTGATCCTAGATTTTAAAATGTAATTTATGCTTTGAAAATATGCATGCTTATTTATTAAAAATGAATTTAAATTAATTTGGGATAATGTAGCTAATCAACCCATATTGTTATTGTCACCATGAAAGTATTATTTGTATGCCCTGAAATCTTTGTCACCCTAAGTTTGATTGTATTAGTTGGATGTTAATACTGTGCCAACACGGGAAGCTAGACCGTGAGTAGATGCTTAGCCTTGCAACGAATCATGATGATCTTTCGGGAAAATGCTACAATATTGATTAAAGAAATATTGAATGTATTTTGAAAGTGGTGTGATGATGCCACATGATGAGATTGAGGTACAGAGACCTGTGTGGTTCTGTACCGATGTTGAGTTATTGCTGTCATGTGTTGCACAATAATCAACTGGGTGGGAAATGATTTAGACTAGGGCAAGTGGCAAGAGGCTGTGTACCGGGTGGGCCTGTGTGGCAATGGGTTGATGAGTGTTGTGAGTCTGTGTGCCACAATGGGCTGTGTGCCACTGTTGAGTGCTGGAAGTCTTGCCTTGGTCAGTTAAGGACTTCACCTTGCAAGCCTTTGATCTGAGTCACCCGTACAACCACATGTCTGGTATGGGACAGACCTAGTTAATTAGGGTTCTGATATCTTTCCTCTGATACCTCGGGGTGGCAGTGCACGGGGGTGTATCTGTACGGGGGAGCGTACCTGTGCTACGGCTTGGTGCCGATCCAACGATGATTGACCTGTCCTATACTTCGGCTCTGTGTGAGGGAAGTGATAGTGAGGCTAATACCGGAGAGGTTCTTTGGTTAAGGTAGAGGTTCCTGAAAAGCTTTGTTGCGGACAATCACCTGTGTGGTGAGCGGCTGTATCTTGTGGGTAAAGTGTACAACCTCTTCAGAGTGTCAAAACTATTTGAATAGCCGTGCTCGCGGTATTGAGCATTGCTCGGGTATTACTGTTAAGGGGTAGATCTTCAAAAACAAAATGTGAAAAGGGTGGCTGTGTGCCAGTGTTAAAAATGAATTTAAGGTCAGGTGCGAGAATCTTCAAAGAAAAACCATTTGAAGAAATTAGTATTAATTATAATTGTTTCATTGCTTTAATCTAAATAAGATCCTGGTTTAAAAATGTTGTTTGATGCAAAAGAACCAATTAAGCCAATCCTTTGGAATAAGCTTTGCATATAGTAATAGCGCTGCATTCTGTGCATTACTTGTTGAGTGCCTTGTGTACTCACCCCTCCTTGCTTATCAACCCCAACATCAGTGGAGGAGTCTACACCAGCGTGGAAGGAGGAGTACATTGAAGATCCAGACAATTAGGGGGCAAGCCCAGTCTGTTGCCTGTGGCAAGATGAAGACTTCCACGACATTTATTTTTATTCTGCTGCTATTTCTTTTACTCTAAATAATGTAAGCCCTGCGTGGCTGATTTTATGTAAGGAGACCATAAGGTCGTACAACTCAGATATATAAATGTTGCACTATTTATTCTTATATCGTTGTGATTGTCTGTGATGTGCAACCCTGTAAAGACTGTGTGTGCTAGCGTGATCCTGGACTAGCACAGAATACACAGAGGGTCCAGAATTACAGATTCGGGTCCTGACAGTATTCTAATGCAACTAATGCTTCATATACTCAAGAACTGTCGATTGCCCTAGGATCAACAAAGTGAACCATCAACACATGACTAGTTTTTTGTTGATTGAATGGCAACCTAACACAATTTAATTTGAATTTAAATTGTCATAAGTATATATTAACTAGACAAGTTTCATATACTCAATTCGATGGAATCTAAAAGTTATGATCCAATTTATATGGAGTGGTGGAAAGGGATCAATACTCTTAAGACCATTCATTATATTATAAACTCCATTAAATGTTTGCATACAAATAATTGAACTTGAATCAATATGCACATATTCAATTTTTTATTGCTTTGGAGTTTATCCTATATTCCCATGACTATACTACAACTACACAAGTTAAATATACTCAAGGGGATGTTTCAAAGTAATGATCCTTGATATAGAAAGATGAATTAGATCAATACTATTGAAACATCAAGGTAAAAGTATGAACTCCTCCTAAATGTGTGCATTCATGTATATATAGAATTGAAAACATTATGCACTTCTTAAGATTGAGACTACGGTGAAGTTCATCCTTTATCTTGAATCCAACGAATGCATCTATAAATAATAAAGTTGTATTGGATGCATACCTTTGGGATTTCCATTTTTCAATGAGATGAGACTAATCAAATATATACTCAATAAAAGAGTTAGTCTCATATTTAGATTTATCAATATCCAAGGAATGCAACAAGATATGATATTATGAAAAGAGTTAGTCTCTTATTTAGATTTATCAATATCAAAGGAATGCAACAAGATATGATAATATGAACTCGAACTTTTTCATCCAAAAGAAACTAATAAGAGTTAAGCTGAACAAAAGAGTTAGTCTCATAAAAGGATTTGTCATTGATTAACAATTGAGACTAATCAATATTACGATTATCAAAAGATTTAGTCTCAATATTAGATTTTTCATTAACACCAAAACCAACCTAATGGAGCATGAACTTTCAGCCTCAACCAATAGTGAGAGGTCGAGTCAACCATATCACCGCAGATGGAGCTCAGGATGCATCAGACGTTGTACTCGGTAAGTTTCTGGTTAACTCAGTACCTGCAATAGTTTTATTTGATTCTATAGCTTCGCATTCGTTAATTTCTCGAGTTTTTTGTGGTTGAAAATGGGTTGGATGTTATGAAACTTAAGTGTGTGCTCTTAGTTCAAGCCATAGGATCTGAATTACGATCTAACCTTGGGTGTTTCAGAGTTAAGTTACTCATTGTTGGAATAGAGTTCCTAGCGAACCTTATCATATTGGATACCAAGACCTTAGATGTTATCCTTGGAATGGATAGGTTGTCCAAATATAAAGCTATTTTGGATTGTGGCCGGAGAGTAGTCACTACAAGAATCAGGCAAAAATTCGTGGGTTTTTTAAATTCGTGGGCCCAAAAAAAAACTCACGAATTTATTTATTTAAATTCGTCGGTTTGAATAAAACGCACGTTTTTAATTAAATTCGTGGGACAAAATGAAACCCACGAATTTAAACATTTAAATTCGTGGGCCAAAAATTACCCACGAATTTAAATATTTAAATTAAATGGGCCAAACAATACTGCAATTTAAACTTTTAAATTAGTGGGCCAAAATTACCCACAATTTAAATATTTAAATTCGTGGGCCAAACAATACCCACAATTTAAACTTTTAAATTCGTGGGCCCGCATACCACAATTTAATCGGGAAAAAACCCTCCGCGCCGCCACGCACCTCACCGGCTAAAATCCCCACCGCGCCGCCCCGCGCCCGCCCGCCGCTGCGGCTGCCGCCGTCGGCCCGCCCCTACCCTCCCGCCGTCGGCCCCCCCTCCCTCGCGCCGTCGTCCCCTGGCTGCCTTGCCTGCTGCCTGCTTCGCCCGCCGCTCGCCGCCCATCCGCTTCGGCGCCCCCTTCGCCCGCGCTTTCGCCCGCCGCCGCTTCGGCTGCCGCTCGGCGCCGAGACCAGCCGGCCGGCGGCACCGCGCCGACCCTTGCCCGGTCGGCCACGTCGCGCCGCCCGCCGCCACCGGCTTCTGCCAGCCCGCCGCGGCCGGCCGGCGACCTCCGCCAGCCGCCGCGGCCGCAGACCGCCCGGCCGCTGCCCCCTCCTCGGCCGGCCGCCGCCACGCCGCCCGCCGTGGCGCCCCGCAGCCACCCGCCCGCTGTCGCCGCCGGCGCCACCGCCGCCATCGCCGTCGCCGGCGCCACCCGCCTCCCGGACCCTCGCGACGCCCCACCGGCGTTGGAGAAGGTATATTCGTCTCTTTTATATTCGTTTAAAGTTATTTCATCTCATTTATATTCGCGCATATGATATATATATTTTTATTTTCTCATTGCGTTGTATGTAACGTTAGAGTTTAGGGTTTGTGTCAAGCAGTAGAGAGCATAAGCGTCACCGTTTGAGAACGGCGCATCTCACATTTGCTTGTGAGGTGCGCGGTTCGAATTGTATCGGCGTATTTTGGACGGCCGAGAATGTTGGTTGTTGCATAGGGCTGTGGCGTGCGGCGATCTGAGCGTGATTTCGGCCACATAACCCTGTTGTTCTCCGACGCACCAGCATCAGGCGTGCGTTTGGAGAACAGCGTGGTTATGCTGCCGAAATTTCGTTCGGTTCGTAGCGCACGTCACAGGTCGCATGCAATAGCCTCCATTCTTAGGTGGGTTTAGGACAAATCTTTCCTAATAGGTTGTCTTTGTCACCTAAGCCACGGTCGTACGTTGACATTGTTTGATTTGTTTAGCTTTGATAATGGGTGACGATCGAAGGCGTGTATGACGGATGGAGGAGTGATGGGGGCACTCAAGGAATGGGGCGGATCACGGATGCTTTCTTGAAGCAAGCATTATTGGAGGAGCTGAATATGTGTATTGCCGTGTACCCTCTGCGAGAATAACGGCTACTACTGATGAGGATATAGTGCGATATCACATTTGCAAAACGGGTTCATGCCTAACTATTTGGTGTGGCACCGTCATGGAGAGGCCGCAGGCGAGCTATCGAGACGAAGAGATCTTTGGACCATGTGGAGGATCACGGCCGGATGGAAGACATCTTTGGATGATCTTGGCGGGGGTGAATTTAACTCCGGGAGGGGTCACGGCGGAGGAGGTTAAGGAATTCTATAGGCTACTTGGCGCCTCGGACGAAAGTGCATGACTTGACCAATGTGACCGTCTGCGACGGTTACGGCTTATGTCGATGAAGTCAAGTTCAACTTTTGAACAAATGCTTCAACGCTTTGCTTGAACTAATGAATGATGTCCTTAGTCTAACCACAAGATGCCAAAGGATTTGTACCAATCGAAAAAGTTGATGGCGGCCTCGGGATGAATTACGGAAGATTGATGTGTGCGAGAATAATTGCATCTTTGTTACGGAAGGATCATGACAACGATACCCATTGTATGCATTGCGGTAAGTGCGCATTCGTTGAGGTGGTAGATGAGGAAGGGGTATCGGTGACTACAAAGGTCGCGACTAAACGGCTTCTGGTACATGCCGATCACGGATAGGCTTAAGCGGTGTACATGTCAAAAGAAACAATGAAACATATGAGGTGGCACAAAGAAGGTAAGCGTGAGGACCAAGACCGGATATGATGGTCCATCCGTCGATGGCGAGGCATGGCGGGCATTAGACCGATTCGATCCTGCATTTGCAAGCGACCTAGGAGTGTCCGTCTTGGTTTGTCCACGGACGGTTTCACACCTTCGGCTGGCGCTAGCCCTACTCTTGTTGGCGGTCTTCATCATGCCATACAATCTTCCACCGAGATTTGCTTGAAAGAGGGGTTCATATTCCTTGCTCTTGTCATTCCAGTCCTAAGCATCCAGGAAGAATCTCAATGTGTTCATGCGGCCCTTAATTGATGAGTGAAGAAGTTGTGGCGAGGGAAAAGGCATACGACAGCGTTGGTGGCGAGAGTTTACCTTACGAGCCGCATACACCGTGGTCGGTCCATGATTTGTTGGCATATGGCATTTGGGCGGTGGTGTGTTCATGGTCGCTGTGTTGTCCAATTTGTATGGTGACTACGATGCATTGGGCTCACGCACCGTAAAAGATCATATTCTTCGATTGCCACCGACGATGGCTTCCGCGAGGCACCCTTTTAGGAAACGACGCCAAAGCATTTGAAAAGGACGAAAGTTAAAAAGGGCCCCGGCGACTCACGGGAGAGGAGATAGGTGAGTGGCATAGTCGGCATGCGATCTACGGAAGTGGGTTTCATCGCTATGGAAAGGAGCACAACTGGACTCATATTTCTTTTCTTTGGGAGCGCCTTACTGAAAGCTTTGATTACGCCGCATAACATAGATTTGATGCACCAAGAGCGCAATGTGGCGAAAGCATCATAAGCATGGTGTTTGATGTAACCGACAAAACAAAGGATAACGTGAGTGCTAGGAAAGACATGGGTGATCATTGTGCTAGTAGTGGGTTTTTTCATTACAATTTAGCGATTAAATTAGTGGGTTTTTCACCACAATTTAATTGATTAAATTCGTGGGTTTTTTCAACCACAATTTAGCGATTAAATTAGTGGGTTTTTCGACCACAATTTAGCGATTAAATTCGTGGGTTTTTAAACCACGAATTTAACTCGAAACCCAATTAAATTCGTGGGCTTAGTAAAACTCACGATTTAACTTAAATTCGTGGGTACCTACAATTTAATTAATTAATTTAAATCGAGTTAAATTCGTGAACTAAATTCGACGGTTTGCTCACGAATTTAAGTTAAATTCGTGGGTTTAACTTAAATTCGTGGGTTTTTGGCCCACGAATTTTTCCCTGATTCTTGTAGTGAGTGTAAGTTGGAAGCCCAAGTCGTGGGAAAGTGGAATTTCAAGCGACCACAGTTTGTGATGGTCAGTTTATTGTTAACAGTGCGAAGGTTGCTAGCTTAGAAGATGTGCTAGTTGTTAGAGAATACCCAGATGTTTTTTCTGAGGATTTACCTGGAATGTGGAAAATGGCAAGGGAGGCGGCCAAGGGGATGGCCGTGCAACCCTAGGTCGTACAAGGCCTTTGGGCCTAAGTGGAGGTGGCGTAGCTCTTGGCAGTTTCTGTTCGTCATATTGATTTAACGATTCCTATCGATCTAGAATAATTTTGTACATAAAACCACTTCCATTGGAAAGCTCTCGTCATGGGCTTGTCCGTAGAGTCCAAGAACGCCTCAAAAAAAATTCGTATGACCAAGATATGGTCATTTTTAGTTGGACTGCTCCTGGGGGCCGAACTGGACTCGTGAACGAATTGGGCTTGATCTAGGGCTGGGGTTGGAGTGTCAGAAGTTGTTGGGCCCTTGTCTTGGTTTGAGGTATAATCATGGCTTGCTGGGCTGGCATGGTCACATCATTCTCCCCTTCTTGGTTTTGAGTCGTTCTCGACTCAAGCTCATTGCCCTGCAAAAGGTTAGTAACAAGCGGAGGCAAAGAAACCAACATATTCTTCGGTTGTTGATAGTGTGGCACATTAAAAGAAGATTTCAAAATGGTACAAATATAAACTCGATTCACCATGTACTTTTCTTTATCATTATGTTTGCCAATAGCATGAAAACTAACACTGGATGACCATGACAAATTAGCAGGCATAGAAAATCTCTCCTCTAAACAATTGAGACCACATATGACATCAAATTCAATGTAACCCAAAGTATTCAAGGAAGACAACATTTTAATCTCATCCTTTTCATTAGCAAGGTGAATAACATGTTTATTTTCAGCACACGTGTTTAGATCAGAAATAAAACTGACATGTTTATTCACTAGTTGAGGCATGGATATAAATGAGACATTATCATACAACTCTTCTTTATCACTAGGAACAGCAAGACAATCATATTGTGACAAAGGTGATTCAGTTTGAGTGTCCACTAACTGCTGTTCTAGCATAGCACCAGTAATGGCCAAGTTTAGCACATCAACAGAATTCTCTCCTCGTGTGAAAATAGCACAGATGTCATTACCTTTGTTTTCAATCTTAGCTGATTTAGGCATATCATGATCTGTACATTCTTGAGGCATGCATGGGTGTAACATGCCAAAAATTCTAAATAAGAAAAATAGAAATATAAAAATTAGAAAATGAAATTGAATAAAATTTTAATTAGAATGTTAAGAATGAATTAAAATATTATCTTATATTTCAATATCTTGAAACCCAACCTTAATAAAAGGATTAGTTTCATAATAAAACATCAAATAAAAAAATGGAAATAAATTGGAAATATAAGTTCACTTTGAAATCTCATTCAAATATGAATTTCTTCTTGAATTTTGGTTCTTAAGAAATCTTTTATTGTATTTATTCCATTTTCTCTTCATTGAAAAATGCAAAATATAAGGAGAAATTGAATTTTAAGATTTAATTATTGTTACTGATTCTTTTTCGGAATTCTCTGAATTTTATTGACTTTTCTGGGATTTCTCTGATTATTGCTTGAAAGGAGAATTCCTTTTTAATGAATAATCAAACATGGGATAAGTATTAAGAAAATATTTGTAAAATAAAAAAATAATAAAAATCCCTGTAAAATTCGTTGATCTGTCCAAAACCCTAAAATATAATTTAAAAGTCATGTCAAAGTATTAAAAGATGAAAAGAAAGGTAATTTAATGAATCATGACTAAAAATTGTAAATATGTCAGAAATTAAATTTTCATAAATTCAATGTGAATTTTTTTATATTATCTTCATCCTGGATAGATCCATCAACATGAAAAATATCAAGAAATAATGATTAAATTTGATATTTCTAAAAATTAAAAAAATTAGAAAGCTGAAAATCTGGAAATGTCAATGTTAGAATTTTATAAAATAAAATATAAACAATTTGAAGTGGAAACTTTTACAGGAGACTAATATGGCCCTATAGAATCTCTAAACAAAGTTTCATAAATATTTAACAAGTTATAAATGCCCATATAAATTAAATACAGAAAACTAAAATCTGTGCACAGTACATTGTTAGAATTTTCATAAATTCTACACATAATATCTCAAGCTGAACATTTGATAGGATAATCTTACTTATCTCTATTAGACGTCATAAAATTTTCATTAATTTGGCGACAACATAGGTAACTAATTCTTTGAACCAAACCCAGCTCTGATCGCAGAAATACTTGAGGTCACCGTTCCTTTCACTGCCAATCGGGACCCAATTCACTGTGCGGCCCACCTGCCAGCCGAAGGCCCCTGCCTTCGTCTTCCTTGGCACGCTGAAGACCTGAAGGAAAGGAGCCAGTTCGCACTGCCTTTTGTAATCGCCACTCTCTATTGCTAGCGCCACCTAGTGTCCTTGCGGCATCATCACCGTGCCACGCCGCCACCAGGTGCCGTCCTGCCCTCAATTTCTACTGCGCCGCCCATACCGATCCCTATTCCGGTGCCACAAAACCATGAAGTGTTCACACATGCTGTTCGAGCTTCTCTACAACAAATCTTCAGCTATAAAAGCCGGTCTATGATTGCATTAGAATACGCGTCATTTCCCCTCTCTTTTCTTCTCTTGACATCCACTGAACCACCACCAATTTCGCTCATTTCCATTTCGACCTAAGAACCCTAAGCTTAGGAAACAAGCGATTGAAGCCAGTAAGCTCAACCATTTCCCAATTCCTTTGTACCGTAGCTTCAACCACACAACAAGAATAAAAGCCCCCACTTAACTTCAAGAATCACTGAACAGAACTCGTCGCCACCATGGAAGCCTCTTCCCTAGAACCGGTGCTCAGTGGCGGAGCTCTCCGGTTAGTTTTTGACCTCACACTTTAGAAAAATGGAACCCCTAACATCCCCTTATGCTCATGCCGTTACCCATTCAAGCTGAATTGCGTTCGTCTTCTTTCCGGCGAGTCGCCATTGCTGCCGCCGCCCCTCCTCAGTGGCAGCTCACCTCGGCTCAACTCCAGCCGAATCAGTACCACCCCTGGATGTTCCTCACCTCCTTATGCTCACCGCACTGGCGAACGAACCTCCCCGGAGCTGCTTCGCTGGCGATTAGCCGCGAAGGTGAGACCCTGTTTTGTGCCAATGACATGTGGGTCCTCCTTGTCAGTCTCAAGTCATCTTTTCCTCCTCACACAGCCACTCTCCCTGACCGGATGGCCCCATCTGTCAGTCGGCTAGTTTAAAGAAATCCCGCGAAAATGGAAAACTGCTTTAAGTATAAGGAAGGCGTATTTCTGATTCTGTGGATTTCCTAAACCGAAGGACTTCATTTCTAAATAACTTTTGCATCTTTAATTCAAATAAGATGAAACAAATTTCTATATTCATCTAAAATCAATTAATCTCAGAATATGCAAAAATATTTTGGATAAGAGCTCTGTAAAAATTTGAATTTCAAATTTAATGAAAAGGATGAAACATAGGCTATATATATAAATGATGCAAATGAACTGAGAATTGAATGAAACCAATTTTATTGGAATCCTTAGAATTCCAGCAACACAAATGTATAAAAATATTTAAATATCATCTTTTTTTGAATCATTTTCTATGAAAAGTTGTTCTCAATATATTAAATGTTCAAGAATGCATAAATTGTGCAAAAGAAATCTAAAAGGAACAAAGTTGATTTCTATATACTAGTATGTCAGTAGGTTAATTGAAAATGCTAAAATATTTAAGTTATAAACTAGACTTTGAATTGTTTCATGAATAAGAATGAGACCCTAGTGTAAAAGATATGTACATTAATATATTCCAGAATGATCATTTATGCTATTTTAGCAGCAAGTAAAATGTCTCGTCTAAGCACTAAAATTTATAAAATCAATTTAGTAATACTATACAAAGAAAATACTTCAATCTTCTAAAAAAAAGAACCTCATTTAGTCATGCTTTGCATATATATCTTGATAGCAAAATAACCTTAAGAATTACCTATCGGGCAACCGAGGCTCTAATACCACTTGATGGGAACGGTGGCCCGATATTCCGATAGGTTGTAGTTAATCGATTGGTGGAGAACTCGACATTGACGATCCGGCTTCCAATCAGAACAGATTCGAACCCTGCAATCGCTACACCACGGCTCCTTTGGTTATCAACCATGCACAAACACGGTTGACCTCGCCAAGAAGGCTTATCCCAGCATGCGAATCGAGAACATAAGCAAGAACGTAAAAGACGCAATCTAAAATTGCGAATAATATTAAGCACACGAGTTGGGGTTCCACAAACTGATGAACGGCGAAAAACTGACAAAGTTTCTAGTTGTAATCTAAGCAAAAACCATCTATTCTAGTGATGGCTACTAAATATATATGATGAAGAGGGCAAGGGAGGCGGCCAAGGGGATGGCCGTGCAACCCTAGGTCGTACAAGGCCTTTGGGCCCAAGTGGAGGTGGCGTAGCACTTGGCAGATTCTATTTGTCATATTAATTTGATGATTCCCATTGATTTAGAAGGAGTTTGGATGATAAACCACTTCCATTGGAAAGCTCTCGTCGTGGGCTTGTCCGTAGAGTCTAAGAATGCCTCAAACGGACTACGTATGACCTAGATATGGTCATTTTTAGTTACATTGCTCTTGGGGGCTGAACTGGACTCCTGAACGAATTGGGCTTGGTCTTGGGCTGGGCTTGGAGCGTCAGAAGTTGTTGGCCCTTGTCTTGGCTTGAGGTAGAATCATGGCTTGTTGGGCTGGCATGGTCACATCAAGTCATGTCTTTTGGGTTGACCAATGCTCCTGCATATTTCATGAACATGATGAATAAGGTTTTCATGGAATATTTGGACAAGTTTGTTGTTGTGTTCATTGATGTTTACTCCAAATCGGAAGAAGAGCATGCAAAACATTTGAGATTAGTCCTTGAGAAGCTGCGAGAGCAACAGTTGGACGCTAAGTTTAGCAATTGTGACTTTTGGAAAGAGAATGTTGAATTCCTTGGCCATGTGATGACTATTAAAGGAGTTGCTATTGACCCAAGAGAAGTGGAAGCAGTGCTGCATCGGGAATAACCGAAGTCAGTTACCAAGATTCGTAGTTTTTTAGGAATGATGGGATATTACCGTCAAATTATTGAGGGATTTTCGATGATTCCTAGACCAGTTATGCAGTTGTTGAAAAAGGAGAAGAAGTTTCCATGGACGCCAACATGCGAAAAGAGTTTCCAGGAATTGAAGAAGTGTCTCACGACAGCAGCAGTGTTAGTGTTTCTAGATGTTCAGAATGGTTTTGTTATATACTGTGATGCTTTCAGACATGGGCTTGGATGCGTATTGATGCAAAGTGGCAAGGTTGTTGCATATGCACCAAGGCAATTGAGGCACATTAGGATAATTACCCAACACATGATTTGGAATTGGCTGTCCTAGTGCATGATTTGAAGTTGTGGCGTTATTATCTCATTGGAAATAGATGTGAGATATATACGGACCACAAGGGTTTAAAGTATATATTTACTCAATCAGACCTCAATATGAGACAGAGGAGATGGTTGGAGTTGATAAAGGATTATAATGTTGGAATCCACTATCATCATGGTAAGACTAATGTGGTAGTGGATGCTTTGAGTCGTAAGAGCCACAGTGCCAATATGCTAGTGTTAAATGATCAATAAGAGTTATACAAGGAATTTCAGAAGTTGAAACTGGAAGTGGTTCTAGAAGGATTTCTAGCTACTTTGGAAGTGAAGCCGACCCTAGAGGATTAGATCTAAGATGGTCAGAAGGATAATGAAAAGATCAACAGAATCAAGTCCAAGAAGGATGAAAGTTTAGCCAAGGATTTTACTTTGGATGGTCAAGGTGCTATGTGGTTTAAAGGTCGAATCTGTGTACCAAAAAAGAAGGAGCTCAAGAAGTTGATTCTGCAGGAAGCTCATGATTCAAAGTATTCGATTAATCCAGGAAGTGCCAAGATGTATCAAGATCTTAAGGAAAGATTTTGGTGGCCTAATATGATGGGTGAATTTGCTGAGCATGTTGCTTTATGTGATGTGTGTCAGAGAGTAAAGGCAATGCATCAAAGACCTGCAGGTTTATTATAGCCGCTGAAGGTTCCTGAATAGAAGTGGGAGGAAATCGGTATGGATTTTATTACTGGTTTGCCCAGATTCCAGAAGGGTTATGATTCCATATGGGTCATCTGTAACACCCTGGCCTAAATTTTGCTCATGGCCCAGCACACCGTGGGGCGAGACCACGCATGTATAACACCCCACTTATACTTTCGTCCACGCTTCATGTAATAGGTTTAACCCGGAAGTGCTATGTTTGGACCCAACACGTATTATATACTACTACAACTCACTTTATGCAAACAATATGGGACTAGTCCCACCATCGCTGCAGATGGGCCACATGGGCCTTCCCATTAACGGGTCGGGGTATTACACTCACCCCCTAAGGACTGACGCCCTCGGTAGCACACTGTATACACAGTAGATACCCAAAACAACCCCTCGGTATACGGCCGTGCGTCCAATACCAGCACATATGCCATGCCGTGTGGCCACTCCTGCCCCACACGCACCATGCGCCATATGCCCGCACCCCTATCCCACATGCGCCCGTGCAGCGAAAGTTGATGCTCTGATACCATCTGTAACACCCTGGCCCAAATTTGAGCACGGCCCGACCGACCGTGGGCACGGGCCCACGCATGCATAGCACACCACTTACACTTTCGTCCTCACTTCATATAAAAGGGTTAACCCGGAGGTTCTAGGTTTGCACTCAAAAGGCATTATATACTACTACAACTCACGTTATGCAAGGAATATAGGACTAATCCCACCACCGCTGCACATGGACCACATGGGCCTTCACATTAACGGGCCAGGATATTACATCATCGTTGATCGTTTGACCAAGGTCGCTCATTTCATACCTTTTAAGACTACGTATTTAGGAGATCATTTGGTAGAGTTGTATATGTCAAGGATTGAGTGTTTGCCTAGAGTCCCAACAAGATAAAGATAGTGGTACCCAATTTAACTTGAGGTTTTTGGGTAAGCTGCATGAATCAATGGGGACTCGTTTGAATTTCAGTACAGCATATCTTCCATAGACAGATGGTCAGACTAAGAGAGTTAATCAGATTTTAGAGGATATGCTAAGAGCTTGTGCATTAGCTATTGCTACTTCGTGGGATAAAAGTTTGTCGTTTGCTGAGTTCAGTTATAACAACAACAGTTATCAGGCAAGTTTGCAAATGTCACCATTTGAAACTTTGTTTGGTCGTCCTTGTTGTACTTCGTTGAATTGGAATGAGACAGGAGAGCATTTGGTGTTTAGGCCTGATATTCTTAAGGGAGCCGAAGAGCAGATTGGTATGATCATGGAAAGGTTGAGAGTGGCTCAGTCGAGATAGAAGAGTTATGCCGATAATCATCGTCGAGTGTTGAGCTTTGAGCCAGATGATTTCGTGTATCTCAGAGTTACCCCTCTTAAAGGAGTTAAAAAGTTTCACGCTAAAGGAAAGCTTGCACCAAGATATGTTGGTCTGTTCAAAATCTTAAGCCATCGAGGAGAGGTTGCTTATTAGTTAAAGTTGTCGCAGTCATTGATAGAAGTGCATAATGTGCAACATAAGAAATGTCACAGAGTGCCAACAGATTGGACACTGTTAGAAGCAATTGAGATACAGGAAGATTTGACTTATAAGGAGCAGCCGATCAAGATATTGGATGTGATGGAGCGTAAGACCACGAACAAGTCAATTCGCTTTTGCAGAGTTCAATGGAGTAACCACTCAAGAAGTGAAGCTACCTAGGAGCATGAGGATGATTTGAAGTTATAATTTGCTAACTTATTCCTTAGTCAGCCTTGAATCTCGGGGTCAAGATTCTGTTAAAGGGGAGGTTTGTAACATCCCAATTTTTGGCTTTATTCGAATATAATATGCATTTTATGAATTTTCTGAATTTATTTGCTTTTTTGAATTTTATTTGAATTTATTTAATATTCTTAAATATGGCCTTTTGAGAAAAGTATTTAAATATTGTGAAAGTTTAAATAAAGTTTTTCCAAAAATATTTTAATTGGGTTCCTAAAGTCTTAAAATATTTTCCACAATTTTCTGATATTTTTGCGAATTTATTTGTCTTTGTTTATTTTTTGGAATTATTTAAATTGGAACAATATTTAAAAAGCTAGGTGAATATTAATAGGCCGAACACGTGTGAGCCCGGCCTAGTAAACCGTTGTGCGGCCTGTTTCTTGATGCCACCTATCGTGACTGTTAGATTTCGATCGGGCAGTCATTATCATCTGAAAACCCTAGCGAACATTGACCGTTGGATTATGATCATACGCTCAAGATTGATGCACGTCGGTGTGGGTCATTATCTAACTGTGGCCGTTGGATTCAGTGTGTGCCTCGAATTGAGTCACGTCTTAGCGCATCGTAGCCAGTCATCTTGCCACACGTATGGCGCCTGGTCATCGTCCCCACGTGTTCGTCCTGTACTCTGTTCCATGGCCGCCATGGTCACCATCTCTATCCCAACCACAACACAGAATTCTAGCCTATTTAAGGAGCGCGCCGGCTGTGCAAGGTCATCTACATTAGAAGCCCTAAGACGATCGCATGATTCGAGCCGCCGTTTCGCCACAGTTCACGGTCTTTGCTGTGCGCCGCTGAGATCTTCTTTATGTCGATTCGTCGGTGGTGGTAATCCAACTGGGACATTAGCTACACCAATGAGTTCACCGCAACGACGAGCATTTGGTGCGCATAGTGGTTTGGCCGAAGAGTCACCAGAGCATCGTCGCACCATGAGAACCATTGCCACCAGAGAAGAATAGCACACCGCCGATGTTCTAGAGCATCAAAGAGGAAAGTTCAGGGAGCATAAGGTTCGCGCTGATGAGATATAGCTGTTGGCGCCCTTCCCACTCGTCACTGGCAACCATAGGGCCGTGTTCACCATCGTCCTACGTGGCCTTACCCCGGTGTTGACACGTGTATCTACGTGGTCGCCATGTCAAAAATTTTGCTGACGTGTGTGCCTGCATGGCTATTCGGGTGTCTGCGTGGTCATGTCTCACGTGGTAGCCCAGTTAGTGTTGCGGGTCCCTTTTTCAGCAAGTGGATTGCGTAGACCTGGTCCACTATGGTCAGGGCAAGGACCGTGGACCTGGTCTATAGACTCAGTCCATACACCAGGGACATGTGTCGCATCCGAGTTGGTTCGGGTCCGATGTTGACGTCACGCTTGCATCATAAATCAATTTTCTAGTACAAAAATAATTCGGTTAAACAATGATTTTCCATATTTTCTTTATTTTCAAATCATTTGAGAGTTCGTTTTCCCTCATGCGTGCTTCGATTGAGGCGATTCAAATTTTTAAAAATTTGTAAAATTAAGATATATTTCATGATGAATTTTATTTTATTTTTGTAGTGTTTTTCTCTATGTTTTGGTATTTATTTGGTATTCTCTTTCGTTACGCATAGAAGTTGAAGTGCTCGGAGCATTCAAAGAGGATTCATTGACTCAATATCAAGTTCCAGAGCAAGAGCAAGAACTTTTCCAAGGAAAGTTGTGCTTTCATCATGTTGAGCCCAGTTTACAAAATTGCTATATTATTTTACTTTATGCATGATATTTTATGTGTACAACTGTTTCAAAATAGTTCTGGATCTAGTTAATCTACCTAGTTGAACTATACCCTACCTTATTATTTGCATGCCATGATTAATTATCACCTTAGATTGGTTCAATATTAGTTTGTAGAATACCATTTCAGACTCTGATAAAACGTTTTGTAAAATATTAACTTAATTTACATCATAAATTAAATGAAAAACCAAATGAGTAGAACAGCAACAGTTGCATTGTCAGAATTGTTTAAAATTCTACACGTATCATAAAATTGCGAACATTTTACAGAGGCTCGTAATTACCTTGCCGATTGCTGGTAAAATATTTATAAAATTCCAAGTTAGTTTGACCATCGAAACCGCTTTAATCCTCCCGTTCTGTCGCGAGCCTTCGCCCGACTTCTTTTCTCGGTCAGCGACACAGGGGCGGCTTGTCGGTCGACAAGCACTGCCGGCCTGCCTGCCATCTGGCCCTCGCGTGTCAGCGACTCCCGCGCGTCTTCTTCTACCCCTCTCCCTGCTCTCTCTCGCGCCGACGCGGCCGTCTTGGTTCTTCGCGCACAGCTCGCGTTGCAACGCCTTGGAGCCCATATAAAAGACGTCCCTCAAGTCGCAACCGACCAAACCGCCGTCCTGTGCAACCCATTTCGCCGCTGCTTTCGTCATCTTCTCCGGCGCCAGCAAAAGCCTGAAAAGGGGAAAATCGCCAATTCGCCACTCTAATCAATCCTAACCCGATTCACCCGAGCCGTAGCTTCGTCTCGCCATCAGGGACTCATCCACATCGTTGGTTCCAGCTCTTCTTCCCCGGCAAGCACCCGCGCCGTGCCTTTTCCTCCGCCGCCACCGCACACGGTGAGAGCTCTACTCCTTCATTCATTCTTCAAAGTGATTGATGAAATCGAGTCCATGAGTCTCGCAGATGCTTGTGGAAGGGGAATTGAACCTCGGGGATCACTGCCGATGCCCCACCACCGCTCGGCCAAGGCCGTCGCCGCCGTTGCACGGCGACGCGCCACTGCAGGGCCCCTCAGGCCGCAGCGCCGCCATCATCGTGCGCGCACGGGCACCCTGAACCCCGGGGTGGAACCCATTCCGCCCCGGAGGGCCTCCTCCGCCATCGGCGAGCTTCGCCGTAGCCGCCGCCGCCCCTCGCCAGTGGAAGCCCCCTTCCCAGCCACCTCAGACCGCCGCGCGACCATCACTGAGTTCGCAAAGATGCACTGGTGCTCGTAGTGGAATCCATTCCACCGTTCCGGCACCGGTTCGCCGCCGGCGAGCTTAGCTTGCCGCACCCCTGCTCTGGGTCACCGCCAAGCGGGCCCGAGCCGTCAGCCACACGCGCCAAGCGCTGTGCTGCATCGCTGACTAGTGGGCCCGGTCGGTCAGTCTCTTGCGCGGAGCGCGTCATCATAGCGAGCCTCGCCGTCGGCGTCTCACGCGTCGCGCTGCCGCGAGCCCTCGTGCCACCGCGCGTCGTCGATAACTGACCGCTTGCCGATCGCCGCGACGTGTGCACCGGCCACGCCAGACGGGCCCCATCGGCGCCTCGGTAGCCACTCGAAAAGGGAAAATGCATTTTCCCAGTGAAAGCGTACTTTCCATTTTCGGCAGTTTTCCAATTTTCAGTATTTTTCAAAACCTAGGGTGTTCAAACTTGAATATCTTTTGAAATAACTATCCAAATTTGATGAAATAAATTTCGAAGTTCATCTAAAATCATGTAGATTTATAATATTTCAGAATATTTCAGAATTGAATTTTATTTGAATTTTGAATTCAAATTTAAAAAAAGGGTTAGAAATATGTCATACATGGAAATTTTGCAAATAACCTCCAAATTTAGTAAAATAAATTCTGTTAGAATCCTTGTAATCTCAGGAACCAGAATATGTAAAAATACTTAGGGTTTGTTATAAGAAAAACTTAAGTTGTTAAATGGGTGGTAAATAATGCAATAATGGTTCAAGTAGATTAAATATTTAAATTGCAAGTAAGAACAAATAATTCATGTAACCCTTTCTGAATCTGTAAAGTTATTTTATTTGAATATGTCCATTTGATTTCTTTTTGGCCCTATTGAAATTTGGTATTTGTTATATGTTGCCATACGACGTGTAGAACCCGACGAATCCGGTACATTCGACGAACAGGAGTTCGAAGTCGAGGATAATCAACAAGGCAAGCGAACCCCTTTGATCATATTGAACCCAGTTTTATAAATGTTTTCATTAATTGTTTTACTGCATAATTTATTTTGTTAAAGTCTGCTATATTTCGGGTAATGGTAGTTGTACGAGTAGACTTATGGAATTTCCTTGATAAGTAGAAAATTGTGAACCTTGAAAACCCTAGAATAGCTTAGAAATTATTTAATGTCAATCTGGGTTACTCACATTTAGTGACATGCTTAGCCAAGCTTAAATGAACATAAAACTGTGACATGATTAAAGACTTTGGATACGACATTTAAATGGGTATGACCATTTTTGTGGTTGGTATTTTGGATGGAAAAATGAAAATAAAACTATGGTTAGATGCGGGCAATTATTGGCAATAGCCGGGTGTGCATGTCTTTGCACGTAGTATAGGGTGGAGATTGTTGCCCGTGTCGAGTTAAGGACCGAACTATGGGTTGTTTTCAGGCCAAGAATATTCATACAACCACAAGTGCTGGTGTGGGACAGCTCTAACTTATTAAGTTGTTTAAAACTAGCTTTGCACTTAGAAGGCCAGAGTAGTACGAGTTGTTTCTTAATGAATTGCTCGACGGGACATCCACACCGAGGTGATCATGGATTAAACGTCTACCAATATAACGGTGTACGCTATAACTTTGGGTTGTTCCATCATTTCTATGCTCTGAGTTCTTACGCCACAGAATGGGTTTATCGTCACCGTGCTAGTGCAAAGTTAGGGTTAAATAATGTAACAGTTATAACATGACTCTCTGCGGCACACCAAAGGAAGTGTGCAAATATCGATTGCTCAAAGAGTCAGTCATGTCTTGTGGGTAAAGCTGTATACCTCTGTAGAGTGTAAAACTAATCGATTAGCCGCGTCCGCGGTCATGGACACTTGGTAAAGTCATCATATAGTTAGCAGTTTTATTTATTTTCCTAAAACCTGGTTTCTACCGATGAATTCTACTGTGTATCAGTAGAACTGGTTTTGAATATGGTCGTTATACCCAAATATTTGTGATTTATTTATGCTTACATTCTATCACTTTCAGTATTAAATTGCTTCTACTTAAATTCCGTTTTGCAATCTATTATTCTGTATTTACCATTCAAACTTGCTTTATGCAATTAACCTTAATAACCTTCCATTGGAATAACCTGCATGTATTTTAGGATTTGCATAAGTCTTGCGAGTACGTAAGTACTCAACTTGCCCATGTTGATGTTTTTCAGTGAAGAATCAGATTTCGCCGACGATTCATACGTTGATGCAGGATACGAGGAATTTAACGATGAATTTTTCTAAGGATTTTCCCTTGTCAGTTGCCTGTGGGACAATGGGTTAAAAGGCATACTACAAGAAGTTGTCTCCACCGCAGTTTTACTGTTGGTATTGTAAAAATAATATGTAATCTTACTTCCGCTGTGTAATAAAATTTGTGTATGACTGTGATATCAATTTGTATTTGTGCGTACTAGCTACTGATCATGGGACTAGTATTGTATGCACATGGTATCCACTTTTGGTATTCATTATCAAAAATGGGGGCCTTACACTTGCCCATACCTTCTGCTGTTCTGCCGCCACAATTCACTGATGAGTTCACACTAGGTGTTTAGTTTTTCTACAGCAAATTCCTTGGCTATAAAACCCATTCTATGATGAAGGACCATGTGGAGGTCTACCCAGATTTGTGATGAGTATTTGACTAAATTTGAGCTTGGGTTGCTCTTGTTTGAGTTTGATTTGAAATGGATTTTCAAATAAAAGCAATTTGGGGTCTTCTCTGTTTTCCCGATGCTACTGGCCATGGTAGCGCGGTGCTATCGTGCGAGCGGTAGCACCGGCCCGAAGAGCGGTGTGAAAATTCCAGAGAGGGGTGTTTTCTGGTTTTGCACTGTGCGGTGCTACTGGCCTGAGAGCGGTAGCACCGGTCCACAATGGGCGGCGCTACTGGCCACCATGGGCGGTAGCACCGGCCAAAACGAACAAAAATAATTTTTAGTGAGTGGACTTCAATGAATTTATTGCACATCTTTGTGCGCATTGCTATGTGAGGAGTTTCCTTACTTTTGATTGTTGCAGGTCGACGATGTTAGATCATGGTGAGGCGAAGGATGACCCGAACTAGGCGAGGAGCGTCGGAGGTCCAGACGGTCGGGGATCGCCGGAAGATGATCGGAGACAGAGTCGTGGCAAGCCGTAAAGACAAGGAACGGATGAGATGCTAGGTAGGCACTGCGTGGATCAATGAGGACCATTGGATCTTGGTCTAGTTGATAGGTTAGTGGGTCTAGTTAGTGTGCTTTGAGAACCATGCAAGAAAACCCATTATGTGTTGTTGGTTTTGGGTGAACCCTTGCATGACTGGTTGAGTGAGTAAATCCTAGCCCTTGATGGATGCTCTAGGGTTTAGATGCTCATCCAAGGGTGGTAGGTGGCCCAAGAGTTGTATAAATAGGGGTGGAGGGGTAGCCTTCCCCCCTTGAAGGTTTGAGTTGCTCCTTTGAGCTTTGCCTACATCAAGTGAGGCTTTGTAAACTTCCATCCAGAAAATACAAAAATTTTCTTTACCTTATTGTGAATTTAAATTGCGCATTTACATTATGTCTTTACTTTACGCAATTTAAATTCAGCATTTACTTTCCCGCATTTACATTCTCGCAATTTACTTTCTCACAATTTGGATTTGCCTTCCCTCCTTCTAAATGATGTTGTTCTAAGATGTCTTGAGTGTGTTTATATGGTTTTACACTTCTCTTGCACCCTAGGATAGACTAAAGATCAAGTTTTCTATCAAGTTGTCATTCTGTCCAGAACTTGTTCTTTGCGCAGTAGTCAGTCTTTGATTTTTATAAACATCTAGAAACAAACTTTTTTAGTGATTCTTATTGGAGAAGGTTGGTGACTCATATATCCATCTCTAAAACAATTTGTGACTCCACTGGTTGCACCGTTTGAGCGCTATGAAGTGAAAACTGAGCCTCAAACTTTCTTGTCGAAGTTTGTGACTGACTGTAGTACTTTATTTTTCATATCTATTACACAAAGCTTTTTAACTTGATTTTGGGTGGAATGTTTCATGGCTCAACTGCTCACATGGAACAAAATTGCCAAAAAATTTACAGCAACATAAACTCACCAACCACCTGCTCCAATTGAGGACAATTCCTGGAAAATCTGCTTTCACTTTTCTGAAAAGAGACTTTGTTGTTTTTAGCTTTATCTCTTTTAGAAAAGAAGTCTTTGAATTAATTTCTTTTTATTTGGATACTTGACAACCAGGATTGTGATTAAAACACCCCTAACATGGTTCATGGTTCTCAACCCTATAAGCTAGGGGCACACATAGTTGTCTAGTTGTTCGGGTTTTGGAGGGTGTGTGAATCTTAGAAGCACCAGTTTGAACGAAAATCTTTGAGTGTTTCAGATTTTTATTGTGAGATTGTTTGGAGTACTTTGAGTGGGGGAAAATTTTATTTGGGATCATTCACCCCCATCTGATCGCCATTTCGATCCTTCATACGATCGCTGAAGAATGCTCGTCATTTCCCCTCTCCTTTCACTCACTCTCGTCCACCGAACTTCTGTCAATTTCTCCATTTCTCCTCAAAGCCGAAGAACCCTAGCACTCTGATCATACCTGATTGAAGGCGGTATAGCACTCTGATCATACCTGATTGAAGGCGGTATAGAGCATCATTTGTAAATTACTTTTCGGTATAGCTTTAGTAGCTCATAAGTAACAAAAGCCCTATGTCATTTCGAGGAATCATCAACCCAAGCCCCGCCGCCGTTGTACCCTCTTCTTCCCCAGAATCGATGATCAATGGTAGATCGAACCAACTCATTTCTAAAGCTAGCATCAGGTAAAATGGGTTGCATAGGTTCCCTAGATGCTAGAGTTGTAACCGATTCCGTCGGAGATGCTCCCTGCCGTCGGCACAGTTGGTCGCCTCTTTCGTCGCCGCATAGCTATGGTGGCAAGGTGGTTCGGCTGGTCGCCAGTAGGATTGGGTACCGCCACGAGGTGCACAAGAACGCCCTGGTGCTAATCGTGCCCTCGGTCGGACCGGGATGCCACCGGATCCTCGCCGACGATGAGCCCTAGCCGCAGTCTATTTCTGTGTCGCTGACGGGTGGAGCCGAGCTGTTAGTGACCGGGTCGATTTTGATTGGGAAATATCTAGCGCTCATTCGGCGAAAGACGCTTTCAGTACTCTGAAAACGTATTTTGCTATTTCTTTTAATTTTCAGAACCGAATCAATTCAAATGGCTATAACTTCTAAAGTACAAATCCAAATAAGTTGAAACTAATTTCTAAATTCATCTAAAATCAAGTACTCTCGTAATATTCAAAAAAATTTAAAATCTTCTCTGGAAAGTTTTGTAATTCAAATTTGTATAAAAGGCATCAAAATAGGTTATATGTAGAAATTTTGCAAATGAACTTAGATTTTGATAGAACCAATTTTGTTGTGACCCTTGTTCTACCAGCAACCCAAATATGTAAAAATATTTGAGAATCTAATTTGTTTTAGGTCTTTTATATTAATGTCTAACATCATTAGATTAAATATTCGATAATAAATAACTAATAGAAAAGAATTTCAGAAAGTTATTAACTTTCATTTCTTTTCAGTATGATGGTAGTAGGTCTTGAACATGTAGAAATAATTATAAAGTAATAACTTGAATATGTTTCATGCATACAAGCCATATTCTAGTGCAAGGATCTTATGTATGTGTACTTGTTCATATAGGGATGTGCATACATCTAATAGCAAGTATGTAAAGACTCATTTGATAAATCAAAATGTTAAGTATTCATGATGGATTAGTCATAAGCAGCATGCTAATAAATGTAGTTCTAAAATCTATAAATATATTGTTTTGCATCTGAATCCTATTAACAACATAGTGCTTTATGCTATCACAGTGAAACAAATCCTTCTACTCTAAATAATTTTAGCATCTAGAATTCGTTAAAGTAAAATGAATGATTCTTAAGAAATAAGAAACACTTCATATAGTTTGGGCCAAAAAGTAATACTAACAAGGATAAGAAGATTACATAACGCATAAATATGAACCATAATCTTAACAACAACCACATCAATTTTTATGAGCAAATTTTTATTTGATTTTCTATCTGTCTTCTTTTTGCCCTTATTTTTGGTTTGCTGTTTAGTGTATGTTGTTCCTGTTGATCGACTAGTAGACGCAAACGAGCCTGAGTTTGTAGACGACGACCTCACAGACGATCCAGACTTCATACCGGAAGATGATCAGCAAGGCAAGCACCCCCCTTGATCATGTTGATCCTATTATTTTAAATAATTACTTTTCAATGCTTGTAAAACTAATATGCATGCACGTACTTTTCATAAAAATGCTATACTGGAATGTTGGTAGATATAAGTGATATTTCATGAAACTTCCTTGATAAGTATGGACATGTGATCCTTGATAACCATAGAAAAGGGGTAGACAATACATAATGTCAACTTGGTATATACGATTATTAATCATGCTTAGCCATGCTTATTTAGCAACAGAGTAGATGATCAAATAAAAACTGCTTCTTGGGAATTTGAAAATGTTGGTTGTGACATGATGTCGTGTAACATCCCCAAATTTGGCTTAATTAAGTTTTTATTGCTTAAATGTGCATTTGTGATTTTCTGGAATTTATTTGGATTTTTCAGGATTTATTTGAATTAATTCTTATTTCAAGTTTATTGCCTTTTATTCAAAAGTATTTAAATCTGTGCAAAGTTAAAATAAAGTTTTGCCAAAAATATTTTATTTAAGTCCAGAATGTCTCAAAGTATTTTGAGATTTTTCTTGGATTTTTCCTGATTGTTCTATTGCCTAAAATAAATAAAATGAATTCCTAGAAATATTTAAAAAAATAAAGCTTTAAAAATCCTTTGCAACAGTACTGGGCCGAAGCCCAATACTGTGCGCGTAGGCCCATCGTGGTCAGGCCCAACCTTTGCGTCGTCGGCCCATTCTCTAGAGACGCGGATACTCGCCGTTGGATCGAGGATCGATGGCTGAGATTGGCGTTGGGATTTGGAAACCCTAGCGACGTGGACCGTGGGATCAAGATCAAGCGGCGCCGGTGGAATCGGTACGAATAGGGTAAGTGAAGATCTCATCCGTTGTTTCGGAGATGAGCAGATCCGATCGTGCCGCGTTAGTTCGCTTCGTGGCCGTTCAATGGCGATCGGATGGTGTGGGGTCATCGTCTCCGATCGGGACTCTGAGTCCGCCGCCAGCACGCCTTCGCCGCCGTGCGTGTCTTGGAGTCCGTGTAGAGCACGATTCCCAGCGCTATAAGTAGGGGCGGGTAGTCCCCGAGGTTCATCGTGAGTGTGCGCGGCTTTTTCCTGTTGGGTTGTCGCCAGAGAAGCCTCCGTGGACGCTTGAGAGCTCGTCGGACTTCGTGAGCGCCGCCGCCGTCGTTTTCTTCGTTTCCGTGGTCGACCGGTGTTCTTCCGCCGTCGTCGAGAGCAGATCTGGAATCTCCACGGAGAGACACTTCGGATCCGAACTTCTTCGTCGCCTTTTGTTCACCAAAGCGCCGTCGGGCTCGTCTTCGTCTCGGTCTCCGGTGAACGCGCCGCCGAGCTCGCCGTCGACTCCTCGTGATCAACCGTGGCCGTTGGATTCCAGTCGGAGCGCGTCAGATCTCACCGCGTGGATTATGTGTCGGTAAGCCACGTCGTCGCCAGCATGGACCGTTGGATCGGTGAGGAAAGGCCCAGATCGCACCGCTGACCGTGCCAATCAGGCAGTGCCGCGTGGCGCACGGAGCCCGAGCGTCATGGACCGAGTCCATGGTGATCCAGCGTGATTCCGTGGACCGAGTCCATGGACCGGGACACGCGTCGGTTGCTGATTGGTTCGGTCCAGCGCTGCGTCATGCTGATGTCACGCTGACGTCATAAATCAGTTTTTCAGAACAAAAATGAATCTGTTAAATCTGATTTTGTGATTTTTGCAATTTCAGTATTTATTTCAAACTTCAAAAGGCTATATCTTTTGCATCGTAACTCGGATTTGAGTGATTCCAGTTTCTAAAAATTTGTAAAATTGAGATCTATTTAATGGTGAATTTTATTTGATTTTTGGAGTTCAATTTCTCTCTGTTTTGGTATTTATTTGCTTTTCTCCTTGATGCAGCGTGAGCGTTGAATTGTGCGACGCTTCGGAGGAAGATAAAGCAACCCAAGAGCAAGCTTCAGATCAAGATCAGGACCTATTCCAAGGCAAGTTGTGCTTTGATCATGTTGAACCCATGTTTATAAAATTGCTATATTTGTTTTACCCTATTGCATATGTTTCAAATATACAATTGTTTCAAATTAGATTGGGCTTAGCTAATATACCAGATTGATCTATAACCTACCTTGTCATTTGTATGCCATGATCCATTGTCACCCTAGATTGGTTAATTATAGTTGGTTAATAATTATAATCAACATTGGAGGTTTAGACCGTATTAGTTGCTTAGCCCGTATTAGTTGCTTAGCCTTGCCACGTCATCACATGTGTCAGAATCATTGATAATTAATCTTGATTAATGGAATATGGAACAATGTTATGAACTTGTGTGTCATGTGGGATCACACGATGAGATTGAGTTGTTGTGGCGAGTCATGTCACGCAACAATGTTGAATTGTTGATGGCACGTGGTGCTTGGTAATCAACTGGGTGATAATAACTTAGATTGGGGCAAGTGACAAGGCGAGGATGCCAAGGTGGGCCCGATGGGCGAGAGGTATGTGGAAGTCTTGCCTCGATCACACTAAGGACTTAACCTTGCAAGCCTTTGACTGAGTCAATCATGCAACCACATGTCCGTATGGGCCAACCTAGTGAGTAATTTGCAATGTCTTAATTTTGATACTATCGTGGTCGGTGTGAGTTCGAGTTATGGTGTAATTCACATGGCGCAAGAGGGGGCCACGGATGTGGTAACCAGTCCACGGTGTTGAATCCTTAGCGGGTAGTATCGGGTTAAGTCAGAGCATTGTAAAGGCTTTGTTATAATCACTCGCCTTGGTGGTGTTTGGTTGTATCACGTGGGTAAAGTGCATAACCTCTGCAGAGTATGAAACTATTCGGATAGCCGTGCTCGCGGTATTAAGCAATGCTCGGGAATTACAGTTAAGGGTTAACTTAATTAATTGGACAACATGGTTGGGATGGCGGAATGCCATATGGAAGATGAAATTTGACTTAGGATTGGAAACTTGGTTTACTTGAGAAATACTGAAGTTATTTATTATTGCTATTTGTTTTACATTCTTTACAATCTATTTATTGTATTTGTTCATAAATGCTACTTATTGCAAAATAGCCATGATAGCCTATCCATTGGAATAAGCCTTACATATAGATACATAGAATTGCATTCTGTGCACAACTTGTTGAGTGCTTTAAGTACTCACCCTTGCCAAACAACAATAATCAACAGTTGAAGAATCTACACCTGTGTTGGAAGATGAAGTCCAGGAAGACACGAGTCATTAGGGTTCGAGCCTTGTCGGTTGCCTGTGGTGAACTGATGAGCTATCTACGTTTTCTACTTTCTGCTGCTTAATCATTAATTATATTTTCAGTCTTGCCCTGCGTGGCTTAATAATGTAAGTTGGTCATAAGATCATACATTTAGTTATATCAATAAATGAACTATTATTCTATTATCGTTGTGTATGATGTGATATGTACCAATGTTAAGTTTGTGTGCACTAGCGTTGATCACAGGACTAGTGCGGTAAACACGGTGGGTTGAATCGATGGATTCGGGTCCTTCAGAGGTGGTATCGAGCATCTTGACCGTAGGTCTTGGCCCTAGATAGTATGAGTGTGTCCAAAACTATTTTCTAAAAGGAAATTTAAACTTGATCAATAAAACACTCTCGACTCATCTCATTCTCTACTTCTCACCTTTGCCGAATTTACCGCTTTCTTGTAGTTTGGTGGAGAACTTATTCAAAGTTCTTGTGAAGCAGATGCCGATCGTTCCGACCTTTGAGGAGTCAGCTGGCGGCTACGCCATGGAGCTGTGGAGAGTACTTCAGATGCTTGGAGGCTTCTATCGTCCGCTCTACCGAGGAGGCAGCTGGTCAGTGAATGGTGTACACCGAGGATTTATTTGCAAGCTGATTATCTATGCTCGAGAGAACGAGGAAGCTAGCAGGCCAATCAACATCTCTGCCAGAAGATTCTCGTACGAGGTTGCAATTCAAGAGGTCGCTCGCCTTGCTCTTCGCCGTGTCTGCCGCGACTACGCCGACGAGCTTCACGACTCAGTGTTTCGCCTTCACCCAGACGTTCAAGCGTGCCGACACCGACGGATCGTGGAGGACGAGTGTGCCACTGCGATACACCTTGCAGAGTTCGCCCTTGCCGAGGAGGATCATATGAGAGATACTACTCAGGAGCTGGAGACTGTGTATGAGGCACTCAGAGTGGCAGAGCAGGAGCTTGAGGTGACCCGTGCTTCAGCCATCGGGATGATCACTGAGCTGGGAGAGGCCCTAGAGGTGGTCGAGGACGAGCTAGAGGGCGTGACTCGAGAAGTTCAGGAGCCAGCAGAGGAGTCCGAGGAGGATCCAGAGGAGCGAGAGTGGGAGCCAGAGGGGAGTGCAGACCCCGTGGTTGCAGAGGACCCAGTAGTAGGTCATCATAGGATAGGTTCGCTCCTATGCCAGCTCATCCGCCGGTGTATGCGCCGGATCAGCCTCAGCCAGGGTGGCTGGATGAGTGAGTGTCAGCCTTGGAGCTGTGTTGAGACTCGAGTGTGTGTCGCGTCTTTAAGTTAGTCTTTACCTTTCTAGTTGACGTTAAGGTTTCGTGTTTAGTTTGCCTCTTTGTAATGCTGAGTGTGCAGTATGGGTTGCAGAGCCTGTAGGCTTAACTAAGCGGCCATACCAAGAATAATAAAGAATTATTTCAGTTTGGGTATAACCTATCTCCCCGCTTTAGAAAGTCTTACTTCTTATCTATGCTACATCTACCTTTCCTAACCTAAGAGGCAATCATCAGATGGTGAATACTCGAGGAAACAACGGAGCTTCAGGAAGTGGACTGCGCCAGAACGACAACCCCAATGACGGAGGCAGCCCTCAACCACCACCAATTGACATGCAGAATCTGCGAGCGTTCCTTGCCGCAGACTCAATCGATCTGAGACCATGATGCAAAGAAATGCAACAGATGACCAACGCAGACCAACAACAACAACCACAGAGCTCGGAACAACCATGGTGGACCTTGATCTCATTCCAAGTCACCATTTTATGAGGACTAGGCCACCAACCTTCTCAGGAAATGTGAACCCTTTGGAAGCCGATGACTGGCTTAGGACTATTGAGAAGAAACTGCACATCATGCAATGTGAAGGCAATGAGAAGGTGCTCTACGCCTCCCATCAATTGGAAGGAACCGCCGCAGAATGGTGGGAGAATTACTGTGCCGCTCATGGAGCCCCACAGGAGATCACTTGGGAGGAGTTTACTAATGCTTTCCGCCAGTATCATGTTCCGGAGGGAATGATGGACCTTAAGAAGGAGGAGTTCAGGGCTTTGAAACAAGGAGGCCAACCAGTGGCCGAGTACCTGAACAAATTTACTCAGTTAGCTCGCTATGCCCCTGAAGACGTAGCGACGGACAAGGCTAGGCAGTCTCGTTTCATGAAGGGACTGAATTCAGGACTACAGGTGGGATTGATTACCCACAATTTCCCAGACTTTCAAGAGCTAGTGAATAAGGCTTTGATCCTGGAGGATAAGCGCAAAGAGTTGGGTGAAAACCGTAAGCGCTTGATGACCAATCAGGGTGGACGTCCAAACCACCTACGTTTGAGGATGTCACCACAACAATTTGCTAGATTCCAACCACCAGCTGTGAACAAGACATCAACCCCGCACTCGCCCGCCAATCGAATTTTCAAACACCAAAGACAGGCAACAATGCACCAGGAGGGAATCAGCAGTCTGCAGTGAAAAGATGCTACACATGCAACGAGCCAGGGCACTTTTCTAATAGGTGTCCACAGAAGGGAGGCATCACGCCAGTCCGTTTCAACTTGGGAACCACACCTGCCAAAGCACCAGCCTCAGGAGGAAATCGTGCGCCAGGTCAAGCTGGAGCAACCCCGCAATCAACAGTGCGTGGAAGGATCAACCACATCACCGCAGATGGAGCTCAGGAAGCTACAGACGTCGTACTGGGTAAGTTTCTGGTTAACTCAGTACCTGCTACAGTTTTGTTTGATTCTGGAGCTTCGCATTCGTTCGTTTCGCAAAGTTTTGCAACCAAGAATGGATTTAAAGTGGTGAATCTTAAGTGTGTGCTCTTAGTCCAAGCCCCAGGATCTGAGCTTAGATCTAGCCTTGGGTGTTTGGGAGCTAAGTTGCTTATGGATGGGATAGAATTTCTCGCGAATCTTATCTTAATAGATGCGCAATCCCTAGACGTCATCCTTGGAATGGATTGGCTGTCTAAGCATAAGGTCATTTTGGATTGTGGCCAAGGATCGTAACTTTGGAAGGCCCTAGTGGCAAGAAAGTAGAGTTTCAGCGACCGCATTCGAGATGGGCGATTAATGGTCAATAGCGTGAAATCCATCGGCATGGAAGATGTGCGATGGCGAGAGAATACCGGATGTGTTTCGGAAGATTTGCGGGATTGCCACCGGATCGTGATATCGAGTTTGTCATCGAGTTAGCACTGTGCACAAGACCGATATCAAAGAGACCATATCGGATGCCTACCGACGAGTTAGTAGAAATGAAGAAGCGAAATGAGGAACCGCAAGAGAAAGGCTTCATTAGACCTAGTTCATCACCGTGGGGAGCCCCGTTTTGTTTGTTCGTAAGAAGGACGGAAGTCTTATACGTGCATCGACTATCGTGCCATCGAATGAGGTAACGATCAAGAATAAGTATCCGTTGCCGGGATCGACGACTTATTCGATCGCTTAAGAGGAGCTGAGTTTTCTCTAAGATAGATCTTCGTTCGAGATACCATCGATTGAAGATCCGAGCGGAGGATGTACCTAAGACCGCGTTTTCTACGCGACATGGACATTATGAGTTCACAGTCATGTCATTTGGATTGACTAATGCCCCAGCATATTTCATGAACATGATGAATAAGGTTTTCATGGAATATTTGGATAAGTTTGTTGTAGTCTTCATAGACGATATCTTGGTTTACTCAAAGACAGAGGAAGACCATGCAGAACATCTAAGAATGGTTTTAGGCGTCATGAGAGCATCAACTATATGCTAAGTTTAGCAAGTGTGAATTTTGGAAGAAAAAAGTCGAATTTCTTGGTCACGTGATGACTACTAAAGGAGTGGCAGTTGACCCAAGCAAAGTGGACACAGTGTTGCACTGGGAGCAACCGAAGTCTGTCACCCAGATTCGTAGTTTTCTGGGAATGGCGGGATATTTCCGTCGATTCATAGAAGGATTCTCGACAATCGCTAAACCCCTTACGCAGTTGTTGAAGAAAGAAAAGAAGTTTGCATGGACGCCAGAGTGCGAGAAAAGTTTCATGGAACTAAAGAAGCGTTTAACAACAGCCCCCGTATTAGTATTGCCAGATGTGCGGAATGGATTTGATATTTATTGCGATGCTTCAAAGCAAGGCTTAGGATGCGTGTTAATGCAAGAAGGCAAAGTCGTTGCTTATGCGTCGAGACAGTTAAGACCGCATGAAGTGAATTACCCAACGCATGATTTGGAGTTAGCTGCCGTAGTGCATGCTTTAAAGATATGGTGTCATTATCTCATAGGAAATAGATGTGAGATATATACAGACCATAAGAGCCTGAAATACATATTCACTCAAGCAGATCTGAATATGAGACAACGAAGGTGGCTAGAACTAATTAAGGATTATAATGTGGGAATCCATTATCATCCCGGAAAAGCCAATGTGGTAGCAGATGCTCTGAGTCGAAAGAGCCATAGCGCAAATACATTGACAATGGAGAATCAACCAGAATTATGCAAGGAATTTCAGAAGCTAAAACTGGAAGTTGTTCCGCAAGGAAGTATAGCTGCATTGGAAGTAAAACCAACACTGGAGGGTCAGATTGGAGAAGGTCAGAAAGATGACGATAAAATTTCTAAGATCAAGGCTAAAAAGGAAGAAGGCCTAGCCGTAGATTTCACTCTGGATGAGCAAGGAGCTATGTTCTTCAAAGGCCGAATTTGTGTGCCGGATAAAAAGGAATTAAAGCAATTGATTCTTGAGGAAGCTCACGATTCGAAGTACTCAATTCATCCGGGAAGTGCCAAGATGTACCAGGATTTGAAAGAGAGATTCTGGTGGCCTAATATGAAGCGTGAAGTAGCTGAGCATGTTGCATTATGTGACGTATGTCAAAGGGTAAAAGCCATGCATCAAAGACCCGCTGGTCTGTTGCAACCATTGAAAATTCCGGAATGGAAGTGGGAGGAAATCAGAATGGATTTTATCACCGGTTTACCTAGAACTCAGAAAGGTTACGATTCCATTTGGGTTATTGTGGATCGTCTAACTAAGGTCGCTCATTTCATCCCAGTGAAGACCACTTACTCCGGAGATCGTTTAGCAGAGTTGTACATGTCAAGGATTGTATGTTTGCAT
Source organism: Otatea glauca (assembly GCA_036346275.1). NCBI lineage: Eukaryota > Viridiplantae > Streptophyta > Magnoliopsida > Poales > Poaceae > Otatea > Otatea glauca. Next base: position 24,013,214 of record CM070725.1, on the reverse strand, counting down.
GGAGTGCCCAAGAAGATTGTGTCAGACAGAGGTACCCAATTTACCTCGAGATTTTGGAATAATTTGCATGAAGCAATGGGGACTCGTCTGAATTTCAGTACCGCATATCACCCGCAAACAGATGGTCAGACCGAAAGAGTAAATCAGATTTTGGAGGATATGTTGAGAGCCTGTGCTCTAGCGTATGCTACGACGTGGGATAAGTGTTTGCCATACACGGAGTTCAGTTACAATAATAGTTATCAAGCTAGCCTACAGATGTCCCCGTTTGAGGCATTGTATGGACGTGCTTGTCGTACCCCGTTGAATTGGAACGAAACAGGAGAACGTTTAGTTTTTGGGCCAGATATTCTCGAGGAAGCAGAAAGTCAAGTTGCAATGATCAGAGAGAGGTTGAAGATAGCACACCAAGACGGAAGAGTTACGCAGATAACCGTCGTCGAGATTTGAGTTTTGAACCAGAAGATCATGTGTATCTCAGGGTTACCCCTCTTAAGGGCGTTAAAAGATTTCATGTTAAAGGGAAGCTTGCACCAAGATATGTTGGTCCGTTCAAGATTCTGAGCCGTCGAGGAGAGGTGGCTTATTAGTTAGAGTTGCCTCAGTCCTTGGCAGGAGTGCATGATGTATTCCATGTGTCGCAGCTTAAGAAGTGTCTCAGAGTGCCAACCGAGCAAACCCCGCTGGACGCAATAGAGCTGCAAGAAGATTTGACTTACAAAGAACAACCAGTCAGAATTTTGGATGTTATGGAACGCAAGACCAGAAACAAGACTATTCGCTTTTGCAGAGTTCAGTGGAGCAATCATTCCGAAAGTAGAGGCTCAGACCCTTAGGATTATAAATGCTCTTTGCATTTCTTGTGAGGCCCTCAAGGTTGAGGCAGCCGTGCCGAGGGAGAAAAATGCACGTGCTGGTAGTTCTTCTCTTCCTAGTTCTTTTCCTCCTCTCTTCCCTATTCTTCATGAGCCTCTTTCTTCCGAGAGTGTGAGTATCTCATGAACACTCTCGAGAAGTTTGTAGGAGGCAAGAAGAACTTCAATCTCATTCTAGGCCAATCAAAGATTAGTTGATTCAATCAGGGTCTATGATTTGACTACTTGGAGCACGCTCGGGCGCATGCTCGCACCATTGTGTGTGGTGAGATCGTGGTTGCTCCTAGGGTGAGTACCACTATGTTTAGGTCTGCTGGGGTTGTGATGGGAATGGTGGCCCGATCCTTCGACAAGTAGTACTAAATCGATTGGTGGAGAACTCGATGTTGAAGATCCAGTTTCTAATCAGAACTGATTCGAACCCTGCAATCGCTACACCACGGCTCCTTTGGTTATCAACCACGAACAAACACGGTTGACCTCACCAAGAAGGCTTATCTCTATATGCGAATTGAGAACACAAGCAAGAATGTAGAAGATGCAATCTGAAATTGCGAATAATATTAAGCACACGAGTTGGGGTTCCACAAACCGATGAACGGTGAAAAACTGACAAAGTGTCTAGTTGTAATCTAAGCAAAACCCATCTATTCTAGCAATGGCTACTGAATATATATGAGGAAGAGGGCAAGGGAGGTGGCCAAGGGGTTGTCCATGCAACCCTAGGTCGTACAAGGCCTTTGGGCCCAAGTGGATGTGTTGCAACACCCGGCAGTTTCTGTACATCATGTAGTTTTGATGATTCCCATCGATTCAAAAGTAGTTTGAATATGAAACCACTTCTGTTGGAAAGCTCTCGTCGTGAGCTTCTCCGTAGAGTCTAAGAATGACTCAATAGGACTTCGTATGACCTAGATATGGTTATTTTATTGATATGCTGTCCTAAGACTCCGTACCGAATTTGGAGTCCTACTTGAGCTCGACTTTGAGTCCAAGTATACTTGGACTTCGAGAGATGACGTCCAGGTAAGCTTGTGATGCTTCTACCATATTCCTAAGCAACAATACATCACAAGAATTTAGTAGCAACCCATCCAAGAAATCATGAACAGTGAGGAACGAGTTCACCTGGTGTTTTAACTGTCGCGCACGTGCTCTTGTAATTTGTCCTTGTATATCTTGAGGAGTCGTGTTGCACGTATCCCAAGGAGTGACGTCCTCATCATCCTCCCCCTCTTGAATTGGAGTCGTCGTCGACTAAAGCTCATCTTCTTCTCCCAAGTATGGCTTCAAATTTGAAATGTTAAATGTGCAACTAACCCCAAAACCTGCAGGTAGATCCAATTTGTATGCATTGTCATTGATTTTCTCAGTTATCTTAAACGGACCATCAGCTCTAGGCATCAACTTTGATTTTCTTAATTCTAAAAACCTATCCTTTCTCAAATGCAACCAAACCAAATCACCCAGTTCAAATTTTATTTCTGTCCTACCTTTACTTCCAGCAATCCTATACTTATCAGTCATGCGCTCTATATTCTCTTTAGTAGTTTCATGCAACTTGAGAATAAATTCAGCACATTTCTTAGCATCCAAATTAAGTTTTTCAAAAGTGAGCAAAGGTAGTAAATCAATAGGAGCACAGGGATTAAAGCTATACACTACCTGAAACGAACTTACCTTGGTGGTGGGGTGTTTCAACCTATTGTAAGCAAACTCAATATACGGTAAACACTCTTCCCACATCTTCAAATTCTTCTTTAAAATAGCCCGCAACATGGTGGATAATGTGCGGTTAACGACCTCTGTTTGTCCATCAGTTTGGGGATGACATGTAGTAGAAAACAGCAGCTTCGTCCCCAATTTGTTCCAAAGTGTTTTCCAAAAGTGACTCAAAAACTTTGCATCACGATCAGAGATAATAGTTTTAGGCACTCCAGGTAGGCGAACGATTTCCTTGAAAAACAAATCAGCTATGTTTGTAGCATCATTGCCCTTGTGACAAGGTATAAAATGTGCCATTTTAGGAAAACGATTCACAACTACAAATATGCTATCCCTTCCCCTCTTTGTCCTAGGCAACTCTAAAACAAAATCCATAGAAATATCCTCCCAAGGTATACCAGGAACTGGAAGAGGCATGTAAAGACCATGTGGATTTAACCGAGACTTAGCTTTATTGCAAGTAGTGCAACGTGACACGTAGCGCTCGACATCGCGTCTCACCTTTGGCCAAAAGAAGTGGGCGGCCAGCACATCTTCAGTCTTCTTTGCTCCAAAATGTGCCATCAAACCTCCTCCATGCACCTCTTGCAACAAGAAAAGATGAATGGAGCTAGCTGGAATGCATAGCTTGTTAGTACGATAGAGCAAACCATCATTCAGCATGTATTTATTGATACGACAATGGTCCGATCTTCCGATAGGTTCTACTTTTGCAGAACAGAGACGTTCGTGTTTTAGGGGCTTCCAATCAGCGGAGATTTAATCCTTGCAATCGCTACACACCCACGCACCTGTCGTTATCAACCGTTCTCACACCCGGATGACCTAACCACGAAGGTTAATTCCTGCACGCAGTAGAAGAAATGAGCAAGAACAGAAAGAAAACAATCTGACAATTCAAACGATCAAAGTTGAGGTTATCTCTTTCACCAAACCAGGTATTGTGATACTACTCCGATAAACAAGTGTTTCACACACATGGGGAACAAACATAGCGAATAAACTAACCCTAAAAGTAGCGGTATCTAAGTATATATAAGGGCGAATTACAAAAAGTGATCAATCAATGGTTCTGATTCAAAGTCTGCAACAGCAGCAAATTTTTGCATTGATTTGGAGGCCTTCCAAGACAAATGTAGAGAAGGGCATGTATGCAATAGATAGGTCTTGAAATAAGCTTTCCAACGAGTGGTGGCTCAGCCCAAACGGACTTGGTATGAGGAAGTTATGGCCTTTTTAGTTTGGCGCTGTCAGTCTGACTCCGAGACGAGCTGTAGTCTGAATTGAAGTGCACGAATGGCATCAATTGGGCATGTACTTTAGTTGAACGTGGCTTGTAGGTGTTCAAGTTGTGTATGAGGTCTCCTTGAGTTGGCATCTCCTCTCTGATGCTCCTAAGTAACAACACATCACAAGGAAAATTATGCATTAGCACATTCTCATTAGAACAAGTATTATCACCTAAGAATGAGCTCAACATGTAATTGAGTTGTTTTTGCTTGGGCTTGTGTTATTGGACCAAGAGTTAAAGTTGTATCCAAATGAGTTATGTCCTCGTCATTAATTCCATGTTTTCCCTTCTTTACAATGTTCATGCACTTCTTTAAAGTCCAAATCAGCAGCATATAAATCCTTAATGATCTCTAAACCAAAAATCTTATGATCAAGTTGAGATAACATGGTATAACGACTAGAAAACGCATCAGCAATCACATTGTCCTTTCCTTTATTATGTTTTATGACATATGGAAATGACTCAATATATTCTACCCATTTATCATGTCATTTATTCAGTTTAGTTTGACTTCTAATATGTTTTAAAGATTCATGACCACAATGTATAACAAATTCTTTGGGCCATAGATAATGTTGCTAAGTTTCAAGCACACGAAGTAAAGCATACAATTCTTTATCATAGGTAGAATAATTGAGACTTGCCCACTTAATTTCTCGCTAAAATAAGCAACTGGTTTACCTTCTTAAATTAGCACAACTCCAATTCCAATCCCGCTAGCATCACATTCTAGCTCAAAAGTCTTACTGAAATCCGAGAGTTGGAGCAATGGAGCGTGGGTGAGCTTTTCTTTCAACAACTTGAATGCTTTTTCTTGTGCAGGTCCCCATTTGAAAGCTACTCCTTTCTTTGTCAACTCGTTCAACGGGGCAGCAATGGTGCTGAAATCCCGCACAAAACGCCGATAGAACCCATAAGACCATGAAAGCTTCTCACCTGTGTGACAGTCTCAGGTGTTGGCCAGCTCTTTATGGCTTCAATTTTTGCTCCATCCACCTCTATTCCCTGTGGAGTAACAACATAACCAAGAAACGAGACTCGATCTGTGCAAAAGGTGCACTTTTCAAGGTTACCATACAAACGTGCGTCTCTCAAAGCTTTAAAAACAGCACGTAGATTATCAAAGTGTAGTGCATGTGACTTGCTGTAAATCAAGATATCATCAAAATAAACTACAACAAATCTTCCAATGAACGCACGTAAAACTTCGTTCATCAATCGCATGAAAGTACTAGGTGCATTAGTTAACCCAAAAGGCATCACTAACCACTCATACAAGCCGAACTTAGTTTTAAATGCAATCTTCCATTCATCTCCAAGTTTCATTCTAATCTAGTGGTATCCACTTCTCAAGTCAATTTTAGTGAAAATTATAGAACCACTCAACTCATCAAGCATGTCATCTAGCCGAGGGATAGGATGACGATATCTTATGGTAATATTATTGATGGCTCTACAATCAACACACATACGCCAATTACCGTCTTTCTTAGGAACCAAGATCACTGGAACAGCACAAGGACTAAGGCTTTCTCGTACGTACCCACAGTCCAAAAGTTCTTGGACTTGTCGCTGAATTTCCTTAGTCTCCTCCGGGTTGGTTCTATATGTAGCACGATTTGGCAAGGTTGCTCCCGGGATCAAATCAATTTGATGCTCAATCCCTCGAATAAGTTGTAATCCCGGGGGTATCTCATCTGGAAAGACATCCATGTACTCCTCCAAAAGGTTACAAACAGAAGGAGGCAAAGAGCTAGATATATCCTCAAGTGAAACTAAAGCTTCTTTGCATATCAAAGCATAGCATGGCAGCTCATTCTCAGTAATTGCAGCAAGATCCGATTTTGTAGCCATAATAACACCACCTTTCAATGTAATTCCCTCGGACATAGAACTAGGTGCTTTCTTGTCTTTCTTAGGTGGGAAAACGTTCATACCTATTTGCTGATTTTCAGATTTTGATGCACTCTTTTTATTCTCATTTTGAGCTCTCTCTTTATGACATTGCACAATTTCAGCACGTGTCATAGGAAGAAAAGTGATTTTCTTTCCTTTGTGCATAAGAGTGTATTTATTACTTCTACCATGATTAGTTGCATCAATATCAAATTCCCATGGACGGCCTAATAAAAGTGAACATGCTTGCATAGGTACTACATCAAAATCATGGTATGTTCCAATGGAAAAATGCACTCTCGCAGTCTTACTGGAATCCGAGAGTTGCAGTAATGGAGCGTGGGTGAGCTTTTCTTTCAACAACTTGAATGCTTTTTCTTGTGCAGGTCCACATTTGAAAGCTACTCCTTTCTTTGTCAACTCGTTTTTAACGACCCCCATTTTCGCATAAATGCAAAAATAGAAATCTAATGCGCATACAGTACTAGTCCCGTGATCAGTGGGTAGTACCCACATTTTCAACAATTGGAATCACATTCATACATCATTTTATTCAAGCGAAAACTATTTGTACAATATATTCTTATAACTTAGAGTATATAAATATAGCAATAGAAGAAGCAAAGTCTTGTAGTGTGCCCATCCAATCCCTCAGGCAACTGAGAAGGCATAATCCTAGAAAGGTCGCTTTATTGAAAATCCCGCATCCTGCGACGAAAAGAGATCTTTCGAAGCTTCGCTATCTTTTCCACCTAAAACAACATATAAGCAAGGGTGAGTACTTTGCGTACTTCGCAAGACTTTAGCAAATCCTATAATATATGCAGGCCATTTCAAAGCAAAGGCTTCTATGGTTAATTTACATAAAGCGAAATGGAATTTGTTAATCAAGTTGTCATTTGGAAACGGAATTTAATAAAGCAAGTTTGACCGATAAGAAATAAGTAACAATACAGCATAAGTTATACTCGTAGCCCTTCGCGAGCAGTGAATCATTCAATGATCTAATAATCCAATCATGCCATATCATTTCCTTGCCAACAGTGGCATAACCATAATCTTTGCCAAAACATGGCACATTAGATGAAAACCATTCCATTTTGAAAATAGTAAAACATTTAGCTATGTGATGACGTTACCAAGTGCCTTTGACCATAGGCGCGGCTAATTAATTAGATTTACACTCTGCAAAGGCGTACAACTTTACCCACAAGAAATGATCATCTCTTTGTGCAGCGCAATTGACACACTTCTTTTGGTGTGCCGCAGAGAGATCACAACATAACCGTAACATTACCTAGTCCTAGCTTTGTACCAGCCCGATGACGTTAAATCCTTGTTATGGAGAAGAAACATGACAGTGTATCCCTGTCATTTAAAGTGGTAATACAAGCAGTAATTCCCTGCGATAGAAGCAGTAAATCCCTGCGATAAGGGTTTCTTCCCATACCAAAGTGTATACCGATATGCATTTACCCACAACGAAGTGTGGAAGCCCCTCATAAGAAAACCTAGAAAGGATTACTCATACTATCTCCCGCCTACCAATGTGCAAAGCCAGACCTAAGCAACTTAATAGGTTAAGGTTGCCCCATCCCAGCAATTGTGGTTGCACGGAATTCTTGGCTTGAAAACAACCCATAGCTCGGTCCTTAATCCGACACGGGCAATAATCTTCCCCTATACTACGTACAAGTCTAACCCTTGCACAACCGACTATTGCCAATAATTGCCCGTATCTAAACCATAGTTTTATTTTGGGGGTTTTTAGTCAAAATACCAACAATTGACATCATGTCATAACCAACCATTTTCAATTCTCAAGAATCAATTTTGATCTGATCATATTCAACGTTAGTTCTAAAGCATGGTTAATAATCGCATATACCCAAGTTGACATTATGTATTGTCTAACCCATTTATATGGTTATCAAGGTTCACATGTCCATACTTATCAAGGATGTTTCATGAGACAACAGGTATATCCACCAGTACTACAAAATAGCATATCTACAGAAAATAAATGCATGCATGAAACATTTTGATAAACACAATGAAAATTAAATACTGGGATCAATATGATCAAAGGGGGTGCTTGCCTTGCTTAATCGTTGTTTACGATGAAGTTGCGGTCGAAGCCTGTGTTGTCGACGACGGAATTTATGACGTCGGGTTGTACACGTCGTTCAATGGAAATATAGCGAAACAACAATTTCAATAAGGGCAAAAAGAAGACAGACAGTAAATCAAATAAAACATGATATAAGAAACAGACGCATATTCTTTTATAGATTATTTATTCTTGTTTTACGAATTCAAGAGGCTAAAATTCTTGTATTTATAACTTTGAATTATAGATGCTAAAATTATTTAAAGTAGAAAGATTTGTCTTATGGTGATATCGTAAAATAGTATGTTGTTAATAGGATTCAGATGCAAAGCAATGTATTTAAAGATTTTTGAATTATACATTTATCACTAAGTTTCTAGCTACCATTTTATCAGGCATAACACATTAAGTTATCTACCCCATTTCCATGAACTAATTGCTAGAAGCAAGCATGGTCCCATATGAACACATACTTATATATATATATACATATATACCTATTATGCTCTTCATACTAAATCACATCCTATTTGCATAAATCATTATTTGTTCAATATTTTTACCTAGCCTAACATTATTCCACCATTATGCTGAAAAGAAACATGTTTAATAAACTTTCAAAAATTCTTTCCTTATCAATTTAGTTATTATTGCATAGTTACTAATAATGTTAGACTTCAAAAGAAAAGACATAAAACAACTGGTTACCCAAATATTTTTATAGAAATGGATGCATCGCAGAATAAGGATCATGATAAAATTGGTTCCAAATAAATTTAACTTTGTTTGCAAAGTTTCTATATTTAATCTACTTTTATATCTACTATTCATCTTTGTATTAAAATATTTTTCCAGAATAGCTTTTCAAAATATTTTTGCATATTTTGGAAGCTCTTGATTTTAGATGAATTTAGAAATTGGTTTCATCTCATTTGGATTTCAGATACGAAACATATTCAAGTTTGAATATGGTTCGTTTGGAAAATCCAGGAAAATAAGGAATAGGCTTTCAAAGCATTGAAAGCGGTTTTTCATTTTTCGCGGTTTTATTTAAATCTCAGCCAACTGACATGTGGGGCCTACGGGTCAGCGAGAGGAAGTGGCTGAGGCACGCTGGCTGACAGGTGGGGTCCTCACGTCATACACCTAAGAACAGGGGCTCACCTCCGCGGCTCGTCGCCGGCGAAGCAGTTCGGGGGAGGTTCGTCCAGCGGCGCAGGGAGCTTCAGGGAGGTGAGGCGCATCCGGGGGAGGTGCCGATTCGGGCGGAGGTGGATTGAGGCGAACTGGCACCGAGAGGAGGCGGCGGCGACAAAGGAGGCTCGCCGGAGAAGATAACATATGAGTCTCTGTTCGAATCGGTAGCAAGATAAGCATCAAGGGATGCCAGAGGTTCCATTTTACCAGCCTTTAGCGTCGGTGGAGGCTTGAGCTGGGCTACCACCATGTGCCGGTTTTGGGGAAGAGGCTTCTATGGTGGCGGTGAGCTTTTGGTTGACAATCCCTGAAATTTGTTAAGGGATATTGGTCCTTATAGCTTGGTAATGCTACGGCTTGAAGGAATTGTGAAATGAGTCATTGAGCTGGCTTCAATTGGTAATTAACCGAGCTCAAGGTTTTGTGGTAATGGCGGTTTGGATAGAAATTGGGGAGTTTCGGCTGGAGAAACTAGAGAAGAAGGGAAGGGGAAATGATGTGCGGCTCTATGTGAACTCGAGGGTGGCTTTTATAGCCGAGGCGATGGCATAGATAGGACCTGCGCTGGGTAAGAACTCGTCGGATTCTTGCGGGTCGGTACAGGAGAGAAGATGGCTGGCTTTCCGGAAACACAGCGAAGGGCACCGCGTGGCAGCGAGGTGGCGGTCAGGCACTGGCCGGGCAACGCAAGTTGCAAGAGCTGACGCGAGCTGCAGTGGGCTCGAGAGCGATGGGAGTGAGAGCTGCTCGGGGACACCAGCGCCTGGAGGAAGAAGACGAGTAGCGCTGGTGGCTGGCAAGTGGGCGGCACAGTAGGGAATCGGTGGACTTCAAGCGATTTCAGCGAACCGAGGACGTTTAGTTCATTGAATCAGTTACCTCTCTTGTCGAAACAAAATCTACCATAAAAATTTCAGACCTATTAGACTAATGTATAATTTATAGAAATTCTGACAAGCCATTGTGCACAAAATTGTGTTTTATGTTTTTCAATTTTATGGAAGTTTATATCTTGTCAAAACTTTTTGAAAAGTTTTATAGAAGTTCCTCTTGGCCATATAAGTCTTTAGCAAAAATTTGGATTTAATATATTTTATATTTTATTTATAAAAATTCTGACAATCTGATTCTTATATTTTCAGTAATTCTGTTTTTGAATTTTCATAAATACCAAACTTAAAGATTATCTCCTAATATTTTTACTTAAGATGACTCTATCTAGGGAGAATATAATATAAATATTTTCACATCGAAATTATGAACATTTAAGTTCTGACATTTTGACTATTACTACTCTTGCTTCATTAAATTACCTTTCTTTTCATCATTTAATATTTTGTCATGACTTTAAAATTACATTTTCTGTTCTGGATAGCTCCACGAATTTTTACAGCAATTTATATTATTTTGTTTTTTTAGAAATCTTTTCTTATTACTTAAGTAATCGTTGATTGTTTAGAAAAAGGAATTTGCCTTTTAAGCAATAATCAAAAGAAGTCAAGAAAACTCATAAAAAATTTAGAAAAACCCAGGGAAATACAAATTAAAACTTCTTCAAATATAATATTTAATTAATTATTATTACTCATTTTTCGGGAAGTGACACTTAACTTAGCACATACTTAGTTGGCCTCACATGACATGGAATTAAGAGGCACTAGTGAGTCTTTAGAGGGGGAAATGAATACAGGAAAAGAAAAACACAGAGAGGAAGCTCACAAAACAAGAGATGGCGCCATGGATGAAGCTCGGGCATGCATAGCCGGTGGCAACCATTCAGTAGGGGAACCATGAAATCAACTTGAGGTTTCTATTCGATAGTCCTTGAGGATACTCCATGCCAGCTTAAATGAAATTTGTGGCTGTGAATGGGAAACTGGCTGGGAGGCATGCTCACAGGCTTTTATAGCCTAGCAAGGCTGTGGAGAAGCTAGATGATGGGTGGGCCCGGGCATTGTTCATTGAAGTGACACAAAACAAACCTCATCTCCTCCTTATCGCCAGTAGAACTGATTTGCATTCAGTGAACCGGATAGCAATCATGGTGGTTATTTAATGAGAAATTATGGCATGTACTAAAGATAGGTTAGAGGGCACTGTTAAATTTTTAGAATTATCTCATGCTTGTATAATTTATAAAAATTCGAACAGTACACTATGCATAGATTTCAGTTTTCTATATTTAATTTATCTGGGGTTCATAACTTACGAAATATCTGTGAAATTTTTTGTGAAGGTTTTATATGGCCATAATAGTCTTCTGTAATATTTAAGCTTCAAATTATTTATATTTTATTTATTAAAATTCTGACATTGCCATTTCCAGATTTTCAGCCTTTTAGTTTTTGAATTTGTAAAATTAACAAATATAATTATTATTTCGTGATATTGTTACTGTTCAGAAGTTGATCCAGAATAAAGATAATATAAAAAATAGGTCGAATTAATGTAGTATTATTTTTATTTAAATCTGACAAATTCACTGTTGCTAGTCAAGGATTCATTAATTTCACTCTTAATTGTTTTGATGTGACATGTAACTTCCTAGAATATCTTGGTATGAACCTTATGCCAAAATTAATTCTGAATAATTTTATATGTTTAAATAAATTTTTGTTTATTTTTTTGGCTATAAACTTTTTACTCTTTTCTTTATCTATTATCATGATTATATGAAAAGACTTTTCCTTTGTATCAAAAATTAGGAAAATTCAATAAAATTATAAGAAATTCAGAAAAATACATAAAAATCATCAATAAATATATTTTAATGTTGAACTTTATTTTCTTGTTGTACTTTATGTTTTGTATTGTAGAGAAAATGAAATTAGTACAATTAAAGATTCTCTTAAGAACAAAAATTCAATAAAACTTTAGATTAGTTGGAATTTCAATGTAAATTTTCATTTCCAACTTATTTTCATATTTTGTTTGATTTGAAGTTTTATTTTGCAACTCATACTTTTTTATGGTTGGATTTCAAGATATTGAAATAGAAGATAATATTTTAGTTTATTCTTAACATTCTAATTAAAAATTCTATTCCATTACATTTTCTAAATTTCTATTTTTATTATTTAGAATTTTTGGGATGTTATAGATCTATCCCCCTTACAGAAATCTCATCCTCGAGATTTGCAAGGACTAGATGGGTTTTGGGAATTATTCCTTGGAGGTGATCTTGTTGTTCTCATCACTTCATCTTTTGCGTAGCTGCTTCACTGGATCTTCTTTTTGCGATTCCAAAGCGATGTGTCAAGAATATAAAAGACTTCTATTTGGGTTTCGTATATGTAGATGAGAGGTATTAGCACTTCTTATATAGATCTTTTGATTGAATAACCAAGTTTTAGATTATTAGCAAAGTTAAGCTATTTTTAAAGAGAGGTATGGAATATGATAGAAAAGAAGAGATGAATAGCAACTAGAATTATTTGAGAAGAACTGAGTGTTGACATCAAGGAGGGTATTTAAATGTAAAGGCTAATTTGGATAACTCAACAAGAGTTGATGATTTTAGTTGAGAATATATTTGGTTCGGGCTGACTTTCAAAAGCATAAGTGGTAGCTAAAGCCAAGGTGTTTGATTTTTTTTCATTGAATAGGGAATAGATAGAGGATTTATCGGGTAATGGTTAAAGGTGAAAATTTAAAATTTAAAACTTGTACTTTTACCAGCCTTTTGGAAGGATTAAGATAAGATATATTTTGATGAGAGTTCAGTTGTAAGGCAACATTCCGCTTATCAAAATATTACTTTTAAGAATAGTTTCTAAATGAATTTTCGGTTAACTTCAAGTAGGTCTAAAGAGACAAGATGATTTCAAATAAATCTTATTTCAGGTAGGAACTGTATTCATAAGGGATGTACCTGGCATTGCGTCAGGTATGCTATGATTGGTGTCTTGAGTTGGAGTAGATGCAGAGTTAGGGGCTTGTTGGCCTTCGAAATCTTGAGATCGTCTTTGCAGTTGCTGAATAGCTCTAGGGGGTTGAGCATAAGGTTGATTTCACTTCTTCTTTGGGCACTTGTTGGCATAATGCCCACGTTCACGATAGCAAAAGCAAGTAACGTTGGCTTTCCGATTTTTAGCATCAGATAGTTGATCGTTGGTGTTGTTGGAGGGATGAATAGATGACGATTGAGACTGGGAGTGGAGTTGAGCAGAATTCTCCTTGGGGCAAGTGTCTTTGTTCAAGCGCCTCTTCTTTAACTGATTCTTCAGGCGACCTGTTGCAAATCTTATTCCTCCTACTCTTGGAGTTATAATCGTAACTGATGTAACTTCTGGTATGACTAAAGCTGCAGGAGGTATTTGTTCTCTTTGGGGGCACTGATTAGCAATATGGCCCTTCTTATGACAGATGTAGCACTTTTGTTTCTTTCGTGACGCTTTGTTGGGAACGATTGCATGTTCTATGATGCAAGGAGGACTAGAAATTTATGTAGATAAGAATTTCTAGAGAAGAAAGGATAAGCTTGACAGAAATTTTATAAAAAGAAGGGAAACTCTTTGTGAAAATTTTCCATCTAACCTACATGTTAGGATTTCTAGATTTATATATATTTAGGAGCAGTTTATCATAAAACTTTAACCTAAAGGTTAAGTTTATACGTAAATCGTCCAGACAAGGAAAACAAAATCCAACTGCAATTAACAAGATATAAACACTACATAAGAATGCTTTATATAGCTAAAGTAGAATGATACTACTATGTGTATGGATTCCTATCTTACAGGGAATCTAATCTATTCTTCTGCATTTTTCTGTTGGGTGACGTCGACCCTTCATGAAGTAGGATCTTCATACTTTACTTCTGTCTTGCCGGTTGTAGCGAGGCGTTATGTCCATCTTGATGTCAGTGTAGACGCCATAGTCTTCTTCGGCTCAGTATGAATGATGGTAGCGACTTATCTTCGACAACTTCAGAAGCAAATAGCGAAGATGAACTATAGGTGAGGACTATTTTTAAGGGAAAAGGAGTTTGATATAAAACAAAATGAGAGTGGGGTAAGGACAAGATCTTAAGAAAGAGGAAAGAATAGCAAAAACTACATTTTTGCAAATATAGCAACTTTATGCAATTAAAATTTTGAGGTTGGCCTAATCTTATTACTAACGACCATTCTATCTAGGGTTTATCCTACGGTCAGTATGGCTATGATACCAACTGTAACGACCCCCATTTCGCATAAATGCAAAAATGGAAATCTAATGCGCATACAGTACAGTCCCATGATCAGTGGCTAGTACGCACATTTTCAACAATTGGAATCACATCCATACATCATTTTATTCAAGCGGAAACTATTTGTACAATATATTCCTACAACTCAGAGTATATAAATATAGCAACAGAAGAAGCAAAATCTTGTAGTGTGCCCATCCAATCCCTCAGGCAACTGACAAGGCATAATCCCTAGAAAGGTCGCTTTATTGAAAATCCCACATCCTGCGACGAAAAGAGATCTTTCGAAGCTTCGCTATCTTTTCCACCTAAAACAACATATAAGCAAGGGTGAGTACTTTGCGTACTCCGCAAGACTTTAGCAAATCCTATAATATATGCAGGCCATTTCAAAGGAAAGGCTTCTATGGTTAATTTGCATAAAGCGAAATGGAATTTGTAAATCAAGTTGTCGTTTGCAAACGGAATTTAATAAAGCAAGTTTGACTGATAATAAATAAGTAACAATAGAGCATAAGTAATACTCACAGCTCTTCGCGAGCATTGAATCATTCAATGATCCAATAATCCAATCCTGCCATATCATTTCCTTGCCAACACGTGGCATAACCATAATCTTTGCCAAAACAAGGCACAATAGATGAAAACCATTCCATTTTGAAAATAGTAAAATATTTAGCTTTGTGATGACGTTACCAAGTGCCTTTCACCATAGGCGCGGATAATTAATTAGATGACGTTAAATTCTTGTTATGGAGAAGAAACATGACAGTGTATCCCTGTCATTTAAAGTGGTAATACAAGCAGTAAATCCCTGCGATAAGGGTTTCTTCCCATACCAAGGTGTACACTGTTATACCAATATGCATTTACCCACAACGAAGTGTGGAAGCCCCTCATAAGCAAACTTAGAAAGGATTGCTCATACTATCTCCCGCCTACCAATGTGCAAAGCCAGACCTAAGCAACTTAATAGGTTAAGGCTGCCCCATCCCAGCACTTGTGGTTGCACGGAATTCTTGGCTTGAAAACAACCTATAGCTCAGTCCTTTATCCGACACGGGCAATAATCTCCCCCTATACTACATACAAGTCTAACCCTTGCACAACCGGCTATTGCCAATAATTGCCCGCATCAAAACCATAGTTTTATTTTGGGGGTTTTTAATCAAAATACCAACAATTGACATCATGTCATAACCAACCATTTCTCAATTCTCAAGAATCAATGTTGATCTGATCATAATCAATGTTGGTTCTAAAGCATGGCTAAGAATGGTTAATAATCGCATATACCCAAGTTGACATTATCTATTGTCTAACCCATTTATATGGTTATCAAGGTTCACAAGTGTCGGGCTCCGATTCTGAGAATCTGGACCCTCTGTGTATTCTGTGCTAGTCCAGGATCTCGCTAGCACACACAGTCTTACAGGGTTGCACATCACAGACATTCACAGCGATATAAGAATAAATAGTGCAAACATTTATATAAACTGAGTTGTACGACCTTATGGTCTCCTTACATAAAATCAGCCACGCAGGGCTTACATTATTCAGAGTAAATGAAATAGCAGCGGAATAAAAAAAATAAATTTCTTGGAAGCCTTCATCTTGCCACAGGCAACCGACTGGGCTTGCCCCCTAATTGTCCGGATCCTCAATGTACTCCTCCTCCCACGCTGGTGTAGACTCCTCCACTGATGTTGGGGTTGATAAGCAAGGAGGGGTGAGTACACAAGGCACTCAACAAGTAATGCACAGAATGCAGCACTATTACAATATGCAAAGCTTATTCCAAAGGATTGGCTTAATTGGTTCTTTTGCATCAAACATCATTTTTAAACCAGTATAGGATAGGTCAACCACCGTTGGATGGGCACCAAGCCGTAGCATAGGTACGCTCCCCCATACAGATACACCCCTGTGTACTGTCACCCTGAGGTATCAGAGGAAAGATATAAGAACCCTAATCAACTAGGTCCCTCCCATACTAGACATCTGGTTGTACGGGTGACTCAGATCAAAGGCTTGCAAGGTGAAGTCTTTAACTGACCAAGGCAAGATTTCCATCACTCAACAGTGGCACACAGCCCCAATGTGGCACGCAGACTCACATCACTCTTCAACCCATTGCCACACAGGCCCACCTGGCACACAGAATCTTGCCACTTGCCCCAGTCTAAAACATTTCCCACCCCGTTGATTATTGTGCAACACATGCCAGCAATAACACAACATCGGCATGTAACCACAGGTCTCTCGTACCTCAATCTCATCATGTGGCATCATCACACCACTTTCAAAATACATTCAATATTTCTTTAATCAATATTGTAGCATTTTCCCGAAAGATCATTCATGATTCGTTGCAAGGCTAAGCATCTACTCACGGTCTAGCCTCCCGTGTTGGCACAATATTAACATCCAACTAATACAATCAAACTTAGGGGGACAATGATTTAGGGAATTCAATCAATAATTTCAAGGTGGCGTAACAAAATGGGTTGGTTACATACAATATCCCAAAGTAGTTTAAATCCATTTTTACTTAATTTAGCATGCATAATTTCAAAGCAAAGTACATTTAGAAACTGGTATCAAAATGGTCAAAGCATCACTTGCCTTCAAAGAGTTGCTGGTCGTGTTCCGAAGCTTGGTCTTGAGCGACGAACTCTTCCTCGAAACCTTCCGGCAAATTTGCGTCTACGCGTACAAACAATATATGCAATAAATAACTAATATAGTAGATTAAATGACCTCTAAAATTCAAATAAAATTCACCATTAAAGAAAATACAATTTTATGAATTTTGCGAAATTTGAATCACCCAAATCCGTGTTAAAAGGCAAAAGTTATAGCCGTTTAAAGTTTGAATAAAATCTGAAAATACAGAAATTAGAAAATCCGATTTTTTTCCAAATTACTTTTATACTGAAAAATCGCATTTATGACGTCAGCATTGCATCATGATGACATCAGCAAAGAAATGAATTTCAGCCAAAATGTTTTTCTGGAGAAATGATGTCAGCATGACGTCATTTGACACGTGGCATGCTCTGGGGCTGCCATGTCACCTCGGTCCATGTACTGGGTCCACGACCGAGCTTTGGTTCACCGTGGACTGGCGGCACTGTGCCCATGCACCAGCTGACGCAAGCCGTGGCGTCAGCGACGATGCACAACCAATCCCGATGCGACACGCGGCAACATCCAGACCGTTCGATCAACCAACGGTCAGATCTCACTCCCGCACGGCTCGGCGACGCCTCGGAGATCGCACGCCACGTGTCAGCCATCCATCAGTTCTCGCAAATCTAACGGTCGCATCCACGCGCACTGGCGACGCTTCGATCTCCGTGCAGACACGCGGCGGGATCGCAACGGTCCGTTTGGAATCAACGGCTGGGATCTGGTCATTGCCTCAGTCAATGTGCGCACGCGTCCGCACACGATTCGGCGATAGCTCGGCGCAATCTCAGCCGCTCGTTCAGGAATGAACGGTGCCGATTCAATCGGCAACGTAGCCAACGGCCGACGCGTGTACGCATCACAGCCGCGCATCTACGATCGAATGGCTACGGCTAAACTACGAGACAACGCTTAGATCTCTACCGCATAGATCCGATTCGACGGTGCACGTTATCCGAGCAGTTTACAAAGCAACCGAGCGACGCGGTGCTATCCTATGCGTCCAAAGATGATCCGAGGGTCCATATTAAATCTAACCACAAAATCCTAGATCTAATCCCTATCGCACATAACAAGATCTACAGTCACAAATCAATCTAAACGTAAACAGTGGTGGAGGCGACGTGGAGTCACCACAGCGGTTGGATGAAGATCAAACAGCTGATGAAGCTTGCGAAGGTCGGCGACGGCGTAGTGGATAGAAGTGGCCGGAGCTGAGGAAGACGACACGGTCGACGGCGCTCCGGTGGTTTTCCGACGTGAAGAAGTGGTTCACTCGATGCGGTTCAACTCGGCGAGTACTCCGGTGACCTCGGCGACGGCGGAGATGGACCGGTGACGGTGAAACTAAGCAAAAACGGCGATGGGAGAAAGCGGCTACTACGGCGAGCAAAAGCGTGCGCTAGGGAGAGTCTCGGCGTGCGCGCGAGGAGGCAAAAGACGCGGCGTTGAGTCCTCTGCAGAACGCGCTCACCGACGCGGCTTAAAGGGCCTCGACATGCGCGAAACTGCCAGCGGTAATCACGGCCATCAAAGCCCACGTCCCTCCGGCGATCTCGCGGAGACGAAGCGATGTGGCGAAATCTCGAGCGACCGCGCACAGCGATCCAACGGGCGAGGCGGCGAAGCGACGTGGTGATTTCTCGACCGCACGATGCTGATGCAACGGCGAAAAAAAGCGGCGGCTAGGGTTTTGGCGGGCGGGCTGTGCGGGCCGGCGAAACGGGCTGGGCCGGAGTGAAGGTTTCGGCCCAAACACTATTCCGCAGATTTTAATTCCTTTTCGAATAAAAATAATTCATGAAAATAGTTTTGGCCATAGAAAATAGTAAAAATATCAGAAAATTTTTGGAAAATACTTTGAGACATTTGGAACTCAAATAAAATATTTTCAATAAAAATTTGCATCAAATTTTGCTTGAACTTAATTGAGTTCAAGAAAGGTCATAAATGAATAAATCCAATTTATATTCTAATAAATTCTCAGAAATTCTCAAAAATAAAAAATACTCCAAAATTTAAATTAGAGCAAATTTTAGGGTGTTACAAACCTCCCCCCTTAACAGAATCTCGTCCCCGAGATTCAGGGCTATATATAGGAATATGTTAGGAAACTCCTTTATGTCTTCTTCGTGTTCCCAAGTCGCTTCACTTTCTGAATGGTTACCCCACTGAACTCTGCAAAAGTGCGTTGACTTGTTCCTTGTCTCTCTGTTCATTATGTCCAGAATCTTCACCGGATGCTCTTTATAAGTCAGATCTTCTTACAGCTCGATTACTTCCAAAGGTGTTTGCTCTTCCGGTGCTCGGAGACACTTCTTCAATTGCAACACATGGAATACATCATGCACTCCAGCCAAGGATTGCAGTAACTCCAACTGATATGCAACTTCACCTCTGCGGCTCAAGATCTTGAACGGTCCAACATGTCTAGGTGCGAGCTTCCCTTTTGCATGGAATCTTCTAACTCCTTTGAGCGGCGGACTCTAAGGTACACAAAATCTTCAGGTTCAAAGCTCAATTCCCTGCGACGATTGTCGGCATAACTCTTCTGCCTTGATTGAGCAATCTTCGCCTTTCCTCGATCGTATGCGTCTGTTCTTCCGCTCAAGAATGTCCGTCCAAAACATGTCGTTCACCTGTCTCATTCCAATTCAACGATGTTCGACAGGATCGACCATACAGAGCTTCAAATGGAGACATATGTAAACTCGCTTGATAATTGTTATTGTAACTGAATTTGGCATATGGTAAACATTTGTCCCACGAAGCAGAATATGCTAGCTCGCAAGCTCTTATCATATCTTCCAATATCTGGTTAACTCTCTCGGTTTGTCCATCTATCTACGGATGGTATGCTGTACTGAAGTTCAGACGAGTTCCCATGGCTTCATGCAGCTTTCCCCAAAACCTTGAGGTAAATTGGGTACCTTTGTCCGATACTATCTTCTTCGGCACTCCATGCAAGCAAACAATTCTTGACATCTAGAGTTCTGCTAACTTATCGCCCGAGTAAGTGGTCTTCACAGGTACAAAATGTGCAACCTTGGTCAAACGATCCACTATAACCCATATAGAGTCATATCCATTCCGAGTCCTGGGTAAACCGGTTATGAAATCCATACCGATCTCTTCCCATTTCCATTCAGGTATCTTTAGGGGTTGTAATAATCCCGCTGGACTTTGATGCATAGCTTTGACTCTTTGGCATATGTCACATAATGCAACATATTCAGCAATTTCTCGTTTCATGGTTGGCCGCCAAAACCTTTCCTTTAGACCCTGGTACATTTTGGCACTTCCTGGATGAATTGAGTACTTGGAGTCATGGGCTTCCTCCAAAATTAACTGCTTCAGATCCTCTTTATTTGGCACACAAATGCGCCCTTTAAACCACATAGTACCTTGCTCATCCAGTTTGAAATCCTTTGCCTTGCCTGTATCCATCTTGTCCTTAATTCTCTTGATTTTGTCGTCGTCTTTCTGCCCTTCCCTGATTTGATCTTCCAGGGTAGGTTTTACTTCCAAGTTTGCTAAGAATCCTTCTGGTACCATTTCCAATTTAAATTTCTGGAAATCCTTACACAATTCTGCCTGACTTGTTTCCAACATCATATTTACGCTGTGGATCTTCCGGCTCAAGGCATCGGCCACAACATTGGCTTTACCCGGGTGGTAATGAATTCCAACATTGTAATCCTTGATTAGTTCTAGCCATATTCTTTGCCTCATATTTAGGTCAGCTTGCGTGAAGATATACTTAAGTTTTTTATGATCAGTATACATTTCACATTTGTTTCCAAGGAGATAGTGACGTCATATTTTTAGGGCATGCACTACGGCAGCTAATTCCAAATCATGAGTCGGATAGTTCTCCTCATGCGGCCTCAATTGCCTTGATGCATATGCGATTACCTTTCGGTTATGCATCAATACACATCCCAATCCTTGACGCGATGCATCACAATAGATGTCGAAGCCTTGATGAACGTTAGGTAAAACTAATACAGGTGCTGATGTTAATCTTTTCTTCAACTACTGAAAACTCTTCTCACACTCAGGTGTCCTTAAGAATTCCTTTTCTTTTTTCAACAATTGTGTAAGGGGTCTCGCAATCGTGGAGAATCCTTCGATGAAACGACGGTAATATCCCGCCATTCCAAGGAAACTACGGATTTGGGTTACCGTCTTCGGTGGTTCCCAATGTAATAGTGCCTCCACTTTCTTTGGATCTACCGCAATTCCTTCCGCAGTCATTATATGTCCAAGAAATCCACCTTATTCTTCCAGAAATCACACTTGCTAAATTTAGCATAAAACTGTTGTTCCCTCAACTTCTCAAGGACTAACTGTAAATGTTCGGCGTGCTCTTCCTTTATCTTGGAGTCGACAAGGATGTCATCTATAAACACAACGACAAACTTATCCAAGTATTCCATGAAAACCTTATTCATTAAGTTCATGAAATATGCTGGTGCATTTGTCAAACCAAAAGACAACACTGTAAACTCGTAATGTCCATATCTTGAGGAAAATGCAGTTTTTGGAATATCCTCTGATCGGATCTTCAGTTGATGGTATCCTGATCGGAGATCAATCTTGGAGAAGACTCCTGCTCCTCTCAACTTATCGAATAGATCATCGATCCTGGGTAGCGGATACTTATTCTTTATCATCACATCATTGAGTGCACGATAGTCTATACACATCCTAAAACTCCCGTCCTTCTTCTTGACGAACAAGACAGGCGCTCCCCATGGCGATGAACTAGGTCTTATGAATTCTTTTTCCAGCAGCTCTTCAATTTGCTTCTTCATTTCCACTAATGCCTCCGTGGACATCCTGTAAGGTCTCTTAGCTATTGGAGCTGTCCCTGGAACAAGCTCTATCACGAACTCGATATCTCTTTCCGGCGGCATTCCAGGTAGATCCTCTGGGAAAACATCCGGATATTCATTGACTATGGAAACTTCCTCCAAGCTGACGGTCTTCATGCTGTTGACCATTAATTGTCCATCTCGTATTGCTTTTGCTTCAAACTCAACCCTTCTCCCTTCTGGGCTCTCGATTGATATAACTCTTTTCTCGCAATTCAAAGATCGCCTTGTGTTTGGTTAACCAATCCATTCCCAGGATAACATCCAGGGTTTGGGTATTCAATATAATTAAGTTCGCTAGGAACTCTATTCCATTAATTATTAGTCTCACCCCAGAACATCCTACATTGGATCGGAGTTCTGATCTAGGGGATTGGACTACAAGTACCACTTAAGTTCCACAATATCCAAATTGTTGCGAACAGCAAAATCTTGAGACACAAATGAATGTGATGCTCTGGAGTCAAATAAAACAATAGTTGGTACTGAGTTTACTAGGAACTTACCCAGTACAACATCTGTGGTGTTCTGGACTTCATCCGCTGTAATGTGGTTGACTCGGCCTCGTGCAGTTCCTTGAGATGGAGTTGCTGATGTCGATGCTCCGCGGTTCACAGTTGGTGCCGGAGTCCTTGTAGGCGTATTCCCTAGGTTAAATCGGACCGGGGTGACACCTCCCTTCTTCGGGCAATTGTTGGCGAAGTGCCCCAATTCGTTGCAATGATAACAACGTCTTCCCGCTGCCTGTGAGGTTCCTCAAGTCTGTATCACAATTCTAGCTGGAGTCTGGGCATTCTGGCCCACTGGATGATTTGCCGGCAGTGGTGCCCTATCACTGCCTCTGGGTTGGAACCGGATGAACTGTTGGGGTGCCGTCCTCTGCCTCTGCTGGCCCGGACGTCCTCCTTGTTGTGCCATTCTGCGCTTCCGGTTGTCCTCCAACTCTCGGCGCTTGTCCTCCAAAATAAGAGCCTTGTTAACCAGCTCTTGGAAGTCGGGAAATGTGTGGGTGATCAGTCCCAATTGTAGCCCTGCATTCAATCCCTTCATGAAGCGAGATTGTCTGGCCTTGTCCGTAGCTACATCCTCTGGTGCGTAGCGTGCTAGCTGGGTAAACTTATTCAAGTAGTCGGCCAATGATTGGCCACCCTGCTTGAGATTCCGGAATTCCTCCTTCTTGAGATCCATGATACACTCCGGTACATGGTATTGGCGGAAAGCTAAGGTGAATTCCTCCCACGTAATACTCTGTGGGTCTTCATGAGCTGCGCAGAAGTTTTCCCACCACTTTGCGGCAGTTCCTTCCAGTTGATGAGAGGCATAGAGTACCTTCTCATGTCCTACACACTGGGTAATGTGCAGCTTCCTTTCGATTGTCCTTAGCCAATCGTCCGCTTCCATCGGATTGGCGTTGCCTGAGAAGGTGGGTGGACGAGTTCGCATAAACTCCGACAACCTTGAATAGGGGTGTGGTCCATGGTTAACCCCAGGTTGCACATTCGCAGCAGCTTGATTGGAGATCTGTTGCATGGTCTACACCATTGTGTTCATGAGTTGAGTTTGGGCAGCCAGAAAAGCTCCCAAATTCTGCAGATCAACCTGAGGTGGTTGAGGAATTGGCTCCTCATTCTGGTTGTCAGCCTGATTAGCTCCACTTCCGCTGGCTCCAGCGTTTCCGCGAGTCCTCACCATCTGTTGCAAACTTCCAAGGTTAAGAAAAGAAGAAAGCATAGACAAGTAAAAGAACTTATGTGGGGGAAACAGGTGTTACTTAAATTTTTTAACAATTTTATTAATATAAAATAGTATGGTTGCTCACAAGTGCCTAAGGGCAATGCAACACATACAAGACACTCCCAAACAGAAACAAGCAGACAACCTTAAAAGCAACAACGACTCACACCTACTAGTGACTCTGAAAAAGACGTGACTCAACACTTGAGTCCCGACACCTCACTAACTAGACTCAAAAGACTGACTCAACATTTGAGTCAACTCTAAAAGAAAATAAACTCTCAGACACTAAACCATGCGGGGTGCCGTCCTCCCGAAGGGTAATGCGGCGTGTGCGGCGACATAGGGGCAAACTGGTCCTGATGCCCTACAGCGGTCGGTACGATCGACCCCACCGACTCTGCTTGTCCTGTGGCTGCTCGCTCCCGTGCTTGCGCTCGCACCGTGCCTCTGCTCTGGCTCCTCCGGATCTGGATCGTGCAGCTCCAGGATTGGCTCAGGCTTAGGTCCATACAGGGCCATCTCCAGCTCCTGGATACTCTGCATGGAGTGAGCTAAGCCCTCCCGTAGTTGAGTCCTCGCCTCCGTGACCTCGTCACGGGTCCTCTGTAGCTCCCGAACTGTCTCATCCATGGCGTTCTCCTGGACGATGACATACCTCGCCAGATGAGTGATCGTGGCATCCTCCTCCATGAGCTTCACCCTGTCATAGCGATTATCTCGGCGCGGGTGTTGACGAAAAACAGTGCCATCCAACTCGGCGGAGTAAGTGCGGGCAATCTGTCGCATCAAAAGACGCGCCGTCTCCTGGATCCCAGCCTCAAAAGAAGTCCTCCTGGTGATGATGTAGATAGGACGGCTCGCCCTTGTCCTCTCCCTGGCATAGACAGTGATCTTGACATCCCAGGCGATATCAAGTCCTGCCCGCACCACAGTGGTCCCCCGATAAAGCGGCCTGTCGAAACCTCCGAGCAGCTGCATCATACGCCATAACTCAGCGGCGAATCCTCCAGTGCGCTCTCCATAGGTGTGGATCACCCTCATCTGCCAAAACAAACCTCGTTTAAATTTTAGCATAGATATGAAGCAAGAGAGAAAAGATAAGTCGAGATTTCAATGATATTCTTGCTCAAGTAGTTAAATTCTTAGAAAATAGTTTTATCCACCAAACACAGCTAATCTAGTTTAGGGTCAAGACCTACAGTCAGCCTGCTCTGATACCACCTCTGTCGGGCTCCGATTCTGAGAATCTGGACCCTCTGTGTATTCCGTGCTAGTCCAGGATCATGCTAGCACACACAGTCTTACAAGGTTGCACATCACAGACATTCACAGCAATATAAGAATAAATAGTGCAAACATTTATATAAACTTAGTTGTATGACCTTATGGTCTCCTTACATAAAATCAGCCACGCAGGGTTTACATTATTCAGAGTAAATGCAATAGCAGCGGAATAAAAAAATAAATGTCGTGGAAGCCTTCATCTTGCCACAGGCAACCGACTGGGCTTGCCCCCTAATTGTCCGGATCCTCAATGTACTCCTCCTCCCACGCTGGTGTAGACTCCTCCACTGATGTTGGGGTTGATAAGCAAGGAGGGGTGAGTACACAAGGCACTCAACAAGTAATGCATGAATCGCGCTATTACTATATGCAAAGCTTATTCCAAAGGATTGGCTTAATTGGTTCTTTTGCATCAAACATCATTTTTAAACCAGTATCTTATTTATATTAAAGCAGTGGAACAGTTATAAATAATACTAATTTCTTCAAATGGTTTTTCTTCGAAGATTCTCGGCACACAGCCTTAACAGTTCATTTTTAACACTGGCTCACAGCCACCCATTCCACATTTTTATTTTTAAAGATCTAACTCTTAACTATAATCCCCGAGCAATGTCCAATACCGCGGACACGGCTATTCGAATAGATTTGACAGTCTGCAGAGGTTGTACACTTTACCCACAAGATACAGCCATTCACCACACAGGTGATCGTCCGTAACAAAGCCTTTCAGGAACCTCTACCTTAACCAAAGAACCTCTCCGGTATTGCCTTCACTATCACTTCCCTCACACAGAGCTGAGGTATAGGACAGGTCAATCATCGTTGGATGGGCACCAAGCCGTAGCACAGGTATGCTCCCCTGTACAGATACACCCCTGTGTACTGTCACCCTGAGGTATCAGAGGAAAGATATAAGAACCCTAATCAACTAGGTCCCTCCCATACCAGACATGTGGTTGTACGGGTGACTCAGATCAAAGGCTTGCAAGGTGAAGGCCTTAATTGACCAAGGCAAGACTTCCATCACTCAACATTGGCCACAGCCCCAATGTGGCACACAGACTCACATCACTCTTCAACCCATTGCCACACAGGCCTACCGGGCACACAGCCTCTTGCCACTTGCCCCAGTCTAAAACATTTCCCACCCCGTTGATTATTGTGCAACACATGCCAGCAATAACTCAACATCGGTACATAACCACACAGGTCTCTGTACCTCAATCTCATCATGTGGCATCATCACACCACTTTCAAAATACATTCAATATTTCTTTAATCAATATTGTAGCATTTTCCCGAAAGATCATTCATGATTCGTTGCAAGGCTAAGCATCTACTCACAGTCTAGCCTCCTGTGTTGGCACAATATTAACATCCAACTAATACAATCAAACTTAGGGGGACAATGATTTAGGGCATTCAATCAATAATTTCAAGGTGGCGTAACAAAATGGGTTGGTTACCTACATTATCCCAAAGTAGTTTAAATCCATTTTTACTTAATTTAGCATGCATAATTTCAAAGCAAAGTACATTTAGAAACTGGGATCAAAATGGTCAAAGCATCACTTGCCTTCAAAGAGTGGCTGGTCGTGTTCCGAAGCTTGGTCTTGAGCGACGAACTCTTCCTCGAAACCTTCCCTAAATTTGCGCTCACGCTGCATAAACAATATATGCAATAAATAACTAATACAATAGAGTAAATGACCTCAAAAATTCAAATAAAATTCACCGTTAAAGAGATTCAATTTTATGAATTTTTAGAAATTTGAGTCACCCAAATCCGAGTAAAAATGCAAAAGTTATAGCCGTTTGAAGTTTGAATAAAATCTGAAAATATAGAAATTAGAAAATCCGATTTTTTTCCGAATTACTTTTATACTGAAAAATCGCATTTATGACGTCAGCACATAAATGAATTTCGGCCAAAATATTATTCTGGAGAAATGATGTCAGCATGACGTCATCTGACACGTGGCATGCTCTGGGGCTACCACGTCGCCTCGGTCCATAGACTGGGTCCACGACCGGGCTTTGGTTCACCGTGGACTAGCGGCACTGTGCCCGTGGACCAGCTGACGCAAGCCGTGGCGTCAGCGACGATGCACAACCAATCCCGACGCGACACGCGGCAACATCCAGACCGTTCGCTCAACCAACGGTCAGATCTCAATCCCGCACGGCTCGGCAACGCCTCGGATATCGCGCACCACGCGTCAGCCATCCATCGGTTCTCACAGATCCAACGGTCGCATCCACGCGCACTAGCGACGCTTCGATCTCCATGCAGACATGCGGCGGGATCGCAACGGTCCATTTGGAATCAATGGCTAGGATCTGGTCATTGCCTCCGTCAATGTGCGCACGCATCCGCACGCGATTCGGCGATGGCTCGGTGCAATCTCAGCCGCACGTTCAGGAATGAACGTTGCCGATTCCATCGGCAACGCAGCCAACTGCCGACGCGTGTACGCATCACAGCCGCGCATCTACGATCGAATGGCTACGGCTAAACTACGCGACAGCGCTTAGATCTCTACCGCACAGATCCAATCCGACGGTGCACGTTATCCGAGCGGTTTACTAAGCAACCGAGAGACGTGGAGCTATCCTACGCGTCCAAAGATGATCCGAGGGTCCATATTAAATCTAACCACAAAACCCTATATCTAATCCCTACCGCACATACCAAGATCTACGGTCACGAATCAATCTAAACGTAAACAGTGGTGGAGGCGATGTGGACTCACCATAGCGGTTGGATGAAGATCGGACAGCTGATGAAGATTGCGAAGGTCGGCGACGGCGTAGTGGATAGAAGTGGCCGGAGCTAAGGAAGACGACGCGGTCGACGGCGCTCCGGTGTTTTTCCGACGTGAAGAAGTGGTTCACTCGACGCGGTTCGACTCGGCGAGTACTCTGGTGACCTCGGCGACGGTGGAGATGGACCGGTGACGGTGAAACTAAGCAAAAACGGCGGCGGGACAAAGCGGCCACTACTGCAAGCAAAAGCGTGCTCTAGGGAGAGTCTCGGCGTGCGCCCGAGGAGGCAAAAGACACGGTGTTGAGTCCTCTGCAAAACGCGCTCACCGACGCGGCTTAAAGGGCCTCGACGTGCGCGAAACTGCCGGCGGTAATCACGGCCATCAAAGCCCACGTCCCTCTGGCGATCTCGCGGAGACGAAGCGATGTGGCGAAATCTCAAGCGTCCGCGCGCAGCGATCCAACGGGCGAGGCGGCGAAGCGACGTGGTGATTTCTCGACCGCACGATGCTGATCCAACGGCGAAAAACAACGGCAGCTAGGGTTTTGGCGGGACGGGCTGCGCGGGCCGGCGACACGGGCTGGGTCGGAGCACAGTGCTGGGCCAGACCGAAGAAACATAATTCTGCACACGATGCTATTCTGCAGATTTTAATTCCTTTTCGAATAAAAATAATCCGAGAAAATAGTTTTGGCCAAAGAAAATAGTAAAAATATCAGAAAAATTCTGAAAAATACTTTGAGACATTTGGATCTAAAATAAAATATTTTCAATAAAAATTTGCATCAAATTTTGCATGAACTTAATTGAGTTCAAGAAAGGTTAGAAATGAATAAATCCAATTTAAATTCAAATAAATCCTCAGAAATTCTCAAAAATAAAAAATACTCCAAAATTTAAATTAGAGCAAATTTTAAGGTGTTACAACATGTCCATACTTACCAAGGAAGTTTCATGAGACAATAGGTATATCTACCAGTACCACAAAATAGCATATTTACAGAAAATAAACGCATGCATGAAATATTTTGATAAACACAATGAAAATTAAATAGTGGGATTAATATGATCAAATGCGGGTGCTTGCCTTGCTTAATCGTTGTTTACGACGAAGTCACGCTCGAAGCCTGTGTTGTTGACGACAGAATTAATGACGTCGGGTTCTACACGTTGTTAAATGGAAATATAGCGAAACAACAATTTCAATAAGTGCAAAAAGAAGACAAACAGTAAATCAAATAAAACAAGCTATAAGAAACAGATGCATATTCTTTTATAGTTTATTTATTCTTGTTTTACGAATTCAAGAGGCTAAAATTATGTATTGTTTTATTTATAACTTCGAATTATAGATGCTAAAATTATTTAAAGTAGAAAGATTTGTCTTATGGTGATATCGTAAAATAGTTTGTTGTTAATAGGATTCAGATACAAAGCAATGTATTTAAAGATTTTTTAATTAAACATTTATCACTAAATTTCTGGCTACCATTTTATCAGACATAACACATTAAGTTATCTACCCCATTTCCATGAACTAATTGCTAGAAGCAAGCATGGTCCCATATGAACACATGGTTATATATATATACATATATACCTATTGTGCTCTTCATACTAAATCACATCCTATTTGCATAAATCATTATTTGTTCAATATTTTTACCTAGCCTAACATTATTCCACCATTATGCTGAAAAGAAATATGTTTAATAAACTTTCAAAAATTCTTTCCTTATCAATTTAGTTATTATTGCATAGATACTAATAATGTTAGACTTCAATAGAAAAGACATAAAACAACTGGTTACCCAAATATTTTTATAGAAATGGGTGCAAAGCAGAATAAGGATCATGATAAAATTGGTTCCAAATAAATTTAACTTTGTTTGCAAACTTTCTACATTTAATCTACTTTTATATCTACTATTCATCTTTGTATTAAAATATTTTTTCAGAATAGATTTTCAAAATATTTTTTGCATATTTTGGAAGCTCTTGATTTTAGATGAATTTAGAAATTGGTTTCATCTCATTTGGATTTCAGATGCGAAAGATATTCAAGTTTGAATATGGTTCGTTTGGAAAATCCAGGAAAATAAGGAATACGCTTTCAAAGCATTGAAAGCGTCTTTTCATTTTTCATGGTTTTATTTAAATCTCAGCCAACTGACATGTGGGGCCAACGGGTCAGCGAGAGGAAGTGGCTAAGGCGTGCTGGCTGACAGGTGGGGTCCTCACGTCATACACCCGAGCACAGGGGCTCACCTCCGCGGCTCGTCGCTGGTGAAGCAGTTCGGGGGAGGTTCGGCCGATGGCGCAGGGAGCTTCAGCGAGGTGAGGCGCATTAGGGGGAGGTGCCGATTCGGCCGGAGGTGGACTGAGGCGAATTGGCACCGAGAGGAGGCGGCGGCGGCAAAGGAGGCTCGCCGGAGAAGATAACAGATGAGTCTCGGTTCGAATCGGTAGCAAAATAATCATCAAGGGATGCCAGAGGTTCCATTTTACTGGCCTTTAGCGTCGGTGGAGGCTTGAGCTGGGCTACCACCGTGCGCCGGTTTTGGGGAAGAGGCTTCTATGGTGGCGGCGAGCTTTTGGTTGACAATCCCTGAATTTTGTTGAGGGCTATTGGTCCTTATATCTTGGTAATGCTACGGCTTGAAGGAATTGTGAAATGAGTCATTGAGCTGGCTTCAATTGGTAATTAACCGAGCTCAAGGTTTTGTGGCAATGGCGAGTTGGATAGAAATTGGGGAGTTTCGGCTGGAGAAACTAGAGAAGAAGGGAAGGGGAAATGATGCGCGACTCTATGCAAACTCGAGGGTGGCTTTTATAGCTGAGGCGATGGCATAGATAGGGCCTACGCTGGGTAAGAACTCGTCGGGTTCTTGCGGGTCGGCATGGAGACAAGATGGCTGGCTTTCTGGAAACACGGCGAAGGGCACCGCATGGCAGCGAGGTGGCGGTCAGGCACTGGCCGGGCGACGCAAATTGCGTTGCGAGAGTTGACGCGAGCTGCAGTGGGCGCGAGAGCGACGGGAGCGAGAGCTGCTCGAGGACACCAGCGCCTGGAGGAAGAAGACGAGTAGCGCTCGTGGCTGGCAAGTGGGCCCCACAGTAGTTTGGGACCCAGAAGTCTGCGAGGGAATCAGTGGACTTCAAGCGATTTCAGCAAACCGAGCTCGGTTAGTTCATTGAATTAGTTACCTATCTTGTCAAAAAAATTAATGAGAAAATTAATGAGTGTACTAGAGCTAGTTTGGAATCTACCATACAAATTTCAGACCTATTATACTTATGTATAATTTATAGAAATTCTGAGAACCCACTGTGCACAAAATTGTGTTTTCTGTTTTTTAAATTTTATGGAAGTTTATATATTGTAAAAACTTTTTAAAATTTTATATAGCAGTTCCTATTGTCTATATAAGTATTCTGTAAAACTTATGATTTAATATATTTTATATTTTATTTATAAAAATTCTGACAATCTGATTCTTATATTTTCAGCAATTCTATTTTTGAATTTTCATAAATATCAAACCTAAAGATTATCTCCTAATATTTTTACTGAAGATGAATCTATCCAGGGAGAATATAATATAAATATTTTCACATCAAAATTATGAACATTTAAGTTCTGACATTTTGACTATTACTAGTCTTGCTTCGTTAAATTACCTTTCTTTTCATCATTTAATATTTTGTCATGACTTTAAAATTATATTTTGTTTTTTGGATAGCTTCACGAATTTTTACAGAAATTTTTATAATTTTTTTGTTTTACAAATATTTTATTATTACTTAAGTAATGGTTGATTGTTTAGAAAAAGGAATTTTCCTTTTAAGCAATAATCAAAAGAAGTCAAGAAAACTCATAGAAAATTCAGAAAAACCCAGGGAAATACAAATTAAAACTTCTTCAAATATATTATTTAATTTATTATTATTACTCATTTTTCGGGATGTTACACTTAACTTAGCACATACTTAGTTGGCCTCACATGACATGGAATTAAGAGGCACTAGTGAGTCTTTAGAGGGGGAAATGAATACAGGAAAAGAAGAACACAGAGAGGAAGCTCACAAAACAAGAGATGGCGCCATGGAGGAAGCTCAGGCATGCATAGCCGGTGGCAACCATTCAGTAGGGGAACCAAGAAATCAACTTGAGGTTTCTATTCGGTAGTCCTTAAGGATATTCCATGCCAGCTTAAATGAAATTTGTGGCTGTGAATGGGAAACTGGCTGGGAGGCATGCTCACTGGCTTTTTTAGCCCAGCAAGGCTGTCGAGAAGCTAGATGACGGGTGGGCCCGGGCATTGTTCATTGAACTGACACAAAACAAACCTTATCTCCTCCTTATCGCGAGTAGAACTGAATTGCATTCAGTGAACCGGATAGCAATCATGGTGGTTATTTAATGACGAATTTATGGCGTGTACTACATATAGGTTATAGGGCACTGTTAAATTTTTAGAATTATCTCATGCTTTTAGAATTTATAAAAATTCGAATAGTGCACTCTGCACAGATTTCAGTTTTCTGTATTTAATTTATCTGGGGTTCATAACTTATGAAATATCTGTGAAATTTTTTTTAAGGTTCTTTATGGCCATGATAGTCTTATTAAAAATTTTCATCTTCAAATTATTTAAATTGTATTTATTAAAATACTTACATTGCCATTTCCAAATTTTCAGCCTTTCAGTTTTAGAATTTGTAAAATTAACAAATTTAATTATTATTTCCTGATATTTTTACTGTTCATAGTCTGATCCAGATTGAAGATAATATAAAAAATTTAGGTCGAATTAATGCAGCATTATTTTTATTTAAATCTGACAAATTCACTGTTGATAGTTAAGGATTCATTAATTGCACTCTTAATTGCTTTGATGTGACATGTAACTTCCTGAAATATCTTGGTATGACCCTTAACTGCCAAAATTAATTTCTGAACAATTTTATATATTTAAATAATTTTTTTATTTTTTTTGTTATAAAATTTTTACTCTTTTTTTTATCTATTATCATGATTATATGAAAAGACTTTTCCTTTGTAACAAAAATCAAGGAAATTCAATAAAATTAGAAAAAATTCAGAAAAATCCATAAAAATCATCAATAAATATATTTTAATGTTGAACTTTATTTGCTTGTTGTACTTTATGTTTTGTTTTTTAGAGAAAATGAAATTAGTACAATTAAAGATTCTCTTAAGAACCAAAATTCAATAAAAATTTAGATTAGTTGGAATTTCAATGCAAATTTTCATTTCCAACTTATTTCCATATTTTTTTTATTTGAAGTTTTATTTTGTAACTCATACTTTTATTATGGTTGGATTTCAAGATATTGGAATAGAAGATAATATTTTAGTTTATTCATAACATTCTAATTAAAAATTCTATTCCATTACATTTTCTAAATTTTTATATTTCTAGTTTTGTTATTTAGAATTTTTGGGATGTTACATTGTTCAACGGGGCAGCAATGGTGCTGAAATCACGCACAAAACACCGATAGAATACTGCAAGACCATGAAAGCTTCTTACCTGGGTGACGTCTCAGGGGTTGGCCAGCTCTTTATGGCTTCAATTTTTGCTCCATCCACCTCTTATTCCTTGTGGAGTAACAACATAGCGAAGAAACAAGACTCGATCCGTGCAAAAGGTGCACTTTTTGAGGTTACCATACAAACTTGCATCTCTCAAAGCTTTAAAAACAGCACGTAGATGATCAAAGTGTAGTTCATATGACTTTCTGTAAATCAAGATATCATCAAAATAAACCACAACAAATCTTCTAATGAAAGCACGTAAAACTTCGTTCATCAACCGCATGAATGTGCTTGGTGCATTAGTTAACCCAAAATGCATCACTAACCACTCATACAAGTCGAACTTAGTTTTAAATGCAATCATCCATTCATCTTCAAGTTTCATTCTAATCTGGTGGTATCCACTTCACAAGTCAATTTTAGTGAAAATTATAGAACCACTCACTCATCAAGCATGTCATCTAGCCTAGGGATAGGATGACGATATCTTATGGAAATATTATTGATGGCTCTACAATCAACCCACATAAGCCAATTACCGTCTTTCTTAGGAATCAAGATAACGGGAACAGCACAAGAACTAAGGCTTTCTCATACGTACCCACAGTCCAAAAGGTCTTGGACTTGTCGCTGAATTTCCTTAGTTTCCTCCGGGTTGGTTCTATATGCAGCACGGTTTGGCAAGGTCGCTCCCGGGATCAAATCAATTTGATGCTCAATTCCTCGAATAGGTGGTAATTTTGGGGGTATCTTAGCTGGAAAGACATCCATGTACTCCTGCAAAAGGATAGAAACAGAAAGAGGCAAAGAGCTAGATATATCCTCAAGTGAAACTAAAGCTTCTTTGCATATCAAAGCATAGCATGGCAACTCATTCTCAGTAATTTCAGCAAGATCAGATTTTGTAGCAAGCATAACACCACATTTCAATGTAATTCCCTCGGACATAGAACTAGGTGCTTTCTTGTCTTTCTTAGGTGGGAAAACGTTCTTAGCTACTTGCTAATTTTCAGATTCTGATGCACTCTTTTCATTCTCATTTTGAGCTCTCTCTTTATCACATTGCACAATTTCAGCAGGTGTCATAGGAAGCAAAGTGATTTTTTTCCTTCGTGCATAAGAGTGTATTTATTACTTCTACCAAGATGAATTGCATCAATATCAAATTCCCATGGATGGCCTAATAAAAGTGAACATGCTTGCATAGGCACTACATCAAAATCATGGTTTGTTCCAATGGAAAAATGCACTCTTGCGGTTTGTGTTACCTTCACCTTACCACTGTTGTTGAACTATTGAATATGGTATGGATGAGGATGCGCACGTGTGTCGACTTTTGTGGTCGGTAATGAATTTATGGGGCAGACGCTACATCTCAAACTCGAAGGTCACACAAGACAAAGATTTAGACAGGTTCAAGCCCTCGACGGAGGAGGTAAAACCCTAGTCCTGTGTGTTGGGATTATTTGGATCTCTTGGATCTAAGATTGCTTGTGTCTCTGTTGTTGCCCGGCCTCTCCCTTATATAATGGGGGTGGGGTGGTTTACAGAGTCCCGATCGGTTAAGGGATTCCGATCGGTTATTGGATTCTAGTCGGTTACAAGATAGAGTTTACATCTTTATCTTATCCTGCTAAAACTCGGATTATAATCATATCTCTTATATCTAAATATATGTTCAACTGTCTCTCTAGGATGTATCCCCTTGCGCACGGCAGCGAGGCTTGGCGCG
Source organism: Otatea glauca (assembly GCA_036346275.1). Lineage (NCBI taxonomy): Eukaryota > Viridiplantae > Streptophyta > Magnoliopsida > Poales > Poaceae > Otatea > Otatea glauca. The sequence continues at coordinate 23,978,272 of CM070725.1, read as the reverse complement.
GAGCTTTTACTCTGGGCCCTGTCTCTCCCTCAGGCACTTTTGGGCCAGTTATGAAGACACCTGGGTTCTTATATTCTACTGTATCCCCTGAGTGATTCATGATCCGATTGCTATATCTTTATCTGGGTCTCAACTTTGAATCAACGTTCTTAACTTCCAGCATAAACCTCTGATTGGTTTATTTTTTGATTTGAATGCTTCTCCTTGAAGCAAGAGGATTATGAAGGACTCGAATATAACCCCGGACAGTCTTCGAAGTTGTTTTGACTTCCTGTGTCAATTCATTTCCCAAAAACCGCTTTGGCTTCTGAACTATCTGAACTCGAAGTCTCCTCGGCATTTGATGTCATTACGTCTTCGCATTAACTTCAACCTTACCGTATTAGCTATAAAAGGCGTACCAATGCTTTTGGAATGTATTCTCCCACATTTAGTCCTCCATTTTCCTGCTCCAAGCTCCACCTTCTTCCTGAGGGATTTCATGGACAACCAGGATCCAGAACTTGCCGAGGAGTGGGCGCTATTCGACGCCGCCATGGCAGAATGGGCTGAAGAAGAGGCTGTTGCCCTCGACCACGCCACCGTCGACGCCTTCCTCAAAATTGTCCCTATCCTTTATAGGGCTAGGGATGCTCTCGTGGAGGCGCTTGGTCGTGTGTGCCGCGGAGAAGTATAATATTCCTGTAAATGTAATAGAGTCTTTTCCCAGGCATAGTGACTGAGGAATTTTATATAATAAAGAAAATACCTTCCGAGCGATATCTATGAGTGTCGTTAGACATAGCTTAGACACGACTTGGGGTTTATCAATGCTTGCATGGCTCCTTGGTCGGGTGATATCCATATCCGATTGTCGCAGGATATATCTTAGGTCCAACTCGGGACATATTAAGATTTGCGCGGCTCTTGGCCGAGTGATACCCATATCCGACTGCTGTAGGATATAGCTTAGGCTGGACTTGGAGCGTATCATATTTACGTTGCTCTTGGTCGAGTGATACCCATATCCGACTGCTGTAGGATATAGCTTAGGCTCGACTTGGAGCGTATCAGGATTTTCTCGGCTCATGGCCGATTGATACCTATATTTGACTGGTGTAGGATATAGCTCTGGTCCGTCTTGGGACATATTAAGGTTTATCCGAACAATATCCGTACTCGTTTATTACGATGCACAGCTTATCGACCCATCTTGGGGCATACCATTGGAACCGTGCCTTATCAGGCTCAACCCGTGATATATGATTCCGCTATGCGGTAACCAACTAGCGACCCAACGTGGGGTATATCACAAGAAGATATTTTTAATCTAAACTAGAGGATACCCACGTCCCGCTTAGTTTGATAAGCGGTTAAACATCCCATCGTGGGGAGCAACGTGTCCCAAATATGACTTGGTCAAACCATGACTGCCTCCGTATGTCAGGACGTCGAGCTAGCAAATCATTACGAAGTATAGAGCAGGGTTAGGTGTTCTGCAATCTCTTTCCTGTCGATTCGGCGAAAACCTAATTTTCCCCCTTTTAAGAGTAAGCCGTGCATTGACCGATGGTTCATTTTTTCATCGCGCACTCCTGCCCCTTCTGCTTCCTTGTCTCCCCGACTTCTCCGCCGCTAGGGTTAACTGCTGCTGCGCTTGCATTTTTGCGCCGTCGTTGATCTTTCCTCCGAAAATGTCTTGTCATTCTTCCAAAGACACCTCCTCGCTGCCTTTGCCCCAAGATTGGACCACCTCGATAATGACAGAAGAGCGGTTGCAGTCCATGGCGGATGACGGGGTTCTTCCCGCCCTGACTTTAATTTCCGCGCGACTGGCAGCAGGTGAATCCATCCCTACCCCTCGTTCTGAAGAAATTGTGGTTTTTGAATCTTTCTTCCAATGCGGGCTGGGCCTTCCTGCCTGCGTTTTTATTCGTGGTCTTCTCTTTTTCTATGGTATTGAATTGGTGAACTTGAATCCTAATTCTATCCTGCAAATCTCCCTCTTCGTTCACCTCTGCGAGGCATTCTTGGGCATCCACCCTCATTTCAATCTCTTTCGTCACTTTTACCTTTTAAAGCCTTATCCCTAAAAAAGCGACCCCAAGGTAATTGGGGGAGCTGGATTTCAATTGTGGGAAGGATTGAAGAAAAACTACTTTGCCATTCCCTTCAAATCTTCAAATAAGGGCTCGCACCAGGAATGGTTCTATTATGCCAACCCTGATCCTGCTCTCCCTTCTTTTGTCGGGCGCCAACCCAGGGTGTCCCTTTCTTGGACGTCTGTTCGCAATGCTGGTGATATGGATCAGGTGCAGGATCTCTTGGTGCTAATTGATAAATTAAAGGAAGACGGTCTCACGGGAGTTGGTTTAGCACTCCATTTTGTCGCTCGCCGGATACAACCTCTAAAGGAGCGAGTCCATCTGGGATATGAATTTGAAGGAAGGGACGATTCGACCCAGGAACTGCCCGAATCAGCATCGAAGGAGCAGGTATATGCTCGGGTAGGTGACTTTTTCATCCCCAGCGTAGAGATGTCTACCGCCAGATGCCCAAAGTCCTTTACTGCATCAAATCCTCCTCTCGAGGTAAGAAAGTTTGGCTGATAGACTTCCACATTCATCTCTGAATGACTTTTAATAGTTTTTATACTCCTTTCCAGGATCAATGGGCTTTCTTCAGTGACGCGCCTCTCCCAGAAATTCCTGTTCATAAGAGCGCCCACTGGAAGCGATCTGCAAGCCCCCAAGTAGGAGTCCCGACAGCCAAGAAGGGGAACAAAACGATCGTCAAGGACCCTCCGAAGCCACGGCGCCCGACTGGTGGTCCCAAGATCCAAGAAACACCAGCACAAGCCTCGGTAGGGGTGAAAACAGAAACGGATTTTCGACCGTTTCGGAGAAAAACGGAAACGGAAGCATTTTTTCGAAAACGGAAACGGAAAATGTCGGTACGGAAACGGAAACGGAAATTTTTTGTCGGAAACGGAAACGGGAGAGCCATTTCCGTCGGAAACGGAAACGTAATCGGAAATTCCGTATAAGCAAAACCGAAATTCGTTTAAACTTGGCCCATTTGGCCCAAAAAGGAGAAGGGAGAATTTACATTTATTTTCGAATTAAAATAATTTCAGAAATACAAATGGCTTTATAGAAAATACCAAATAGAGTTTAAAAATTCCAAAACAAATCTCAAAAATACTTTGAAACATTTTGAACCTAAGAAAATTATTTCTAGCATATTTTTGGATTCATTTTTCATGAATAAATTAATTATATAAATCTAAAATAGTAAAATGGCATTTATAAACTCCAGAAAATCCAGGATAAATCTCAGAAAATCATAAATGAACATTGAAAAATAATATGCAAATTTTAGGGCATTACATTTTTATAGTTGGAGGAGCAAGAGGATGTCGATGATAATGAAATGGAGAAGGATATGATGGTTTGATCTGAGGGAAAAATAGCGAGCCTTCAACTGACAAACCTGAGAAAAAACTTTCTAGTGATACCGGTGAACATAACATTGTTCTTGTTTCCACCTTTGTGATGGAATGAGTTACATTGTTTTTGTGGTCATATATATTGTGATCAAGTATTACGTTCTTGTGGAATTTTCCACTTTCGTTTTTGTATCCGTTCCGTTCCGTTCCGCATCCATTTCGATCATTATTCGTTTTCGTATCCGTTTTCGGGGTTTCGATTCCGTTTCCGTTACCGGTAAAAGATGTGAAAATGGAAACAGAACGACCATTTATCGACCGTTTCCGTTCCGTTTTCATCCCTAAGCCCCGGTGCCTTCAGTTCCCCTTCCACATAAGCCCGTGGTACAGCCGAGTCCAACTCCAAGTGACTCGAGCATTCGGGAGGGGCCCAAGGTTCCAGATCATAGCACTCCGACTGGTCCCTCCGGGAGTGGTTCTGCCACTCGAAAGAACCCCCGATGAGGATAAAGAAGTCCGACAGGTCAGATGTCCCATCGACTCTTATTCGACGCATTTTGCCGGTTTATTCACCGATCATTCTTCTTATAGGAATCCTTCTTATGATATCCCCGTCGAGACACCATCTAGGGCCCCTGAGGGAACTGAGTCCCAGAACGTACCCGACCTGGTTGAGGAGGTCCCACAATCTGCCTCGCCTGGAGACACAAGGGCGCCCTCCGAACCTCAGCCGCCTTCAACGACACCCCGTGCTTCGGCGTCGGGTCGAGCTGCTCGAGAGCCCGTCTCCCGTCCAACCCCCGAGGTAGAAGAGATCCCCAGAGATCCACCAGCTCTTGCTCGCCCCCAGCTTATAATGCAAACCGCGTGGGTTGATGAGGAAGACGGCTTGAAGTCCCTCGACGATCCGACAGAGGAGAAAGAAAGGAATGAGTTTTATAGTCATGGCGCCGCTTGTGCTCGCTTGGCCCAAGTAATATTTTCACTACTCTTGTCACCTTCTTGCTTGTGCCGGTTAGCATGTTGTCACCTTTCCCTGTGATGGTTATAGAAATTGGGAGAACGCTCTGCAAAAAAGTTCGAATACCTCCAAAAGTTGCTCCCGGAGGTCAGGACGCACCAGGAATATCTGGCCGATTTGGAGCAGATCAAGGCTAGACATGCAACCAAGATGCAGGATCTTCGGTCAGAAGTCTAGGCCTTGCGTGAAGAGAAGAAAATCCTATGGGAGGAGAAGCTAGATGTTGTTGGCTCCCATCGAGGTAGATATTTCCTGGACCATCCCGTGCTCTTCATTTAATCGTCTGGTCTTTTGATTTTCTTATCTCCGTGTTAGTTCGGGATTCTACTATTGCAAAGCTCCAAGAGCAACTTAAGGCCTCGGAGGCCTCCAAGTTGAAATCGGAGGAGTTAGAAGGTATGTTCAGCAGCTTGGCCCTCCCTTGCCTTCATTGTCTTCTTGGTATTTCTTAATAGTCTGTTTTGCTTGCAGACTACAAGTTAAAGACGCGGGCTCAATACGCTGCTTATAACGAGAAAGTCGAGGCCCTTGAAACGTCTTGCGCTAAGTTTCGCGAGGCCTCTGAGCCATTGTTGAGGTTGCTTCATCCCGGAGGCGAGAGGCCGCTCAGTAGGGGCCACGTTATTTCCCAACTGGAGGAAGCCCCCAAGGAGCTTAAGAGATTCTTGAAGGAAACGGCGACCAATGGTGCTAGCCAGGCTTTGGCGATCACCAAGTCGCTTTATCCCAGAGTTGATCTTGAAGCCATTAAAGATGGCTATGCCTGCAATGTGGATGAAGACCGGGCCGCCGAACTCTAGGATGAAGTAAAGGATGCTTCTTCGGCTGTCGCAGAAACTTTGGACCTATGAGCAAATATTTGAAAGTGTTTCTTTGACCTTGCATAATTTCTTTAAATATGCTGCTATGGTCGATGAGGCCTGTCGAGTAGTTTTGACATCTTAAATATCATGTTCGACTAGTTCAGCCCCAGGCTCTGGGGCATAGTTTATGACGCATGTCTCAGAGTCTTAAAATTCGTAGGAGCGAAGCACTCGGACGCATAATTTTTGAGAAGATTATACGAGAACAACTTTAAGAGCAAACATTCATTCATAAAGAAGTAATTGAATTACAAAGTTCAAGTGAAAAAACGACATACCTGTTCTATGTTCTAGGTGTTGCTGACAATTGTACCGTCTTCACACTTGAGCTTATAAGCTCTAGGACGTATCACCTCATCAATGATGTAAGGGCCTTCCCAGCTTGGGGAGAGCTTATGCTCGCATTTCTGATTCTTTCTAAGGACCAGATCTCCTTTGGAGAATACGCGGCTCCTTACATTGCGACCGTGATAGCGACGTAAGCCCTGAAGGTACTTTGCCGACTGAATTGTTGCGACATCCCTGGCTTCTTCCAGTCGGTCGAGGTCTTCTAGCTAGCTTTCTTCCGAAGCGACCTCCTCATAGCACCGAACCCGCGGGGATCCAAATTCTAACTCGGTGAGGAGGATCGCCTCTGAGACATACACCAGGAAGAAAGGTGACTGCCCGGTTGCTCTGCTGGGGGTGGTTCGCAGCCCCTAGAGTACCGAAGGCAATTCTTTGACCCACCGAGTGGCGTATGGTTTGAGACGATCACAAATCCTTGCCTTTAGGCCTTGTAGCACCATACCGTTAGCTCGTTCAACTTGCCCATTACTTCGGTGGTGTGCTACTGATGCGAAGCAAAATTTTATGCCAAGTTCACCGCACCAGTCTTGAAATATGCCACCTCTGAATTGGGTGCCGTTATCCGTGATGATTCAGTTTGGAAAGCCAAATCTAACCACGATTTCATGGAAGAATTCTTTGGCCTTTGCGGCTGTGATTGTGGCAACTGGCTTAGCCTCAATCCATTTGGTGAATTTATTGACGGCCACGAAGAGATGAGTATAACCACCTTGAGCCTTCTTCAAAGGTCCCACCATGTCAAGCCCCCAGACCGCAAATGGCCAAGTGATTGGAATGGTCTGTAGTTCCTGTGCCGGTTTGTTCACCTGTCACGCAAAGAATTGACATCCTTCGCATGTCCGGACGATGTCCTCTGCATCAGTGACAGCAGTCAGCCAGAAAAATCCCTGATGAAAAGCCTTGCTGACTAGGGTTGTTGACGCCGCGTGATTCCCACAAATTCCCGAGTGGATTTCCTTGAGATGATCTCTTCCTTCTTGTTCTGATATGCACCGTCGTAGTACATCAGAGGAGCTCTTGCGATAGAGTTCTTCCCTGATTACTACGTAGCTCTTGCTTTGGCGCATTATTCGCTCGGCCTGCATGCGGTCTTTAGGTAGCTCATCCTTCGTCAAATAATCCAGATACGGAGCTGTCCAATCGGGGGTAATGATCAAGACTTCTGCCTTCACGTTCTTCTCCACTGGGATGTCTGACTTTGGCCGAGTGCTTATTTTGGGCTTATGAATTTCTTCGACGAATACTCCCACGGGCACTGTGGTCCGGCCGGATCCCATTTTTGCTAGGGTATTTGAAGAACGTACCTCAACCGTTCCCCACTGGGTGATATGAGCACTATACTAGCCCCTGCGCCGCTGAGCATGAGGGAACCATCGAAGTACATCGTCCAATACTCGAGTTCCTTGACGACCGTCGGGTTTTGAAGTTCTGTCCACTCGGCAGTAAAGTCGACGAGCGCTTGAGACTTGATGGCTGTGCGAGGCTTGAATAAGATTTTAAAGGCTCCAAGCTCGACTGCTCAATTTGTAATTCTCCCGGTGGCCTCCTGTTTGTGAAGTATATCTCCTATTGCGAAGGAAGTGACCACTGAAATAGTATGCTCTTGGAAGTAGTGCTTAAGTTTGCGAGATGTAAGAAGTACGGCGTATAACAATTTTCGCACTTGTGGATACCGCACCTTAGATTCACTCAGGACCTCGCTCATGAAATAGATCGGGTGTTGGATCTTCTGCACGTGACCTGGCTCCTCCCTTTCTACGATGATTGTAGCACTGACTACGCGAGTCGTTGCCGCGATGTAAAGTAACAGAGGTTCCCCTGGCATCGGTGAAACCAAGACGGGGGTGTCATTTAGAAGGTCTTCAAATCTTCGAACGCTTGTTGTGCCTCAGGCGTCCATTGGAACTTGTCCTGCTTCTTGAGGAGTTTAAAGAATGGCATACGTCGCATACCCAGTCGGGAAATAAACCTACTGAGTGCGGCCATGCACCCTGTAGGCTTCTGGACGTCCTTTTGGCAAGTCGGCGGTTCCATATTTGATATGGCCTTGATCTTTTCTAGGTTGGCCTCAATGCCTTGTTGGGGTACGATAAACCCAAGCAGTTTTCCCGAAGATACTACGAAAACACACATCTCAGGATTAAGCTTCATGCTGAAAGTCCTTAGACTTTCGAACGTCTCGGTTAGGTCGGCGATGAGGTCCTTCCTCTCCCGAGTCTTTACCACGACATCGTCCACATATGCCTCCACGTTGCGTCTGAGTTGGGCGTGAAAATACCGCTGTATTGTGCGTTGATACGTTACTCCAGCATTTTTCAACCAGAACGCCATCGTGGTATAACAAAAGGCCCCAAAGGGCGTGATGAATGATGTCTTGATATGATCTTTCGCCTTTAGGCGAATCTGGTGGTACCCTGAGTAGGCATCGAGGAAACTCAGGATCTCGCACCCCGCGGTTGAATCTACTACCTGATCAATTCGAGGTAGCTCAAATGGATCCCTCGAACATGCCTTGTTGAGATCAGTATAGTCAACGCACATGCGCAAGTTTTATTCTTCTTTTGAACTAGTACAGGGTTCGCCAACCAGTCTGGATGATACACTTCTTTGATAAAACCAGCAGCTAATAGCTTGGTGATCTCCTGCTTGATGGTGTTCCGACGATCTGGAGCGAACCGCCGGAGTCTTTGCTTGATTGGCTTTGCCTTTTCATCGACATGTAGAGAATGCTCGATCACCTCCTTAGGAACACCCGGCATGTCGGATGGCTTCCAAGCAAAGATGTCCTTGTTAGCCTGGAGGAAGGTGACGAGCATGCCTTCCTATTTATCCTCGAGCCCTATCCTAATCAGAGTCATTTTGGATGGGTCAGATGAGTCGAGAATAATTCTCTTGGTTCCTTCGCCAGACTTTATCCCTGACGTAGCCTGCTTCTTGGACGGGATGTCGCCTTCTTCCTGCAATGTGGCAGCCTCTGCCTAGATATTGTTCCCCTCAGCGGTTGCCTCCTGCAGCTCAGCAAGTTCATATTTCTCTCGGTCGCATTCCAAAGATCGCTTGATGTCACTGCGAACCGTGATGATGCTTTTGGGTCCCGGCATCTTCATCACCAAATAGGTGTAGTGCAAGACGGCCATGAACCGAGCCAGACCGGGCCTTCCCAAGATAGTGTGATACGCTGTCTCGAAATCCGCTACCTCGAAATTTATATACTCGGTCCGATAGTTGTTTTTAGTCCTGAAGGTGACGGGTAAAGCAATCTTCCTGAGTGGAAACGAAGACGCCCCAGGGATCACCCCGTGGAACGTCTGTGAGCTCGGCCTTAGCTCGGAGCGGGGGACGTTCATGTCGTCGAAGGTTTTGGTGAACAAGACGTTGAGTTCACTCCCTCCATCAATCAAGACTTTCTTGAGCTTTACATTGCGAATAACAGGGTCGAGCACTAAAGGGTACTTACCCAGATGTAGAACTCGGTTGGGGTGATCCGAGCGGTTGAAGGTGATCGGGACTTTGAACCACTTTAGATACTGGGGGGTTGCTGGTTCCACCGCATTGATCTCCCGAGCGGTAAGCTTTTCCTTCTGCTTGGACTCATATTCGATGGAGCTCCCGTATATGTAGTTCAGCTCGTGCTCGGACTCTTGGTAATCGTCCTCGACGGGAGGGTCTTTCTTCTTGGCAGCCTCATCCTTCGCTGGAGCCGGTTGCTTGTTGCTTTCATGCGCAAAACGCTTCAGGGTAAAGCAATCTTTGGCGGCGTGCTTTCCCTTAGGGTGGAAAGGACAGATTGCATCCATGACAGTACTGTAATCGAGCGCCTCCCTCCGTGTAGCTCGGGGCCGGTTGCGCTCTGCTACCGCAACTAGCTCCTCGCCCATCCGTTTTTTGTCCTTGTGCTTGGAGAACTCGGGCTTGTCGCCTTTGTTCTTCTGTAGCGCGCGATCTTCTTGTCACTCGGCCAGGGCATCTGAGGCCGTGGCATAGCGGTCGACCAACGCAAACATCTCCTTTACGGAGGCTGGTGGTTTCCTGTACATTTTCTTGATCAGATCAGGATCGCTAACCCTTTTCTGAAAGGCTGCTACCACCACTTCATCAGATACATCCCTGATGGTGTTTTTCTTCTGTATGAAACGCCGGATGAAATCTCTCAGCGTCTCGTCCTTCTTCTGGTGAAGCTGATATAGGTCCCATGGGGTGCCAGGCCTCTCATAGGTTCCTCGAAAGTTCGCGATAAATTGATCGCAAAGATCGCCCAGAGTCCACCGAGTTCGCAGGAAGTCCCGTGAGCCATGATTGAGTTGAAGGGTGAGATTGATCGCGATAATTTGCCATCACGCTTTGATTGCTTCCACCACTTTAACCGCCAGCATAGACTCAGAGCTGCTTCGGATCTCGATCCCGTCAAACTTAACGATGCCCTTGGGATTGAAACCTTCGGGCCATACTACTCGGTGTAACTGAGAAGTGAACGCTCGGATTCTATCGATGGATCTGTCGTCATGATGAGCGGGAGTCCGGCGAGGCAAGCCTCTGGCTCGGCGATTGTCATCAACACGTCGGGGTGGAGTTCGGCGCGGCGAGCCCATGACTCGGCGATCGTCGTTGTTGTTCTGACCCCAGCGATGATGATCTCTATGGTCGTTGTAGTCGTTGTACAATTGATCACTTCGTCGATCGTGGCCGGTGCCGAAATGTTCGTAGTCGTCCTAGCGCCAGCGTCGTTCTTCCTCGTCCCACTCTTGCCATATGGCGGTGATGTCTCGGTGGAGGTCGTGGTTGAGATTCCGGCGGGCATCTTCGACTGGTTGTGAGGGGCGCCGACTGTCGGTACTCCGACTGGTAGCTGTCCCACTGCTAGTGACACGAGTAGCCGCGTGGGAGCGTGAGTGCGGTTCCCCTACCGGCTTTTCCTGATTCTGCTGAATAGCTTCTACCGTCACCATGGCCTTGATCTGGGCCACGATCGGGGCCACTGGGCTATCAGATGCAATCATCGGGTCCAGAGTGTTCAGAAGTGTCTTGGAGGCGACGACATTCTGCAGCGGTGTATGAAAGACAGCTTGGTCTCCCAATTTTGATTGTAGGATGTCCTCGTGGACATTGTAGCCGAGAGATCGAAGCGATCGCGGATGTGCCTCGTTAGCCTTACGAAGAAGGCGATCTTCCTCCGTGGCATCTCGAATCTCTTGTTGGCGTTGGAAATCGGTCTTTTGCTCTTCTATTGCGAAGATGCCACAAAGATTGTAGCAATTCCTCGCGACGCCGACTGGTTTGCTGGCTGAGACAGAGTGGCATACCTGAGATGGATCGGCCTGATCTTTACCAGATTAGATCTTGTTTAGGTCTAGGCAGACAAGTTCTCCGTGTGCGTCTGCGACGAAGTCCAGGTTTCCAAAGCGGAAAGCCTGGCCGGAGATGAAGGTGGTGATGATTCCGCTGGTTGCTGCCATCGAGTTTGTAGGAAAAGATTATAGCGCTTCCCCTACCTGGCGCGCCAACTGTCGACTTTTGTGGTCGGCAATGAATTTATGGGGCAGGCGCTACATCTCAAACTCGAAGGTCATACAAGACAAAGGTTTAGACAGGTTCAGGCCCTCGACAGAGGAGGTAATACCCTAGTCCTGTGTGCTGGGATTATTTGGATCTCTTGGATCTAAGATTGCTCGTGTCTCTGTTGTTGCCCGCCCTCTCCCTTATATAATGGGGGTGGGGCGGTTTACAGAGTCCCGATCGGTTATTGGATTCTAGTCGGTTACAAGATAGAGTTTACATCTTTATCTTATCCTGCTAACAACTCGGATTACAATCATATCTCTTATATATAAATATATGTTCAACTGTCTCTAGGATGTATTCCCTTGCGCACGGTAGCGAGGCTTGCTGCGGATCTTATCCTCTGGGCCTTCCACTAGGCCCTGTCTCTCCCTCAGGCACTTCTGGGCTAGTTATGAAGACACCTGGGTTCTTATATTCCACAACGTGTGGTCAAGCAAAGCTTCTTGACCAAATCTAAACTCACTAAGTTATTGCAGCTTTCACCATCAATTATCACACGAACACGATGGTCTTGGATGATGAAATAAATCTTAAACAAATTATGGCGTTGTAGGTTCTCCGTTTGCTACAGTTGAGCGCTCAACACTCGCTGCACAATTATGGTCCTGTAATTCTCCATGGCGGCGGTCCCTAAAATATCCTCACCATCACCGTCCATCTCATGGTCATCTTCACTATCTGCAAGGTTAGCTGCAAGAGCATATTCATCCTCAACATCACTAGCACTAATGTACCCACCTTCTTCCGTGGCGATGTATGCTCGCTGACTTGGACAATCCTTCATGACATGTTCCATTCCCTTTCAAAGATGGCACATAATGCCAGTCGTACGACACGTGGAAGCAACCGATGAAGAGCTCTTCGTTTGTGCCTGTACAGTAGTAGATTTACTCACCTTAGGTGCACGTGACGGTGGTGGGGGTGCTGTTGAATGTGCCCTATTTATGGAGGGGTAGCAGGTTGATTAGCTGAAAGCGGGGTTGATTTGGCTTGGCCCGGTGTCAATTTTGTTGTAGATGTACTACCAAAGTTGCTTCTGGACCTTTGTTGTCTTCCCTGCAATTCTTTTTCTGCCAACATAGCAAGTTGAAATAATCTATTGATATCATTATACACTTTGTAATCAATGATGTCCTGAATTTCACGTCGTAAACCCCCATAAAAACGAGCCATCTTATCTTCTTCATCCTCAAATACCTCAAAACGCAACATGCCTATTTGTAGTTCTTGATAATAATCCTCTACAGATCTATTACTTTGATTCAAGCGTTGCAATTTCTTATGTAAATCACATTTAAAAGAAGGAGGAATAAATCTACTACTTATAGCTCGCTTTAATCTATCCCATGGATCATGTTGTAGGCCAGAATTTACTATTTCATTCCACCAAATGATGGCAAAATCTTTGAACTCACTAGTAGCTTGTCTGACTCTATATGCTTTAGGAACTAGATGGGAGTTAAATTTTTGTTCAATAGTCATTTCCCAATCTAAATAAATTTCAGCATCATATGCACCAGAAAAAGATGGTATGATAAATTTGACTTTACAAAAAGGATCATCATATCCACGACCATTGCGTGGATTAAAATTATTACCTCCCATACCATGACGGTTATGATTCAGATGTCGTTGTTGTCACACATCTTGTGCAGCGACATGAGCAGCGAAGGCGTCGCGTTCTTCTCCATCCACATCATTTCCCGCGACAGACTCTTCATGCTACTCTCTTCGAGCCCCGTTGAGAGGTCGTTGTCTCTCAAAGTTCTCCATCCTTGTGAGCAAATTGGCAATGCTTCGCTCTATTCTCTCAAATCTATGCTCATTGTCTCGATCGATCTTTGCAATGTTTGCACTGATGCCATTTAGCGTGTTGTTAAACTCGTTTCTCGGGATACACTCCTCTCCATCCACAGCTTCGACTTGTGAACCTGTCATCGTTAGTAGAAGACAAAAGACAACACAAGAGTATTATCCCTATCAACTAACTAGGTGGTGGAAGGTGGAATCACTCACTCTCAACCGTCTTACCATGCTCTTACAAATTTTCTTACCAATACAGCGGTGGTACAACCGATGGCTAGTTTGTGATACCGTTACTGGAGCGTGAGTGAGGCGTCTGCAAAGGAGAACCTGAATTGATAAGAAGTATGTGGACCTCGGAAGGCAATATTTAGTAGCAAGGAACAAGCAATATCAAAATCAAATTAGCAAGATGAATAAATGTCCAACGTACTTGTCCTAGTTGTTGGCCTAAACGTGTTCCTAAAACTAGTTCAACCTAGCAAGTGGTATGTCAAAGCACATAGAACTCAAAGGATGCAAGCAATTCTGACTATCTGCTTCTTTTTCCCTCTTCATGCTTCTTTTCTTCTCTCTGATTTTTTTTTCAATGCGTCTCTTCTCTTTTTTTTGCACTTTTCCTTCTTTTAACTCAAAGTTAAAATGAAAATCTCATATTTTGGAACGAGAGAGATCGTTAAACAGATGATCGAAAAATCGGCAAAAATAGCACAACAAACTTCTGTGGTGCAGAACTCGGCCTTAGATGTAGTTTTTGAGGGTCAAAAATGTTTGGATGCGCATCATCGTCCTCTTCGAAACAAAAAAAAATACACCCCAATCGAAGTTGGTATGCAAAAGTTATGGTTGTTTTATTGAACGCTACGCAATCTAGAATTGCTTGCGACTTCACTTCTTCCTCTTGATTAGGGCTAAAATAGCAATAGGATCACAGGTGAAAAAGGATAGACAGTGGTGCTGGTAATTGACACAAGGCGGCTCGCGACCTATCTAGAGCTTGCGAAGCAGGATATATAATGCAGAGTGGCGGTAAGGACCAACCGAGTAGGACTCAGTTCGATTCTAGTGTTGGCGGTGGTGGGATGACTAACGGTGCAAACAAGAACTAAGGCAACAGAAAGGAACAACTAGAAACTAGGATCACGACCTCAAACCAGCAACAAGACGATGACAATGGACACAAATTGTCGGGACCCGAATTTGCAAATCCGGACCCTCTGTGTATACCGCATTAGTCCAGGATCACGCTAGTGCACACAGGCTCAACATAGATGCTATCACAGTCATACACAGTGGAATATAATATAACTTTAATAATTAACAATAACTGTTGTCTTACATGATTATTGCCACACCGGCTTATAAAAGAAATAGCAAATAAGCAGCAGCGAAAAAATAAATAAGCGTAGCAGCTCCCCCCTTCACCGCAGTAACCGACGAGGCTCGCACTCTAAGCATTCGTGATCCATATAATCCTCCTCCATGAAAGGCGTAGATTCTTCCTCTTCTGAAGTTGTTGTTGTTGGGGTGAGTACATAAAGCACTCAACAAGTTTTGCACAACAATGCAAGTCTAATATTCTATATGCTTGGCTTGATCCAAAGGAATGGCTAAGATGGATATTTTGCAATAAAGGGGCATTTAACAAGAATACAATAAATAGATTGAAAAGCAGTAAAACAAATACAGTAATTAATAGATTCAGCATTTCTGAAGTAAACCAAGTTCCAATCCTAAATCAATTTCCACTTCTCATGGCACCTTGCCATCCCAATAGGTTTTTGTTTACCAAAAGTGTAACCCTTAACTGTAATTCCCGAGCATTGCCCAATACCGTGAGCACGGCTATTCGAATAGATTGTACACTCTGTAGAGGTTATGCACTTTACCCACACGATACAACCAAACACCACCAAGGCGAGTGATCATAACAAAGCCTTTACAATGCTACACCTAGACCTAGTACTGTTCGCTAAGGTTTCAACACTGAAGGGTTAAACCACCACAACAGGGCCCCCCTCTTGCCCCATGTGAGTTAAACCGTAAACCTGGGACTCACTATTCACCACGACAGTACCAAAATCTAGGCTTCACAAATTATTCAACTAGGCTGTCCCATTCTAGACATGTGGTTGCAAGAAGGACTCAGGTCAAAGGCTTGCAAGGTTAAGTCCTTAGAGTGATTAAGGCAAGACTTCCACATACCCCTGCCAATCCTGGCCCACCTTGGCACACTGCCCCTTGCCACTTGCCCTAATCTAAAACATTACCACCCCAGTTGATTACCAAGCACCATGTGCCTCCAACATTTCAATCTAGTTGTGTGACCTCCTCGCCACGACAACTTGATAGCACTGTGTGACAACATATGACACACAATTTCTTAAACATTGTTCCATATTCCATTAGTCAAGATTAAGTAATGAAAGATCGAAAAAGGCGACTAGAGGGCGGTGAATAGGAGCCAAATAAAATTTTCGAATAAACTCTCCCCCTAAAATTCAAACCACCAAAAGACCAGAAAGAAACTGCACTGGTCGGGTATTTCTGGTCGGATGAACAGTACCCCCGACCTACAGAGGTCGGATGAACAGTACTCGGAATGAATAGTGTTCGGTAACAGTACTTCACCAAAGACTGGTCGGATGAATGAAGATCCCGACTTGAAGTAGTCGGATGAACAGTACTCCCGACATGAAGTGGTCGGATGAACAGTACTCGGGTGAATAGTGTTCGGGTGAACAGTACCCCCCCCCCCGGCGGAGGTCGGATGAACAGTACTCCCGACCTGAAGTGGTCGGATGAATAGTACTCCCGACCTGAAGTGGTCGGATGAACAGTACTCGGGTGAATAGTATTTGGGTGAACAGTAAAATAAGCACGATCTCAAAAACAGAAATCGATGTAACTTTTGATCGGCTGATCCAAAAACAGTGAAAATTGGTGTGCACCTCCCAAAGGATGTCAGGAACCTATTTCAATCAACAATCGAAGGAATTAATACCAAGATTCCGTCCTTTTCAGATTAACAAATGCAACACCAAAAACAGAGTTACGAACACAGACTTCACCCCTAACTTGCTGGTGGGAGTTGATGGTCAGAAATCCTTGGATGACTCTCCACAAATCATAGCAAGTAAGAACACGAAGAAACAACCCTTCAAACAAATAGAAACACTGTCTGAAAACTAGGCACAGAAATTGGTTTCTTGCAAAACTGAATAGAAGAGGTCGTAGATTGCCTAGATGATTGGGATATGATCTATAGAAGATTCATCCAGCAATCTTTCATCCTTGGCAACAAGAACCAGAAGCCAATCAAGACTAAAGAACTGCAAGTCACACGTTTACACACTTTAAGAACACACAGATTTACTAACTTGCAACAAAAATGCAAGGATTGCCTAGATGATTGAAAGCACCAAGTCCAGAGAAGAGTTCATCAATCATGAATTTCAACAAAGACTCAATAGCATGTAGAAGGAGATGAGGCAAATCCAAATTACGTAAAGTAAATTGCAAGTAAGTAAATGCGAATTTAGATAATGTAATTTAAGTGCGTAATGTATACACGTAAGGAAATGAAACAAGAATATAAATGAAGAACATTTCATTTCGGAAGGGAGGTTTACAAAGCCTCACAACAAAGTGGGCAAAACTCAAATGAGCAAAGAAAAACCTCGGAACCTTCAGAGAGGGAGGCTGCCCTACCCCTCTATTTATAGTGACCTAGGATCAATTCCCACCTTTGGATGTCCTGCTTCAATCCTAAGCCAACATCCAAGAGCCAGGATTTGATCCTTACACTCTCACTCTCAACAACTCTCAACTACTCACGACACTTTCCTCACCGCCACGCCACAAGGAGACACCCCTCTCCCTGTCTATTTAGCAGGCTTGGACCACCTACCACCCTTGGATGAGCCTCTAAACCCTAGAGCACTCCATCAAGGGCTGAGATTTTACCCACTCACACAGCTATGGATGGGCTCACCCGAAACCCAACAACACAACGGGTTTTACACGCTTTTCATCTCGCACTAACTTGACCCGCTACTCTATCTTCCTGACAGCGATCCAACGGTCCTCCTTGATCAGAGCAGCTCTAAGTTAGCATCTCATCCATTCCTTTGTCTTCTCGGCTTGTAGCTACTCCCTGGCCTTAGTCATCTTTGGCGACACCTTGATCATCTGGACCTCAGCTCTCCCAGCCTAGTCCTGATCCCCTTCGCCTCACCATGACCTAGCTCCAAAGTCCTGCAACCATCATAGACAAGGAAACCACATCACATAGCAATGTCCAACAACACATATCCATCTCAACAGACAGATATACACTACGCTGACCAGCAAAACCCCGACCACACGTGGTCTGACCACTGGTCTCCATCCCGACCACTCGAGGTCTATTCACTGGTCTCCGACTCAATCACTCGGAGTCTCAACCACTCGGAGTCGGACGACCCGACCACTCGAGGTCGGACGACTGGTCTCCAACCAGCCAAAGCCCCGACCACTCAGGTCGGACGACCCGACCACTCGCGGTCGGACGACTGGTCTCCAACCAGCCAAAGCCCCGACCACTCAGGTCGGACGACCCGACCACTCGGGGTCGGACGACTGGTCTCCAACCAGTAACTCAAATTGCTCTAGCTCGAAAAACAATCCAAATCAAACTCAAACATGAGCACACCTTGCTCAAATAAAGTCAAATACTCATCACAAACATGGATGGACCTCCACATGGTCCTTCAATCTCCCCCTTGATGAGTATATTGACAAACCACACAAAAGGCATAAATTTGAGTTTGAATGAGAGAAGAAGAAAGCAATTTGATTGCAAAGCCAAACTTGGTCCAGAGAGAAAGATATAAAATTATGACCAAGTTGGCAAAAAGAATTTAGAGCAAGACCATGAAAAGAGCAAGTTTTCAACAAAAGCTCTAAAAACCAATCATAAGTGTCAAATGTGATTATGATCCATAAGAGATAGCAAAGATTTACAAAAATCATAAGAACCAACAAGCTTTCACATTTCTATCTCCTCCTTTTCTACAATTTAAATGATGCCTTTTTCTACATTTTCTCCCCCTTTTGGCAATATAGGCATCAAAATAGAATTTTCTCCCTCTTTTATGTATGCATGAAATGCAACCTAAGGGAGCTTTGAAGATTATCCAAATGATCATAATGACAAGATATGACACCAAGCTTATTAATCTCAGATTATGACCAAACTAAGACATGTCCAAGTGCAAATAACAAATTTTGCTCATAAGCGAAGTTTTGAAAATGTATCATTTTAGCAAGATTTGACAAGTGCAAAACTTAGCAAAGTTTCAAAACTAGAAGCAAAACCACTCGTGGATCAAATGGAAAACCTAGAGTTCAACCTACTCAACACTTTGGGGAATTTTGAAGTGCATATTAGGTCCTTGAGCCCATTTTTCAATTTATGCAAATTTTCTTTAAGACTTGAAAAACATAGCGGGTGCAAATGTTTGACATAATTTGCATTCTTTACCCACTTATGTGTTTGATATTTGCAATTTTTTTGATTGACTCAAGCCATTTTCGATCATCTCAAGAGTAACTCTTAAGAGAATGATCTTGGTCATACACAATATATTCCAAGTTCATCCCAAATGCAATGGGAGGCGCCTCGAGAATATAAAGTGTTTGAAATCAATTTTGCACAAAAGTGTCAATTTTTTTTTTAAATTTTCAATTTAGCTCATATAAGCAATTCTGAAGGACTCAAATATGGATCAAGCAAATTTCACCCAAGTTGCTATAGGGACTCTAGAGAATTCCAAAATTTCACAATTCATGGTAAAAGCTCTTAGAGAAGAAACTTAGTAAGTAAAAGCAACATGTTTCATCATGTTTTCATTTAAAGCTTTTAAGTTTTTCAGATTTCAATGAACATTAGCCTGATAAATGAACTTGGACATATCTAAGCTAGTGATTTTCTTCGAAAGATATAGCATGATGTATTTCACGAAGATTGAGTCAAATGCATAATAGACAAAGCTCATAGAACGGAAAATGCAGTCTAAATGCAATGCATGAACAGATTCTCAAACTCCCCCTCAACAATTGAATCAATTTTAAGCTCAAATATGGTTAAAGTTGGGTTATTATCAAGATTAGGCATAAAGAAAAACCGAATGAACTCAATAACAATCAGAAAAAAAACAGAATGAGGAGAAGAAGTCGAGAAACTGCAAAACTGGATGGCTATTGAGCATAGATAAGATAGAAGAGACTCACTACGGCTCAGGCTCGCTCTTATCTTCCCAGATCGACATAGGAAAGTCGACTCTAGATCCCAACTAAGGAGTGCACACTGCACTGTCTACCTGTGAGGCCACAAAACCCGCTAGACTTCTAAGACGTGAGGGAACTCAACCTAGAGAGAAGAGAGAATAACTAATCACGCATGATAGCAACCTAAAGCACAAGATAAGAGGTCCATGCGAGTCATGCCAGAAGTCTAAGTGAGTGAACTCAACTCAAGAAAACAAGCCCAAAGTCACCCAGAAGAAGAAAGAAAATGCTGGAAGAGAATATATAGTACATAATATACAAACCAGCTCCCCCTCAAGATAAGTCGTATGGGCTCACGACTCCAAGCTCACTCCTCAAGGCAACAAACCTGGAGCTATCCAAAGGCTTGGTGAAGATATCGGCTAACTGGAGGTCACTCTATACAAACTGAAGCGCGATATCTCCCTTCTCCACATGGTCTCTAAGGAAGTGATATCTAATATCAATGTGCTTGGTCCAGGAATGTTGCACTGGGTTTTTAGCAATGCAAATAGCTGAAGTGTTGTCACAGAAAAGTGGCACACTCTCTATTTCTAACCCATAGTCCCGTAAGGTCGATCTCATCCAGAGCACTGCTACAAAGAATCGGTCAGAAGAACATACTCGGCCTCGTGCAGTGGATCAGCAACCCTGCATCGCTTCCTAGATGACCAAGAAACAAGAGAAGTGCCAATGAATTGGCAAGTGCCGAAGTGCTCTTCCTATCTAACCTCTGACCCGAAAAGTCGGCATCGGAAAAGGCTCTAAGAGATAGACAAGAAGAAGAAGAGTACCAAAACCATAATCGGTGGTAGCACGAAGGTACTGAAGATGCGCTTGACCACCAAGGCGGAGAGCGCGAGGAGAAGCTTGAAATCGAGCGCACGCACACACAAAATGAAATGTATGTCCGGCCTCGAGGCGTTGAGGTACAAGAGGGAGCCGATCATGCTCAAACTCCTTTTGATCGGCAGGCTCACCATCCTCATCGGGCTCGAGGACAGCGAGGTGGCCATAGGAGTCATCACCGGCTTCCCATCGACATGTCGAGCGCCTCGGAGGTCACGGGTATATTTGCCTTGATGCAAGAAAGTACCTCCCGAGTCCGCTTGATTTGGAAGCCAAGAAAGTAGCTCAACTCGCCCATCATACTCATCTCAAACTCAGACTCATCACATCGTAAAACCGAGAGACAAGAGAATGAGACGAGCCACCAAAAATGATATCGTCCACATAAATCTAGACAAGAAGAAAATGAGACTCATGGTGTCTCATGAACAGAGTTTTGTCTACTATGCCCATTTTAAAGTCATGGCTGAGAAGATAAGACTTGAGCCTCTCATACCATGCTCTGGGGGCCTGCTTGAGTCCATACAGAGCTTTGGAAAGCTTGTATACATGACTTGGAAACTTGGGGTTCTCGAATCCTGGAGGTTGCTTGACATAAACCTCTTCCTCAATATAGCCATTGAGGAATGCACTCTTGACATCCATTTGATAAAGCTTGAAGCCTTTGGATGCGTAAAATGCAAGCGAGATTCGGATAGCCTCTAGCCTAGCTACAGGAGCAAAGGTCTCCTCAAAGTCAAGACCATCAACCTGAGAAAAGCCCTGTGCAACTAGTCTAGCCTTGTTTCTAATTACAACCCCATCCTCACTTTGCTTGTTTTTGAACACCCAGTTGGTCCCAATGACATTATGACCAGATGGGGGCTTGACAAGCTGCCATACCTTGTTCCTCTCAAAGTTCTCAAGTTCCTCATGCATAGCATTAATCCACGACTCATCGGATAATGCATGAGAAACATCCTTCGGCTCAAAGGAGGCAACGAAGGCAGAGTGGAGGCAGAAGGAGGACAGACCCGTTCTTGAGCGAGTGACACGCTCGAACAAATCGCCAATCATCTGATCAGGAGGATGACGTCTCTGAATATGACGGGGAGGACCAGCAACAGAAGTGGCCTCTACCTCTTGATCAAAAGAGGTAGGAACAGAGCCACTCGCTGAAGGAGAGTCGAAAAGCAAGGGCTGGTCTCCCTGAGGTGCAGAAATGGAAAAAGGAGGCACCTCAGGTGAAGAGGGGACTGGATCCGGTGGAACACCATCATCTCCATCATCCTTATCTTCTTCAAAGATGGTCTCAGAGGAATAAGAAGAGCCTGAAACATCAGGTCTAGCTCCTGGGCTAGCCTCATCAAAGGTCACATCACAGGTCTCTATGATCATATGTGCATCAACACTCCAGACCCTATAGCTACGAGAAGAAGACGAGTAACCTAGAAAGATACCATTAGAAGAGCGAGACTCAAACTTATCTAGGTTACCAGACTTCAAGATAAAACACTTGCAACCGAAAACGCGAAAATGAGACACACTGGGCTTTCGCCCATATCTCAACTCATAAGAAGTGCGATGCAAATGTGCTCTCAAAAACACGATATTAGAAACATGGCAAGCGGTAGCTATAGCCTCATTAAAACTTCCTAGAGTATCAGACTCATCTAGCATCGCCCTAGACATCTCAACCAGTGGTCCTGTTCTTCCTTTCCACTATGCCATTCTCACGAGGGGCGAGGGGAGAAGAGAACGATGCTCTAAACCGGACTCCACACAAAAACTCTCAAAGTAGGAATTCTTGAACTCCGTGCCATTATCACTGCAGATAGCTCAGTAATGCACCGGGAGCTCAATAGACAACCCATCTTGACCAAACCCTCAAGTGAGAAAAGTCTCATCCTTCGAGGCCATGAAGAATACCCAAGAGAATCTAGAAAATCATCAACGATGACAAGAACATACCACTTCCCTCCTGCCGATCGCACTCTAGCCGACCACCAACGGTGTCCATATGTAAAAGCTGTCCCGTGCATCACCATCACTACGGTCACTTTGGATGAGAAGCAAGAACCATCTTGCCATGTCGGCAAGGAGAGCAAACTAAGTCTTTGACCATCTTGAGTTTGGGCAAACCCGAATGAGATCGTGGTCGCTAACTCGAGTCAAATGATCAAAACCAATGTGACCAAGTCTCCTATGCCGAAAGGAGAGATCACGGACTCGAAACAATCAAACATGGAAGAGAGTCTCTAGAAGAACGTAAAAATCAGCACGAAAGATTCTCCCAAATCTAGAAATCCATAAACTAACCCTCCCGATGAATCAAGGATTCTCAGCATTACTCTTGAAGCTTACCTCGAAAGAGTCATCAATAAGTCGAGAAACAGAGAGCGATTGTATTGCGACTACTTACTAAGGCAACATCTTTAAGAATGAAATTTTGGTTAATGCAGATGGTACCTTTAGCAATGACTCTACGAAGAAGCATCCCGAAAGTGATCAACTCATCACCGGGGCTCGGACTAGGAAGAGAACCATCGAGAATCTCGGTCATATGACGAGAAAACCGAGTCGACAATCCAAACATCTCCTTCCCCATCCGATTTAACTGATCAAGACACAAGAGAGAGAGATGACTCAGTACTGGGATAGAGTGAAGACTTGGGAACCCAATACTGAACCACACGACGCCTCAGAGTACCAGTCACGGAAGAAGACTGGACTCGAGTGTCTCTCTGACGTTTAACCCTACCAAGATCAGTAGCAACTCTAGTAGATGATCTAGGAGCTGAAACTGGGTTGGCATGCCGTGGTGCAAAAGCCGAGCCACCCCAGTGAGGCTTCCTAAATCTTCTACCAGAAAACTCCTCACGCCGTTGATATCTACCTCGATGGGAAAAATGAGGAATATCAAAAGGACGGCGGAAAGACTGACTACGAACAGCTCCAAGACTAAAACTCGAAGAACCAGCATGAAAACCGAGTCCTGGACGCTGCCCAAAAATAGGCGACTCTCTAACTTTGTCTAGAAGCGGTGTGTGCCTTAGGAGCACTCAAAGTCCAGGGATGACCACAATACCCCTAAGAGCAACAACACGCCACGCCGAGTGATCTTGGCGTGCTCAAGCGTAAATCTACTAGGTGACCATCCTTCTTATAGAAGGTGCATGTGTACTTCGCCTTGCTAGAGAAGCAGCAGAGTAACATCCTTCAGTCAAGTCCTATGGACAACCCCAGAGACCTAAACTTGGTGGTGCTCACTCGGAGCTACCACAATCTCACCACTCTTGGAGCCGCAGACAATGGTGGGAGGATGCGCCGAGCGTGCTCCAAGGGATCAAATCCTAGACCTTGATTGAATCTACTAATCTTGAATTGGTCTAGAATAAGATTGAGCTTCTTCTTGCCTCCAACAAACTTCTCGAGAGTGCTCATAAGATACTGGCAATCTCGAAAGAACGAAGCACAAGAAGAACAGGGGAAGAAGAAGAACCAGAAAGATGAGCTCTCTCAACACGTGCATTTTTCTCCCTCAGCACGGCTGCCTCAATCTTGAGGGTCTTAGAAGAAACACAAGACGCATTTCTAATTCTATGGGCTTGGTCTTCTAATTTCTTCCTAAGCTCGACATGGATTTTATCCAAGTCCCCCTCAATCACAGAACATCGCAAGCAACTTTCTTGTGACTTATCTAGTAAGTCCTTAGCAAGTTTAGCACACTTGACATTTAAGGATTCATTGTCAAGTTTTAGTTGCCTACTGACCCTCACATGAGCCGACCGTTCCTTAGAAGCATGCATTTCAAGTTCATCGTTTCTAGAAGAAAGCTTCCTAAGGTGATCGCCATGGCATCAATTTGGCAAGCAATTTAGGGCAATTAGCACAAGAAGGAGTAGAGTGAGCATGAAGAAAACTAGCATCTACTGAATGAGTATCAGAGATTCATTGCTAGCATTCTTCAACCTAAGACTATCTAGTTCGCATAACACACTATCATGCATAGTCCTTAGGTTCTCTAACTCCACAAGCAAAGCATCACACAAAGTACAGTCATCGGTGACTCGGGAGGGAGAAGATCTAAGTGAAGCTAACTCCCGAGTCAAGGTACCTACTTCCTTTTCTAACTCAGAACACCTCGACCTAGCCTTAGCATGAAACTTGCCTAATTTACAGAAGGCAGCATTTAATTCGTCGTAGGTGGGTACCTCGTCCGAGTCGCTGTACAGCTCGGAGTCGCTTGCTTCAATGGCGCCTGCCATGAAGCACATGCCGGAGAAGTCGTCGCCGCTCTTCTTCACTTGCGGTTCATCCTCGCCTTCGTCGCTCCACGTCTCCGAGTCGGAGAGCTCGATATCATCTAGCGCAGTGAGGACCCGATGAAAGAGCTTCTTGTTCTTGGCAAAGTTGTGGTACTTCTTCTTCGCCGGCTCACGAGCTGGGGCCTTCTTGTTGCGGTTCTTGTCGGTGTAGTCGTTCTTGCCCGAACCGCCTTGTTCGTTTTTGCCTTTCTCCAGCTTGGGACAGTTTGCTCGAATGTGGTTGGGGCCACCACACTCAAACAGTGATCATCCCACCTCTCTTCCTCTCTCTCACTCTCTTGTATGCATATGAAAATTTGCGAGCAAGAAGAGCAAGCTCATTTTCTCGAAATTTTTCCAGCTTGGTCATCGCTAGCTCGCAAAGGGCGAGAGAGAGAAACCAATGTAAGAATCGAAAGAGAGGATCCAATGGGATCGGTGACCAAAGCCATCGATCGAGACTTCGTCTTCCACGAGACGACATCGATCTCATGAGTCTTGAGGCGGAATAAAGCCCGCCAAGAGTCAAGGTCGACAGTCGGTGGTGTCATTGATGGTGGTCACTTTCATTTCCCAAACACGAAGATCAAGTGCGGTCAAGAAATGTCGAGCATTATCCGAGTCGTATATATGCAACCGATCGCCGAGGTCGCCAAAATCTTCGTAAACCGACCAAAGCACTCATCAAGACTCTCACCGCGTCTTTGTTCAAACTTGTTGAACTCACGCTTGAATTGGTCCTGTCGAACCGTCTTGATTTGGGTAGTGCCCTCATGATAAGCATCGCGGGTCACCCAAATCTCATGAGCAGAACGAAGGTGAGAAATCCTATCATACTCACTGCGGCTAAGACCCTGTATGAGGATGTTTCTTGCTTTAGCGTTAGCCTCAACGTCGACCATATTTCCGCCGTGACGCTTTTCATCGCCAGAACCTCATACGGAGTTTCACCTTCTGCCATATCAGGAAGCCCTGGGCAGTGATGTATGACTCCATCCACGATTTCCAAAACGGAAAATCAACTCCAGCAAAAATGGGAGGTTTGGTGGAATACTTGTCCATCGCCATGGCTCTTGAGACCGGTCAAGATCTAGAAAGAGCAGAACTGGCTCTGATACCAATTGAAAGATCGAAAAAGGCGACTAGAGGGGGGTGAATAGGAGCCAAATAAAATTTTCGAATAAACTCTCCTCCTAAAATTCAAACCACCAAAAGACCAGAAAGAAACTGCCTTTGGTCGGGTAATTCTGTCGGATGAACAGTACTTCGACCTCTGAGGTTGGATGAACAAGACTAGGAATGAATAGTGTTCGGTGAGCAGTACCCGACAAAGATCGGTGGGATGAACAAGACTCCCGACCAAGTGGTCGGATGAGCAATACTCCGACCGAAGTAACAAGATGAACAAGATGTCGGGTGAATAGTATTCAGTGAATAAGACTCGACCTACGGAGGTTGGATAAACAATACTCCGACACAAGTGTTTAGGTGAATAATAAAATCAGCACGATCTCAAAAGCAAATCGATGTAACTTTTGATCGGTGATCCAAAATAGTGAAAATTGGTGTGCACCTCCCAAAGGATGTCAGAACCTATTTCAATCAATAATCGAAGGAATTAATACCAAGATTCCGTCCTTTTCAGATTAACAAATGCAACACCAAAAACAGAGTCACGAACACAGACTTCACCCTAACTTGTCGGTGGATTTGATGGTCGAAATCCTTGGATGACTCTCCACAAATCATAGCAAGTAAGAACACGAAGAAACAACCCTTCAAACAAATAGAAACACTATCTCAAAACTAGGCACGTAAATTGGTTTCTTGCAAAGCAATAGAAGATGTTGTAGATTGCCTAGATGATTGGGAAATGACCTATAGAAGATTCATCCAAAGAATCTTTCATCCTTGGCAACAAGAACCAGAAGCCAATCAAGACTAAAGAACTGCAAGTCACACGTTTACGCACTTTAAGAACACACAGATTTACTAACTTGCAACAAGAATGCAAGGATTGCCTAGATGATTGAAAGCACCAAGTCCAGAGAAGAGTTCATCAATCATGAATTTCAACAAAGACTCAATAGCATGTAGAAGGAGATGAGGCAAATCCAAATTACGTAAAGTACATTGCAAGTAAGTAAATGCGGAATTTAGATAACAGAATTTAAGTGCGTAATGTATACACGTAAGGGAAATGAAACAAGAATATAAATGAAGAACATTTCATTTCTGGAAGGGAGGTTTACAAAGCCTACAACAAAGTGGGCAAAACTCAAATGAGCAGCAAAAACCTCAGAACCTTCAGAGAGGGGAGGCTGCCCCTACCCCTCTATTTATAGTGACCTGGGATCAATTCCCACCTTTGGATGTCCTGCTTCAATCCTAAGCCAACATCCAAGAGCCAGGATTTGATCCTTACACTCTCACTCTCAACAACTCTCAACTACTCACATACACTTTCCTCACCTGCTCACGCTCACGAGGAGACACCCCTCTCCCTATCTATTTAGCCGGCTTGGACCACCTACCACCCTTGGATGAGCCTCTAAACCCTAGAGCACTCCATCAAGGGCTGAGATTTTACCCACTCACACAGCTATGGATGGGCTCACTCGAAACCCAACAACACAACGGGTTTTACACGCTTTTCATCTCGCACTAACTTGACCCGCTACTCTATCTTCCTGACCGCGATCCAACGGTCCTCCTTGATCAGAGCAGCTCCAAGTTAGCATCTCATCCATTCCTTTGTCTTCTCGGCTTGTAGCTACTCCCTGGCCATAGTCATCTTTGGCGACACCTTGATCATCTGGACCTCAGCTCTCCCAGCCTAGTCCTGATCCCCTTCGCCTCACCATGACCTAGCTCCAAAGTCCTGCAACCATCATAGACAAGGAAACCACATCACATAGCAATGTCCAACAACACATATCCATCTCAATAGACAGATATACACTACGACCGACCAAAGAAACCCCGACCACACGTGGTCTGACCACTGGTCTCCATCCCGACCACTCGAGGTCTGTTCACTGGTCTCCGACTCAATCACTCGGAGTCTCAACCACTCAGAGTCGGACGACCCGACCACTCGGGGTCGGACGACTGGTCTCCAACCAGCCAAAGGCCCGACCACTCAGGTCGGACGACCCGACCACTCGGGGTCGGACGACTGGTCTCCAACCAGCCAAAGCCCCGACCACTCAGGTCGGACGACCCGACCACTCTGGGTCGGACGACTGGTCTCCAACCAGCCAAAGCCCCGACCACTCTGGTCGGACGACCCGACCACTCGGGGTCGGACGACTGGTCTCCAACCAGTAACTCAAATTGCTCTAGCTCGAAAAACAATCCAAATCAAACTCAAACTTGAGCACACCTTGCTCAAATAAAGTCAAATACTCATCACAAACATGGATGGACCTCCACATGGTCCTTCAAGTAACAACATTCGGACACATGTGATGACGTGGCATGGCTAAGCAATCTACGACGGTCTAACTAGTCCCATGTTGATTATTAATATTAACCAACTATAATTCCACATCCTAGGGTGACAATTAGATCATGGCATAAAATTGACAAGGTGTGATTTAATTCAATTATGCATATCATCTAATTCCCAGATGAATCGAAATCATTTATACACATAAAATATCATGCATAATTTAAAAGACAAAATAGCAATTTGGTGAAATTGGGTGCAACAAGATCAAAGCACAACTTGCCTTGGAGTAGGTGCTGGTCTTGCTCTGAGCTTGGGTCTTGAAGCAACGAATCTTCCTCCGGATCTCCGAGCAGTTCAATGTCTACGCGAAATGATGCCAAAATAGCAAATAAACACCAAACCAGAGAGCAGACAAACTCCAAAAAATAAAATAAAATTCACCAATAAATAGATCTTGATTTTAATTTTTTTTGGAAATTTGAATCACTCAAATCCGAGTTAAAATGCAAAAGATATAGCCTTTTGAAGTTTGAATAAATACTGAAATACAAAAAATAGAATTTCCGATTTTCCCGAAATATTTTTCTACTGAAAAAGATTTTTATTGCGCAACGCTGATGTCAGCCCTGGTCCGAGCCAATCAGGCACTGACACGTCACCTGGCGCACAGACCCGGTCCACGGAACCGCCTTTGGTTCACCGTGGATGCGGCTCACGGTGCCTCACGCCCCGCGCCCGCCTCGCTGCGACGCCGGACTGGCTGCGACGCCGCCCGTGCCGATGCTCAACACGCGGCGCGCATACGAGCGACGATCCGACGGCTACTGCTCTAACGCACATGCGGCGCGATCTCAACCGAACAGACCTGATCCAACGGTCCACGCTTACCTGAGCTATTCACTGTAGACGAAGCGACGCGGCACGATCTGAGACGTCCACGAAAGATCCAATGGCTGTCCGAGCTCTGAGACGAAGATGGCAAAGACGGCGGGGATCGCACCGAGCGGAGGAAGAAGACCACCCGAACGGCGTTTCGGCGCGACTCCGGCGAGAAGAAGTAGCAGCTTCGGTGTGGCTCGATGCAACGAGTCTGAATCTGGAACCGGTGCGGTGAACAGCGGCTTGACGGTGGCGAAAAAGGCGAGAAAGCTAGCGACGGTGCTTGCGCAACTACAGCGAGCTCCCGAGCGACGACGACTGCGAAACAAGCGAAGAGGCTAGTGCTACTGGCTTCGCAAGGGGACGAGGAACATCGGAGTGCGGGCTGCGGCTTTTATAGTCTCGGCATGCGCACATGAAAGGAAACCCTAAACAATCCGCGGCGGAGACGGCACGCAGCGGCGAACTAGGAAACCGAATCGGAGATGACGACTGACGATCGTCCGATCCAAGATGAACGGCCACGATTGATTCCCTAGCGATACGATCCGATCCACTCTTTCCAAATCCAACGGGCGAGATCTAAACTTACCAAAACAATGTGAAGCGATCTCAGCCGCACGATCTCGATCCAACGGCCGATCGCATTAGGGTTTCGCGAAAGAAACGGCTGTCCGATCTGGATGCAACGATCCACACGCTACGTGGCGAAGCGGTGACGGGACGAGCAATAATAATTACGCCACAGCGCAAGATCTTGGCTTCGCCCGATCTCGCTTCACCGATTTTTCAGAAGCTTTTTGTTTTAAAATAATTCTCAAAATTATATTAATTCATTTAAGGCAATTAAAATATCAGGAAAAAACCAAGAAGATTCTCATAAATACTTTGAGACATTTTGAGTTTAAATAAAATATTTTTGGAAAAACTTTATTTTGACTATGCAGATATTTAATTGGTTCTCTCAAAGAGGCTAATACTTAAATCTCAAAATAAATTCCAATAAATCCAGAAAAATCCCAATAAATCTCAAATTGCACAAATGACAATAAAATAATACATAAAGCAAAAATTGGGGTGTTACATAAATTCAACAAAGCGAAAATGAAACAAAAATTGCAAAGGCATAAGGGGTTGTAGGACAGCGGAATCGATAATGAATTTTTTGTAGGGAAATTTTTTTCTGGACTCTAGGATGTTGGCAAAACAAAAGTGGGGATACAAGAATTACCTATTGGGCAACCGAGGCTCTGATACTACTTGATGGGAATGGTGGCCGGATCTTCCGACAGGTAGTACTAAATCGATTGGTGGAGAATTTGACGTTGACGATCCGGCTTCCAATCAGAACAGATTCAAACCCTGCAATCACTACACCACGGCTCCTTTGGTTATAAACCATGCACAAACACGGTTGACCTCGCCAAGAAGTCTTATCCGTGCATGCAAATCGAGAACACAAGCAAGAACGTAGAAGATGCAATCTGAAATTGCAAATAATATTAAGCACATGAGTTGGGGTTCCACAAATCGATCATCCTTACATGGCTAGAGGATTGATCTCATAGGTTCTTAGTTTATTTGCGAACGTGTTTTGCAAATATGTTGTGTTTAAATGCGATTCTTTAGAGTATGTGAATAGGGTTTGCAAATGTGTTTTGCAAATTGCCTTGAGAATGTGTTGATCATCACATCGCTCAAAGAATTAATCATTATTGGCGTTTGATTTGAAAAGAAAAGATTTTTGGTGAAAAATCATTTTCTAAGCTCGGTGGCCGGTGCTGCCGGCCATGGTAGCTTGGTGCTACCGGCCGAGCGGTAGCACCGGCCCCAGTGCGGTGTGTAAAAACCCGAGAGGGTATTTTTGGGGTTTAGGCAAGTCGGTGCTACCGGCCATGGTAGTCTGGTGCTACTGGTTGAGTGGTAGCACCGGATGAACCCCCGGTGTGAAAATTCCAGAGAAGCTATTTTTGGGCGGATTGGTAGTCCAGTGCTACCGCCCATGGTAACCCGATAGCACTGGAGGTCCAGTGCTACCGCTCCTTTGGCCGATGTGAAAATTCCAAGGGAGTTGTTTTTGTGGTCGGCTCTGGTTCGGTGCTACCGGGGTCCAAGGCCGGTGCTACCGCCCGAGCGGTAGCACCGTTCCCATTTGGCCGATGCTACAGGATTTCCTGTAATGGCTAGTTTTGTAGCCATTGGCCTATAGGCCGGTGCTACCGGGCCTAGTAGGGCGTTAGCACTAGATTTGCTGAGTTTTTCCAGATTTCCTCCCAAACGACTAGTTTTGGCTTGGAGGCTATAAAAGGAGGCCTTGGGGAGGCAATGGCTGGTTGTTGGAGTTATTGTGAGTGTGTGGGAGTTGTGTGCATGTGTTGCTCTCTCTCATTTGCTTCTTGAGCTAGTGTGAGCCTCTAATTGGATGTATTGCAATTAGGAGAGGATTGAGAGCCTCTTGTACATGTGTTGCACTTGAGGAAGACCCTATTGCATGTGTTGCACTTAGGAGGTCACTGGTGTGCATGTGTTGCACTAGGTGAAGTTCAAGCTAGAGGTTTTGACTTGTTACTTTTGGCGTTTGCCGATACCAAGATGGCGTGTGGAGGTGTCGTGCGCGGGAGCTCTCAATGGAGATTGTGAGAAGCCCCGACAAAGTTGTGAAGCTCGGTGCTCGCCTACCCGGAAGGGGAAAGAGCAACCACTAGTGAAATCAAGGTGGGTACTCAATTCATGGAGCTGGTCCAAAGTGGTTTGGGCTAGCCTCAACATGGACTAGGGGAGACCGGCAAGTCTCCGAACACCACGGTAAAAAGTATTTTGTCTCCTTGTGGTTTGCTTTCTTGTGCTTTTTACATTCATGAAATTTGTATTCATAGTATTAAATTTACTGATTGCTTGATTATCTTTAAGATTGCAAATTATTGTTAGAGACATAATTAGTTAGTGCACTTAGTGAGCCTAGTTGATTTAGGCTTTAATTTGTCAAAACCTTAGTTTATCGCTTCTACATTAATTTTTGTTTAGATTTTGATATAGGCATAAATAGAGCGTGAATTTAGAGAGAAGAATTTTTAAAAGCCGCCTATTCACTCCCCTCTAGTCGGCATCCTCGACTTTAATAAATGGTATAAGAGCTTGGATCTATTTAATACCCGGTGGGCGAAAGAACTCCCCTCGGTGTTGTGGACCGTTCGTACGTTGACTAGTCGAGCCACTGGTGAAACACTGTTTTTCATGGTCTACGGAGTAGAAGCAGTGCTTTCGACTGAGTTAACGTTCAGGTCACCTCGTGTGGACAACTACTCAAAAGAGAAACAGGAGCAGATGCGAACTAACGATGTAAATCTACTCGAAGTGTAGAGGGATCGGGCATCCATTCGAGCGGCCAAGTATCAACATGCCTTGCGCAGATATCATGGCGAGAGAATCTAAGAAACAGCACTCACCATCGGGGACTTAGTACTACGAAAGGTGTAGAAACAAGATAACCATAATAAGCCATCGCCTAAGTGGGAAGGTCCCTACGTGGTGGTCGAAGTACTACATTGGAAAGAGCGAAACTCGACAACTCGTGGAATATCGATCAACTAAGGAGATTTCATACATGAATAAGAAAGACAGTGAATCGGTGCCAAAATTCATGTTGGGGTACAGGTAGGCTACTCTAGCAAACAGTCAAAATTTTCTACCGTGTAACCAATGAACCACTACAAGTTATAGATCGTAGAATTACCACTAGATGGGCAAAACCGTAGTGGAAGTAGAGTGGACGTAGCGCGGTGGTGCAGATGTAGTCGTACTAGCCTCTCTCCTCCCCATAGCTCCTTGTGACTATTACAGGTTGCGGATCGTCCTAGCGTTGAAGCTTTGCAGTAACGCCTACAAGGTATCCATACATACGGGGTAGAAACACCACGCGCCGGAGTGCTAGCACCAATTGCGCGGTTCTGGATGGAGGTGGGGTGGCGACTAGGGTTCCAGGAATTCTAAATTCCTATTGTGACTGTTCGTGTATTTATCTCACACCTCGCAAAGCCACAACCTCCTCCCTTTATATAGACGTCCCATAACGGGTTCCAAACCCTTGAAGCCCATTAGGAACTCTAAGCCCATTACAACTCGGATCCCTATCCGAATTGGTTACAACCCCTTAAGCCTGTGACTCTATAGGTTCACTTGCACTCAGACATAGCTGGAGTACCCTTATCGATCATTGAGTACTCCTACTCGACTATCGAGTACTCCTAGTCGATCATCAAGCATTCGACCAATAGTCGATAGCGGCCCCTAGCAGGACTTACTAACTCCCGAGTACATGTCAAGATCAGACGAATCTCAACAATGTCCTATATGCATTTCCTTTTGCCTCACGATATCGGTCAAACCCAAGACGAGTTGTTGTCATCCTTATTTGATGGCTCGACCACTCTTTATCGAAGCCGTGACTCGAATTACTTGAATACATCGAGTTAACTCTTTAACTCGATGACTCGAGTAACTCTTTAACTCGATTAGCATGGCCATGCGTTTCCTGAATCTGACCACTCGAGAGAACTAGAGATATCTCTCCCGTTGTATGGAGGGGCAAATCCTATCTTGATCGACCACGCCTCACAGCATATTTCATGACAAACCCGAAAGCCATCTTTATAACTACCCAGTTACGGAGTAGCGTTTGAGAACCTGTAAGTAAGCCATTACACATCTTGAGAACATGCGACAATCTCAAGTCGAAGTATATAACATACACAACGTATATGAGACGAACTGATGATATGAAATAAAACAATGTTCTCACAGTGTCTCATAGTGGGTCGATGTCCAACACCATGTTCTCTAATATGTGTCTATATTATTGGTTTGATATATCCATATCTGTGACCCGTGAAA
Organism: Otatea glauca; assembly: GCA_036346275.1. Lineage (NCBI taxonomy): Eukaryota > Viridiplantae > Streptophyta > Magnoliopsida > Poales > Poaceae > Otatea > Otatea glauca. The sequence continues at coordinate 23,944,584 of CM070725.1, read as the reverse complement.
CATGGTCATCGACGAATACATATGCTAGTCTACTCATATGTGCCCTCATATGATTATCGACTAGGGACCCCCTTTTAGAATGAACATCATAAAGATGAACACAGTGTTTCACAAACAAGTCACGTACTTCTTCATCAATATACATGATGTTATTCAAAGAACAATCTCATAGTTTATGAACATTTATGGAAATATAATCATCTCTATGATTGCCTCTAGGGCATATTTCCAACAGTCTCCCACTTGCACTAGAGTCAATCATTCAGGTATCTAATACCCGTAGCTCTTGTGTGCGCCTCATGCTTTGGCTGCGAGAGGTATTTTGTCAACGGATCAACAACATTTGAATCCGTTTTAACTTTGCATATCTTTACATCTCCTCTATCCACAATCTCGCGAATAAGATGATATCGCCTGATATGTGTTCGGACTTTTGATGGGACCTTCGTTCCTTAGCCTGCGCAATGGCTCCATTATTATCACAATAAAGATTCATTGGGCTAGAGGTACTAGGAAACACACCCAATATAGAAATAAAATTCTTTATCCAAACACACTCTTTTGTATCTTCAGAAGCCGCAATGTACCCTGCCTCTGTCGTAGAATCAGCAACCGTATCTTGTTTGGAACTTTTCCAACTCACTACTGCTCTATTTAAAATGAATATAAATCCAGATTGCGAATGACAATCATCCTTGTTGGTTTGGATGCTTGCATCAGTGTAATCGTTTATAATGAGTTCTTCGTCACCTCTATAAACTAGAAACACATCCTTAGTCCTTCTCAAGTACTTAAGAATGTTTTTAACCGCTGTCCGATGACCTTCACCTGGATCAGACTGGTATCTACTCGTAACACTTAGAGCATATGATACATCTGGTCGAGGACATAACATAGCGTACATGATAGAACCAATAGTTGAAGCATATGGAATCTTACTCATACGATCTCGCTCATCAATAGTCGAAGGACATTGAGTCTTGTAAGACTTATTCCATGCGACATAGGCAAGAACCCCTTCTTCGCATCCTGCATGTTGAACCGATTCAACACCTTGTCTATGTAAGTACTCTGGCTTAATCCAATTAGCCTTTTCTCTCTATCTCTATAGATCTTTATGCCCAAGATATATGCTGCTTCTCCTAAGTCCTTCATAGAAAAACTATTTTTCAGTGAGGTCTTAACAGATTCTAGCATAGAAATATCATTCCAAATCAATAATATGTCATCCACATACAAGATTTGAATTACAAGTGCACTCCCACTAACCTTCTTATAAACACAAGGTTCCTTTACGTTCTTGATGAAGCCAAACCCTTTGACTACCTCATCAAAACGAATATTCCAACTCCAAGATGCTTGCTTCAACACATAAATGGAATTTTGAAGTTTGCATATTTTACTAGCGTTCTTTGGATCAACAAAACCCTCACGTTGTGTCAGATACACATCCTCACTTAGGTTTTCATTAAGGAAAGCCATTTTTCATCCATTTGCCATATTTCATAATCAAAATATGCAGCAATAGCTAGAATGATCCATATAGATTTGAGCATCGCTACTGGTGAGAAAGTCTCATCGTAGTCAACTCCTTCAATTTGTCAAAAACCCTTTGCAACAAGACTAACTTTATAGATGTGAATATTTCCATCCATATTAATCTTCTTCTTATAGACCCATTTGCGTTCAATGGTTTTTACATCATCAGGTGGATCGACCATGTTCCAAACCTAATTGTCTCCCATGGATTCTATCTCGGATCTCTTGGCTCCAAGCCATTTTCAGAGTTTGGGCCCATCATCGCTTCCTTATAAGTCGTAGGCTCATCGCTGTCCAACAACAATGTACCACACGAATACCGAGCAGGTATTTTGCACATCCTGTCCGACCTACGTGACATTAGTGCCTCCTCGATAGGGGTCCCTCCAACTAGAGTTTTCTCAATCACGGGTTCCTCAACCAGATTTTCCCCGATAGGGGCGTCTCCAACCAAGTCCTCCCCGAGTGGATTAACTCGAACTTCTCCAAGTTGCACTATTCTTGCACTTGCCTTTCGAGAGAGAAACTCTTTCTCTAGAAGGACACCATTCTGAGCGACAAACACGTTGCCCTCTTCTCGGTTGTAGAAGTAATATTCTAACATCTCCCTAGGATATCCCACGAAAAAGCATTTATCCGATTTGGGTGTGAGTTTGTCGGACGTCTGACGTTTAACATAAACATCACAACCCCAACTTTTTTAAAAAGACAAACTGGGACTCTTTCTAGTCCACATCTCATATGGTGTCTTATCTACAGATTTAGATGGTACCCTATTTAGTGTGAAAGCTGCAGTTTCTAGAGCGTAACCCCAAAAGGATAATGGTAGATCTGACTGACTCATCATTGACTGAACCATGTCTAACAAGGTCCGATTACACCGCTCAGACACCCCATTCGTTTGAGGCGTGCTGGGAGGCATAAGTTGTGTAACAATTCCGCAACTCTTAGATGATTATTAAACTCATGACTCAAATATTCACCTCCACGATCAGATCGTAGAAACTTAATTTTTTTGCCACGTTGATTTTGTACTTCATTCTGGAATTCCTTGAGCTTTTCAAAAGATTCCGACTTGTGCCTAATTAAGTAGACATAACTGTATCTACTATAGTCATCGGTAAAAGTAATGAAGTACTGAAAACCACCTCTAGTAGTTGTGCTCATTGATCCACATACATCAGTATGTATGAGTTTCAATAAGTCGGATGCTCTCTCACAATGCCCTGTGAAAGGTGTCTTGGTCCATCTTACCAGGTAGACAAGACTAACATGTTTCAAATGATTCAAAATCAAATGATTTTAGAAGACCATCTCTATGGAGCTTGATCATGCATTTCTGACTAATATGACCCAAGGGACAATGCCAAAAGTAAGTGGGATTAAAATCATTTGCCCGAAGCCTCTTAGCATTAATATTATACATAGGTGCGTCATCAAGATTTAAAATAAAACATATCCATAAAACATCTTATTCAAAATTATATAACATCCATTGTCCTCAATATTGAATTTATAACCTTCTGCCAACAAACATGAGGCAGAAATAATGATTCTACTTAATGCTGGAACATAATAACAATTATTTAATTCCATAATAAATCCTGAAGGTAAAATGTAGTGGCAAGGTCCCGACAGCCAATGCAGCAACCCTTGCTTTATTCCCAACGCGGAGATCAACATCGCCCCTTGCAATGCTCCTACTCCTTATTTACCCCTACATTGAATTGCAAATATGAGCAACCGATCCAGTATCAAATACCCAAGAGTTATTAGGAGAATTGGCAAGAAATACATCTATAAGATTAATACCTAAATTTGATGGCTTAACTCCACCATTCTTTTTCAGATCTGCCAGGTACCTTTTGCAATGACTCTTCCAAAGGCCTGACTCTTTGCAGTAGAAGCATTCACTCTCTGAAGTAGGGCCAAACTTGGAATTTGGCTTAGGCTTGATGCTAGGGATCTTATCCAAAGCTTTAGCTTTGCCTTTTCCTTTAGTCTTACCTTTCTTCTTGAAGCTAGTACTTTTCTGCACCATCATCGCATGACTAGTACTTTTCTTAATGATGTCCTCTGCTGTCTTAAGCATCATATGTAGTTCGGTTAGATTCTTATCCATGCCATTCATATGGAAAGTCATAATGAATTGCCCAAAGCTCGAAGGGAGCAACGCAAGAATCAAGGTAGTAGCCAACTCTTGGCTAAGTGGGAAACCATGTTTTCTAATCTCTGTGTGTAACCAACCATCTTGATTACACGATGGCTCACCGGACTACCCTTGACTAGCTTACATCCAAACAAGGACTTTGAGATCTCATATCTCTCAGTCCTAGTGTGGGTCTCAAACATACCCTTAAGCGCCACGATCATATCGTAGGCCTTTATGTTCTCAAACGGCTTCTGAAGATCCTAGTTCATAGCACCAAGCATGAGACACCTAACATCGAGGGAGTCATCAACTGCCTTTTTGTAAGTGGCTTTAACAGTATTGGAAGCATTCTCGTCAGGCACATCTGGGATTGGTTGCTCTAGAACGTGTTCCTTTTTATCTTGCCTAAGAACAATTCTCAGGTTGCGGGACCAATCCGCAAAGTTCGTTCCATTAAGTTTTTCCTTTTCAATTATCGAACGCAAAGCATAACTGAAATTGGGTGCAGCAGCAGGTGGTGCCATGATCTAAAACAAAAAATACATGCAAAAACTGAGACAAGCATTAATGAAGAGTAACTTATATTAAACAATTTAATAAAGATACTCCTACTAAATTCCATATCCCTCTTAAGGTACTTAATGATTCAAGACCCACAATTAATTAGTCCACTAGTGACCTTTAGCGTCACTGCTAGTAGGCTAATGAATTTGGTAAGCAACCCTTTGCTAGTCATATCACTATATGATTCTTGTTATTTGGTGGCATCTCTATGTCCCGGCTCCAACCCTATACCCCAAGATCCATAACCGTTATGATGACCTTGTCAAGTGTAACCAATGGTTATGCGTGTGAGTGTCCGACACAAACCCATCTAATCAAGGAAAGTTAATGGCACCCTACTTTAGCAGACCTACCATTAATTTACATGATATTGGATGGTGCAGCCAATTGGGAGGGCATCAATTTTGCTTAATATTATATGAGGGATCTTTACTTCTACCATGTTAAAAGCATTCGGAACAACCATATAACATGCATAGAAATAAATAAACTAGAACATAAAAGCAATCACGGATAATCACATTAACTGTGACATAGTATGGTCCTTCACATGGTGATCTCCATCGCCACGTTTCCTATTCATCATGCCTCCAAGTGCTTGAGTTCTCCAAGTACTACCACTAAGCTATTACTCCTAATAGCACTAGTAATAAATAAGGAGTGTAGAAACATGACAAGTCGACATGCAGACCGTTTATACAAATATAGACAGCCTTGGGCTGCAATCAAGCATGACACGTAGGATATGAAAATTACACACGTGCATCATATACATAAGGGGCCATACTATTCGCATCAATCCTGCAAAAACAAGTTATGCATAGAATCGCATTCTACTAAACGATATGAACTCGCAATGAACTATAAGGTGCTGTACACATACGGCGGTCCTTGTGGGTTTAAGTTTCGACCATAGATCCGTGTTGATCAATCCTATTGATCTTCGCATGCTCCTTGTGGGTTTACGTTTCACGATCTACCCCAATGGCTGAAAAGCAACCGGTAGCGGTAAGTAGTGGTGCGACCACAACCGCATAATCACAGAGTAATAACCTTGAACCCATCTAGGACCACTGAACATGAATTAATCTTATTAACCAGTGCCAAAAACCGATCTATCAAATGGAACAACCAATAAAACAGCAATAGATCACATCTATTACTACTGCATATCATCATATGCATCTATTCCGAATCTAAAACTACGCAGTAAGGCTCTGATACCGCTGTTGGGGTATGGGTAGGCTACTCTAGTGAAAAATCAAAATTTTATACCGCGTAACCAATGAACCACTGCAAGTTAGAGATCACAGAATTACTAGTAGACGTGCAGACCCGTAGCGGAAGTAGAGTCGATGTAGCGCGGTGGTACAGATGTAGTCGTACTAGCCTCGAGCCTCCCCAATAGCTCCTTTTGACTGTTGCAGGTTGCAGATCGTCCTAGCGTTGAAGCTTCGCAGCAACACCACCAAGGTATCCACACGTACGGGGCAGGAACACCACGCGTAGTAGTGTTAGTGCCGGCTGTGCGGTTCTGGACAGAGGAGGGATGGCGGCTAGGGTTCGAGGAATTCTAAATTCCTATTGTGTCTCTTCATGTATTTATCTCACACTTCGCAAAGTCACCACCTGCTTCCTTTATATAGACATCCCATAAAGAGTTTCAACCCTTGAAGCCCATTAAGAACTCTAAGCCCATTACAACTTGGATCCCTATCCAAATTGGTTACAACCCCTAAAGCGTGCGACGCTACAGGTTCAAGTGCACTCGAACATGGCAGGAGTACCCCTATCGATCATTGAGTACTCCTACTCGACCATCGAGTACTCCTACTTGATGATCGAGCATTCGACCAATAGGTTATAGCGGCCCCTAGCAGGACTTACCGACTCCCGAGTACATGTAAAGATCGAACGAACCTCAACAATATCCTATATGCATTTCCTTTTGCCTCACGATATCAGTCAAACCCAAGGCAAGTTGTTGTCATCCTTATTTGGATGGCTCGACCACTCTTTCTCGATGTCGTGACTCGGATTCCTTGAATACATCAAGTTAACTCTTTAACTCGATAACTCGAGTAACTCTTTAACTCGAGTAGCATGGCCATGCATTTCCTGAATCCGATCACTCGAGAGGCCTAGAGATATCTCTCCCATTGTACGGAGGGTCAAATCCTATCTTGATCGATCACGCTTCGCAGCATGTTTCATGACAAACCCGAAAGCCATATTTATAACTACCCAGTTACGGAATAGCGTTTGATGACCCCTAAGTAAGCCATTACGCATCTTGAGAACATGCGACAATCTCAAGTCGAAGGATATAGCATACACATCATATATGAGATGAACTAATGACATTAAATAAAACAACGTTCTCGTAGTGTCCCATAATGGGTCGATGTCCAACACCATGTTCTCTAGCATGTGTCCATATTATTGTTTTGATATCTTTATATCTATGACCCGTGAAACATGGTTATCGACCAATACATATGCTAGTCTTCTCATATGTGCCCTAATAAGATTATTGACTAGGGACCCTCTTTTAGAATGAACATCATAAAGATGAACACAGAGTTTCACAAACAAGTCACGTACTTGTTAATCAATATCTATGATGTTATTCAAAGAACAATCTCATATTTTATGAACATTTATTAAAATATAATCAACTCTATGATTGCCTCTAGGGCATATTTCCAACAATTCAGGTATGTACGATTTCATTAAAATTTTACTAATAAAAGTTTGTCCTATTACATTTTAAAGTAGGTACTGTACTACTACTTGCCCTCGGAGGCATCGCGCCGCCTCCACTGCGTAAAAGACTGATCCTTTGAGGCCATGAAAAACACCCAAGAATATCTCAAAAAATAATCAATAATGACAAGAACATACTGAAGGACCATGTGGAGGTCCATCCATGTTTGTGATGAGTATTTGACTTTATTTGAGCAAGGTGTGCTCAGGTTTGAGTTTGAGTTTGATTTGAATTGGAATTCAAAAGGAAGCATTTGAGTTGTGTTAGCTTCTTGCGGTACTACCGGCCTGTGGCTAGCGATAGAACCAACTGATGATTGGGACATAATTAATTGTGAGCATTTGTGATGATTGAACATTTCTATGTGTGGAGTTTCCTTGTTCTTGATGGTTGCAGGATGACGGTGCTAGGTCATGGTGAGGCGAAGGATGGCCCGGACTAGGCGAGGAGCGTCGAATGATGGGAACGGTGGTCCGATCTTCCGACAGGTAGTAGTAAGTCGATTGGTGGAGAACTCGACGTTGACGATCCGACTTCCAATCAGAACTGATTTGAACCCTGCAATCGCTCCACCACGGCTCCTTTGGTTATCAACCACGCACAAACACGGTTGACCTCGCCAAGAAGGCTAATCCTTGCATGCGAATCGAGAACACAAGCAAGAACGTAGAACATGCAATCTGAAATAGTGAATAATATTAAGCACATGAGTTGGGGTTCCACAAACCGATGAACGGCAAAAAACTGACAAAGTGTCTAGTTGTAATCTAAAGAAAACCCATCTATTCTAGCGACAGCTACTGAATATGTAAGAGGGAGAGGGCAAGGGAGGCAGCCAAGGGGGTGGCCGTGAAACCCTAGGTCGTACAAGGCCTTTGGGCCCAAGTGGAGGTGTCGCAGCACCTGGCAGATTCTGTTCGTCATATTGTTTTGATGATTCCCGTCGATCTATAAGGGGTTTGGACATGAAACTACTTCCGTTCGAAAGCTCTCATCGTGTGCTTCTCCGTAGAGTCCAAGAATGCCTCAATTGGACTTCGTATGACCAAGATATGGTCGTTTTATTGATGTGCTGTCCTGAGCCTCTAAACCAAAGTTGGAGTCCGACTTGAGCTCGACTTTGAGACCAAGTAGACTTGGGCTTTGAGGGATGACGTCCAGGTAAGCTGGTGATGCTTCGCCCATATTCCTAAGAAACAAAACATCACAAGAATTTAGTAGCAATCCATCCAAGGAAACAAGAACAGCGAGGAATGAGTTCACCTGGTGGTTTAATTGTCGCGTGCGTGCTCTTGTAATTGGACCTTGTATATCTTGAGGAGTTGTGTTGCACACATCCGAAGGACTGATGTCCTCATCATCGGAGATCCAAACAGTTGGGGATCGCCGGAAGATGATCAGAGAAGGAGTCCGTGCAAGCCATGAAGACAGGGAATGGATGTGATGCTAGCTAGATGCTGCTCGGATCGATGAGGGCCGTCGGATTACGGTCTAGTTGATAGGATAGCGCGTCTAGTTAGTATGCTTTGAAAACCGTGCAAGAAAACCAATTTGTGTGGCGGGTTTTGGGTGAACCCTTGCATGGCTGGTTGAGTGGGTTAATCCTGGCCCTTGATGGATGCTCTAAGGTTTAGAGGTTCATCCAAGGGTGGTAGGTGGCCAAGAGTTGAATAAATGGGGGTGGAGGGGTAGCCTTCCCCTCTTGAAGGTTTTGAGGTTTTTGATTCTCCTTTGAGATTTGCCCACAAGAATGTGAGGCTTTGTAACCTCTCCTTCCAGAGAATACAAAAATTTTCTTTACCTTATTGTGAATTTAAATTACGCATTTACATTATGTCTTTACTTTACGCAATTTAAATTCAGCATTCACTTTCCCGCATTTACATTCTCGCAATTTACTATCTCGCAATTTGAATTTGCCTCCCCTACTTCTAAATTCTGATCTTCTAGGATGTCTTGAGGGTTTTCATATGGTTTTACATCTTTCTTGCACCCTAGGATAGACTAGAGATAAGTTTTTATCGAATTGCAAATTTGTCCAGAACTTGTTCTTCGCGCAGCAGTCATTCATTGATTTTTATAAAAATCTAAAAAAGTACTTTTTAAGAGATTCTTATTGGGGAAAGTGATATACTCATATATCCATCTCTGGAAACATTTGTGAGTCTACTGATTGCACCGTTTGAGCACTATGAAGTTAAAACCGAGCCTCAAACATTCTGGTCGGATTTCCTGACAGTCTGTAATGCTTGATTTTTCATGTTTATTCTACAAAGATTTTTGAGTTGATGTTTTGTGGACTGTTTCAAAACTCAACTTCTCATAGGGAGAAAAATTTCCAAAAATTTTAGAGCAACATAAATGCACCAACCACCTGCTCCAATAGAGGACAATTCCTGGAAAATCTGCTTTTATTTTTCTGGAAAGAGACTTTGGTGTCTTAGCTTTATCTCTTTTAGAAAAGTAGTCTTTGAATTGATTCCTCTTTGTTTGGACACTTGACAACTAGGATTGTGATTAGAAAATCTCTCACAGGATTCATGGTTCTCATCCATGCAAGCTAGGGGTACACATAATTGTCTAATTGTTCGGGTTTTGCAGGGTGTGCGAATCTGAGAAACACTAGTTTGAAGGAAAATCTTTGGGTGTTTCAGATTTTTATTGCGAGATTGTTTGGAGTACTTTGAGTGGGGGAAAATTTTATTTGGGATCATTCACCCCCCCTCCGATCGCCATTTCAATCATTCAATTGGTATTAGAGCCGGTTTTGCTCTTTTCATCGATCTTGACCGGTCTCAAGAGCCATGGCGATGGACAAGTATTCCACCAATCCTCCTATTTTTGCTAGAGTTGATTTTCTATTTTGGAAATCGCGGATGGAGTCATACATCACTGCCCAAGGCTTCCTGATAGGGTAGAAGGTGAAACTCCCGTATGAGATTCCTGTTGATGAAAACATTACAGCCGAAAATATGGCTGACGTTGAGGTGAATGCTAAGGCTAGGAACATTCTCATACAAGGTCTTAGCCATAGTGAGTATGATAGGATTTCTCACCTCCGTTCCGCTCATGAGATTTGGGTGACCCTCGATGCTTACCATGAGGGCACTACTCAAATCAGGACCGTGAGGCAGGACCAGTTCAAGCGTGAGTTCAATAAGTTTTAACAACACGCTGGTGAGAGTCTTGACGAGTGCTTTGGTCGGTTTACAAAGATTTTGAGCGACCTCCAAGCAGTCGGTTGCATTTAGGGATGAAAACGGAACGGAAACGGTCGATAAATGGTCGTTCTGTTTCCGTTTCCACATCTTTTACCGGTAACGAAAATGGAATCGGAAACCTCGAAAATGGATACGAAAACGAATAATGATCGAAATGGATGCGGAACGGAACGGATACAAAAACGAAAGTGGAAAATTCCACAAGAACGTAATACTTGATCACAATATATATGACCACAAAAACAATGTAACTCATTCCATCACAAAGGTGGATACAAGAACAATGTTATGTTCATCGGTATCACTAGAAAGTTTTTTCTCAGGTTTGTCAGCTGAAGGCTCGCTATTTGTCCCTCAGATCAAACCATCATATCCTTCTCCATATCATTATCATCGACATCCTCTTGCTCCTCCAACTATAAAAATGTAATGCCCTAAAATTTGCATATTATTGTTCAATGTTCATTTATGATTTTCTGAGATTTATCCTGGATTTTTTGGAGTTTATAAATGCCATTTTACTATTTTAGATTTATATAATTAATTTATTCATGAAAAATGAAGCCAAAAATATGCTATAAATAATTTTCCTAGGTTCAAAATGTTTCAAAGTATTTTTGAGATTTTTTTTGGAATTTTTGAACTCTATTTGGTTTTTTGTGTAAAGCCATTTGTATTTCTGAAATTATTTTAATTCGAAAATAAATGTAAATTCTCCCTTCTCCTTTTTGGGCCAAATGGGCCAAGTTTCCGACAGAATTTTCGGTTTTTCTTATACGGAATTTCCGATTTCGTTTCTGTTTCCGACGGAAATGGCTCTCCCGTTTCCGTTTCCGTTTCCGACAAAAAATTTCCGTTTCCGTTTCCGTACCGACATTTTCCGTTTCCTTTTTCGAAAAAATGCTTCCGTTTCCGTTTTTCTCCGAAACGGTCAAAAATTCCGTTTCCGTTTTCACCCCTAGTTGCATATACCCTGACTCGGATAATGCTCGACATTTCTTGATCGCACTCGATCTTCGAGTTTGGGAAATGAAAGTGACCACCATCAAGGACACTACCGACTTGTCGACCTTGACTCTTGATGGGCTTTACTCCCGTCTGAAGACTCATGAGATCGACGTCGTCTCTCGCAAGACAAAATCTCAGTCGACGGCCTTGGTCACTGATCCCACTGGATCTTCCCTTGACCTTTTTGCTGGATTCTCTCTTCCGCCCTTTGCGAGCTAAGTGATGACCAACTGGAAAAATTTCCAGAAAATGAGCTTGCTCTTCTTGCTCGCAAATTTTCACATGCATACAAGAGAGTGAGAGAGAGAAAGAGAGGTGGCATGATCACATGCTTTGAGTGTGGTGGCCCCAACCACATTCGGGCTAATTGCCCCAAACTGGAGAAGGCAAAGAACGACACCGGTGGTTCGGCAAAGAACGACTATATCGACAAGAACCGCAACAAGAAGCCTCTAGTTTGCGAGCCGACGCGTGATAAGAAGTACCGCAACTTCTCCAAGAACAAGAAGCTCTTCCACCGCGTCCTCGCCGCGCTTGACGACATCAACCTCTCCGACACGAAGACATGGAGCGACAAGGGCGAGGATGAATCGCAAGAGAAGAAGAGCGGCGATGACTTCTCCGGCATGTGCTTCATGGCCAACGCCAACAGCATCAGCGACTCCAAGCTCTACAGCGACTCGAAAGAGGTACCCTCCTATGACTAGCTCAATGAAGCTTTCTGCAAATTAGGAAAATTTCATGCTAGAGCTAGAGCTAGAGCTAGGTGTATGGAGTTAGAGAAGGAAGTAGGTACCTTTACTCGGGAGTTAGCTTCTCTTAGATCTTCTCCTTCTCGAGTCACTGATGACTGTTCTTTGTGCGATGCTCTTCTTGTGGATTTAGAGAACCTAAGGACTATATATGATAGTGTGTTGTCTGAATTAGATAGTCTTACGTTGAAGAATGCTAGCGATGATTCTATTAATGCTATTCCACTAGATGCTAGTTTTCTTTATGCTCACTCTACTCCATCATGCTCTAATTGCCCTAAATTGCTTGCTAAAATTGATGCCATGAGCGATCACCTTAGGAAGTTTTCTTCTAGAAACGATGAACTTGAAACACATGCTTAAAAGGACCAAGTCAGCTCATGTAAGGGCTGTAGGCAACTAAAACTTGACAATGAATCTTTAAATATCAAGTGTGCTAATCTTGCTATGGACTTACTAGCTAAGTCACAAGAAAGTTCCTTGCGATGTAATGTGATTGAGGGGGACTTGGATAAAATCCAAGTCGAAATTATGAAGAAATTAGAAGACCAAGCCCATAGGATTAGAAATGTGTCTTGCGTTTCTTGTGAGGCCCTCAAGATTGAGGCAGGCGTGCTGAGGGAGAAAAATGCACGCGTTGAGAGAGCTTCTCATTCTGGTTCTTCTTCTTCCTCTCTTCCCTGTTCTTCATGTGCCTCTTTCTTCCGAGATTGTGAGTATCTTATGAGCACTCTCGAGAAGTTTGTAGGAGGCAAGAAAAAGCTCAATCTCATTCTAGACCAATCTAAAATTAGTAGATTTAATCAGGGTCTAGGATTTGACTACTTGGAGCACGCTCGGGCGCATTCCTCCCACCGTTGTGCGCGGCTCAAAGAGTGGTGAGATTGTGGTAGCTCCCAAAGGGTGTTTCTCCTGTTGCTTCTGCCTCTAGCAAGGCGAAGTATAAATGCACCTTCTATAAGAAAGATGGTCATCTAGTAGATTTCTGTTTCAAGCGCACCAAGAACACTCGGTGTGAGCGTGTTGTTGCTCTTAGGGGTATTCAGGGTCATCCCAAGACTCTGAGTGCTCCTAAGGCACACACTGTTTCTAGACAGGTTAGAGAGTCACCTGTTTTTGGGTAGCGTCCAGGACTCGGTTTTCATGCTGTTTCTTCGAGTTTTAGTTCTGGAGCTGTTTGTGGTTAGTCTTTCCGCAGTCCTCTTGATATTCCTCGTTTTTCCCATCGAGGTAGATATCAGCGGTGTGAGGTATTTTCGTGTAGGAGATTTAGGCAGCCTCACTGGGGTGGTCCGGCCTTTGCACCACGACAGGCCAACCCAGTTCCAGCTCCTAGATCATCTACTAGAGTTGCTACTGATCATGTTAGGATTAAATGACAGAGAGACACTCGAGTTCAATCTTCTTTTGTGGCTGGTACTCTGAGGCGTCGTGTGGTTCAGTGTTGGGGAAAGGGAGATGTTTGGATTGTCGACTCCGGTTGTTATCGTCATATGACCTGAGATTCTCGTTAGTTTTCTTCCCAAGTTCGAGCCCCCAGTGATGAGTTTATCACTTTTGGGGATGCTTCTTCAGGTAGAGTCATTGCTAATGGTACCATCTGCATTAATGACAATTTCATTCTTAAAAATGTTGCCTTAGTAAGTAAGCTGCAATACAATTTGCTTTCTGTTTCTTAGCTTATCGATGATTATTTCGAGGTAAGCTTCAAGAGTAGTGCCTGTAGAATCCTCGATTCTTCAGGAGGGTTAGTTTGCGGGATTTCTAGATATGTGAGTCTTTCGTACTGATTTTTCTGCTTCTTCTGGAGACTCTCTCCATTGTTTGATTGCTTCAGAGTCCCGTGATCTCTCTTTCTAGCATAGGAGACTTGGTCACGTTGGATTTGATCATTTGACCCGAGTTAGCAGCCACAACCTCATTCGTGGTTTGCCTAATCTCAAAACGTTCAAAGACATAGTTTGCTCTCCTTGCCAACATGGAAAGATGGTTGCTGCTTCTCATCACTCAGTCACTTTTGTGATGACTGATGCACCAAGATAGCTTTTACATATGGACACTGTTGGTCCGGCTAGAGTGCAGTCAGTGGGTGGGAAGTGGTATGTTCTTGTCAATGTTGATGATTTTTCGAGGTACTTTTGGGTGTTTTCATATCCTCGAAGGATGAGACTTTTACCCATTTTAGGGGTTTGATTCATAGGTTGTCTTTTGAGCTCCCTAGTGCCCTACGAACTATACGCAGTCAGAATGGCACGGAGTTCAAGAACTCCTATTTTGAGAGTTTCTATGTGGAGTCTGGTTTAGAGCATCAGTTCTCCTCTCCCTACATCCCTCAGTAAAATGGCGTAGTGGAAAGGAAGAACATGACCACAGTAGAGATGGCGGGACGATGCTAGGCAGTCTGATACTCTAGGAAGTTTTGGGCTGAGGCTATAGCTACTGCTTGCCATGTTTCTAATCGTGTATTCTTGAGAGTACATTTGCACTGCACTTCTTACGAGTTGAGGTATGGGCGAAAGCCCAGTGTTTCTCATTTTCGTGTGTTTGGTTGCAAGTGTTTTATTTTGAAGACTGGTAACCTGGATAAGTTCTCATCCACCTGATCAGATCATTAGCGATCTGTTTAAGCGAGTCACTCAGCAAAATCAGGTTTGTCCAGTTTCTGCCTTCACTCTGCCTTTGTTGCCTCGTTTAAGCCGAAGGATGTGACTCATGCATTATCTGACGAGTCTTGGACTAATGCTATGCATGAGGAACTTGAAAACTTCGAAAGAAACATAGTTTGGCAGCTTGTAGAACGTCCATCTGATCATAATGTCATTCGGACTTCTAGCATGCCTTGCATGGACCTCTTATCTTGTGCTTTAGGTTGCTATCATGCGTGATTAACTGTTCTCTCTTGTCTCTAGGTTGAGTTCCCTCACAGTCTTATAAATCTAGCAGGTGTTGGCCCCCTGGGTAGACAGGGTCTATGTGCACTCCTTAGGTGGGATCTAGAGTTAGCTTCCCTATGCGTGAGTCTCGTCTTTCTTTTCTATGCTCAATAGCCATCCAGTTTGCAGTTTCTCGCTTCCTCTCCTCATTCTGTCTTTCTGGTTTCGATTGAGTTCATTTGGACCTTTCTTGAGCTTAATTCTGCTAATAATTCAACTTGAACGAGATTTGTGCTTAAAATTGACTCATGTTGAGGGGGAGTTTGGGAATCTGTTCATGCATTGCATATAGACTGTATTTTCTATTTAATGAGGTTTGTCTATTATGCAATTGATTTCTTCTTCATGCTATACACCATGCTACATCATATGGAGAAAATCACTAGCTTAGATATTTCAAAGGTCATTTAACTTGCTAAGCTTAAAAATGAAAATAAAGCTTTAAATGAAAAACTTGATGAAATATGTTGCTTTTACTTGCTAGGTTTCTTCTCTAGAGCTTTGTGCCATAATTTGAGAAATTTTGGAGTTCTATAGAGTCCCTATAGCAACTTGGGTGAAACTAGTTTGTTTCATACTTGAGTCCTTCATTTGCTCATGAATCATTATGCTAAAAATGAAAATTAAGCAAAATTGACTCTTCTTGACTCCACACCTTGCATTCCCAAGACAACTTCCCATTGCACTTGGGATGAATTTGGAATGCATCGTGTATGACCTAGATCATCCTCTTAAGAGTTCATCTTGAGATGGTCGCATATGGCTTGAGTCAATTGCTTGTTAAAAGAAAATGCAAATAAGAAAAACCATAAGTGGGTAAAGAATGCAAATAATGTCAAACATTTGCACCCCGCTATGTCTTGTAAGATGATAAAGCACAATTTGCATTAAGTGATAAATAAGCCCGAAGAACCTTGTATGCACTTCTAGATTCCCCAAAGTGTTGAGTAGGTTGAACTCTAGGTTTTCCTTTTGATTGTTAGAGTGGCTATTCTTCTATTTTTGAAACTAAAGCTGAGTGTTGCACTTGTCAAATCTTGCTAAAAATGGAATATTGAGCTTTAGAAAGCTTGTATACATGACTCGGAAACTTGGGGTTCTCGAATCCTGGAGGTTGCTTGACATAAACCTCTTCCTCAATATAGCCATTGAGGAATGCACTCTTGACATCCATTTGATAAAGCTTGAAGCCTTTGGATGCAGAAAATGCAAGCAGGATTCGGATAGCCTCTAGCCTAGCTACAGGGGCAAAGGTCTCCTCAAAGTCAAGACCCTCAACCTGAGAAAAGCCCTGTGCAACTAGTTTAGCCTTGTTTCTAACTACAACCCCATCCTCACTCTGCTTGTTTTTGACCAGATGGGGGCTGGTTTCTAACTACCCACTCACACAGCTATGCATGGTATGGTAGCTTGTCAAGCCCCCATCCTCACTCTGCTAGTACCAGTCACAGAAGAAGAATGGACTCGAGTGTCTCTCTGACGTTTATCCCTAACAAGATCAGTAGCAACTCTAGTAGATGATCTAGGAGCTGAAACTGTGTTGGCACGCCGTGGTGCAAAAGCCGAACTACCCCAGTGAGGCTTTCTAAATCTCCTACCAGAAAACACCTCACGCCGCTGATATCTACCTCGATGGGAAAAACGAGGAATATCAAAAGGACGGTGGAAAGACTGACTACGAACAGCTCCAGGACTACAACTCAAGGAACTAGCATGAAAACCGAGTCCTGGATGCTGCCCAAAAATAGGCGACTCTCTAACCTGTCTAGAAGCAGTGTGTACCTTAGGAGCACTCAAAGTCTGCGTATGACCCTGAATACCCCTAAGAGCAGCAACACGCTCACGCCGAGTGATCTTGGCGTGCTCAAGCGTAAATCTACTAGGTGACCATCCTTCTTACAGGAAGGTGCATGTGTACTTCGCCTTGCTAGAGGCGGAAGCAGAGTAGCACCCTTCGCGTCGAAGTCCTATGGACAACCCCAGCAGACCTAAACATGGTCGTGCTCACACTGGGAGCTACCACAATCTCACCACTCTTGGAGCCGCGCAAAATGGTTGGAGGATGCGCCCGAGCGTGCTCCAAGGGATCAAATCCTAGACCTTGATTGAATCTACTAATCTTGGATTGATCTAGAATAAGATTGAGCTTCTTCTTGCCTCCAACAAACTTCTCGAGAGTGCTCATAAGATACTGGCAATCTCGAAATAAAGAGGCACAAGAAGAACAGGGGGAAGGAGAGGAAGAAGAAGAACCAGAAAGAGAAGATCTCTCAGCACGTGCTTTTTGTTCCCTTAGCACGGCTGCCTCAATCTTGAGGGCCTCACAAGAAACGCAAGGAGCATCTCTAATCCTAAGGGTTTGGTCTTTTAACTTCTTCCTAAGCTCAACATGGATTTGAACCACATCATCCTTAACCCCAACACACAGCAGGCAACCAGTTTCTGACTTATCTAGTAAGTCCTTAGCAAGTTATTCACACTTGACATTCAAAGCATCATTGTCAAGTTTTAGATGCCTACAGCCCTCACATGAGTTGACTGGGTCCTTAGTAGCATGCAATTCAAGTTCATTATTTCTAGAAGAAAGCTTTCTAAGGTGTTCGCTCATGGCATTAATTTCGGCAAGCAATTTAGGGCAATTAGCACAAGGAGTAGAGTGAGCATGAAGAAAACTAGCATCTACAGAATGAGTATCAACAGATTCATTGCTAGCATTCTTCAACCTAAGACTATCTAGTTCAGACGACACACTATCATGCATAGTCCTTAGGTTCTCTAACTCCACAAGCAAAGCATCACACAAAGTACACCATCGGTGACTGGGAGGAGAAAATCTAAGTGAAGCTAACTCCGAGTCAAGGTACCTACTTCCTTCTCAAGCTCCGTACACCTAGCTCTAGCTCTAGCATGAAATTTTCCTAATTTGCAGAAAGCTTCATTGAGCTGGTCATACGAGGGTACCTCGTCCGAGTCAGAGAGCTCGAGTCGCCGATGCCGTTGGCGTCGGCCATGAAGCACATGCCGGAGAAGTCATCGCCGCCCTTCTTCTCTTGCGAATCATCCTCGCCATCGTCGCTCCATGTCTCCGTGTCGGAGAGACTGATGACGTCAAGCGCGGCGCGGACGCGGTGGAAGAGCTTCTTGTTCATGGAGAAGTTGCGGTACTTCTTCTCACGCACCGGCTCGCGAACTGGAGGCTTCTTGTTGCGGTTCTTGTCGATGTAGTCGTTCTTGCCCGAACCGCCTTGTTATTTTTTGCCCTTCTCCAGCTTGGGACAGGTTGCTCGAATGTGGTTGGGGCCACCACACTCGAAACAGGTGATCATCCCACCTCTCTTCCTCTCTCTCACTCTCTTGTATGCATATGAAAATTTGCGAGCAAGAAGAGCAAGCTCATTTTCTGGAAATTTTTCCAGTTGGTCATCGCTTAGCTCGCAAAGGGCGGAGAGAGAGAAACCAACAGAAGAATCAGGAAGAGAGGATCCAATGGGATCGGTGACCAAAGCCATCGACTGAGACTTCGTCTTTCGCGAGACGACGTCGATCTCATGAGTCTTGAGGCGGGAATAAAGCCCGTCAAGATTCAAGGTCGACAGGCCGGTGGTGTCCTTGATGGTGGTCACTTTCATTTCCCAAACACGAAGATCGAGTGCGTTCAAGAAATGTAGAGCATTATCCGAGTCAGGGTATATGCAGCCGACTGCTCGAAGGTCGCTCAAAATCTTCGTAAACCGACCAAAACAGTCGTCAAGACTCTCACCAGCGTGATGTTCAAACTTGTTGAACTCACGCTTGAATTGGTCCTGTCGAACCGTCTTGATTTGGGTAGTGCTCTCATGGTAAGCATCGAGGGTCACCCAAATCTCATGAGCAGAACGAAGGTGAGAAATCCTATCATACTCACTGCGGCTAAGACCCTGTATGAGGATGTTCCTTGCCTTAGCGTTCGCCTCAACGTCAGTCATATTTCCGGCCGTGACGTTTTCATCAGCAGGAACCTCATACGGGAGTTTCACTTTCTGCCATATCAGGAAGCCCTGGGCAGTGATATATGACTCCATCCGCGATTTCCAAAACGGAAAATCAACTCCAGCAAAAATGGGAGGCTTGGTGGAATACTTGTCCATCGCCATGGCTCTTGAGACCGGTCAAGATCTATGGAAGAGCAAAACCAGCTCTGATACAAATTGAAAGATCGAAATGACGATCAGAGGGGGGGTGAATGATCCCAAATAAAATTTTCGAATAAACTTTCCCCCTAGAATTCAAATCACCAAAAGACCAGAAAGAAAGAACTGAATCATCGATCAGGCAATTGCATGAACAGAGGCACCGACTAGTTAAGGTCGGGTGAACAGTAAAAACTGCACTGGTCGGGTAGCTCTGGTCGAATGAACGGTGTTCCGGGATTAGCAAAGTACTGCGAACAGGTCGTCAGCACTAGTCGGATGAACAGTATTCGAGATGAACAGTACCCCCAACCAGAACTGGTCGGATGAACAGTACTCCCGACCTGAAGAGGTCGGATGAACAGTACTCAGGGTGAATAGTGTTCGGGGTGAACAGTGAAATCAGCACGATCTTAAAAAATAGAAATCGATGTAACTTTTCATCGGCTGATCCAAAAACAGTGAAAATTGGTGTGCACCTCCCTAAGGATGTCAGGAACCTATTTCAATCATTAATCGAAGGAATTGATACCAAGGTTCTGTCCCTTTTCAGTTTAACAAATGCAACACCAAAAAGCAGTCACGAACACAGACCTCACCCCTAACTTGCTGGTGGGAGTTGATAGTCAGAATATCCTTTGATGACTCTCCACAAATCATAGCAAGTAAGTACACGAATAAACAACCCTTCAAACAAATAGAAACACGATCTGAAGGCACTTTCTTCTACTAGGCACAAAAATTGGTTTCTTGCAAAACTGAATAGAAGAGGTTGTAGATTGCCTAGATGATTGGGATATGATCTATAGAAGATTCATCCAGCAATCTTTCATCCTTGGCATAAAATCCAAAAGCACTTAGAAGGAGAGGTAGAAAATTCAACCATACAGAAGGTAAAGTGCATGAAATTAAATGATGAATTTAAAGCATAATGGAAATGAGGAAAGTGAACTCAAAGACGGGAAAGCAGTCTTTCATTGCCAGATGGTAGGTTTACAAAGCCTCACTACAAAGTGGGCAAAGCTTCAGGAGCACACAGGCCTCCAGAGCACTCTCACCTACTCACGTACACTTTCCTCACATGCTCTTCACCCACAGGGAGACACCCCTCTCCCTGTCTATTTATAGCATGCTTGGACCACCTACCACCCTTGGATGAGCCTCTAAACCCTAGAGCACTCCATCAAAGACCGAGATTTTACCAACTCACACAGCTATGCATGGGCTGACCCGAAACCCAACAACACAACGGGTTTTGCACGCTTTTCAAATCATAATAACTTCCGCTACTCTATCTTCCTAACCGCGATCCAACAGTCCTCCTTGATCAGAGCAGCTTCAAGTTAGCATCTCATCCACTCCTTTGTCTTCTTGGTTTGCAGCTACTCCCTGGCCTCAGTCCTCTTTGGCGACACCTTGATCATCTGGACCTCAGCTCTCCCAGCCTAGTCCTAATCTCCTTCGCCTCACCATGACCTAGCTCCAAAGTCCTGCAACCGTCATAGACAAGGAAACCACATCACATAGCAAAGTCCAACAACACATATCCATCTCAACAGAAAGAAATACACTACGCTGACCAGCAAAACCCCGACCACACGTGGTCTGACCACTGGTCTCCATCCCGACCACTCGAGGTCTGATCACTGGTCTCCGACCAGCCAAAGCCCAGACCACTCGGGGTCGGACGATTGGTCTCCGACTCAACCACTCGGAGTCGGACGACTGGTCTCCGACCAACCAAAGACCTGACCACTCGGGGTCAGACGACTGGTTTTCGACCAACCAAAGACCTGACCACTCGGGGTCATACTACTGGTCTCCGACTCAACCACAGCCCCGACCACTCGGGGTCGGACGACTGGTCTCCGACCAGCCACTCAAATTGCTCTAGCTTGAAAATCAATCCATATCAAACTCAAACATGAGCACACCTTGCTCAAATAAAGTCAAATACTCATCACAAAAATGGATCGACCTCCAAATGGTCTTTCAGATGGCCGTTATGACTGGAGGGGGCCCGGTCATACCGGCCCAATCCACCCAAAGCATGTAATTTTTTATTTCTTTTCTTCACAAAAGATGTTTCCTTTTATGCAAGGCATATGAATGTTTAAATGCACAAGTATTGAGCATCTAAACATTTTCCAACATAGATCAAGCGGCAATAACCCCTCTTAATAGTACGGCGCCTAACCTAGCAATCTGATCTTTTCCTCCAAACTTCAAGATCGGCAAAAAGGCTTTGAAAAGTCCTTAAATTTTATACCTTGGTCATCTTGTTATCGACGCTAGCTTTTCTTCTTCACCCATTTCATTCGTCTATGTCTGTCGAATATCGGATCAACCTATTCTCAAAAAGCTCAATTTGAAAATGTTAGTCCTTTACCCGCAATTGTCATTAATTACCAAAACCAAATTAAATTAGGGGCTTAGTTGCTTTCAATCTCCCCCTTTTTGGTAATTGATGACAATCCTTATGTAAGAATTAAATTATTTTGAATTTTGAGTGTGCAACTAGGAAAATAAGTTGTATACTCAAAAGTTTTGTTTTAACAATATTTTGCCTTTAAGTATGAAAAGTGAGTTAGGCACAAAATACTGTTAAAACAACAATATTTAATTGAAAACTCCCCCTAAATATGTGCATATGGATGAAGCATTGTTATTTGCACATTTCAGATTTTTGAGAAATCTGACGGAGTTTCCCTTTAAATATTAAATCCGAGGATAACCAAATATAAGCAATGAATATGAGAAAATGAACATGAGTAACATGAAACCATTATTAATTATTAAGCATCTATGTTAACCATAATCATCCAAAAGCAACATAAAAGAACATAAGATAATGGTTCAACCACAACTAATAACCAAAAGATAGTAACAAGGTTCATTAGCTTACAATAAGAATATAAAGTAATAACTTAAGCTAATCCTCCGAAGAAACTCCTAATCTTCACTTCTCCCCCTTTGTCATCAAAGACATAAAAGGGAGCTACCGCGCAAACTCAAGACGAAGGCGGTGATGGAGGAGGTGGAGTACGACGAGCCACGAAGCGATGAAAAGAGACAGGAGCCTACTGAGAGCGGTACTCCTCAAAGGAAGTGCGAAGCTCGGCAATAGAAGAGTTAATAGTGCCCAAGCAACCACGAACCTCCTCAATGGCTTGTCGAGTCTCTTGACGAGTCTGAGCTTGATATTCATCAACACGAGCAAAATTGCTCATCATATAGGTCCAGAGACTCGCGAAGCTGCTCAACATGGCACTATGCAGAAGATTTTGTTCTCATGTGCCAAGCCCAAATAGATCTGCGGTGTAGATTGAGTCAGTGGCTCCTCCTCCCCAAGATCCTCTTGTGGTGGCTGCTACGAAGACTGTCCTCTTTGTCCAATGACCCGAGGACCTACCTCACGAGGCTTGTAGGGCTTGTGAACCCCTCCACATCCACCACGAAACCCCGCCACCCTTCTGATAATCATCATAATATTCCAAGCATAGCCTCTAATCTCATCAAAGTTGCCACTCTTGGGATGAACAGTGACTCTCACAATCCTGTTAATGAGGCTAGATGTGGGAAGGTGATGTGCCATTTTACCTGGCCTCTTGACACAAGCAGAGGGATCATAGAAGCTGTATTGATCGACAAGAGAAACGGAGCTGTCACTATGAATCGTAGGCTGTCTGCTATGAAAAATGCCCCAAGCCTGCTCAATCTCTTCCTTGGAGGCTGAGTAAACTACAGAATCTGTCATCTAGGTGATCTCATCAAAAGCACTCGAGACATGAAGTGTAGCATAAAACTGACGAATCAAGTCATCATTATAGTCACACCGCATGCTAACAAAATTTGCCATACCAGCGCCATGGAAGAGCTCAGGCACTCCAACAAACAATGGAATTTTTCAAATATGTTCCCAACTCACCCACTTATGGTCTGCAAATTCCTTATTGAGATAGATCTCATGATATACCTTCTGTTGGAAGATGATTATGAATTTGTCCATGGTAGCACTGCGAGGGAGCAAATACTAGTTTGCCAGACAAAGTGAGAAGTATTTCTCCCCCTTAATCTTCCTCAGATCCATAATGGGCTAGAAATCCTCAAAGTTTTCTTCCTCTTCAGACCCTTCACTCTCATTATCATTTTCTTCCTCAAAGTCCACATCCATATCATCATCCTCTTCACTTGATTCTGATATTGCTTTCTTTCCTTTTCTTCCTTCAGAACTCCCACCAAGTTCTTCCTGGATTTTCCTGGTAATCTCCTTGTCCCTCATAGTTAGAGTCTGCGAATCATCGCTATCACTATCATCTTGGTGCGGCAAGGGAACACCTCTTCCACAAACAGACTTGCGGACAACTCCGTCGCTGCGAGGAGGAGGGGCGTTCTTGGTTCTCGGCATATTGACTGGGAGAGCAAGGAGTAAATGAAGTGAGAACAAGGATTGATAGCCCTAGAGATGGATTATAATGCTATTTGTGGCAAAATATGCAAGTTTGGAAAATTGGCTCAGTCAGCCCCGTCATACCGCCCAAGGGGCTGGTAGCACCAAACACGGGCAGTGCTACCGCCCAGGAGTCGGTATGACCGGCCGCACGGGCTCTTTTTCCCAATTTTGTAAAATCTTCAGCTTTGAGTAGATCGAGCCTTTGAATAGCATATATAGACATCAAATATCAATAATCTACTAATTTCTACCAAAGATTTCAAGTTATTTCACATGATTTTACCACATTATGCATCAAACCCTAGAACAACACTTGTGAACCCTAGGGCATGAACAATGCGAGGAATTTCAAGGGAGAATGGGGAAAGAGTAACTTGGATCAGAAGATCAAGATCAGACCAAGAGATTTGACCGGAGAGACTCGGATTGAGAGGTTTCTTCTTGGGTGGTTTTGGAAAGACAGAGTGTTCTTGAGAGGAGAGAGAGAAAGAAGGAGATGAGAATGAGAGGGGCACGGGCAACCCAAGAAAGAGATAGAATAGAATAGGTTACACCGAGAAACATGCCAAAACTGCCCATGCTCGATATGACCGGTATGATCGCACATGGGCTGGTCATATCGCTCACCGGTGCTACGGCTCCCTCTGCGGTTACACTGGCCCTAACAGGCTGCAATGCCATTTAAAATCCAAAATGAGTTGTAGTTGCTCATTTATTCATATTTTTGATGAATACTTTATTTGAGCACTTCAACTCGATAATACAATCAAGAGAGCGTAGTTTTCACAAGTAATTTTTATTAAGATAGACTTCTTTTGACAATAAGAGAAACTTTTCGAAATAACCAAATTACTAGAGAGAAGTTTTGTATTTTTTTATATATGAGTTCAAAATACCTTTTGTGAGTCTAGATATGACAAAAATCTATCTCCAAGGCAATTACTCACAATGTGCATTTTAATATGTCAATATAGACCAAGTGGATAGGGCTACGGAATTTTGTTTCTTGGAGAACCATGAAACTAGGGATCTACGTAACAATTGGCAACTCCCGGAGGTGCTCTTCCTATCCACTTTACAACCCCCATAATCCAAATCCGAATATCCAACTAAATCAAATTTTGCACCTTTGGAATACCATAACCCTATATTTGAGGAATGCTTTAAATATCTTAGAATTCTCTTAACGGCCACTAAATGGCACTGTTTAGGTAAGCTTAAAAACGAGCATACATGCAAAAACATGATATCAAGCCTAGATGCGGTAAGATAAAGTAAACTACTAATCATAGAATGATAAAGCTTTAAATCTACCAGTTTACCTCTCTCATCTAGATCAAGATGCCCGTTGGATGCCATTGGAGTCTTGATAGGCTTCGCGTCTTCCATGCCAAACCTCTTGAGTAAATCTTTCACGTACTTGGTTTGACTCACGAAGGTCCCATTTTTTATTTGCTTGATTTGAAGTCCAAAGAAGAAGCTCAATTCTCCAATCATGGACATTTCAAACTCCCTAGACATCATATCACTAAATTCGTTGCAAAAATCCTCGTTAGTAGTGTAACATACCAAAATTTATCTCAAAATAATAAAATAATTTTATCTGTGCATTTTGTGAATTTTTAGAATTTTTTAGAATTTATATGGAATTTATTTTCTATTTTTGAATTATGCCTTATTCGAATATTATTTTAAATCTGTAAACATTTTAAATGAAGTTTTATAAGCAATATTTTATTTGAGTTCAAAATGTCTCAAATTATTTTTGAGATTTTTCTTGGATTTTTCCTGGAATTTTATCTGCCCTAAACAAATTAATTGAATTACTAGAAATATTTTAAATGTCAAAAGCTTTGAAAATATAAGAATAGTTATTGGGCCAAAAATTGCTAGTCATTCTGGCCTGCAGCCTTCTCAACCCGTTGTAGCCCAAATCGCATCGAAACCCTAATCGCGTCCAGAGTGAGTCGTTGGATTTTGATCGTGTGGATCAGAGTAGGCCACGTTTCCAAGTGTTGTCGACCGTCCGTTCGTCGATGCGTGTTCGGATGAGATTGCATCTGCTCCGTGTCATCGGAGGACTCTGAGTTTATTGCGCCATCACCGAATCTGTTGAGGTCTCCGGTTCAAGCACGCTGTGGAATATAAGAACCCAGGTGTCTTCATAACCGGCCCAAAAGTGCCTAAGGGAGAGACAGGGCCGAGCGGAAGGCCTAGAGGATAAGCTCCGTGCCAAGCCTTGCTGTCGTGCACAAGGGGATATATCCTAGAGAAAGTTGAACAAATATTTAGATATAAGAGATATGATTGTAACCTGAGTTGTTAGCAGGATAAGATAAAGATGTAAACTCTATCTTGTAACCGATTAGAATCCAATAACTAATCGGAATCCCTTAACCGATCAAGACTCTGTAAACCGCCCCACCCCCACTATATAAGGGAGAGTGCGGGCAACAACAGAGGAACGAGCAATCTTAGATCCAAGAGATCCAAGTAATCCCAGCACACAGGACTAGGGTATTACCTCCTCCGTCGAGGGCCTGAACCTGTCTAAACCTTTGTCTTGTGTGACCTTCGAGTTTTAGATCTAGTGCCTACCCCATAATTTCATTGCCGACCACAAAAGTCGACAATTGGCACGCCAGATAAGGGGAGCGCTATAATCTTTTCCTACAAACTCGATGGCAGCAATCAGCGGAATCATCACCACCTTCATCTCCGTCAAGGCTTTCAGCTTTGGAAACCTGGACTTCGTCGCAGACGCACTCGGAGAACATGTTTGCCTAGACGTAAACCAGATCCAATCTGGTAGATCAGGCCGACCCATCTCAGGTGTGCCACTCCGACTCGGTCAGCGAACCAGTCGGCGTCGCGAGGAATTGCTACAATCTTCGTGGCATCTTCGCAATAGAAGAGCAAAAGACCGATCTCCAACGCCAACAAGAGATTCAAGAAGTCGCGGAGGAAGATCGCCTTCTTCGTAGGACTATGGAGGCACAGGCGCGATCGTTTCGATCTCGCGACCGCAATGTCCACGAGGACATCCTACAATCAAAATTGGTAGACCAAGTTGTCTTCCATACACCGCTGCAGATCGTCGTCGCCTCCAAGATGCTTCTCGACACACTGCACCCGATGATTGCATCTGATAGCCCAGCGGCCCCGATCGTGGCCCAGATCAAGGCCATGGTGACGGCGGCAGCAATTCAGCAGAATCAGGAAATGTCGGTAGGAGAAGCGCACTCATGCTCCCACGTAGCTACTCGCGTCGCTAGCAGTCGAACTGCTACCAGTCGGAGTACCGGCAGTCGGCGCCCCACACGACTAGTCAGAGACGCCCGCTGAAATCTCAACCGCGACCTCCACCAAGACATCACCACCATGCGGCAAGAGCGGGACAAGGAAGAGCGACGCTGGCGCTACGACGACCATGAACGTTTCGGTACCGACAACGATCGACGGTGTGATCAACGGTACAATGACTGCAACGACCATAAGGATCATCATCGCTGGTGTCAGAACAACAATGACGATCGTTGGGTCATGGGCTCGCTGCGCCGAACTCCACCCCGATGCGTTGATGACAATCGCCGAGTGAGAGGCTCGCCGTGCCGGACTCCCTGTCATCATGACGACAGATCCATCGACGTAATCTGAGC
Source organism: Otatea glauca (assembly GCA_036346275.1). NCBI lineage: Eukaryota > Viridiplantae > Streptophyta > Magnoliopsida > Poales > Poaceae > Otatea > Otatea glauca. The sequence goes on along the minus strand of CM070725.1, from coordinate 23,917,367 downwards.
TTTTACTTCTCGGTTACGCCGAGTAGTATGTCACGAAGGTTTCAACCCCAAGGGCATTGTTAAGTTTCTCGGGGATCGAGATCCGGAAGCTTGTCTGCAGGTCTATGCCTGGCGGTTAAATCGGCTGGGGGCACTCAAAACGTGATGGCAAATTATCTGCCAGTCAATCTCACCCCTTCAACTCAATCATGGCTCACAGGACTTCCTGCGAACTCAGTAGACTCCTGGAGCGATCTTTGCGATCAATTTATCGCGAACTTTCAGGGAACCTATGAGAGGCCTGGCACCCTATGGGACCTATATCAGCTTCACCAAAAGAAAGACGAAATGCTGAGAGATTTCATCCGGCGTTTCATGTAGAAGAAAAACACCATCAGGGATTTATTTGATGCAATGGTGGTAGCAGCCTTTTAGAAAGGGGTCAGCGATCCTGATCTGATCAAGAAAATGTCCAGGAAACCACCAGCCTCCGTAAAGTAGATGTTTGCATTGGCCGACCGCTATGCCACGGCCTCAGACGTCCTGGCCGAGCGCCAAGAAGATCGCCCACAACAGAAGAACAAAGGAGACAAGGCCGAGTCCTCCATGTACAAAGAAAAAAAAAGGAAAGGCGAGGAGCTAGTCACGGTAGCGGAACGCAACCGGCCCCGAGCCACACGGAGGGAAGCGCCCGATTACAGTACTGTCATGGATGTGATCTGTCCTTTCCACCCTAAGGGAAAGCACGCCATCAAAGACTGCTTTACCCTGAAGCGTTTTGGGCGTAAAAGCAATAAGCAACCGGCTCCAGCGAAGGATGAGGCCGCCAAGAAGAAAGACCCTCTCGGCGAGGACGATTGCCAAGAACCCGAGCACGAGCTGAACTACATATACGAGGGCTCCACCGGATACAAGTCCAAGCGGAAGCAAAAGCTTACCACTCAGGAGATCAATGCGGTGGAACCGGCAACCCCCCAGTATCTAAAGTGGTCTGAAGTCCCGATCACCTTCGATCGCTCGGATCACCCCAACCGAGTTCTACATCCGGGTAAGTATCCTCTAGTGTCGACCCCGTTATTCGCAATGTAAAGCTCAAGAAAGTCTTGATTGATGGAGGGAGTGGACTTGACGTCTTGTTCGCCAAAACCTTTGACGACATGAACGTCCCCCGCTCCGAGCTAAGGCCGAGCTCATAGCCGTTCCACGGGGTGATCCCTGGGGTGTCTTCGTTTCCACTCGGGCAGATTGCTTTACCCGTCACCTTCGGTACCAAAAACAACTATCGGACCGAATATATAAATTTCGAGGTAGCGGATTTCGAGACAGCGTATCACGCTATCTTGGGAAGGCCCGGTCTGGCTCGGTTCATGGCCGTCCCGCACTACACCTATGAAGATGCCGGGACCCAAAAGCGTCTTCACGGTTCGCAGCGACATCAAGCGATCTTTGGAATGCGACCAAGAGAACTATGAACTTGCTGAGCTACAGGAGGCAACCGTCAAGGGGAAGAATATCTAGGTAGTGGCTACCACATTGCAGGAAGAAGGCGACATCCCATCCAAGAAGCAGGCCACGTTAGGGATAAAATCTGGCAAAGGAACCAAGAGAATTATTCTCGACTCATCCGACCCATCCAAAATGACTCTGATCGAGATAGGGCTCGAGGATAAATAGGAAGGCATGCTCGTCACCTTCCTCCAGGTTAACAAGGACATCTTTGCCTGGAAACCATCCGACATGCCGGGTGTTCCTAGGGAGGTGATCGAGCATTGTTTAAATGTCGATGAAAAGCCAAAGCCAATGAAGCAAAGACTCCGACGGTTCGCTCCAGATCGTCGGAACGCCATCAAGCAGGAGATCACCAAGCTATTAGCTATAGGTTTTATCAAAGAAGTGTATAATCCCTACTGGTTAGTGAACCCTGTACTAGTTCAAAAGAAGAATAAAACTTGGCGCATGTGCGTTGACTATACTGATCTCAACAAGGCATGTCCGAAGGATCCATTCGGGCTACCTCGAATTGATCAGGTGGTTGATTCAACCACTGGGTGCGAGATCCTGACTTTCCTCGATGCCTACTCAGGGTACCACCAGATTCGCCTAAAGGCGAAAGATCATATCAAGACTTCATTCATCACGCCCTTTGGGGCCTTTTGCTATACCACGATGTCGTTCGGGTTGAAAAATGCTGGTGCAACGTATCAACGCGCAATACAGCGGGGTTTTCATGCCCAACTCGAACGCAATGTGGAGGCATATGTGGACGATATCGTGGTAAAGACTCCGGAGAGGAGGGACCTTATTGCCGACCTAACCGAGACATTCGAAAGTCTAAGGACTTTCAGCATGAAGCTTAATCCCGAGAAGTGTGTTTTCGGAGTATCTTCGGGAAGATTGCTCGAGTTTATCGTATCCCAACGAGGCATTGAGGCCAACCCAGAAAAGGTCAAGGCCATATCAAATATGGAACCACCGACTTGCCAAAAGGACGTCTAGAAGCTTACAGGATGCATGGCCGCACTCTGCAGGTTTATTTCCCGACTAGGTATGCGAGGGGAACCTCTGTTACTTTACATCGCGGCAATGACTCACGTAGTCAGCGTTGCAATCGTCGTAGAAAGGGAGGAGCCGGGTCACGTGCAGAAGATCGAACACCCGGTCTATTTCATCAGCGAGGACCTGAGTGAATCTAAGGTGCGGTATCCACAAGTGCAAAAATTATTATACGCTGTACTTCTTACATCTCGCAAACTCAAGCACTATTTCCAAGAGCATACTGTTTCAGTGGTCACTTCCTTCTCAATAGGAGATATATTTCACAACCAGGAGGCTACTGGGAGAATTACAAAGTGGGCACTCGAGCTTGGAGCTTTTGATATCCTATTCAAGCCTGGCACAGCCAACAAGTCTCAAGCGCTCGCCGACTTTACCGTCGAGTGGACAGAACTTCAAAACTCGGCAGTCGTCAAGGAACTCGAGTATTTGACGATGTACTTCGATGGTTCCCTCACGCTAAGCGGAGCGGGGGCTGGTATAGTGCTCATATCACCAAGTGGAGAACGGTTGAGGTACGTTCTTCAAATACTTTTTCCCACGTCGAACAATGCCGCCGAGTACAAGGCACTCATCCATAGGCTCCGTATCGCCATATCACTCGGTATTTGACGTTTGACGGTTCACGGAGATTCAATGCTCGTGTTCAATCAGGTGCAAAAAGAATGGTCCTGCATCGAAGACAACATGGCTGCCTATTGCCAAGAGGTGCGCAAGCTAGAAGGCAACTTTGATGGCTTGGAACTTGTTCATGTGTTCCGTCGGGACAATGAAGCGGCCGACGAGCTAGCAAAAATGGGATCCGGTCGGACCACAGTGCCCGTGGGATTATTCGTCGAAGAAATTCATAAGCCCACAATAAGCGTTCGGCCAAAGTTGGACATCCCAGTGGAGAAGAACGTTGAGGTAGAATTCCTGATCATTACCCTCGATTGGACAGCTCCGTATCTGGACAATTTGATGAAGGACGAGCTACCCAAAGACCGCGTGCAGGCCGAACGAATAATGCGCCGAAGCAAGAGCTATGTGGTAATCAGGGAAGAACTCTATCGCAAGAGCTCCTATGGTGTACTACGGCGGTGCATATCAGAACAAGAAGGAAGAGATCTTCTCAAAGAAATCCACTCGGGAATTTGTGGGAATCACGCGGCGTCAACAACCCTTGTCGACAAGGCTTATCGTCAGGGATTTTTCTGGCTAACTGCCATCACTGATGCAGAGAACATCGTCCGGACATGCGAAGGATGTCAATTCTTTGTGTGACAAGTGAACAAACTGGCACAGGAACTACAGACCATCCCAATCACTTGGCCATTTGCAGTCTGAGGGCTTGACATGGTGGGACCTTTGAAGAAGGCTCAAGGTGGTTATACTCATATCTTCGTGGTCGTCGATAAATTCACCAAATGGATTGAGGCCAAGCCAGTCACCATAATCACAGCCGCAAAGGCCAAAGAATTCTTCCTTGAAATCGTGGTTAGATTCAGCGTACCAAACCGAATCATCACGGATAACGGCACCCAATTCAGAGGTGGTATATTTCAAGATTGGTGCGGTGAACTCGGCATAAAAATTTGCTTCGCATCAGTAGCACATCCTTGAAGTAATGGGTAGGTCGAACGAGCCAACGGCATGGTGCTAAAGGCCTAAAGGAAAGGATTTTTGATCGTCTCAAACCATACGCCACTCGGTGGGTCAAAGAATTGCCTTCGGTACTCTGGGGGCTACGAACCACTCCCAGCAGAGCAACCGGGCAGTCACCTTTCTTCCTGGTGTATGGCTCACAGGCGGTCTTCCCCACCGAGTTAGAATTCGGATCCCCACGGGTTCGGAGCTATGAGGAGGTCGCTTCGGAAGAAAGCCGGCTAGAAGACCTCGACCGACTGGAAGAAGCTAGGGACGTTGCAACAATTCAGTCGGCAAAGTACCTTTAGTGCTTACGTCGCTATCACGGTCGCAATGTAAGGAGCCGCGCATTCTCCAAAGGAGATCTGGTCCTTAGAAAGAATCAGAAATGCGAGCATAAGCTCTCCCCATGCTGGGAGGGCCCTTACATCATCGATGAGGTGATACGTCCTGGGGCTTATAAGCTCAAGCGTGAAGACGGCACAATTGTCAACAACACCTGGAACATAGAACAACTACGTCGTTTTTTCACTTGAACTTTGTAATTCAATTGCTTCTTTATGAATGAATGTTCACTCTTAAAGTTGTTCTCGTATAATCTTCTCAAAAATTATGCATATGAGTGCTTCGCTCCTACGAATTTTGAGACTCTAAGACATGTGTCATGAACCATGCCCTAGAGCCTGGGGGCTGAACTAGTCAGACATGATATTTAAGATGTCAAAACTACTCGGACCTCATCGAGCATAGCAGCATATTTAAAGAAAAAATGCAAGGTCAAAGAAACACTTTCAAATATTTGTTCACAGGTCCAAAGTTTATACGACAACCGAATAAGCATCCTTAACTTCCTCCCAGAGTTCGGTGGCCCGGTCTTCATCCACATTGCGGGCATAGCCGTCTTTAATGGTTTCAAGATCCACTCGGGGATAAAGCGACTTGGTGATCGCCAGAGCCTGGCTAGCACCGTTAGTCGTCGTTTCCTTCAAGAGTCTCTTAAGCTCCTTGGGGCTTCCTCCCGTTGGGAGATAACGATGTCCCTACTGCGCAACCTCTCGCCTCCGGGATGAAGCAACCTCAACAATGGCTCAGAGGCCTCGCGAAGCTTAGCACAAGATGTTTTAAGGGCCTCGACTTTCTCATTATAAGCGGCGTATTGCGCCCGCGTCTTCAACTTGTAGTCTGCAAGCAAAATAGATTATTAAGAAATACCAAGAAGACAACGAAGGCAAGGGAGGTCCAAGCTGCTGAGCGTACCTTGTAACTCCTCCAATTTCAAGTTGGAGGCCTCCGAGGCCTTAAGTTGCCCTTGGAGCTTTGCAATAGTAGAATCCCAAACTGACACAGAGATAAGGAAATCAAAAGACCAGACGATTAAACGAGAGCACAGGATGGTCCAGGAAATATCTACCTCGAAGGGAGCCAACAACATCTAGCTTCTCCTGCCATAGGATTTTCTTCTCTTCCCGCAAGGCCTGAACTTCTAACCGAAGATCTTGCAGCTCGGCTGCATGTCTAGCTTTGATCTACTCCAAGTCGGCCAGATATTCCTGGCGCGTCCTGACCTCCGGGAGCTTCTTTTGGAGGTATTCAGATTTTTCGCAGAGCGTTCTCCCAATTTCTGTAACCATCACAGGGAAAGGTGACAACATGCTAACCGGCACAAGCAAGAAGGTGACAAGAGTAGTGAAAATATTACTCGGGCCAGGCGAGCACAAGCGGCAGCGTGACTATAAAAGTCATTCCTTTCTTCCTCCTCCGCTGGGTTGTCGAGGGACTTCAAGCCGTCTTCCTCATCAACCCACGCGGTTTGCATTATGAGTTGGGGGCGAGCAAGAGTCGGCGGATCTCGGAAGATCTCTTCTACCTCGAGGGATGGACGGGAGATGGGCTCCCAAGCAGTGGGACCCGATGTCGAAGCACGGGGTGTTGATGAAGGCGGTTGTGGTTCAGAGGGCGCCCCGGTGTCTCCAGACGAGGCAGATTGTGGGGCTTCCTCAACCAGGTTAGTTACATCCTGGGACTCAGTTCTCTCAGGGGCCCCAGATGGTGTCTCGACGGGAATATCATAAGAAGGATTCCTATAAGAAGAACGATTGGTGAATAAGCCGGCAAAACGCGTCGAATAGGAGTCAATGGGACATCCAACCTGTTGGACTTCTTTATCCTCATCGGGGGTTTCTTTCGAGTGGCAGAACCACTTTCGGAGGGACCAGTCGGGGCGCTATGATCTGGAACCCTGGGCTGCTCCCAAATGCTCGAGTCACTCGGAATTGGACTCGGTTGTACCACGGGCTTATGTGGAATGGGAACTGAAGGCACCGGGGCTTGTGCTGGCAGTTCTTGGATTTTGGGACCACCAGTCGGGCGCAGAGGCTTCGGAGGGTCCTTGATAATTGTTTTCTTCCCCGGCAGGGTCTCCAACTTGGGAGCTTGCAGGTCGCTTCTAGTGGGCGCTCTTATTTACAGGCATTTCTGGGAGAGGCGCATCACTAAAGAGAGCCAATCGATCCTGGAAAGGAGTATTAAACAGTTAAAAGTCATTCAAAGATGAATGTGGAAGTCTATCAGCTAAACTTTCTTACCTCAAGAGGAGGATTTGATGCATTAAAGGACTTTGGGCATCTGGCGGTGGACATCTCTACGCTTGGGATAAAAAAGTCGCCTACCCGAGCATATACCTGCTCCTTCGATGCTGTTTCGGGCAGTTCCCGGGTCGGATCGTCCCTTCCTTCAAATGCATATCCCAGATGGACTCGCACTTTTAGAGGTTGTATCCGGTGAGCGACAAAATGGAGGGCCAGACCAACTCCCGTGAGACCGTCTTCCTTTAATTTATCAATCAGCACCAAGAGATCCTGCACCTGATCCATATCGCCAGCATTGGGAACAGATGTCCAAGAGAGGACACCTTAGTCCGGCGCCTGACAAAAGAAGGGAGAGCAGGATCAGGATTGGCACAATAGAACCATTCCTGGTGCCAGCCTTTATTTGAAGATTTGAAAGGAATGGCAAAATAGGTTTTCTTTAATCCTTCCCGCAATTGAAATCCGACTCCTCCAATTACCTTGGGGTCGCTTTTTGAGGGATAAGGCTTTAAAAGGTAAAAGTGGCAAAAGAGATTGAAATGAGGGAGGATGCCCAAGAATGCCTCGCAGAGGTGAATGAAGATGGAGATTTGCAGGATAGAACTAGGATTCAAGTTCACTAATTCAATACCATAGAAAAAGAGAAGACCGCGAAGAAAAGCACAGGCAAGAAGGCCTAGCCCGCGTTGTAAGAAAGATTCGAAAACCACAATTTCTTCAAAATGAGGGGTAGGGATGGATTCACCTGCGACTGGTCGTGCGAAAATTAAAGTCAGGGCTGGAAGAACCCCGTCATCCACCATGGACTTCAACCGCTCTTCCGTCGTTATCGAGGTGGTCCAATCTTGGGGCACAGGCAACGAGGAAGTGTCTTTGGAAGAATGAGAAGACATTTTCGGAGGAAAGATCAACGATAGCGCAAAAATGCGAGCGCAGTAGCAGTTAACCCTAGCGACGGAGATGTCAGAGAGACAAGGAAGCAGAAGGGGCAGGAGTGTGCGGTGGAAAAAATGAACCATCGATCAATGCACGGCTTAGTCTTAAAAGGAGTGAAAAATCAGATTTTCGCCGAGTCGGCGGGAAAAGGATTGCAGGACACCTAACCCTGCTCTATGCTTCGTAATGATTCGCTAGCTCGGCGTCCTGACATACGGAGGCAGTTATGGTTTGACCAAGTCATATTTGGGACACGTTGCTCCCCACGATGGGATGTTTAACCACTTATCGAACTAAGCGGGACGTGGATATCCTCTAGTTTGGATTAAAAATATCTTCTCGTGATATACCCCACGTTGGGTCGCTGGTTGTTACCGCATGGCGGAATCATATATCACGGGTTGAGCCTGATAAGGCACGGATCCAATGGTATGGCCCAAGATGGGTCGATAAGCTGTGCATCGTAATAAACGAGTATGGATACCATTCGGGTAAACCTTGATATGTCCCAAGACGGACCAAAGCTATATCCTACAGCAGTCGGATATGGGTATCACTCGGCCAAGAGCCATGTAAATATGATATGCTCCAAGTCGAGCCTAAGCTATATCCTACAACAGTCGGATATGGGTATCACTCGGCCAAGAGCCATGTAAATATGATTGCTCCAAGTCGAGCATAAGCTATATCCTACAACAGTCGGATATGGGTATCACTCGGCCAAGAGCCATGTAAATATGATATGTCCAAGTCGGACCAGAGCTATATCCTACAGCAGTCGGATATGGGTATCACTCGACCAAGAGCCGTGCAAATCTTAATATGTCCCAAGTTGGACCAAAGATATATCCTGCGACAGTCGGATATGGATATCACCCGACCAAAGAGCCATGCAAGCTTTGATATGCTCCAAGTTGGGTCTAAGCTATGTCTAACGACAGTCATAGATATCACTTTGAAGGTATTTCTTTATTATATAAATTCCCCAGGCACTATACCTGGAAAAAGACTCTCTTACATTTACAGGAGCATTATACTTCTCCGCGGTGCACACGACCAAGCGCCTCCACGAGAGCTTCCTTAGCCCTATAAAGGGCGGGAACAATCTCGAGGAAGGTGTCAACGGTGGTGCGGTCGAGGGCAACAACCTCTTCTTCAGCCCATTCGGCCATGGCAGCGTCGCATAGCGCCCACTCCTCGGCAAGTTCTGGATCCCGGTTGTCCATGAAATCCCATAGGAAGAAGGTGGAGCTTGGTGTAGGAAAATGGAGGACTAAACATGAGAGAATAAATTCTAAAAGCACTGGTTCGCCTTTTATAGCTGATACAGTAAGGTTGAAGCAAATGCGAAGATGTAATGACATCAAAAGCCGAGGAGACTTGGAGTTAAGATAGTTTCAGAAGCCAAAGAGGTTTTCGGAAAATGAATTGACACAAGAAGTCAAAACAACCTCGAAGACTGTCCGGTATTGATCCTTGAAGAGGAAGGGTATTAGGGTTTCGCCTCGAGCGGGAAGAAATATCTAATCTTCATATGAGATATGGGTCAGATCCACGAAGCTACCCATAATAAAACTGTCAAACGGAAGATTATAATCAGTTGGAACAAAAAACTGGGGGTTATATTCGAGTCCTTCATAATCCCCTTGCTTTAAGGAGAAGCATTCAAATCAAAGAAGAAACCAGTCAGAGGTTTATGCTGAAAGCTGAGAACGTTGATCCAAAGTTGAGACCCAGATAAAGATATAGCAATCGGATCATGAATCACTCGGGGGCTACTGTGGAATATAAGAACCCAGGTGTCTTCATAACCGGCCCAGAAGTGCCTAAGGGAGAGACAGGGCCGAGCGGAAGGCCCAGAGGATAAGCTCCGCACCAAGCCTTACTGTCGTGCGCAGGGGGATATATCCTAGAGAAAGTTGAACAAATATTTAGATAAGAGATATGATTGTAATCTGAGTTGTTAGCAGGATAAGATAAAGATGTAAACTCTATCTTTAAAAAATTAGAATCCAATAACCGATCGGAATCCCTTAACCGATCGGGACTCTGTAAACTGCCCCACCCCCACTATATAAGGGAGAGGGCGGGCAACAACAGAGGAATGAGCAATCTTAGATCCAAGAGATCCAAATAATCCCAGCACATAGGACTAGGGTATTACCTCCTTCGTTGAGGGCCTGAACCTGTCTAAACCTTTGTCTTGTGTGACCTTTGAGTTTTAGATCTAGCGCCTGCCCCATAATTTCATTGCCGACCACAAAAGTCGACACACGCCTTCCTAGGGCCTATAAAGCCGCGTTAAGTTCTGCATCATGAACAACAGCTCTCACCGTGTTGTTTTCCCCAAATTCGTTAGCGAAGGTGTCTTCGTTGCGCAGAACGAGCTCGTTAGAGGGTTGAACCGCACTGCCACTATGTTTTTCGTCGTTTGCCACTGTTCGTCACGCCTTGGAGGAAGCCAAGGGGGTGTTCGTGTTCGCCGAGAGAAGATTGATCAGATCAGCGTGAAGAGGAGCCAGATTCGTTGCGAAATCGTCGTGCCCTAGGTCATCATCTCCATTGCCGGTAAGCTGCGCCACTGTCGCCATGTTGCTGGGGCTCGAACTTGGTGAGCCTCGGATTGGGTTGGGTCGCTGATGAACGTCGCGTGTTAAACTTCATTAGCTCTTCCCCACCGTTGGATCTATGGCTCGTGTCTAGGATTGCGCCACGTGTTCGCGTCATTAGTAACCTCACTGGTAGTCATAGCCGTCTGATTTATCGAGGACGCTTGGATGGGCACCACGTGTTCGCATCGGGTTGTGCCGCGTGGCGGCTATCGGTGGCGTTGTGTGTTTTCGCTGGGTCAGGCTGACGTCATCATACGACGTCAGCATTGACATCAGCGGGTGCACGGCATAGCGCTGGTAGTCCATGGTGGACTGAGTTCATGGCCACGTGTCTCCACCTGATTGGTTGCTGGCGCAATAGAAACCTTTTTCTATAGAAAAATAATTCGAGTTATTATTGATTTTTCTAATATTCAAGTTTTTATGATTTTTGAATCTTCCACAAGCCCGTTCTTCCTCATACAAACACCGATTGAGGTGATTCAAATTTCTAAAAATTTATAAAATTCAGATATATTTAATGGATAATTTTATTTGATTTTTAGAGTTTGTTTTCTCTCTATTTTGGTGTTTATTTGTTGTTCTCTCTCATTTTGCGTAGACGTTGAATTGTGCCACGCATCCGAGGAAGATTTCTCGAATCAAGACCAAGGTCCAGAGCAAGAATAAGGTCTTTATTAAGGCAAGTTGTGCTTTGATCATGTTGAACCCAAGTTTACAAAATCGCTATATTGTTTTTACCTTATTGCATATTATTTCACACATACAAATTGGGATTGGCTATTATACCAATTTGATATAAACACTACCTTGTCATTTGTATGCCAGAATCTATTGTCACCCTAGATTGGTTCACTATAGTTGGATGTTATTGAAATCAACATGGGAAGGTTAGAATGTCATAGTTGCTTAGCCATGCCATGTCATCACATCTACATGAATCATCAATGTTTAATCTTGACTAATGGAATATGGAACAATAATATGAACTTGTGTGTCATGTGAGATCACACAATGAGATTGAGTTGTAGTGGCGAGTCGTATCACGCAACGATATTGAATTGTTGATGGCACGCGGTGCTTGGTAATCAACTGGGGTGGTAATAACTTAGATTACGGCAAGTGACAAGGGGCGAGTATGCCAAGGTGGGCCCGATGGACAAAGGGTATTTGGAAGCCTTGCTTCGATCATCCTAAGGACTTAACCTTGCAAGCCTTTGACCTGAGTCAAGCATGCAACCACATGTCTGGTATGGGACAACCTAGCTGATTAATTTGCAATACCCTAGCTTGGTACTATCAATGGCGGTGTGAGTTCTCGAGTAATGGAGCAACTCACATGGCGCAAGAGGGGGGCTCTAGATGTTGTTTTCAGACCCACCAGTGTTGAAACCTTAGTGGGTAGTACTGGGTTAAGCTAGAGCATTGTAAAGGCTTTGTCATGATCTCTCCACCGACACACCAAAGGAAGTGTGTTAATTGCATGGCAACTAGAGACGGTCATGTCATGTGGGTAAAGTGCATAACCTCTGTAGAGTGTGAATCTATTCAGATAGTCGTGCTCGCGGTATTGAGCAATGCTCGAGAATTACTGTTAAGGGTTAGTTTAATTAAAGGGAAAACTTGGTTGTGATGGCGGGATTGCCATATGGAAGGTTGGAACTTGATTTAGGATTGGAAACTTAGTTTATTTGGAAAATGTTGAATCTTTCTACTACTGTTATTTGTTTTACAGTCTTTACAATCTATTTATTGTATTTGTTCATAAATGCTGCTTATTGCAAAATAGCCATAATAGCCTTTTCCTTTGGAATAAGCCTTGCATATAGTTGCATAGAATTGCATTCTGTGCACAACTTGTTGAGTGCTTTAGGTACTTCCCCTTGCCCACAACAACATCATCAGTTGAGGAGTCTACATCCATGCTGGAGAAGGAATACCAGGAGGAGACAAATGTTTAGGGTGCGAGCCTTGTCAATTGCCTGTGGTATACTGAAGGGTTGTCTATGTTTTCATTCCGCTGCAGTTTAATTTGTTGTTTAGCCTTGCAAGGCATAGTCATGTAAGTTGACCATAAGGTCATTCAACTAGTATTATTTAATATATGATGTCTTTCATAATGTTTTCGCTGTGTATGATTGTGATATTTACCGATGTTGAGCATGTGTGCACTAGCGTGATCCTGGACTAGTGCAGTATACACAGAGGGTCTGGATTTGCATATTCAGGTCCCGACAGAGGTGGTATCAGAGCCATACTGACTGTAGGTCTTGACCCTAGATAGTCTGGTCGTCTCTATAGGACTTTCATAATTAATTTCTAAAGGAAAGAATTAACTCGGAAGAATAATACATTCTTGACTTATCTCATTTTCTATTCCTTTCCTTGCCAAAAATTTCTTTTTTCCCTTGCTGAATTTCTTTCTCTCTCCCTTGCTAGATTGAATTAAAATCTTATCTGAGTTGTCTTGGTAGTTGATGACATGCCAAACCTTAGGATAAAGCATCGGGTGCTTGCTGTCAACCCTGAAGACCATGAAGGAAGGAATCATCAAGCATGAGGAGTAGATTGATGAAGTCTTCCAGAAGCTAGAAGACCTATGTTTCGAGTAGTCAGTTGAGACTCATGTGTGGGAGTCGCGTCTTCTAAGATAGGAGCGTCACCATGTAGGCAGCAGTTTTGTGTGCTTAGGTTAAACTGGTTCTTTGTTGATTGTGCAGTATGTGTTGCATAGCTCTTAGGCTTATGTAAGCAACCATAACAAGTTATTAATATTGCTTGCTTAAATTGATTGGGTTAAACCTATCTCCCCTGCTTTAGGATCCCTGCTTCTTACCTATGCTATTTCCCTCTTCCCTAACCCTGTAAAGCAATCTGAAGGACCATATGGTGGTTTATCCAAATTTGTGATGAGTATTTGACTAAATTTGAGCTTGGGTTGCTCTTGTTTGAGTTTGATTTGAAATAGATTTTCAATTGGAAGCAATTTGAGGTCTTCTCTGTTTTCCCGGTGCTACCGGTCAGATCGAGTAAAAATGAATTTTAATGAGTGGACTTTGATGGATTTATTACACATCTTTGTGGGCATTGCTATGTGAGGAGTTTTCTTGTCTTTGATGGTTGCAGGACGACGGTGCTAAGTCATGGTGAGACGAAGGATGGCCGAGACTAGGCGAGGAGCGTCGGAGCTCCAGACGGTCAGGGATCGCCAGAAGATGATCGGAGATGGAGTCCGTGCAAGCCATGAAGACAAGGAATGGATGTGATGCTAGCAAGATGCTGCTCGGATCGATGAGGGCCGTCGGATTGCGGTCTAGTTGATAGGATAGCGAGTCTAGTTAGTATGCTTTGAAAACCGTGCAAGAAAACCCATTTGTGTGGTGAGTTTTGGGTAAACCCTTGCATGGCTGGTTGAGTGGGTTAATCCTAGCCCTTGTTGGATGCTCTAGGGTTTAGAGGCTCATCCAAGGATGGTAGGTGGCCCAAGAGTTGTATAAATAGGGGTGGAGGGGTAGCCTTCCCCCCTTCAAGGTTTTGAGGTTTTTGATGCTCCTTTGAGCTTTGCCCACATGAAATGTGAGGCTTTGTAACCTCTCCTTGCAGAAATGAAATGTTCTTCATTTATGTTCATGTTTCATTTCTTTTAGCATTTACATTACGCATTTAAATTACGCAATTTAAATTCAGTATTTACTTTCCCGCATTTACATTCTCGCAATTTAGTTTATCGCAATTTGGATTTGCCTCCCCTCCTTCTAAATGCTATTCTTCTAAGATGTCTTGAGAGTCTTCATATGGTTTTACATCTTTCTTGTACCCTAGGATAGACTAGAGATCAAGTTATTTATCAAATTGCAAATCTGTCCAAAACTTGTTCTTCGCGCAGCAGTCAGTCTTTGATTTTTATAAAAATATACAAAAATTCTTTTTAAGTGATTCTTATTGGAGAAGGTGCACGACTCATATATCCATCTCTAGAAAATTTATGAGTCTACTGGTTGCAACGTTTGAGCGCTATGATGTGAAAACCGAGCCTCAAACATTCTGTTCGAAGTTCTTGACTGTCTGTAATGCTTGATTTTTCATGTTTATTGTACAAAGATTTTTGAGGTGATTTTTGGTGGAGTGTTTCACGACTCAGCTGTTCACATGTAGAAAAATTCTCAAAAATTTTAGAGCAACATAAACTCACCAATCACCTGCTCCAATTGAGGACAATTCCTGGAAAATCTGCTTTTACTTTTCTGGGAAGAGACTTTGGTGTTTTAGCTTTATCTCTTTTAGAAAAGTAGCCTTTGAGTTGATTCCTCTTTGTTTGGACACTTCACATCCAGGATTGTGATTAAAAATCCCTCACATGATTCATGATTCTCATCCATGCAAGCTAGGGGTACACATAGTTGTCTAATTCTTCGGGTTTTGGAGGGTGTGCGAATCTGAGAAACACCAGTTTGAAGGAAAATCTTTGGGTGTTTCAGATTTTTATTGCGAGATTGTTTGGAGTACTTTGAGTAGGGGGAAATTTTATTTGGGATCATTCACCCCCTCTAATCTCCATTTCGATCTTTCACAATCAAGCAGATGGTTCAGATTAGTGGTAACAACAGAATCAGTGGAAGTGGTAATCAACTTAGTTAGAATCTCAATGATGGATCAACTTCTCACCCATCACTACAGATGGATATGCAGAGTTTTGGAGTGTTTCTGACAGTTCAAACTCAGTTGATGCATGCAATGATGAATCAAACGCATAATATGATCGATCAAGCCAATGTCAACATAGTGTCCCAAGTGTTATCAATGATCCCTGTTCTTACTCAAGGTTATCAGAATTCATAAGGACTTGTCCGCCGACGTTTTCAGGAAATGTTTCATCTTCGAAAGCGGAAGATTGGCTTAAAATTATTGAGAGAAAGTTACTCATTGCTCAGTGTGAAAGTGCTAAGAAAGTCATGTATGCCTCTTATCTACCGGAAGGAATTCCTGCTGAATGGTGGAAGAAGTACTGTGCTATCCATGAAGCCCCGTAGAATATCACTTGGACTGAGTTTGTTGCTACTTTTCGTGATCTCTTTGCTTCACCAGAGAATAGTATAGCCACAGTGAATTCAGAGAAGAATGATACCCCTGCACCTTATTCGATATCTAGACGATGTTCTTTGAAGTGTTGTCAACCAAACAAGTCAAAAGACCGTGCATGTAATCGCTGTGGAGAAATAGGACATAGCTCTGATGAGCATGCGATCAATTGCTCTAGTTGTGAAGGAAACCATCCTCTAGGAGAGTGTCCTATGAGCAACATCACATGTTACCTTTGTGAAGGTTAAAATCACTGCCCAGCTGAATGTCCCTTGGATCCGATAGTTACTATTGTGACCCAGAATCAGCGAGAGAATCTTCGAGCCGCAGTTGCTCAAGAACTATCAAAAGGAAGTGGAATACCAGTTGTATATACTAGGTCGTTTGAGGAGCTAAAGACGCACCACTCCGATCCTATCAGCTTTCATCAGGAAAGCAGTAAGTGGCAATCACCAACAACAAGTTTCTTGTGTGATGAAGAAGGTCATTGGGCTAGGGAATGCCCTGTGAAGCAACCAGTCCTGACGCAACAAGAAGAGAGTGATGTACATGTGGTTGCACCCAATAAGTCACAACGATGCAAACACTTGTGTTACTACTATCGTGAGGAAGGCCATTTTGTTATGAAATGCCCGCGAAAGAATCTAGAGTCTCCTACAGATGCGGTCATTCCGAAAGTTACCTCAGTCATGTTCATAACGCCAAGAGTGAGTGGTGAAGTTGCAAGAGACGTTGGTCCAGAGAACCAGTTGAAGAAAAGACGTTTGAGTGAAGACACTACCACGATCAATAAAGGCTCAAGAATGAGAGTTTGTCCTAAACTCTGTTATACCTACAACAAGCCCAGTCATTTTGCCAATAATTGCCCTCATAAGAAGTGATCACACCAGTTCAAGTCAGTCTCAATTATGTTCCAGTCAAAGCTTCAGCGCCAACGCCAATCGAGGAAGTTTAGATCAATTATTTTGCCTTGTGCAAGTGTCATATCTCTACTTGTAAAAGAAAGTGATTAGTGATGAATTCCCTGTAAAGATTCCTTGTTTAAAGTGATAAAGTACAGATGGTAATATATTGGTATGTGAAGTGTTCAAATAAAGGTATCAATGGTAAATGAATGGTCAGATGTTTCCCTGGGTATTCACCTGTGTTGATGTTTCACCTGAAGATGTTGCATGCGCAATGATGGTTAGTTCAGTGATGTTCCTGAAGCTTGTCAGTTCGGAAGAATTGCCGTTGTCAGAAAATACAGTATTGCTTGATCTAACCTTGAATGTGATGAAGTTAAGTTGCTTATTGTTGGAGAAAAGTTCCTAGTGAACGATATTGGATATCATACCCGAGATGCTACTCTTGAAATGGATTGGTCATCCGGACATAAGGCCGTCTTGAAGTTTGGTTGAAGAGTTGTGTCAGCTAAAAGCCCTTAAGGCGAAAAAATGGAATTTCAAGCGACTGCTTGTTGTGTTAGTCAGCCGATGGTTAAAAGTGTGGAAGTTGCTAGCGTAGAAGATGTGCCAGTTGTTAGAAATTATTCGGATTAGTTTTTCGAGCATTTGTCTAGTATACTACCAGATCGAGAAATCAAGTTTGTTATTGAGTTAGTGCCTAGTACAGCGCCAAAAGCGGAGAGACCTTAACGAATGCCTACCGATGAGCTAGTTGAGACGAAGAAGCAGATCGAAGAGTTGTTAGAAAAATGTTTCGCTAGAATCATTTTGTCACCATAGGAAACGCCTATTCTGTTTAAAGATGGGAGCTTAAGGATATGTATCGATCATCGAGCATTTAATGAAGTGATGATTAAAGAATAAGTATTCGTCGCCAGGATCGATGAATTGTTTGATCAGTTAAGAAGAGCGGGAGTTTTCTCAAATATAGATCTTCGATAGGGTTATCACTAGTTAAAGATTCATGCAGAGAATGTTTTTAAGTCAGGATTTTATACATGATATGGACAATATGAGTTTATAGTTGTGTTTGCTAGAATGATCAATACCATCACATAATTTATGAACCTGATGAATGAAGTCTCATGGAATAGTTGGACAAGCTGTTGTCGTGCACATAGACGATATTCATGTTTACTCCAAGTCAAAGGAAGAGCATGCAGAACATTTGAGATTGGTTTTGGAAAGACTGCGAGAGCAACAGCTATATGCTAGGTTTAGCAAGTGTGATTTTGGAAGGAGAAAGTTGAATTTCTTAGTTATGTGATGACTACTAAAGGAGTTGCTATTGATCCGAGCAAAGTGGAAGTAATGTTGTATTGCGAGCAACCAAAGTCTGTTACCCGGATTCGTAGTTTTTTGGGAATGGCGGGATATTACCATCATTTAATAGAAGGGTTCTCAACATTTTCTGAACCCCTTACGCAATTGTTGAAGAAAGAGAAAAAGTTGCATGGACACCAGAGTGCGAAAAGAGTTTTCTGCAATTGAGGAAACGTTTGACGACAGCACCTGTCTTAGTGTTGCCAGATGTGCAGAATAGTTTTGATATATATTGTGATGCTTCAAGACAAGGTCTTGGATGTGTGTTGATGCAGAATGCCAAAGTGTTTGCCTACGCATCAAGGCAGTTGAGGCCGCATGAAGAGAATTATCCTACGCATGATTTGGAGTTAGCTGTCGTAATGCATGGTTTGAAGTTGTGGCGTCAATATCTCATTGGAAACAGATGTGAGATATATACAGACTACAAGAGTTTGAAATATATCTTTACTCAGTCAGACCTTAATATGAAACAGAGAAGGTGGTTGGAGTTGATTAAGGATTATAATGTTGGAATCCATTATCATCCTGGAAAGGCTAATGTGGAAGCCGATGCTTTGAGTTGCAAAAGTCATAGTGCAAATATGCTGATATCAAGTGATCGATCAGAATTGTGTAATGAGTTTCAGAAGCTAAAATTGGAAGCTGTTCCACAAGGATTTTTAGCTATCTTGGAAGTAAAGCCACTTAGAAGATCAAATCAGAGAAGGTTAGAAAGTTGATGAAAAGATCAATAGACTTAAGTCCAAGAATGGTGAAGGTTTAGCTAAGGATTTTACTTTGGATGATCAAGGTACTATGTGATTTAAAGATCGAATTTGTGTATCGAATAAGAGGGAGCTTAAGCAGTTGATTCTTGAGGAAGCTCATAATTCCAAATATTCGATTCATCCAGGAAGTGCTAAGATGTACCAAGATCTTAAGGAAAGGTTTTGGCGGCCTAACATGAAGCGTGAAGTACCTGAGCACGTTGCTCTGTGTGATGTATGTCAAAGGGTAAAAGCCATGCATCAAAGACCCGCTGGTTTGTTACAGCCATTGAAGGTTCCAGAATGGAGATGGGAGGAAATCAGAATAGATTTTATTACCGATTTGCCTAAGACTCAGAGAGGTTATGATTCTATTTGGGTCATCGTTGATCGGTTGACCAAAGTTTCTCACTTCATACCAGTAAAGACTACATATTTGGGAGATTTGGATTGCATAAGGGAAATCGCTTGGTAGAACTATATATGTCAAGGATTGTGTGTTTGCATGGAGTGCCCAAGAAGATTGTGTCAGATAGAGGTACCCAATTTATCTCAAGATTTTGGAATAAGCTGAAGGAAGCTATGGGAACTCATTTGAATTTCAGTACAGCGTATCATCCACAAACAGATGGTCAGATTGAAAGGGTTAATCAGATTTTGGAGGATATGTTGAGAGCTTGTGCTTTAGCTTATGCTATCTAATGGGATAAGTGTTTGCTGTATGCAGAATTCAGTTATAATAATAGTTATCAGACTAGTTTGCAAATGTCACCGTTTGAAGCCTTGTATGGTCGTGCCTGTCGTACCCCGTTGAATTGGAATGACACAGGGGAGCGTTTGGTATTTGGGCCTGAGATTCTCAAAGAAGCTTAAGAGCAAGTTGCAATGATCAGAGAGAGGTTGAAAGTAGCACAACCCAGACAGAAGAGCTACGCTGATAATCGTCATCGTGATTTGAGTTTTGAGCCAAATAATTATGTGTATCTCAGAGTTACCCCTCTTAAAGGTGTTAAAAGGTTTCACACTAAAGGGAAGCTTGCACCAAGATATGTTGGTCCGATCAAGATTTTGAGCCGACGAGGAGAGGTTGCTTATCAGTTGGAATTGCTGCAATCATTGGCAGGAGTGCATGACGTGTTTCACGTGTCCCAGCTTAAGAAATGTCTCAGGGTGCCAACAGAACAGACGCCATTAGAAGTAATTGAACTGCAAGAGGATTTGACCTACAAGGAGCAGTCGATCAAGATTTTGGATATGATGGAGCGCAAGACCAGAAACAAGTCTGTCTATTTTTGCAGAGTTCAGTGGAGCAATCATTTTGAGAGTGAACCTACCAGGGAGCGTGAAGAAGATCTGATGTCAGAATTTCCAAACCTATTCTCTATTCAACCCTGAATCTCGGGGTCGAGATTCTATTAAGGTGGAGGTTTTTAACATCCCAAAATTTATCTCAAAATAATAAAATAATTTTATTTGTGCATTTTTTGAATTTTGTGAATTTTCTGGAATTTATTTTATATTTTTGAATTATGCCTTTTTCGGATATTATTTTAAATCTGTAAATATTTTAAATGAAGTTTTATGAGAAATATTTTACTTGACTTCAAAATGTCTCAAATTATTTTTGAGATTTTTCTTGGATTTTTCCTGGTATTTTATCTGCCCTAAACGAATTAATTGAATTACTAGAAATATTTTAAAAGTTAAAAGCTTTGAAAATATAAGAATAGTTATTGGGCCGAAAATCGTTAGTCATTCTGGCACGCAGCCTGCTCAACCCGTTGCAGCCCAAATCACATCGAAACCCTAATCGCGTGTAGAGTGAGTCGTTGGATTTTGATCGTGTGGATCAGATTAGGCCACGTTTCCAAGTGCAGTCGACCGTCCGTTCATCGACGCGTGTTCGGATGAGATTGCATCTTCTCCATGTCGTCGGAGGACTTTGAGTTTGTTGCGCTGTCGCCGAATCCGTTGAGGTCTCCGATTCAAGCACGCCTTCATAGGGCCTATAAAGCCGCTTAAGTTCTGCATCATGAACCGCAGCTCTCGCCACGTCATTTTCCCCGAAGATCATTAGCGGAGGTGTCTTCATTGCCAGAACGAGCTCATTAGAGGGTCGAACCGCACTGCCGCTGTGTTTTTCGTCGTTGGTCGTTGTTCGTCGCGCCTTTGAGGAAGCCAAGGGGGTGTTCGTGTTCGCCGAGAGAAGATTGATCAGATCAGCGTGAAAAGGAGCAAGATTCGTCCCAAATCGTCGTGCCCTAGATCATCATCTCCATTGCCGGTAAGCTGCGCCACTGCCGCCATGTTACCGAGGCTCGAACTTAGTGAGCAATCGGATTAGGTAGGGCCGCAGATGAACGTCGCGTGTTAAACTTCATTAGCTCCTCCCCGCCGTTGGATCTGTGGCTCGTGTCTAGGATCGCGCCACGTGTTCACGTCATTAGTAACCACACCGGTAGTCGTAGCCGTCTGATTTATCGAGGATGCTTGGATGGGCAAGACGTATTCACATCGGGTTATGTCGTGTGGCGGCTATCGGTGGCGCTGTGTGTTTTCGCTGGGTCAGGCTGACGTCATCATACGACATTAGAATTGACATCAGCGCGTGCACGGCATAGCGCTAGTAGTCCATGGTGGACTGAGTTCATAGCCACGTGTCTCCACCCGATTGGTTACTGGCGCAATAGAAACCTTTTTCAGTAGAAAAATAATTCGTATTATTATTGATTTTCTAATTTTCAAGTTTTTATGATTTTTGAATCTTCCACGAGACCGTTCTTCCTCATACGAACTCCGATTGAGGTGATTGAAATATCTAAAAATTTATAAAATTGAGATCTATTTAATGGTGAATTTTATTTGATTTTTAGAGTTTGTTTGCTCTCTGTTTTGGTATTTATTTGTTGTTCTCTCTCGTTTCGCGTAGACGTTGAATTGTGGGACGCATCCGTGGAAGATTTGTTGACTCAACACCAAGGTCCAGAGCTGGAATAAGGGCTTTATTAAGGCAAGTTGTGCTTTGATCATGTTGAACCCATGTTTACAAAATCGTTATATTGTTTTTACCTTAATGCATATTATTTCACACGTACAAATATTTCAATTACCATAATCTATTGTCCCCCTAGATTGGTTCACTATAGTTGGTTGGTATTGAAATCAACATGTGAAGGTTAGAACGTCATAGTTGCTTAGCCATGACACGTCATCACATGTACGTGAATTATCAATGTTTAATCTTGACTAATTGAATATGGAACAATGATATGAACTTATGTGTCATGTGAGATCACAAAATGAGATTGAGTTGTAGTGGCGAGTCATGTCACGCAACGATATTGAATTGTTGATGGTAGGTGGTGCTTGGTAATCAACTGGGGTGGTAATCACTTAGATTGGGGCAAGTGACAAGGAGCGAGTATGCCAAGGTGGGCCCGATGGGCATAGGGTATATGTAAGTCTTGCTTCGATCATCCTAAGGACTTAACCTTGCAAGCCTTTGACCTGAGTCAATCATGCAACCACATGTCTTGTATGGGACAACCCGATGGGCAGATGATTAATTTGCAATGCCTTAGCTTGGTATTATCAATGGCGGACTGAGTTCCCGAGTTATGGAGCAACTCACATGGCGCAAGAGGGGGGCCCTGGATGTGGTTTCCATACCCACCAGTGTTGAAACCTTAGCGAGTAGTACTGGGTTAAGCTAGAGCATTGTAAGTTTTGGGCATGATCTCTCCGCCGACACACCAAAGGAAGTGTGTTTATTGCATGGCAACAAGAGGCGATCATGTCGTGTGGGTAAAGTGCATAACATCTGTAGTGTGTAAATCTATTCGGATAGCGGTGCTCGCGGTATTGAGCAATGATCGGGAATTACAGTTAAGGGTTAGTTTAATTAAATGGAAAACTTGGTTGTGATGGCGGGATTGCCATATGGAAGGTTGGAACTTGACTTAGGATTGGAAACTTGGTTTATTTGGAAAATGCTGAATCTATCTACTACTGTTATTTGTTTTACAGTCTTTACAATCTATTTATTATATTTGTTCATAAATGCTGCTTATTGCAAAATAGGCATAATAGCCTTTTCCTTTGGAATAAGCCTTGCGTATAGTTACATAGAATTGCATTCTGTGCACAACATGTTGAGTGCTTTAAGTACTCCCCCTTGCCCACAACAACAACATTAGTTGAGGAGTCTACATCCATGCTGGGGAAGGAATACAAGGAGGAGACAAATGTTTAGGGTGCGGGCCTTGTCAGTTGCGTGTGGTATACTTAAGGGTTGTCTACGTTTTCATTCCGCTACAGTTTAATTTGGTATTTAGCCTTGCGAGGCATAGTCATGTAAGTTGACCATAAGGTAATTCAACTAGTATTATTTAATATATGATGTCTTTCATAATGTTTCCGCTGTGTATGATTGTGATATTTACCGATGTTGAGCCTGTGTGCACTAGCGTGATCCTGGACTAGTGCAGTATACACAGAGGATCCGGATTTGCATATTCAGGTCCTGACAAGCAGAACCAAATATAATATCATGAACATAAATTTGACATACAAAGAAATCTCCATCAATTATTTTTGTAAAGAGTGTTGCATCAACCTTCGCAATTTTGAAACCTTTTGATATTAGAAAATCTCTAAGTTGCTCATACCATGCTCTAGGAGCTTGTTTGAGACCGTATAGCGCCTTAGAGAGTTTGTACACATGATTTGGATGTTTAGGGTTTTCAAAACTGAAAGGTTGTTCTACAAATACCAATTCAGATATTTGTCCATTTAAAAATGCACTTTTTACATCCATTTAAAAGAATTTGATATCAAAGCAAGTAAGATTCTAATAGCTTCTAATCTAGCTACGGGTGAAAAGGTTTCACCAAAATCCAAACCTTTGATTTGTGTGAACCATTGCGCCGCTAATCTAGCCTTATTTCTTACCATGATACCATTCTCGTCTTGCTTGTTTCGAAATACCCATTTAGTGCCAACGACGTTGTGATCCTTAGGTCTTTCATCTAGCATTTACACATCATTTTGAGCGAAGTTGTTAAGCTCTTCATGCATTGAGTTCATCCAATCCGGGTCATCTAGAGCTTCATCCACATGAGTAGGTTCAAGAGAGGACACAAAAGAATAATGTTCACAAAAGGAAGCGACACGAGATAGAGTTAGAACACCGTTACTAACATCACGCAATATTTGATCTATCGGATGATCTTTGGAGAGCCCATGATGAATTATTTCAGGTAGAGGTTGAGCTTGTTGATCATTCTCCTTCTCATCCACGTCTATGGGTTGAACTTGACTTGGCGTTGCGGAAGTAGATGGTTCAACTTGAGTGGATGAAGGTTGATCATCTTTATCCTCCTTTGGTTTGATGTCTCCAAACGTCATGTTCTTCATTGCTTCTCTTAGTCCTTCATCACCTATATCATCCAAATTTTCTTACTCGTCTTGAGAGCCGTTAGTTTCATCAAATTCAACATTGCAAGTTTCTTCAACAAAACCTTTATTCTTGTTAAAAACTCGATATGCTTTACTATTTGAGGAATAGCCAAGCAAGAAACCTTCATCACAATGACTTTGAAATTTTGAAAGTCGAACAAGCTTTTTCAAAATATAGCATTTGCAACCGAAAACTCGAAAACAAGAAATGTTCGGTCTTCTTCCAATGAGAAGCTCATAGGAAGTCTTTTTCAAAAGACGATGCAAATAAAGCCTATCTGTTGCATGGCAAGCGATA
Organism: Otatea glauca; assembly: GCA_036346275.1. Taxonomy (NCBI): domain Eukaryota; kingdom Viridiplantae; phylum Streptophyta; class Magnoliopsida; order Poales; family Poaceae; genus Otatea; species Otatea glauca. The sequence goes on along the minus strand of CM070725.1, from coordinate 23,893,220 downwards.
TTAATGGCTTCTGCCCAAAAACTATCGGCAGTGCTATACTCATCAAGCATAGTTCTTGCCATTTCAATTAGCGTTCGATTTTTCTGTTCTACAACTCCATTTTTCTCCGGAGTGTAGGTGGCGGAAATCTCGTGCTTTATTCCAAGTTCATTAGAATAATCTTCAATTCATGTATTTTTGAACTCGGAACCATTGTCACTATGAATTTTCTTAATTTTGAAATCAAATTCATTTTGAGCCCTTTTTGTAAAACTTTTAAAAATACTGGAGGTTTCAGATTTATCAACTAAAAAGAAAACCCAAGTATACCTTGAATAATTATCAACAATGACAAAACAGTAAGAATTATCTCTGATTCTCTTCTAGGTTGTCGGGCCAAACAAATCCAAATGTAAGAGCTCTAATGGTCTAGATGTGGACATGATACTCTTTGGAGGATGAGAACTAGCCACTTACTTGCTGGCTTGACAAGCACTACAAAGTCTATTTTTCTCAAATTTCCAAATCTAAAACCTTTGAACACTAAAGAATTATCATTTTCTTTAGAGATCACTACTCCATTCTTACAAAACATGCAAGTAAGACCAAGATCACAAATTTGGGCTATGGATAGCAAATTGAAATTCAATGTTTCAACTAATGAGACATTTGAGATAGAAAGGTCATTTGAGATAGCAATTTTACCCAATCCTAATATTTTTCCTTTGCTATTGTCTCCAAATGTGATCTTGTCATGTTGACCACTCCCCGATTAAAATGTGGTCAACATTTTCCGGTCACCGATCATGTGTTGAGTGCATCCACTATCCAACACCCAATGCCGTCCGCCGGTCTTGTAGTTCACCTACAAATGAAAATCAAGCCTTTTTAGGTATCCAAATTTGTTTGGGTCCTTGGAGTTCAGTAACTAAGGCTTTGGTTACCCAAATGGCATTCTTTCTGTGGCCAAGTATAGGAGTGCCAACAGACATAGAAATAATTTTACCAAAGCTATTTTTCTTAAGCACATAGCAAGAATCATAAATGTTGTTTTTGGATTCTTTGCCTAAAGGACAATCATTTGATAAATGACCTACATCATGACATTTATAACAAAGCCTCCCATTTGATTTTACAAACTGAGGAGCTTTGTTACTAATTTTCTAACCCTTCTTAGGAATATACCCAAGATCTTCTTTATTGTAGGAACATCTTTGACTATTCAAGATTTTATTTAGGGTATCCTTACCCTTAAAGCATCTATCTAAACTCTTGCTAAGTTAATCCACTTGTTCTTTAAGTTCATTATTTTCTACCATTAAATTTTGATGGCAACAAATTGAGCTAGCACATGAAGTTGAAGGCATATCAATTAAATTGTAAGCTCCCCATTTTTGATATTAAATACCAACAATGGGTTCCTTGTGCATACTGTACTAGTCCTATGATCAGTGGCTAGTACGCACATGTTACAAATTGAAATCACATCCATACACAATAATATTATGTACGCTAAGCGTCTTGAGATTACATAATAGAATTACAAGCCAAAAACTTGAAACTAGTAGCGGAAACATTATTTCTCTTGTAGTATGCCCATACACCCTCAGGCAACAAACAAGTTAAAGCCCTAGAAAAGATCATCATCATAACCCTCGAATCCTGAATGGTCGTAATGATCATCGAGGTATTCGAAATCATCACCTAAAACAACATTGATAACAAGATTGAGTACATTGTGTACTCAACAAGTCTTATAGTGTATCACAGATGCAATTATAAGTAAATGCAGGTTATAGCAATGGAAAGGTTTCTACATTTATTTTGCATTGGCAAATTAAAGCATAATCATAAACAAGATTGCATCTGAAGTTTGTAAAAGAGCATCTATTGTAATAACCAAGTATTAATTCAGCATAAATTAATCATCATAACACAGTCTACTGACTGATTCAATCCATTCCCATGTCATCCCCTGACATGAAGTATATTCCAAAACACCATTCCCCATCAAATCATTTTTGGAATATTAAAATTCTAACCATGTGACGACTTTACCAAGTGCCTTTAACCCTAGGCATGGCTAATTAATTAGATTTACACTCTACAGAGGTGTACAACATTACGCACAAGAAATGATCTGCCATTTTCGCCAGTCCAGTTGACACTCTTCCTTTGGGGTGTCGGCATGGCGATCATGACATAATCGTTACATTGTCTAGACCTAAATTTGCACCAGCCCGACAACATTAAATCCTTGTTATGGAGAAGAAACAAGATAGTGTATCCCTGTCATTTAAAGTGGTAATACAAGTAGTAATTCCCTGCGATAGAAGTTTCTTCCCATACCAAGGCATAAATCGTTATACCGATATGCATTTACCCACAACGAAGTGTGGAAGCCCCTCATAAGCATCCTAGAAAGGATTGCTCATACTATCTCCCGCCTACCAATGTGCAAAGACGGACCTAAGGAACTTAATAGATTATGGCTGTCCCATACCAGCACTAGTGGTTGTACGGTTTTCTTGGCTTGAAAATAACCCATAGCTCGATCCTTAATTCAACACGGGCAATACTCCTCCCTACACTACGTACAAGTTTAACCCTTGCACAACCGGCTATTGCCAATAATTGCCCGCATCTAAACCATAGCTTTACTTTGAGTTTTTACTCCAAATATTCACAATTGCCATCGTAGCAACCCAACATTTTTGAATTCCCAAGAAGCAGTTTGTTTTGATCATCTACCTCTTTGCTAAATGAGCATGGCTAAGCATGATTATTAACCGTATATTACCCAAGTTGACATTATGTAATGTCTATCCCTTTTTCTATGGTTATCAAAGCTCACATGTCCATATTTATCAAGGAAGTTCCACGATTTATCAGGTATACCTACCAATATTCCAATATAGCATATTTATGACAAGTATGCGCATGCATAATAGTTTTGCAAACATCGAAAAGTAATTATTTAAAGTAGTAGGTTCAAGATGAGCAAGGGGGTGCTTGCCTTGCTGGTTGTTGTCAAGTATAAAGTCCGGGTTATCGGCGAGGTCATCGTCTACTAATTCTGGCTAGTCAGAATCTACTCGTCGATCGTCAGGAATAACATACAATAAATAACGAACCAATATAAGGGCAAAAGGAAGACAGATAGAAAATCCAAATAAAAGCTTATTCAGAGAAACATGAGCGTTTATTGGTAAGGTTATGATTCGTGTTTACGTCGTTATACTGTCTTTTTATTTGTGGTTACATTTACTGCTTTTGGACTAAATGATATCAAGTATTTCTTGCTTCATATGAATTATTCATTTTATTTTAACGAATTCTAGATGCTAAAATTATTTGAAGTAGAAATATTTGTCTTACCATGATAACATAAAGTAGCATGTTGTTAATAGGATTCAGATGCAAAGCAATGTATTTAAAGACTTTTGAATTAAACATTTATCACCAAAGTTCTTGCTGCCATTCTATTATGAATGCATAACATATTAGGTTATTTACTAAATCTTCATGTATTAATTATTAGGTGCAGGTATGATCTTGTAAGAACACATACATATATATAATACTTTAAAAATATATATGAATATGCTAATCATGCTCTTCATACTAGAATACAGCCTATTTGCATAAACCATTATTCATCCAATGTTTTTACCTAGCCTAACATCATACTGCCATCATGCTGAAAAGAAATATGTTTAGCAACATCCTGAAATTTTTTTCTTATTAGTTTATTTATTATTGCATAATCATACTAATAATATTAGACTTCAACAAAAAAGACCTAAATCAACTAGTTACCTAAATATTTTTACATGAATGGGTTCCTAGCAGAATAAGGATCATAATAAAATTGGTTCCATGCAAATTCAACTTTATTTGCAAAGTTTCTACATTTAGTCTACTTTCATATCTACTATTCACCTTTGCTTTAAAATATTTTTCCAGAGTAGATTTTCAAAATATTTTTTACATATTCTGGAAGCTCTTGATTTTATATGAATTTATAAATTGGTTTCATCACATTTGGATATCAAATGCGAAAGATATTCAAGTTTGAATTTGAACTAGTTCTGAAAATGAAGAAAAATAACAAAATACGCCTTTGCTATACCGAAGGTGCCTTTTGCTTCGCGCCACAGTGCTGTTCAAATCCGACTGAGCCGCTGACATCTCGGGCCCACTTGTCAGCGAGACCGAACAAGGCACGAGCTAGGGCTCACCGCCGGCGAGGATCCGGTGATGTTCCGGTCCGGCCGAGGGCACGGTTAGCATCATCACCCTTTTGCGCACCTAAGGACAGAACCCATTCCTACCGACGACTAGCCGAAGCACCTCGCCACCGTGGACATACGGCGCCGGAGGAGGCGACGAGCCGTGCCGGCGACAGAGGGCATCCCCGATGGAATTGGTTCCACCTAAAAAATCAATGGGGCCCAGAGATTCCATTTTTATCGATTAGGAAGTGAGAGAAGTGACAGATTAGCTCACCACCGACCGCCGGTTTTGGAGAAGGAGGCTTGGTGGCGGCGAGGCTCTGATCGGAATTTCCTGAAAATGATAGAGGGTTTTTGATGCTTGTGAGCTGGGAATGCCATAACAGAAAGTAATTGAAGAATTGTTGCTTGTACCACCTTCAATCGAGCACGATCAGAAAACTAGGGTTCTTCAGCTGGTTCGGGAAATTGTGAAATTGACAGTGCTCGGTGGATGAAACTGGATGAAACAAGAGGGGTTTTTAAGCACGGTCTTTGGCGATCTTTCTTCGGTATTTATAGGCCAGGGGCGACGCTGTAGAGAATCTCACGCTGGGTGTGAACTCGGTTGAGTTTTGCGGTGCCAAAACAGGAAAAGGAATGGGCCGTTCTGCGAAAATTCAGAGCAAGGACATGGCGTGGCAAGCTAGTAATGAGGCGATTTCGTCGGGCGAAGCGCTGCTGCCGGGTGGTGATGCTACAGCCGGCGAAGCGGCTCCGATCACGCGCGAGCTTGGGTGTGAGAGGACAGGAAGAAGGTGGTGGCAGTGGCTGACAAGTGGGACCGCACAGTGGATTGGGCCCGCGCGGCAGCGAGAGAGGAGGAGAACTCCGGTTTTGACTACAAGAATGATGAGGACATCAATACCAACGATACATCCATGCCTACACAAGATACATCCACGCCTACACAAGTACCACTTGTTACTGGTCCTATTACTCGTGCTCGTGCTCGTCAACTTAATCATTAGGTGAGTTCACTCTTGAGTTCATGTCCATCATGTTTAGACCGTGGAGACGTGTGCACTCTTGTTTTGCTTAGGAACCAAGGAGAGGATCGAAAGGGAAACGGATTCGCGCAGTCGGATTCGACTGCAAAGACACAGCACCAACTTGTGACGGACGCCACGGTCGTATATGGACTCGGATTTGGGTGTTCAAGTACTTCGATGATTTCTGAAGAAGTCTATTTTCATATGGATCCGGACTCATGTCCATATCTGTTCCGAGGCGGCCGCAATCGTCAAATTACTACCGAGAGGTTTTTCTTTTCAGGGTGCTGCGCCACCATATTTTGGCCCAATGGGCCGTGTATCAAGTTGGGTCCATTAGGGACGCGTCCTAGGGTTGCAGCTCGACCCCAGCACCCTTGTGGTCGACCCTTCCACGTTTATATACGCCTTAGCCGCCACCAGGAACACTTGGGTTTTGTTTAGATCAAGTTTAGCTCTCGCTACTTGCTTGTAAGCCGCTGCGTCTTTGGATTTGCCGCCTGCCTTCTTGTCTTCTAACCCCACCTTATTGGAGATTGAGTTTGAAACCTTCTTTTACATCTAGTAATTCAGTACTTGTTCTACTTGTTCTTGCTAGTTCTTCGATTGCTTGCAGGACGAGTGCCCTAGTGGCCGGGGTGTCGCGCTCCACAAGATCGCGGCAGCCATAGGAGGTGGTGTATCGGTTGCTAAGGCGCAGCATCCTTGGAAGGTTGTAGTCGGGCCGTGAACGTCGTCTCCTCTACCAATCGAGTTATCCCACGCCCTCTCATCGAAAGATCGGGAATTCACCCAACGGGTTTACATCAAAGAATGCTCAATTGGGTTCACTGAATCCATTTCTTATCTAATCGTTAAATTAATGTGGAATTTACTGCATGTATTAGAGATATATTAGTATCTACGATAAAAATTTCAGACCAACTGGAGGCCTGTAGAATTTTCAAAAAATCTGACAATGCACTGTGCACAAATTTATGCATTCTATTTTATATTTATTTAGGTACTTATATCTTATTAAAAAATTTAGAAACTTTTTTATAAGATTTATAATGGATAACTTAACCTCCTGTAAAATTTTAATATTCATATTCTTTATATTTTATTTAATAAAATTCTGACATTTAAGTCTCCAGATTTTCAGCTATTCAGTTTTTGAATTATTATAAATAACAAACCTAAAGATTATCTCTTGATATTTTTACTGAAGATGACTCTATCAAGGGAGAATATAATATAAAAATGTTCACATCGAAATTATGAAAATTTAATTTCTGACATTTTACTATTGCTTGTCTTGATTCCTTAAATTACCTTTCTTTTCATCTTTTATTACTTTCAAATGACTTTAAAATTATATTTTAGTATTCTGGATGGCTCTACGAATTTTTCAGGGGTTTTTATTATTTTTTTATTTTTCAAATCTTTTCTTATTACTTATGTAATGTTTGGATGATTGGAAAAAGGAATTTCCCCTTTAAGCAATAATCAAAGGAAATCAAGAAAACTCAGAGAAAATTCAGGAAAAATTAGAAAAAGGCAAAATAAAATTTGGTTTAAATATTTACTTGATTCCTTATTTGAACTGGATTAGTAGGTTGTTACAAACCTACCCCCTTACAAAAATCTCGTCCTCGAGATTTGGCGAGGGCTAGAAGAAGTCTGGAAATTCCTTCCTGAGTTGATCTTCACATTCCGATGTGGCTTCGTCTTCTAAGTGGTTACTCCATTGGACTTTTAGCATCTTGTGGGACTTATTTCTTGTGTGGCGTTCTGCCTCCTCAAAAATGCGGATCTCGATAGGATAGATCAGGTTGAAGATCGATGTTTTCCAGATTTGTGAGTTCAATAGGAACACGAAGGCACTTTTTAAGTTGTGACAAATGGAAAACATCATGCACTTTAGATAATTGGGGTGGCAATTCCAACTTGTAAGCCATCTCACCTATTTTCTCAAGGATTTGATATGGACCAATGTATCAAGGAGCTAGCTTCCCACGGACGTGAAAATGACAGACTCCGCGGAGTGGTGATACTTTTAAATAGACAAGATCATCGACTTCGAAGCTGAGTTCACGTCGACGATTGTCGGCGTAACTCTTTTGACGAGATTGGGCCTCTTTTAATCGACTTCTGATCATGTCCACCTGCTCTTGAGCTTCTTGGATGAGATTTCGTCCAAAGAACTTTCTTTCACCTACTTCAGACCAAAAGAGAGGTGTTCTGCACTTTCTTCCATAAAGTGCCTCAAAAGGCGACATTTGGAGACTGGCTTGGAAACTGTTATTATATGAGAACTCAGCGAATGTTAAACTCTTTTCCCAATTAGTACTATAAGACAGTACACACGCTCTCAACATGTCTTCTAGGATTTGGTTAGTTCTTTCTGTTTGACCGTCTGTCTGAGGATGATAAGTTGTACTGAAGTTTAGCTTAGTCCCCAGAAGACCATGCAAACTTTCCGAAAAACGGGATGTAAACTGGGATCCTCGATCAGAGACAATGGACTTCGGGACACCGTGCAAATGAACAATATTTTCCAAATATAGCTCGGCGAGCTTATCTCTAGAATGAGTGGTCTTGACAGGTATAAAATGGGCTACTTTAGTTAATCGATCCACGATTACCCATATAGAGTCATGTCCTTTTCTGGTCCTAGGCAGACTAGTGATGAAATCCATACTGATATCATCCCATTTCCATTCGGGAACTTTTAAAGGCTGAAGGAGTCCAGCATGATGTTGGTGATCGGCTTTGACTCGTCAGCAAACGTCGCAAATTGCAACATATGCCGCGATATCCTTTTTCATGCTGGGCCACCAATATTCGTTAGAAATCTTGATACATTTTTGTACACCCGGGATGGATTGAGAGAGGTGATTCATTAGCTTCTTTTAAGATCAAATTCTTAAGCTCGGAATCATTGGGAATATAAATTTGTTTCTTATGCATAAGCAAGTCGTCAGAACCTTCCATGAATTCAGATTCAATGCCTTGCTTTAATTCTTCTCGGATTTTGATGATGGCTTCATCAACATGTTTGACAGCTTTAATTTGAAATTTCAAGGTTGGTTGTACTTCCAGTGCGGCCAGAAATCCTTTTCCAATAATTCCTAAATTAAGCTTCTGAAATTCATTTTGCAACTCAGATTGATCAGTGTAAGCCGAGATGGAGATGCAGTGGAGTTTCTGACTAAGGGTGTCAGCTATGACATTAGCTTTACCTGGGTGGTAATTAATGCTAAGATCATAGTCCTTGATTAGCTCCAACCATCTCCTCTATTTAAGGTTCAAATCCGATTGAGTGAAGAAATATTTCAGGCTCTTATGATCAATGTATACATTGCATCGATTACCAATGAGATAATGACGCCAAATTTTTAGAGCATGAACCACAGCCGCTAATTCTAAGTCATCGGTAGGATAGTTTTGCTCATGGGGACGGAGCTGCCGAGAAGCATATGCTATTGCTCTGGATTCTTGCATCAATACACATCCAAGACCGTGTCATGATGCATCACAGAAGACGACAAAATTCTTATGGACGTCAGGCAATACAAGGACAGGTGTTGTGGTTAGCCTTTTCTTTAATTCTTGAAAACTTGAATCACATTCGAGTATCCATTCAAACTTCTTTTCTTTCTTTAATAGCTAAGTCATTGGTTTAGCGATTTTGGAGAAGTTTTCGATAAAGCGGCGATAATATCCCGCTAAACCGAGAAAACTTCGGATCTGAGGAACAGACTTGGGTTTTTCCCAGGCTTGAACAACTTGAATTTTACTGGGGTCAACAGAAATTCCCCTTTCTGAACGAATATGACCAAGAAATGCAATTTCCTTTAGCCAAAAATCACATTTTTCAAATTTGGCATAAAGTCGGTTGACTCGAAGATTCTCAAGAACCATGTGCAAATGTTGCACATATTCTTCTTCAGATTTAGAATAGATAAGAATATGATCTATGAATACCACGACGAATTTGTCCAAGTACTCCATAAAGACCTTATTCATAAGGCACATAAAACTTGCGGGAGCGTTGGTCAGTCCGAAGGACATCACGACATACTCAAAGAGACCATATCGAGTGGTGAATGCAGTTTTTGGAATGTCACAGGGTCTGATTTTTAATTGGTAGTACCCATGTCTTAAGTCAATCTTTGAAAAGACTCGAGCACCACTCAATTGATTAAATAGATCATCAATGCGAGGAAGTGGATATTTATTTTTTATGGTGACATCATTCAAAGCACGATAATCTATACACATGCGTAGACTGCCATCCTTTTTGTTAACAAACAGAACTGGGCTTCCCCAAGGAGATGAACTGGGGCAAATGAACCCTTTATCCAATTGTTCTTTAATTTGTTTCTTAAGTTCAACCAGTTCGGTTGGGGCCATTCGGTAAGGACGTTTAGAAATTGGAGCTGTTCCAGTAATAAGATTGATAACAAACTCCATGTCTCTATCTGGAGGTAAACCGGGTAGCTCATTCGAAAAAACATCAGGATAATCACAAACTACAGGTACTTCAGAAAGTTCTTTCAATGAGGTAGAATAAAGGAATGATTGGGAAGGTGATTTGTCTTGGTTAGACGACAATTCTACCATGATTTCTTCTGGGCTTAGTAAGGATATGGATCGATCAACACAATCTATATACAACCTTTATGCTTGGATAATCAATCCATACCAAGAATTATATCTAAGCCTTGAGTTTCGATAATAATGAGATCAACATAAAATAATACTCCATTTATTTCAATGCTTACTCCAGGGCAAAGACTAGTAGTTTTTGTTTTGGCTCCAGGGAAAGATATTATCATGATAGTAGGCAAAACATCAACAAGTATTTCATTTTGATCAACAAATTTCTTGGAAATGAAAGAATGCGAAGCTCCAGAATCAAATAACACCAAAGTTGGGATGGAGTAGACTAGCAGCGTACCTATCACCACGTCAGGTGCCTCGTTTGCCTCCTTAGTGGTCACATGATGCAGGCGATCGCGAGTAGGTCCTTGAAAATTATTAGGGGCTGTCCTGACAGGTTGTGGTCCTCCAGATCCTTGTGAACGACTTGGGGTCGTTGCTGTGCTCCCTGGAATTGCTGGTGAGCGAGGCTCTATTGGGACATTTATTAGCATAATGCCCCTATTCATTACAGTGGAAACAGGTCACATTGGCCGCCGGGTTTTGGGCACCCAAAGGCCTTTTGCCAATATTACCAATGGAGCGAGCAGGAGGCTGCTGGCGAGGAGCTTGGGGTTGAGGTGCTTGACCTTGACGTCTCTGCTGAAATGGAGGAGTAGAGGATTTGGGATTGGATGATTGCCCAAATCGAAGATTAGGAGGATTAACACTCATATTCTTTCTGGCCATCCACTTTCGCTTTCGCAACTCCAAAATTGTTCGAGTGCCTTGCTCGACTCGAAGGGCCTTGTCCACCAAAGTTTGAAAGTCATGGATATCATGGGCCACAAGGGTCCATTTAATTTCATCATTCAAATGTTCCCTGAAATGCTCAACTTTTTTTTCTTCTGTGGTGACTTCAGAGCGAGCATATCGAGCCAAATAATTGAAGCGATGGAGATACTCCACCACTGTCATGTTGCCTTGGCGAAGATCCAAGAATTCCCTTTTTTTGAATTCCATCAAGCTAGATGGAATGTGAGTTTTGCGAAAACCTTCCTTAAAAGCTTCCCAAGGGATAACTTGGTTTGGAGGCACTTGGCTTGATAATTTTCCCACCAAGCTACCGCAGCTCCTTGTAGTTGGTAGGATGCGTAGAGTACTTTCTCTTGGTCATTGCATTGTGCGATGGCCAATTTACTCTCGACTGAACGAAGCCAGTCGTCAGCTTCCAATGGATCAATTGTGGAAGAAAAGATGGGAAGTCGAGTTTTAAGAAACTCATTTAGGTTGGAGTAATGGGAAGTGTTTCCATTGCCACCTCTAGTAATGGCTATGCCAATATTAGTAGTATTTTGAAGCATTTGTTGGAGAATAATAGTCTGAGTTTGACGGTTCTGCTCAATAATGGCGAGCACTTGAGCCACGGTCGGGGGTTCAGGTAATTGATCTTCTGGAATGATTTGGTTGATTTTATGGAGGAGGAGGATTATCGCGATTAGCGGGTTGAGATGATGAGGTTCTTGCTGAGGGATGCATTGGATTTGGTTGAGCTAGTGTCTGAATAACATTCCTCTGAGAGTGGGTCTCGGGGGTAGCCTCACTTTCCTAAAGATGACTAAGGGATCGCGTTATTGGCATCCTGCAAAGTAACGAGAATTATTTTAGCACTGATAAATATAAAATATATATAGTAGTTATTTTTGATAAGCAACATGTATATACTCATGCTGCTCCAAGGATCATCTCATCGAAAATTTTCACTTCAAAGTTATATGAGCGAGAGATATCCATACGATAACATAAAAGAGAACTCTCGAACAAGATGTTATACAATACCAAAAAGACCACATATATATCTGTATACGTATTACAAACTGACTAACTTAACTACTGCCTCAAACATATAACATAAGACTCTATTACTCCCTTAATCAGAATCGCTAGATATAATCCCTATGCCTCGAACTACTGGATAGGGCGGTGGTGAATCTATATCACAGCTACTTTCTGAACTGGAAGGTAAAGGTGGATGGCTCTACACTCCAACTAGTTGGAATTGGCGCAAATACTCGCGTCGATTACCAACTCGACGTCTTGGTTCTCTTGCTGGATTTTGGGATCCCACATGGGCCTCATATGAGCGGACATATGCCTTCATATTAATATGGTGTGCTTTGCAGATCCGGCGCATAAGCTTACGGCCTGACTCCTGAATTGCTTCATGCTTAGATTCATTTTGGTGCTTCACATTATGATGCAAATTTTGGCCTTCAAGAGCTGTAGTGGCATAACTAGAAACTTTATATCCAAATTGTGTTTGCTTGACATCAAAAATAGGTGCATGCTTTTTATGTCCTAAATTTTTAGCCAACTCTCTTGCAATATCAGACTAGATTATATTTTTAGCCATCTGAAATTATTATAAAAGAGAAATAGTTAGTAACATCATAATAATATAATATTTCAATTTGGAAGGAAAGGATTACAATAATTACTTTTCTCTCCCATGCCATTTTTTGTTAGAAGGTTTGGAATGTCGTGAAACCTTAACTTTTATGTTAAATAATCACAAATGTAATCCAAAGAATACAGAAAATTCTTGAAACCCAAAAGTTTTCATTCATATCGATAATATTTTACATCCCTAACAGACAATACTAAGGACATCCTTGCTAAGTATGTTACATAATACAATAACATAAAATACCAAAAGTCTGCCTTACTACGTATTTTATATAGGGTCACCTCTTATTCCTACGAGGTCTAAACTATCCTAATCACTGGTTTCAAGCCAACCAGCAAAACCGTGTTGAGGTCGTCATCATTCAGCGGTGGAAACTTCTCTGAAGAGCTTCCTGCTGAAGCAGAGCAAGTATCTCGGGATGCCTGAGTCGTCTTGCGGCGATGGGAAGTAGAGGGTCCAGATTCAGCATTACGTTTGGCAAGACATGGCAGGTGGTGAAGCATGGCGAGAACAAAGAAAAGGGCCGAACTTGAGGTGCAAATGGTGCGGCGTTACCTGCAATCGTAACAAGAGATAAACCCCATGTTTACAAATGGGGCGATCACTCCTTCCAGGTAGCCCACACGACAGCGACAGACAACTGCCTCTTGGGCTATGCGACGATGATGCTCATCAGCAGAATTACTAAACTCCACCAAGGTGTGAAGTATGTCCAGGTGAATGCCTGAAGGATCTAGGTACGTAGTGTCTCCAAGCGGCGATCGAGAAGGATACATGCGATAGGCCGAATGTAGTTCGGGAAGAGCGTGGTGCAGGCGGACAACAGCGGTGTAAGCAGCATCACTCATGGCAACATCCATAGTTGAGCCATAGCCTTCGAAATTACGCTCCCCTTCATCATATGAAGCACGAGTAGGAATATGCAGCCGGGCTGCATACTCGACTGAAGAGGAACTGAGAGTCACGTAGTAAACCATATAGCGAGGATTCTCAGTATATTGTGCCACATCCAACATCTTGGCTAGCACTCCCTTAATTCCTGTCTCCTCATGAGCATTTGACTCGTAGCATAGGATAATATCCATCTGTTTTAAATAAGGAAAAGATTATAATTTTCAATTTAGAATAGGTAAGGAAGATTAACAGATAGTTAAGACAATAAAGAGAAGTATTAGTAAAGATATATTTATAAATTAAGCACTAGTTTTTAAGCTTATTAGATTTTCATTTGACTAGCGGCCATGCTAACTAGGGTTTTCCTATAGTGTGCATGGCTCTGATACCAACTTGTAAGCTCCCCATTTTTGATATTAACTACCAACAATGGGTTCCTTGTGCATACTATACTAGTCCCATGATCACTGGCTAGTACGCATACGTTACAAATTGAAATCACATCCATACACTATAATATTACATACGCTAAGCGTCTTGAGATTAGATAATAGTATTACAAGCCAAAAACTTGAAACCAGCAGCGGAAACTTTATTTCTCTTGAAGTATTCCCATACACCCTCAGGCAACAGACAACGTAAAGCCCTAGAAAAGATCGTCATCATAACCCCCAAATCCTGAATAGTCGTAATGATCATCGGGGTATTCGATATCATCACCTAAAACATCATTGATAGCAAGATTGAGTACATTGTGTACTCAGCAATTCTTATAGTGTATCACAGATGCAATTATAAGTAAATGCAGGTTAGAGCAATGGAAAGGTTTCTACAGTTATTTTGCACTGGCAAATTAAAGCATAATCATAAACTAGATTGCAACCGAAGAGTGTAAAAGAGCATCTATTGTAATAACCAAGTATTAATTCAGCATAAATTAATCATCATAACAAAGTCTACCCGACTGATTCAATCCATTCCCATGTCATCCCCTAACATGAAGTATATTCTAAAACACCATTTCCCCATCAAATCATTTTGGAAATATTAAAACTCTAACCATGTGATGACTTTACCAAGTGCCTTTAAGCGTAGGGGCGGCTAATTAATTAGATTTACACTCTGCAGAGATGTACAGCTTTACCCACAAGAAATGATCTACCAATTTTGCCAGGCCAGTTGACACACTTCCTTTGGGGTGTCAGCATGGTGATCTTGACATAATCGTTACATTGTCTAGACCTAACTTTGTACCAGCCCGATGACGTTAAATCCTTGTTATGGAGAAGAAACATGCCAGTGTATCCCTGTCATTTAATGTGGTAATACAAGCAGTATTTCCCTGCGATAGAAGTCTCTTCCCATACCAAGGCGTACATCGTTATACCGATATGCATTTACCCACAACGAAGTGTGGAAGCCCCTCATAAGCAACCTAGAAAGGATTGCTCATACTACCTCCCGCCTACCAATGTGAAAGCCAGATCTAAGAAACTTAATAGATTAAGGCTATCCCAAACCAGCACTCGTGGTTGTACGATTTTCTTGGCTTGAAAACAACCCATAGCTCGATTCTTAATTCGACACGGGCAATACTCCTCCCTACACTACGTATAAGTCAAACCCTTGCACAACCGGCTATTGCCAATAATTGCCCGCATCTAAACCATAATTTTAATTTGAGTTTTTAGTCAAAATATTCACAATTGCCATCATAGCAACCCAACATTTTCGAATTTCCAAGAAGCAGTTTGTTTTGATCATCTACCTGGTTGCTAAATGAGAATGGCTAAGCATGATTATTAACCGTATATTACCCAAGTTGACATTATGTAATGTCTATCCCTTTTTCTATGATTATCAAAGCTCACATGTCCATATTTATCAAGGAAGTTCCATGATTTATCAGGTATACCTACCAATATTCCAATATAGCATTTTTATGACAAGTATGAGCGTGCATAATAGTTTTGCAAACATCGAAAAGTAATTATTTAAATTAGTAGGTTCAAGATGATTAAGGGAGTGCTTGCCTTGCTGGTCGTTGTCAGGTATAAAGTCCGGGTCGTCGGCGAGGTCGTCATCTACTAATTCAGGCTCGTCAGAATCTACTCGTCGATCGTCAGGAATAACATACAATAAATAGCGAACCAATATAATGGCAAAAGGAAGACAGATAAAAAATCCAAATAAAAGCTTGTTCAGAGAAACATGAGTGTTTATTGGTAAGGTTATGATTCGTGTTTATGTGGTTATACTGTCTTTTTATTTGTGGTTACCTTTACTGCTTTTGGACTAAATGATATAAAGTATTTCTTACTTCATATGAATTATTCATTTTATTTTAACGAATTCTAGGTGCTAAAATTATTTGAAGTAGAAAGATTTGTCCTGCCGTGATAACATAAAGTAGCATGTTGTTAATAGGATTCAAATGCAAAGCAATGTATTTAAAGACTTTTGAATTAAACATTTATCACCAAACTTCTTGTTGCCATTCTATTATTATATTAATGCATAACAAATTAGGTTATTTACTAAATCTTCATGTATTAATTATTAGGTGCAAGTATGATCTTGTGTGAACACATACATACACATACATACATACATACATATAAATATACATACATATACATACATACAAATATATATATACATACATAAATAAATATATATATATATATGCATATGCTTATTATGTTCTTCATACTAGAATACAGCCTATTTGCATAAACCATTATTCATCCAATGTTTTTACCTAGCCTAACATCATATTGTCATCATGCTGAAAAGAAATATGTTTAGCAACCTCCTGAAATTCTTTTCTTATTAGTTTATTTATTATTGCATAATCAAACTAATAATATTAGACTTCAACGGAAAAGACCTAAAACAACTAGTTACCTAAATATTTTTATATGAATGGGTTCCTAGCGGAATAAGGATCATAATAAAATTGGATCCATGAAAATTCAACTTTATTTGCAAAGTTTCTACATTTAGTCTACTTTCATATCTACTATTCACCTTTGCATCAAAATATTTTCCAGAATAGATTTTGAAAATATTCTTGCATATTCTGGAAGCTCTTGATTTTAGATGAATTTAGAAATTGGTTTCATCACATTTGGATTTGAAATGCGAATGATATTCAAGTTTGAATTTGAAATAGTTTTGAAAATAAAGAAAAATAGCAAAATACGACTTCGCTCTACCGAAGGCGCTTTTTGCTTCGCGCCACAGTGTTGTTCAAATCCGACTGAGTCGCTGACATCTCGGGCCCGCCTATCAGCAAGACAGAACAGGGCACGAGCTAGGGCTCACCACCGGCGAGGATCCGGTGATGTTCCGGTCCGGCCGAGGGCACGGTTAGCATTAGCACCCTTTTGCACACCTAAGGACAGAACCCATTCCTACCGACGACTAGTCGAACCACCTCGCCACCGTGGATAAACGGCGCCGAAGGAGGCAGCGAGCCGTGCTGGCGACAGAGGGCATCCCCGATGGAATCGGTTCCACCTAAAGCATCTGCGGGACCCAGAGATTCCATTTTTATAGAATAGGGAGTGAAAGAAGTGATGGATTAGCTTACCACCGATCGCCGGTTTTGGAGAAGAAGGAGGCTTGGTGGCAGCGAGGCCCCGGTCAGAATTTCCTGAAAATGATAGAGGGTTTTTGATGCTTGTGAGCTGGGAATGCTATAACAGAAAGCAATTGAAGAATTGTTGCTTGTACCACCTTCAATCAAGCACGATCAGAAAACTAGGGTTCTTCGGCTGATTCGAGAAATTACGAAATTGGCAGTGCTCGGTAGATGAAACTGGATGAAACAAGAGGGGTTTTGAAGCACGATCTTTGGCGATCTTGCTTCGGTATTTATAGGCCAGGGGCGACGCTGTAGAGAAGCTCACACCGGGTGTGAACTCGGCTTAGTTTTGCAGCGACAAAATATGAGAAGGAATGGGCCGTTCTGCGAAAATTCAAAGCAAGGACATGGCGTGGCAAGCTAGTAATGAGGCGGTTTCCTTGGGCGAAGCGCAGCTACCACGGTGGCGATGCTACAGTCAGCGAAGCGGCTCCGGTCACGCACGAGCTCGGGTACGAGAGGATAGGAAGAAAGCGGTGGCAGCGGCTAACAAGTGGGACCACACAATGGATTGGGCCCGCGCGGCAGCGAGAGAGGAGGAGAACTCCGGTTTTAACTGCAAGAATGCTGAATTGGGTTCACTGAATCCGTTTCCTATCGAATCAGTAAATTAATGACGAATTTTTTGAGTGTACTAGAGCTATATTGGAATCTATCATAAAAATTTCAGACCTACTGGACCCTTGTAGAATTTACAAAAATTCTGACAATGAACTGTGTACAAATTTATGCATTCTGTTTTATATTTATTTAGGTACATATATCTTATTCAAAAATTTATAAACTTTTTGAGCTGGTTTCTTATAGGTAAATTCACGTCCTATAAAATTTTCATCTTCAGATTCTTGATATTTTATTTAATACAATTCTGATATTCACTACTACAGAACAGGCAATCCTTGCCGGCATATCACTACCGGTTAGGACCGAGCCGGCAGTGATAACATATCTCTGCCGGTTCGAAACTTAAGTTGGGGGAGACCTTATCACCGCCGGTTCAAGCAACCATCCGGCAGTAAAAAGCAAGATATCACTACCGGTTTGAGACAACAACCGACAGAGAGATATATCACTGCCGGGTCGTCCTTAAACCGGCAGTGGTACTTGACTTTTCACTGCCGGTTTGAGACTAGAACCAGCAGTGATATTATTTTCTCGCGCAATATGATTTTCCCACGCAATCCGAGCTTATCACTGCTGGTTCTGCGCAGAACCGGCAGTGATAAGTCATTTATATAATCGAGACCCTCCTCGACGATCGAGCAAAGACAGAGAGCGCCTGCCTTTGCTCGATTTGTAGATTGCGATGATTTGTCAAAAAATTTATTAAAATTCATATTGTACCTCTTTTCGGGGTTATTAATTTGATCTCTATTTTTGTAAATAATAAAAAATTGCCACATGGATATTTACATAATGAAAAAAGGTTCATGTATTTTCAAATTTCGAAATAATAAAAACTTGTTCGATGGATATTTACCTAATGAAAAAATGTTGATGTATTTTAATGTACTTAAAGTATATCCTAAGTATTTACAATTTTTTTCAAAATTTTAAATAATAAGAAATTGCAAGATGAATATTGACGCAATGAAAAAAGATTGATATATTTTAATATAGTCCAAATATATCCTATCTATTTACAATTATTTTCAATTTTTACAATACTAAAAAATTGCTACATGGATATTTACATAACGGAAAAAGGTTGTTGTATTTTAATATAGTCAAAATTGCTACATAGGTTTTTAAATCTAATCGTTTACAATTATTTGTTATTTGCAATTATATGCTTATGTAATGTTTGATTTAATTAATTGTAGATGGACCAAGGTGGATGTATGACACGGACCGCTTGGGCGAGTTTTTAATGGTGTGAGTTATTTTCTAAACGTATGCGCGCGCTAAGTCAAGAATCATGGACTACATGTGTTGTTCATGCGTTGATTGCAAAAATCGTAAGTCGTTTTCTACCATAGAGTCGATACGCGCACACTTGCTTCAAGAGGTTTCAAGGTGGCTATACCTTGGACCAAGCACGCGAAGATGAGATTGTACATGAAGGGCAACACATTACTAAAGATGACGGGACAACGATATGACGACAGCTTGAAGATACGCTTGTCGATAGCCACGACGATTTATCCGGATCAAATGTTGCGTGATGGGGAGGGAGACTTCACGAGTGAAAGAGAGTTTCAAAAGTTCCAACATATGGTACAGGACTCCACAACACCATTGTACCCAGTCTGCAAGGAGGAGCACAAAAAATTGCACACCGTGCTTACACTACTGTAGTTGAAGGCAAGCAATGGTTGGTCCGATAAGAGCTTCACTAAGCTGTTATGTCTCTTGGGGGATTTGCTTCCAGAGGGTAACGTGTTGCCTACAAGTACGTACCAGACCAAGCAGGTTGTCTGCCCGTTGGGACTGGAAGTACAAAGGATACACGCATGTCCAAACGATTGCATGTTGTATCGCAATGAGTTTGCAAACTTGGATGGCTGTGATGTTTGCAAAGCAAAGCGGTATATGGGCAACGATGATGACATCGATAATGACGATGTCGGGGTGAAGCGTAAGAAGATGAGATCCCCCCGTAAGGTGGTGTGGTATTTTCCTATAATTCCCCGTCTGAATCGATTGTTTGCGAACAAAAGGCATGCCCAATTGCTACGATGGCACGCCGAAGAGCGTAAGAAGGATGGAATGCTCAGACACCCTGCTGACTCTGTGCAATGGAGGAAAATCGATAGAAAATATAAGAAGCACTTCGCATATGATGTGAGGAATATAAGGTTCGGGTTTAGTACGGATGGGATGAATCCTTTCGGCAACATGAGTAGCTATCATAGCACTTGGCCGGTAACTCTATGTATCTACAACCTTCCTCCTTGGCTTTGTATGAAGCGGAAGTACATTATGATGCCACTATTGATCCAAGAGCCCAGGCAACCTGGCAACGATATCGATGTGTACCTCAAACCATTTGTTGAGGACCTTCTAATCTTGTGGAACAATGGAGTATGGGTATGGGATGAGTATAAAAGAGAGAACTTTATCCTACGTGCATTGTTGTTCGTAACCATCAATGATTACCCTTCCCTTGGTAACCTGTCGGGCCAGACGACAAAAGGCTTCAATGGATGCGTTCAGTGCTTAGATGGTACAGCTAGTCGGTGGCTGAAGAACTGTCAAAAAATGTCTTACATGCGGCATCGTAGGTTCCTCCGCAAGGATCACCCATACCGCAATAATAAGAGAGCTTTTGACGGGACAAAGGAGACTGCTTTAGCTCCGAAGAATCACACTGGGAGAGAGATATTTGCGGCTGTAAATGATCCTAAAATTATTCATGGAAAGGGAGCAGGCAGTACATCTATCCCGAGTTCCCGTGATAAGGCTCCTTTGTGGAAAAAGAGATCAGTATTTTGGTTCCTACCTTCGGCAAGACTTGGAAGTTCGACACGCAATCGACGTCATGCACATAGAGAAGAATGTGTGTGACAGCTTGCTTGGTATCTTATTGGATATACCTAGCAAAACAAAAGATACTCTCCAAGCACGGATGGACCTTGAAGATATGAAACTCAGGAAGGAGCTGCATCACAAAGACATGGATACAGGAAAAGTACCTTCCCGCACCGCTACACTCGAGCAAGAAAGAAAAATTAGCTTGTACGAATGCTTGCACGGAGGAAAGTTCCGTCCGGATACTCGCCAACATAAAGAGACTAGTCTCAATGAAAGACTTAAAATAATTGGCATGAAGTCTCACGATTGCCATGTGATGATGACGCAGATGCTTCCAATTGCAATTAGGTGTTCGCGCGAGAAAGTCCGAGACCCAATTATAAAGTTGTGTTCATTCTTCAACGCGATTTCACAGAATACCATCGATCCATTGAAACTAGATAAGCTGCAGGAAGACGTGGTCCACACTCTCTGCAAGCTCGAGATTTGTTTCCCTCCATCTTTTTTTGATATTATGGTCCATCTCATTGTTCACATTGTGAAAGAGATACGATTCTCGGTCCCGTGTTTCTACATCGATGTATCCTTTGAGAGGTTCATGGGGTTATAAAGAAATATGTTCGAATCGACATCGGCCGGAAGGTTGCATTGCGATGGTTGGGGAACCGAGGAGGTCATTGAGTTCTGCGTCGATTACATGGATCTCAAACCGATTGGTGTGCCTACATCACGGCATGAGGGCAAAGCAGGAAAAGGGACATCAAGCAGAAATCACTCCGTACAAACAATCTAGCTTCATTCACACAAGCACATTTCGCAGTTTTGGGACAATTAGTTGTGGTGGCCTCGTATGTCAACATGCACAAGAGCATGCTATCCAGAACAAACCCAGCGAAGTCAGAGGGTTGGATCGCGAGAGAGCATAGACATAACTTCGGCGATTGGTTGCGTAGGCACATGATGCATACGGAGACAGAGTGCGCTCAGTTGAAAGTGTTGGCTCAGGGACCGTCAACTACAATTCGGACATTCCAAGGATACGATATAAATGGTTTTACATTTTATACAAGAGCACAAGATAAAAAGAGCACCAACCAAAATAGCGGTATCCGTATAGATGCCTAGGACAGCAACGGAAATAGGAAAACCTACTACGGATTCATAGAAGAGATTTGGGAGCTTGATTACGGACCTTTGAAGGTCCCTCTCTTTCGGTTCCAATGGGTAAGACTTCCAAGGGGCATGAACATCGACAAGTACGGTATCACTACCGTGGACCTCAAACTGGTTGGATACAGAGAAGAACCATTTGTACTTGCTAATTCTGTTACACAAATCTTTTTTGTAACCGATCCAGCTAACAAGGAGCGCCACATGGTTATTCAAGGAAAAAGAAGGATTGTCGGAGTTGAGAATGTTGTCGACGAGGAAGAGTACAACCAATTCGATGAGCTTCCTCCTTTCAGAGAGGACGTTGACCTAGGTCTCATGGAAGAGAGTGAGGACGAAGCTACGTACATACGTCGTGATCATAACGAAGGTCGAATCGTAGCTTAGTTGTCCTAATTAAATACATGTTTATTTTCTCATATGTAATAATTAATGTATTCTTTTCTCATATGTAACAATTTGTGTGAATTAAACTTTATCTGTGTGAATTTTTGTATTTATGTGAATTTTTGAAGCAATGGTTGGTCTACTGCATTTGTGCGAATTTTTTAAGCATTATTTGATATCAAAAATATTAAAATTATTAAAACAGTGAGAAATCTGTATTTTTTGAATTTTAGACGAAGGTCAAAATCAAGGGGAAATATTTAAGAGAAATATTACATGTCCTGAAGTTTGTTAGGATTTCAAAAATCCCAAAACAATCAGCCTCTGAAAAAGAAATAAATTGAAGGTTTGACTTCATTAACCTGAACTTACATATCACTGCCGGTTATCTCATTAGTCGGCAGTGATAGTGGCCTTATCACTGCCGGTTAATGAGATAACCGGCAGTGAAATTTAAGTATCACTGCCGGTTCTATATATTACCCGGTAGTGATACTTAAGTATTACTGTCGGTTAAATAGATAACCGGCATTGATATGTAAGTATCACTGCCAGTTCTACATATTACCCGGCAGTGATAAGTCAACTTCACTGCCGATTATAAATGTGACCCGACAGTGATATTTAGTCACTGCCGGTTTTTGTGGAGACCCGGCAGTGATAGTCCAGCCCTATATGTACTGAAACGCCGCGCGCCCTCCACTCAGTTCCAATTCGACCTAACGCCGCCACCTCCTCGTAGCTCCCCGCCATCTCCCCGCCGTCGCCTCGACCTCCTCGCCCAGGCCATCGCCTCGCATTGCGCCACACCCCTGCCATCTCTCCGCCGTCGCCTCGGAGTGCGCCACCGTCGCCCCGCCGCCACCTTCTCGCAGCTCCTAGCCATCTCCCCGCCGTCGCCCCACCGCCACCTCCTCGTAGCTCCCCGCCGTTCAGTTTGCATCAGTAATGTCATTGTTTCAGGCTTCATTCATTGCTTGATCTACTACTACTGTGCCATATAGCTTTCTATTCAGTAGAATTGCTTGATTTAGTTTGGAATTTGGAGCAGCAGTACAATTATAAAGAGGTTGTATGGAAGTAGTTTCAGAATGTTATTTTGCAACGGTGTTCCCTGTACAGTGAAGAGAAAAAAGAACAAGGCTATATCATTTCGAAAAAAAAAGCAATCAGAATGCACTTCAATGAGAAAGAACTATTATGATAACAGCCAACGAATGTAGGGATGAAGAACTGCCAGATCAAACCAAATTGGATTGCACACGAACCGGATCTAAAGTCCAAGGTAGTTTAAGCAATAAAACTATACAATTGTGTTTGTCTCAATCTTTCCAGGAATCAAGTGCTAATTTGAGCACAAGTTTTGTGTATTGAGATTTGTTTGTTGTTGGTTTCTGAGTTACAATTTAGATTATGTGAAAATTGTTGAGGTAGTTAATAGAGACATGTATTGTGAGTCATGCTCAATGCCCTGTTGTACTAACAGGATAATACTTGTTTCTGTAATATAGAGATGGACAATATATCTGTTGCCAAATATTCAAGCTTGCTCTTTAGGCCATGATAGCACACATTATTATTATATCTGCATGTTTCTTCGATATATGATTAAGGAATGGTGAAATTTAGAAGACTATCGGTTAATTATATAACCTAAAGTGATATGTAAGTATCACCGCTGGTTCTACATATTACCCTACAAGATCGATCATAGTGGGTATTAATAGGTTTGGATGATTCAAAGATTATTAGAATTTAGCATACAGTTGGATGGAACTTGGGTTATGTTGTATGATTTTGCTTAGTGATGGTCCGCTTAGCAAAGTTCAAATATTCATGATTCGTTATCCGCTCTACCTTCTTGAAAGTTTTAGTTCTTAAGGCTTTTGACCTTGCGACTTTCAAACTTAAAAAAACAGAATACAAATTTCTATGATATTTGTGTGCTAATGCCCGAAATTGTGTGAATTTAGAAATTAATGTAGTGATGTTCAAATGACAAATTCTGATGTAATGTAAGTAACCCTAGGATCATGTCCATTCCATTCAGTATTCTGAATTCTGTCTCATTTTACTTAATCCTGATTGATAAGGTGTTATTTCATTGCTACCCATGTAGATTAAATGTGAACAGCTCATTTATAGATAACTAATGCAAGGGGGTAGGATTGGCACGTTGTGAGTGTTAACCAAATACAAATATACAGATGTAAATAGGAAATGAGATCGCTAATGTAGCTTTCAAACTTTTGTTTTTATTTCTCTTCAAGGTGATATTAATGATGAATCATGGTCAAACTGATAGTTTTTCTATTCTTTTACAACTGATTGAGTTTGTGTATAGCAGATGAAAGAGAAATCACTCATGGAGATACACCAAAAAAAATACTTTTTTGCCAGTTGTTTGCAAACTCAAATACGCATTTTATATTTGTAAGGAAATTTAAGCTCAATGGTTTTATATGTAACTGGTTGTTTAAGAAATAGATGATCTCATATCATTGATACAAAAGTCATGAGCTCCTGATAAGAAGTCTTTATTCTCTTACAAGTAGTACTCAATAATTAACTTGTCATTCCTGCTATGAATTTGTAGTCTTTTCTGGGTAGACTGATACTAAAATGCAAAATGAGTTAGCGAAATTATGTGGCATTAAATCATTAGCTAAATTATGCGACTTTAAATCATTAACACTTGTATAATTCTTCTCTCTTGTACAGATAGCAAAGTTGTGCATGATACCTGCATCATGTCTTCTGGAGGTTGTCTTTGATCATGTACATTATTCAAGGGTCACAAAGTCGAGCAAAGCTCAGATCAAATGTTTCTAGAAAATGATAAAAAAAAGTTTAAGGACATTAATTGATTTAAACATTCTCGGCCTCCAAAAGTTAGATATACGAAATAAGATCTAGAATCCTTTATGCCTGCTTGTACGTTATATTTTCGGTGTCATGGAAAAATAATTGCTTGAATAGAAGCCCTTCTATCCATTCTAGAAAATTATGTATGTGCAGATTGAAGTCTTCTGTGTATTTCCAACATTGCTGATATGTGGTTTGTAAGGTGCTTAAGTATCATTTATTGCCTCTTCGATGTTTTAATTAGTTCTTGATGAACCATTATCGCAATTGGTGGATTAGATGTTAGCAACTTAGAACTGTTGTAAAGATGTGTATGTATCCTCGAAAGATGTATATGTGTATATATCCTCGAAAGATGTATATGTGTATGTATCCTGGAAAGATGTCTGTGGTGTAAGTATTTGAAGTTCTGTACATTCATGTTTAAGGCATACAAAATGTGTTAAGATGATTTGGATATATGACTATTCAGTCCACATGTCGACGTTTAGGTTGCCTTTTTTATACTTGCCACTTCTTCATGATTTGCCTTTGTCCATCCTGTTGCACTTGCTGTCATACTTGTCACACAGTCGTAGTTGTGCACCTGCCTTTTGGGAAAAAACTTAGTAAACAAGCATGTTACAGTGTCGAATTTGTAAACATCTTATCACGGGATTAACTTTAATGTCAATCTTCATTTGTATGTGTCTTTAAAAATGACCTTGTTAATTTGAAATTTCGTAAACTTGCTAGGAATGGCCTCCGACGAAGGACAAGTGCCGAGGAGTTGGGCCTCAAATATGGATGAAGGAGGAAGGTAGCCCAACCATAGCCCAACGCCCTATCTCGAACTTGCAGGATCCTCGCCATGGACCAACCTGACGTTACTAACGTAGGCGAGATAAAGTTTTAGTACACTGTGGTTCCCAAAACAATGTAGGCCCAGAAGACTAATAATTAAGAAGATCAAATTGCAGACTCAGACGTCTGATCAACGAAGGCAGCGTGCAGGTCGTGGTCCGAACAAGATGCCTAAGGGAATTTTTAACATAGTGGAGCTCTCGGCAGTCGGAGAACCTGCTATACCAGAGTCTTCATTGGGGCCGTACAGGACAGCCTGCGGGGTTCTAGCTAGGGATGATGTGCCCATCAGCTATAGATCATGGATTGGCCGCGGAGGTGACCCATGGGTGGTACCCAATGACATGAAGAACTCGTTATGGGACAAGCTGAAACAAGTTTTCCAGTTCCCCCAAGGGACCGAGCTGGTTGCAAAGAAACAAGCACTCTGCATCATGTGCATAGCGTGGAAGAATTGGAAGACAGCACTAAACAAGAATTATGTGAAGAAGAATGAAACGCCGAATTTTGACACGTACCCAAAGTTAAGGGAGTTTTGGGATGAATTTGTGGTGTACAAGAGGTCGGAAGAAGCTCACATAGTAAGTCAAAGGAACAATGCAAACGCGGATAAGAATATTCACCCTCACAGACTAGGAACAGGAGGGTACGTGAAGAAAATACCAGCATGGGATCGGTCCGAAGAAGAACTAAACCGCAAGGGTATAATTCCTGCAACGACCGCCTTAAGCGAACGATCGAAGCACTGGTTGCTTGGGAGGGGTGCTACTATCTCGGATGATGGCAGCTTAAGCTTTAGAAGCGATAGAGAGCAGGAAGTGCTGAGCAGAATCACAGATGCTCACATGTAGTCTTCCCAAGGATATTTCGTGCCACGAAGGGAGAATGACGAGCTAACCGTAGCCCTGGGTAACAAGGAGCATCCAGGTCGCACCAGAGGAGTTGGTTTGGTCACGTGGAAAGAGGCCTTCCCTGCAGACGCATGGTTGTACAAGCGTTCAAAGAGATTAAGAGAAGATCAACTGGAACGTCAGATAAAAGATGCTGTGGCGAGAGCGTTAGAGGAACAGAGAGTGGAACTAGATAAGGCTGTGGAGCAAGCCTTACAAAAAGCTCTCAGCTCATGACCGCCACCCAGTGAAAGCCCTGAGCTCATCAGTCCTGGTGCTCGTAAGAGCAGCTACGCGTCCACAGGGATTCCCGAAGAGCATGGACTGCATTTTCCTGTGGATGACATAAAGAACCGACACCGTGCAAGCTACATTTGGCCGCACATGGCATTACCATAAAGGTGGCTGAGGGCAGGGCTTGCCCATGCCAGGAGTCGCAGGTTTTGCACTGTCGCCCGATACCGCAGGGATTCGCTAGGGTCGAAGTGGACAGTGTAGTCCGCCAATACCGAAAAATGGAGGTAGAGATCCCTGGCGAGGATGGAAACAAAAAACTAGGAGAAAACGTGCATGGCTTCCTCGCGTGGTGCAAAAGCTTGATTAAGTTTGGCTCGGACAATGAGGGCGACGAAGATGATGATCAACTGCACTCTCCACACAGAAACCTCCTGCCCTTCTCGCCGCCAACCAGAAAAAGTCCAACTCCTCCGCCAGCACCAACCACAAAAAGCCCGACTCCTCCGCCAAAATTTGAAAAGAATCGAACACCAAGAACATCTCGGCAATGCAGATCGCCCTCAAGAAATCTCAACCATCTGCGAACCTGTGACAATCCTAAGAAATTATCACCGACATGATCAAGAAGAATGAAAAAAGCATGTAAGTGCCTGCATAACATCTCACTTTAAAAAGGTGCCATCATGTAAGAAGACTAAAGTTGATGCTGACGCGCAAAAGTTTTTCTTTAGTATGGCAAAAGTGCAAAAGACGGGGCAGGCTTCTGAACCTTGCAAAATGTCAGACTACGAGCGCATATCTAGAAAGCAATACTTGCAGGCGACTAGTGCCGACACGTTAAAGCGGGATGCTCAAGCAGATGTTGCTCAACTAGATGCTGTGGCGCACGGTCTAAGGTGGAAGTTCGTTATGGGAAAACCGCTGGTTGAACCAGCTCATTTCGACAACCTTACAACACAATCAAGGCGCGGCCCATCGCTGGTACATGCAAGACTCCAACGATGGTATGGAGGCGTTCGCAATGATACACGAGCAAGATTTCCACAATGGGGATAACATCCGCTGGGTTCTTTTCACTGAGTCAGATATGTTGTACCAAAGAAGATGCCCGGACGTGAATATACTTAGACTATGGACTTTGTAAGTTTGTCCGTATATCGTTGAGCATTTTTGTATCGTTTAATTGCATGTCTAACTTCTTTCTTATGTAGAATGGAGATACGTACATGTAGAAGAAATAACAATGACAATCTAGCATTCCTAGATCCGGCTCACAACGAGAAGCTTGTGAACAACAATCCACAGTTCGTTGAAGACTATTTATTTAATACTTTTTGAAGTCGCAATACAAAACCTCCGCATTTTTACCCTATAACTTCAAGTACGTTTCTCCTTACTTCTAATATCGTTTTACTATTTTTGCGTAACACGTACGATGTGGGAGTAATTGACTACGTTGACATATATGTGCAGGTTTCACTTGGTCCTCCTCGTCATCCAGTTAGATGCTAGCAGGATTTTTGTCTTGGACTTCAGGAGAAAACAAACTAATTTGTACCAAGACCTTTGGGACATGCTGAACAGGTAAACTCGATTATTGCGTTATTACTCTAGCAAAATTCCATTCTATTGCATTAAAGTTTAATTACTATTCAAAATCATTCATAGGGCTTTCGCACGGTACTGCAAGAAAAGTGTTCGGTATCGTCCATACAGAAAAAAATTTGAAATAATAAATGACTTTCCATGCATGAGGCAGACCCCTGAATAATTTATGTGCATACTATGTATGTACAAATATGCATTCAATTGTCACGAGAGTGTCGGCTATAACGGCCATGGTACGTAATTACACATTGATGCCTTTTTCATTTAACAAATATCATCATTAATTAACTTCCTTTTTCTTCAAAACAGCGCCCAAACGAGAACCAATAAGTTATTGTCGATGTAAATTATAGCAATTCAAGAACAGATCGTCAATTCATTCATGATGAGATCATCAATCCAAACGCCGAAGTTCCACGAGTAGCCTCATCACCCTCATTCCTTCGACCTATACGCTGATATGTCTACTTCGACTCTTCGCATCGTAGTCCTTGCAGAATCAAAGCGAATGGGATGAGATGTAGTCGAGCTACATTAATTGTAAACAAATCATTGTAAAAACAAAATATTATGATGCTTAATTTAATATATTTGAATTATGATTTTAACGATGATTCATATATACATGGATATATTTGAATTATGATTTGAACGATGCTTTATATACTACATATAGACACTGTATAAACCATTGTATAAAAATATATATATTGCACAAAAATATGCAAGCTTGTCATTGCCGGTTCTTGGAGAAAACTGGCAGTGATATGTACATATCACTGTCGGATTATGGTACAACCCGGCAGTGATAGTTCGATATCACTGTCGGTTTTATGTATAACCGACAGTGATAATGATCATCACTACCGGATTTTGGTTTGATCCGGCAGTGATAGTTCAATATCACTACCGGTTGTAGGTAGAACCAGCAGTGATAATCCTTATCACTGCCGGTTCCTGAGCCGGCAGTGATAATCCCCGAGTATCACTGCCGGCGCCAATGACCGGTAGTGATGGGGTTTTGGAACCGGCAGTGATGTGTTGTTCTGTAGTAGTGTTATTGAGAACAATATCCAAATCGGTCAGCAATGCTCAAAGGCCCTAGAGCTCATTTACTATGTTATTGAGCCGTGAGTACATCTCATTGATGTTCTCATGGGGTAACATAATAAAACTCTCTTATTTGATCCGAAGCATATGCAATTTGGCTTCTTTGACCAAGGATGTCCCCTCATGAATTCCAAGAGGGTTGTCCAAATCTCATGAGCGGTTTCAAGGTTCCTCACTCGATTGAACTCATCCGCATTCAAAGCACCAAAAAGAGCATTTATATCTTGAGCATTGAGGTGAGTATTTCGCTCTGCTTGTTCTATTGTAAGTGTGGGATTAACCCCCGGAGTGAAACCCTCAACTACAATTCTCCATATACTTGGGCTCATGGCCTTAAGATAAACGGTCATACAAATTTTCCAATATGCATAATTTGTGTCATTGAAAAATAGAGCCTTACCTATTGACACGCCATCACTAGCCATCCTTACTCTCTAGGCGGTAAAGCCCAAATAGAGAGACCAAACTCTGATACCACTTGTAGGATCAAGGATAACCCGACTAGAGGGGGTGAATAGGAGGTTTCTAAATTTTTCCGTTCTAATTCACATTTAATAAAATCACTAAGCTATAATGACAAATAATATACTCAAATTATTCTCTAGTGATCACAAGTTACTTTAGCAAATCAAGTATGATCGATAAAGGATTCTAATTACAAATAATATACTCAAATTGCTAGAATTGAAAATTAAGGACACAAATTGTAAAAGCATGTCACAAGAGAATGAGAGACAAGAAATTTTATCCCGTGGTCTCGGAGACTTGCCGGTTTCCCCTACTACACGTTGAGGTGACTTGAACCAC
Organism: Otatea glauca; assembly: GCA_036346275.1. Taxonomy (NCBI): domain Eukaryota; kingdom Viridiplantae; phylum Streptophyta; class Magnoliopsida; order Poales; family Poaceae; genus Otatea; species Otatea glauca. The sequence continues at coordinate 23,862,948 of CM070725.1, read as the reverse complement.
TTCAAGCTGGCTCCACCCGCTTGAGCCTTCCTCGATCAGTTGTGGTCGCTCTTCACCACTCCGGTCAGGCGAGCTCCTTGCCTTCACAATCGATCGGGCCTTCTCATAAGCTCCTTTGAGAAGATCATCGATGCCAAACGCCTCCATGCCGTCTAGGAGGCGGCAACCTCCAAGAGTAATAGGTGTTGACACTTGCTTGAGGTCGAATTAAATGTCTAGAGGCTCAACTCTAAATGCACCACTCAATTTAGTTCCTAACTCTCACCAAATGAGAATTTAATGCCCACAAATGAGTAGGAGACTTTTAGAGCTCAAGGATGATCAATGAGGTCAAAAACTTACTCTAGAATGCAGGTGGGGGGTATTTATAACCCTCACCAACCAAACATAGCTGTTAGCCAAAAGTTGGCCAAAATCGTCCTGAGAGGCCAGTCATTTCGCCCTTGGACCGGTATGATCGCCCCTTAGTAACCAACGGTCGCTACAGTGCATTAAATGCACTGTCAGTTACCGTTGGTCACATGGTCAGTATGACTGGAGTGGGTTCAGTCATACCGCTCACCTGTATGATCGGGGGGGTCTTTGGTCATACCGCCCTCCTTGGAGTCGAAAAACAATGCCTCTGGAAAAATGCACTCGGAGGGCTTCAGTCACACCGGCGGCCAGTATGACCGGAGGGGTCCTAGTCATACTGGCCACTAAAATGCCAGTATCGCCCCCTTCTATCATTTCCACATCGAGTGGTCTTCGGTGATACCGATGGCCGGTATGACCGGAGGGGCCCCGGTCATACCGGCCCACTCCACCCAAAGTATGTAATTTTTTATTTCCTTTCTTCACAAAGGATGTTTCCTTTTATGCAAGCCATATGAATGTTTAAATGCATAAGTATTGAGCATCTAAACATTTTTTGACATCGATCAAGCGGCAATAACCCCTCTTAATAGTACGGCGCCTAACCTAGCAATCCAATCTTTTCGTCCAAACTCCGAGGTTGGCAAAAAGGCTATGAAAAGTCCTTAAATTTTATACCTTGGTCATCTTGTCATAGACGGTAGCTTTTCTTCTTAACCCATTTCATGTTTCTATGTTCGTCGAACATCGGACCAACCTATTCTCAAAAAGCTCAATTTGAAAATGTTGGTCCTTTAACCGCAATTGTCATTAATTACCAAAATTAAATTAAATTAGGAGCCTAGATGCTTTCAACGGTTGGTACAAAAGATTGAGAAAAGACTAAGAGAAGAATTCATCAATAAGATAAGAAGCCTCGAGGAAAGGCTCAATAATCAGGACAGACAGCCTGTGCAAGTCCCAGATGTATGTGCGCAAATTAGTCCCACTACCAAAAAGAGCAGCTCTATGTCCTCCACTACCACGGATGAACACGGCAAATTTCTTGTCTGTGACATCAGGGTACTAATATATATCTATTGAATGCTCCATAGATATAGCTTTTGGATGCATTAGCTAATTATGTACCATTATGTAGGAGGCCACGCGGTGCAATCTCCAAGTGAGGCTTGTCCATGTCTCCCTTCATCTTCAGGCTACTTGCGGGCTCGCGTATCCATCTATTGAAGGGGCACTGGTGCATGGTACCCTAGTGGCGCCGGGTTTCACGAAGGTTAAAGTGGACGGTGTAGATGACAGTTTCAAGACCGTTACGATATCGATGCCCCAAACGACGAGATCATGACACTGGGGGATGCCATTTGTACTTTCATCCAGTGGCCTAACAGTGACAACTCCCTGGATGCCAATCCTCCATCACGGGAGCTACACCAACTGCCCAAGTCGTCTGTTGTACTTCAGCAGCACATCAAATCAGTTCTCGTGCCTCCTGCATCAAAGGAATATCATTGGGTTGGTGCCCACTCGTCACCCATGAAGACTCCTTATACCAGGAAGCAGGGCAAGGGAAAAGTGAAGCAGATCACGAAAGCATTAGACTATCCAATTGCCCCGCTGGCCCGATTATACCAGCTAGGAGAGCCTTTAGTAACGAGGAAGCGCCTGGAGAACCTTTCTATAGCTTGCGTTAGATTGCATAATTGGTACATAGAACAAGCTAAAAATCCAGTGCAAGACCGTATAACAAGTATCTCGGTCAGCTTGATGCCTAAGCATCTGTTCAACGAGTCATCAGGGGGCTTCTTCGCACTCGACTTCAAGGACATGTTCGACGTCTTCAACCTGACGCCCATGACGTCGCGCACTTGAGATGCTGAACATTTTAAGTGTGTGTAATAACAATCTACATTCGTCTATTACCGTTAATTATCATATATATATATAACTCCTTGCTGTCGTATATATAGATACATGACTGTGAAGCGAGAGAGAACAAACAATCAGTGGGTTTCCTGGACCCACAAATAGTCTCCAAGCAAACAATGGACAAAGATTTACAATTTATCGATACATACATCGAACAGGCTTTAGTGGCTCAAAAAGATAAAAAGTTCATACTTTTACCCCACAACTCAGGGTAAGTGTTGCACTACTTGCAACACTTTGATTTATACTGTGAAGGCAACTCTATTTTGTTAATTGATTATGGCGACATACTTGTGTAGGTTTCACTGGGTTCTAATTGTAATTCATCCAGCCACGAACCGGGTTATTTACCTTAATTCCTTATAGAGTGGTAGGTACAACTTGAATCCTATCACGAAATTACATAACAGGTGATCACGTTTCCTCCATAGATAACATGGTCATGTAGGTTGTTCAAGATGTATGTTGCTCCTAGATTGGCTGAGGCTAAACTTTTGCAATCACGTAGGACGTTCAGAGTGTACAAATTTTATGGAGGGCATTCTGGCAAGGACAGGCCAAAGCTGAAGCATGATTTTAAATTGTCGGTATCCGCTGTACACAATAATCCTATATCAAACTCCATAAATAATGACTCTAGAACTAACCAATTGTATATTTGCAGTGTCACTAGAAGGGAAAGGGAAATAACCGATGTAGATTTTACGTTTGCTATAACATGCAACTCCTCGTCAATAATGAAAAGGCCAATTAGGTAATAACTGTGTTGAAGAGACCGATCTGATGCGAATTCGAGGATAGCTTTATTCCTTCTAACTCAGTCAAGTCTTAAATCTAGAATGCGAGTTTCTCTCTGCCTAACATCAGGAGTTGTGTTTTTTTTTAATTACCATTTCGATTAATTTATTAAACTTGTGCTGAATTTGTGAATTGTAGTTGTGCATTCAATTAATTGGAAATACCCTAGTAATATCAGTGTGTACTGCCTCCTGTATACTGCCAAATTAAACGCAGCAAGGATCGTACATATCTGGCCTAGCGTGACCTGCACGGTAAGGTTAGGTAATTGGAAATTCCCTAGTAATATCAGCGAGATCAGTGTGTTTTACAAACTTTGTATTGTTTAGAAAATAGATAGGCATGTGTAATTAATCAACAACGAAAATGACTAGCTTTCAGCCCCGTTGGCCATACTCTAAAGCTCTAACTCCATGCGCTGATACTGTACTCACGAATATCTAAGGGAAGTTTTGGGATGTCTTTTTTTATTATGGCCGACGGATTCGAATCGCTTAATGGACCTAGGCCGATGGTCCTCTAATGATGTTGAAAGCTGAAGATTGGAGTTGAGAGAAAATGATCGTGCAAGCTGATGGTACAAGAGTTGAGAGTCAAAAGCCATGAAAATGACGGAAGTGAATGGTAGTATTTACCACGCGGTAAACCTAGTAGCATTAGCGGGTAATTTCTTAAACTTTTTGGAACAGTTATGGTGAAAGATGGTGCATTTACACGATATGTGCGCAATAAATGGAGCAGTTACTAAAAACGGTGGTGAAAATTAATTGATGGATAAGCCGATGAAAAGATTTTTGGGAGATTACATATTATCTTCTAAAAATAGGGGGCATATGTTAGTATCAGAATACGGCAAGGTGTAACTAACTTGTCAGACAAAGGATAAAATTGAATATTTTTGGTCGATATCGGTTTAAAAAGGGAAAATGTTAAGATAAAGTTGGAATTCTATCCGATATTGGTTCAAAGATAGAATTTTTATCTACGAGGAGGAGGCCCATACGGTTTGTGGTTTGTGGCGGGTAGGAGAAGGATATAATCACCCTATATGCCATAAAAGAGGACGTGAGGCAAACAAAAACAACAACAACCAATCAAACAACTCGCATATATTTTCATTTGTTTTCTGTTGACTAGGAGTAGCTCTTGTAATTTAGACTCTGTAAGTTCATTCTTGATCCACAGAGTTGCGCATCGCCGATTGTTGATCATCTTTCAATCTATCCATGTTTTCTTTTCTCTGAACTTGTTTCGCATCACCTTTTTTTTGGGAAAATCTATCTTTATCAAAACCATCTAATTAATTATAACAAGTTCTTTAGACTTACCATTACGTGTGATTTAATCGGCTAAATAGCTGTTTCGATCATATTATTATTGAAAAACCTAATATGCTATTATAACTATTAAGATTATAATTTTCTTGCCAATTACAAGATCAAATCGACTAGCTCACTTCGAACCACTTAAACCCAGTGTTAGCGTAGGTTTCAACCGATCAAATCCTTGATCATATTTTCGGCGTCAACGCATCCTATCTGTAATACTTGAATAATTCATTATTACTTGTCACGATAAAAAATAAAAAATAATAATTACATTAGACAAGTCATGGGAACTATGTTTTGCAAATTTTACAGCTGTTGAACGAAGACTTGTCTTCTCTTCGTTTCTGCGACTGGAATGAAGACTAGTCTGGTGTTACCAGTATACTGCCAAATTAAATGCAGCAAGGGTCGTACATATCTGGCCTAGCGTGATCTGCGCGGTAAGGTTAGATAATTAGAAATTCCCTAGCAATATCAGCGGGATCAGTGTGTTTTAAACTTTGTATTGTTTTGAAAATAGATAGGCATGTGCAAGGATTCAAATTTTGTTTTTGCATAAAATATCGCCCGGGATCGGAATCTAAAATTTCGCCGAAATTCGGCTATTTCGGACAAATCTCGTTTGAAATTGAAAAACAAAAATTCAAATCCAGTTCATTTTCTAACAAGAAAAACGAAATTTCGCCGAAAAATCCCGATATTTCGGTATATTTGCACCGGCTGAAAAGTTGTTCAAACAACGACAAAAAATTTTGAAATTGTTTTTGTGGTTTCTGACATATCATTGATATTCCCATAAAAATTTCAGATGATTAACACGTTTAAGGAATTTTTAAAAATTCAAACATTGCTACTATCTTTATAAAACACTAACCAAGAAGGTTGATCTGAATGAAAATTGGTACATACCACGTTAGAAAATTTTGAAATATTTTGTGCATGGTTATGATGCATCACTAATGTTCTGATAAAATTTTCAGATGATGATTAAGCATCATGAATGTTTAAAAATTTGTACAGTGCTACTGTCGTGTTAAAAGGCATACCGACAAACTTGAACAAAATGAAAAATATTCCAACCAGAGTAGAAAGTTTTGAATTTTTTTGCGAATGATCCTGATATAAATTAATGTTTATATAAAATTTTTAGATTATGATTATACTTAAATTATCTTTAACAATTCTGACAATGCTACGTTCTGATAAAAGCCTGATGGTCAATACATAGATTTGCTTTAGCAATCAATAAAGGTTTACAATTTTTGACAATTTTACATAATGGTGATAAGGAAATGCTTAAGATATCATAAAAATTTTGAATCATGATCATACTCCAGTGAATTTATAAAATTCTTACAAAGCACAATACCATTTATGTCTTTCTCTTTTTGAGTTTTGAAATATAATATAACAAATGAAGTTCAATGCTTACATAGATTTGATTGACCAAACAAAAAAAGTTGAAATTTTTTGAAACTTTTATAAAATGGTACTGTGGCAATTCTAAATCTCTCATAAACAGTTTAGACCATGATCACACTCGAGAAAATTTATAAAAGTCTGACAAGGTTACTCTCCCAATTATGTTCATTTAGTTTTTGACTTTTTAAAGATAACAAATAAAGTTCAATTATTTTTAAAATTTTTATAGATGATCATAAACTATTGGATATTGTACCATAAATTTTTCAGATCATTATCAAGAATGTAAAATTTTATAAAAATATGACAGTGTTTCTACCAAAATTTTAAAATATCTCAAAAATTCGGTTTTTCAATAAAGTTTCATAGAAGATGACTTTCTTAAGGGTTATTGGACCAAATCCGGTCAAATCCCAACTTAAATTTTAAAAACCGGCCAAAAATCATGAAATTTCGGGGAAATCTGGCGAAATTGCGCCAAGGAAAAAAACGAAATTTCGGGAGTACTGTAGCAATTTCAAATTTTTTTATCAGGCCGGTAGTTTGGATTTCGTGGTGGTCCGAAATCTGAATTTTTGGCGAAAATTCGCCGAATTTTGGTGAGATTTGCATCCTTGGACATGTGTACTTAATCAACAACGAAAATAACTAGCCTTTCATCGCCGATGGCCATGCTTTAAAGCTCTAACTAAATCCGCTGAAATTATTCTCACGACCATGAAAGGGAAGTCTTGGGATGTCTTTTTCTATTATGGCCGACCGATTCAGATCACTTAATGGACCTAGGTAGTGTCTATTTTCACAATTGGAAATTGGGATGAATACCTGGTTTGGATTCATAGTAGGCAAGCTGATAGTCCACTGTGGATGTTAAAAGCTGAAGATTGGAGTTGTAGGAAAATAATCGTGCAAGCCGATGGTAGAAGAGTTGAGAGTCAAGAGCCATGAAAATGACAAAAGTGAATAGTAGTATTTACAGCGGGAAAACCCAGTAGCATTAGCGGGTAATTTCTTTGAACTTTTTGGAGTAGTTACGGTGAATGGCGGTGCATTCACATGATTTACGTGCAACAAATGAGGCGGTTACCAAAGACGGCGATGAAAATCAACTGAAGGAAAAGCCGATGAAAAGATTTGTGGAAGATTACATGTTATCTCTCAAAAATGGACGGCATATGTTAGCATCAGAATACGATAAGGTTTAACTAATTTGTTAGGCTAAGGATAAAATTAGATATTTCTGGTCGATAGCGGTTTAAAAAGGGAAAAGGTTATGTTAAAGTTGGAATTCCTGCCGATATTGATTCAATGATATAATTTTTATCTGCTCGCAGGAGGCCGATACGGTTTGTAGTTTGTGGCAGGTAGGAGAAAGATACGATGGGCCTATATGCCATGAAAGAGGACCTGAGGCAAGCAAACAAAAAAAAGACAACAATAGATCAAACAACTCGCATATTTTTTTATTCGCTTTCTGTCGACTAGGAGTAGCAATTGTAATTTAGACTCTATAATTCCGTTCTTCATCCAAAAAGTTACACATCGCCGATTGTTAATCATCTTCGATTACACCAATCTAACTACGTTTTATTTTCACCGATCTTGTTACGCATCTTCTTTTTTGGGAAAATCTACCTTTATCAAAACCATCTAATCATCTCTTAAGTTGTTTAGACTTATCGTTACATGTGATTTAATCGGCTAAATAGTTGTTTAGATTAGATTATTATTGAAAAACCTAATCAGCTATTATAGCTGTTAAGATTATAATTTTCTTGCCAATTACAGGATCAAATCGACTGGCACGCCTCGAATCTCTTAAGCCGTGTCTGCATGTGTTTGAGCCGATCAAATCCTTGGTCATATTTTCGGCATCAACACATCCTATTTGCAATACTTGAATAATTAATTATTACTTGTCGTGAAAAAAATAAAAATTAATAATTACATTAGATAATTCATGGGAACTATGTTTTGAAAATTTTACAGCTCTTGAACTAAGACTTGTCTTCTATTTGTTTCTGCGACTGGAATGAAGACTAGTCTGGTGCTACCTGTATACTGCAAAATTAAATGCAGCAAGGGTTGTACATATCTGGCCTAGCGTGATCTGGACGGTATGGTTAGATAATTGGATATTCCCTAGTAATATCAGCGGGATCAGTGTGTTTTACGAACTTTGTATTGTTTAGAAAATAGATAGGCACGTGTAATTAATCAACAACGAAAATAACAACTTTTCAGTGCCTTCGGCTATACTCTAATGCTCTTACTCTATCTGCTAATATTCACTAATATAGAATGGTACAACACTACGCTTCATCTGGATCGGTTCTCATGTTAGAACATATTGGGATGTAACATGGGGCACATCCCAATATATTCTAACATGAGAACCGATTGTGATGTGCTCATATAGACCACAATCGGTTCAAACTAAGAACCGATTGTGGTGTGCATAGGCACATCACAATCGGTTCTGGCATACACTTCACAATCGGTTCTAATATACGGACCAATTGTGATGTGCACATTCACATCACAATTAGTTCTTATGTTAGAACGTACATTACAATCGGTTCTTTTCTCAGAATCGATTGTGATGTGCCTCATTAGGTTATTTATACCCTCGGACTGAACTCTCCTCTGTTGTTGTTATAGATGCAAAAAATCCACTGTAGCCCAAAAAACACCACATAATTTGATTGGAAACGATACTTGGGTAAGAAACTAATGCCCATGTGTATTTTATGAACATGAAGAAAAAGGTTTTCATATAATACCTGTATAAGTTTGTTGTCGTATTTATAGATGATATTCTTGTCTACTTCAAGATAGAAGAAGATCATGCAAAACACTTGAGGCTTGTTCTTGAGAAGCTTCGAGAGCAACAATTGTATGTTAAGTTCAGTTAGTGTGACTTTTGGAAGAAGAAAGTGGAATTCTTTGATCATGTAATACCTACAAAAGGAGTTGTTGATCCAAGTAAAGTCAAGGCAGTGTTCCATTGGGAACAACCGAAGTTAGTGACCAAATTCAGAGTTTTCTTGGAATGACGGGATATTACCGTCGGTTCTGTTGAATATCTAAACATGGGGTATGTGTCCACAGAGGATACGTGAAGGATATATCCTAACGACATGCAGAGATTCCGGATATTACGGGCCCAATTATGAGGGATAAGATATGCGCGGAAAGGATGACTCCATATTAGGAAGAACTCGATCATGTTCCCGTTACAAGGAAACCAACTCGAGTCAGCCTAATTGTCGACGTCAAAAACTTGAAGTAGGGTTTCTGACAACAGCACACCAGATGAACACCTGGTTCAGAGTGTGCCAGTCGATTTGACCTGTAATCGACAAGGTAAAAATATGAAATTCACTCAAAGCCGATCGTTAAGATCAATCGGCTTAAATTCAATCAGCTCAAAGCCGATTAAATCAAGATAACAGGGTAAGTCTAACTAGCCGATTAGGGCTAATCAGAGGATAAAGGTAGATCGATTATGAAGAAGGCGATGCACAACAAAATCAAAATAAATCGAACCTAGGGCGTAATTTGAAGAAGATCAACAATCGACAATGCGCAACTTTATTGATCAAGATCGAATTACAAAGACTAAATTACGAGTACTACTCCTAGTCGACAGGAAAAAGTAATGTAAATTGGTGTGTTTGATTGTGTTTATTTCTTTTGCGGCTTGCCCTTGTCCTCCTTTTATATCCGTCGGTCGATCGTGTCCTATTACAACACGTTACAAAGCCTGATCCGTATCGGCCTCAATCCGGATAGTTTTCCCTTAAAGATCTTCACCGTTACCAAATATCTTCAAATCTTTCCAAATCGTCCGTTGGTTATAGCATGTTGACTCTCTTTTGCCGATTTTAACTATACCTGCCAAATTTTGGTGCAAACATATGCCTCCCATTTTTGTGAGATGACTTGTTATTTTTCATAAACTGCAACTATCGGCTTTTCTCCATCGGCTAACTGCTAATCCTTGTACAGTAACTGCCACTTTAATTGCGCTGTAATTTTCTGACATGTGTGTAGTGCGCTTTAAATGCTCATGTCTTTTGAGATTCATTTCCCACGGCCTCCACACATTCATTCCTCACGCGTACAAGCTCTCGAATTGTCTGCAATCGGCTTCTTGTCTTCAAGTCCTTCAGCGCTCACTGCCTTTAATCGGGTACTTGTCAAGATCATCTGAATGGATCCTTCTCAGGTATTCATCCCAATCCCAAATAGCAATGACCAATTTTATCTTGGCCCGGTAGGAAATCTAAATGCCGATTCAGTTATAAATGAAGAGATTCCTCGCCTTCCCCTATCCACTGTGACCTATAATATAGATGGTTGGAGTAAGAGCTTCAGAGCTTGGCCGATAGTGCTTAAGGGATTGAGATCTTGGTATATCTGCTTAGCGGCCTAGAAGAGGGGTGAATGGGAAAAAATAGGTATAGCCGAATATCTCCCTCTTTCTTTAGCCGATCCAGAGGCCAATGAGCCTTTGGTGGCCACGGCTTGCTACTTCTGGTCGGATACTTTTAATGCATTTGTATTCCGTACCAGTCTCGTCGGCCCAACTCTCCTAGATGCAGCCCAATTATGTTGCCTAAGACCTGATGGAGAACAAATATCGGCTTATAGTGCCAAGCCTAGATACAAGCTTATCAAGTCTAAAGGTGAAGGATGGGCTAAGTATATCAGTAATAATAATAAGGTGCATGGACCAGTATCGGATGAAGAACATGTTGCATTCCTCAACCTTTGGTTAGATCGGTTTCTGCTTTGTGGTGCCTCTTTGGGACCAACCCAAGTATATCAAACCAAAGCAGAGCAACTAGTAGAGGGTCATCGGCTAGCCCTTGGGAAAATATTGTTAGGGGCAGTCTACCAGATGATGCACATAATAAGATGTTGGCTTATCATTTGTTTCACGAAGTTCACTGTTGGCAATGTCGGAGGACCACTCTGGTTTGTTCAGATCTAGCTGTACTGTCTATTTAGCCAATCATTTAAGTTGAATCCATCTGAAGATATAGCATTTCCTCGTGAAGAACACTCCAGAGGGTATGGTGCCGCAGTTTAGAGCCAGCCGATCTTACGGGGAGAGATTTATGATGTGCTTCAGGAATGAGACAAAAGTGACACCTATCAGCTCCAAAAAATATTTATCATTATTCTTACAGCTTGACAGCCATGAATTCAAACAAAATGCCTTCTTCAGTTACACAAGTACAGCTGATTTTTCATGGCCTTCCTTTCTTCACTTTGATGCCGATAATGCTCTAATGCCACGAGATACCTTGGACTTATTTAAACTTTTTATTTCGCCAAGCATATTGCATGTCGGCCTTCACACAAGAAATCAGACTTTCAGCCTTCATATGAGTTCTACTGCCCGTCAGTTTATGCTAGGCAATTAGGCTTTAGCCAGATCGTTCCGAGTCTACCACTACTTGATCGACTTCAGCCAAGAGCCAGAGTCCGTAATGCAGTCGCGGCCAACATTGTTCTTGAAATAGCCGATGAGCTTCAGATTAAAGGCTTGCCACATTTTATACTAAATACACGTCGGGCAGAACGCTTTTCTTCTTGGTGGTCAGCAATTGCAGAAGCGCTCTATTCTGATAAGACAACGTCGGCTATTGTCAATGAATTCTTTCCAAATCTTCCTGAGCCGACAGTAGATACTAACAACGATTCAAGTGACGAGACTAATTCTGCGGGGTATACTAATACAAGCTTAGAAAAAATAACGAGCAAGGTATCGGCCTTTGATCAACTTCACCTTATTCATCTTTTATTTTTTTCCTAAGACATTTTACTGACTGACCTTTGTTTGCTTAACAGGTCAAGGCTGCTAGCAAGAAATCCGCTGCCGGCCAATCGTGTAGTGGCCAACAAGGTAAAAGGCCACACGAATCGACTGGCCTTACCGGGTACACCTCGGGTACCCTAGGTATCCAAAGTCCGTCGCTATCGGACATTGAGAAAAAACAACGCAGTAAATATAACTTGATCGACTGTCATCTCTTTTTTTATGCTTTCTGCAACTAATTCTCAACCGATCATAATTTCAGAAAAGAAGAAGGCAAAGTACACCAAGGCTCCGGCAAAAAGGTGATCAAAGCCCTAGGAGCAGAGTGGCGAGAGTTTGCCACACGCATCGGCTACTGCAGAGGTAAGCAGTGTACTTTTGATCAATGACTTATGTTTTCAATATGTCAGCTTACCCTTTGCCTTTTTTCCTCAACCGACACCATCTGTGTAGGTCGCGACAATCTTAGCCGACCTGCCCGCTACTTCTCTGGGAGTTCTTTCTCCGTCTCTGCCAACACCACCAGTCACGACGGTTGAAGGACTTCTAGAGTCCTCTGACCCAACCAACTTGTTGGGATTCTCATTGGCCGATCTAGATAATCTTGAAATCATGGCCACTGACAACTACGACGTAGAGATTAGAAAAATCCTTGAAGTGTCAAAGGAAGCATCGGCTGCAGTCACCTCTGCCCCAGGGATGCAAGAGCATCTCAACAAGCTCTTCGACCTTGTGATGAAGCCGCAATCGGAGATCCTGGCCAACAAAAAGCCGATCTGAGATGCCATGGCAGCAGTTGAAGCCGACCTGCTCCCAGAAGCAATGGACGCACTCCTTAATGTCTGTCACTTGGACCAAAGGAAGTTAGAAGTGGAGGCAGCTCAGGCAAGGATAGCACAGCGCGAAGCTCATGAAGCCAATCAGAAACTCTTGGATGAGCTGGTCACAGATGCTAAGGCCAAGAAGCAGAAATTCGATGCCAATACTGAACTACTAAAGATTACCAAGGAATCTGTCCATAAATTTGAATCGACCAAGAAGTTCCTCTTGGAAGAGTTGGCCAAGACAGAGAAGCAGATCATAGAAGGCCAACAAACCCTTTAGAAAACTTCATCGACCATCAAAGATCAGAAGCTTGGCATTGCTATGGCCGTGGTCGGAGTGAAGAAGCAGATGGACAAAGTGGTACCGGTGCTAGGGAGCGCCAAAGAAGACGACCGCATTATTGACGAAGTTCAATGTGTGATCGCCAAGGCCACCGGTGCTTTATCGACTTTGGGCGCAACACACCCAGGATCTGGCATTCAGTATTAACTTTTTCCATAAGATGTAAACTTTGTTGGATGTCCTGAAACACTAATTTTGTAATACTCTGATGTTTTATAATCGGCTATTTAACTGATTTATATTTGGCTTTGTTTATGTATTTTACTTCTTCTCTAGCGGATTAACAGCATCGAGTTAACTCGACTTCTCAAAGCGATTTTCTTTTCTAGTCGACTAAGCTCCAACCCGGACGCTAGGATAGTATTTCTTCAAGTACTTCCCATTAATCACTTTAGGTAAAACAGACCCTTCTAATGTCTGAAGTATGTATGAATTTCCGTCGACTAGCCGATTAACCTTATATAGTCCTTCCCACAGAGGTGACCATTTTCCAAATCGATTATCTTTTGAACCAACAAGCAATATTGTCTTCCAAACTAAATCGGCTTCATCAAAAGATTTAGGCACCACCTTTTTATTGTATGCCCTTGCAACTCTCACCTTATTATTCTTAAGCCGATCCAGTGTAGACAAACGTAACTCTGCTAATTCATCCAAGTTATCGATCATTAGATCGTTGTAATTTTGAGCCGACAAACCATTTTTTCTGTCTATTCACATAGAATCGATGTTAATCTCCACGGGCAAAACGGCTTCTTGGCCATACACTAACTGATAAGGCAAAAGCTTTGTTTCTCCGTGATAAGCTAGCCGATACGTCCAAAGTGACTCCAATAGCGTTGAGTGCCAATTCCTTGGTTTTTCATCGATTTTTCTTTTGATCAACTTGATCAATGTTTTGTTAGATGACTCGGCTTGTCCATTAGCCTGAGTGTAATACGGGGATGAATTCAACAACTTGATCCCTAAGCTTTTCGCATAATTCTTAAATTCAGTAGACATAAACACTGTACCTTGATCGATCATGATTGTTTGAGGTATTCGAAACCAATGGACAATGTGTTCATTAACAAACCTGATCGCTTCAACACTCGTGACCTTTTTATGTGGTATAGCATCAACTCACTTAGAAAAATAATTGGTTGCAGCCAAAATGAACTTATGGCCTTTACTTGAAGTAGGAAATATTTGACCGATCACATCTATCCCCCATCCTCTGAACGGCCATGGCTTAATAATCGGGTGTAAAGCCGATGCTGGTGCTAGTTGCACATTACCAAACTTTTGACAAGTTTGACACCCTTTGTAATATCTGAAACAATCTTCTAACATTGTCAACCAGAAATATCCTGTTCGTCTCAACATCCATTTCATCTTATGAGCCGATTGATGGGATCCGCAAATACCTTCATGTACCTCACCCATTGCCACTTGCGCCACATCGGCTCCAAGACATCTCAATAGCATACCTTCCATCGTTCGATAATACAAAATATCATCTAGGACTACGTACTTCAAAGCTTGCTGCCTAACCTTGCGCTCTGTCGGCTTAGATGGGTCGATTAGGTAATCCCTTATTTGCGTCCTCCAATCAACAACATCCGCACACATAACAACTTTGCTTACTAGTTCAATCACCTGATATCGGCCAACGTCCTTGTACCCCGACACCTACTGAGCCAGTGCGTTGGCCCTATCGTTCAATTCTCGAGGGATATGACCGATAGAAAATGAAGTAAACGAGCCAATAATTTCGAAGCACTGTTCTAAATATTTAAGTAATATTTCATCACGGCATTGGTATTCTCCTTTCATTTGCTGTACGATTAACATGGAGTCGCCATATGCCTCAACAGTACTTACTCCGATATTCTCTAACAATTGTAAGCCTTTGAGCAATGCCTCATACTCCGCCTGGTTGTTTGAACATCGGCTATTTAGCCGAAATGCGAATTCAAAATTATGATCCTTGGGCGATATGAGTACGATACCAATACCATCACCTTCCTGGCATACCGACCCATCAAAAAATAATTGCCAAGGGGCAATAGATACTAGGTCGGCAGCGGTATCATGTCCTGTCATAAAATCAGCTATAACTTGTCCTTTAACTGCCTTAGACGATTCATATGATAGGTCGAACTCTATTAAAGCATAAGCCCATTTACCAAGTCGACCTCGTAAAATCGGAGCCAATAACATATACTTTACAACATCGGTTTTACAGACTACCTTACGAGCCGATGCTAAAATGTAATGTCTTAGCTTTGTACAAGAGAAATATAACGATAGGCATAATTTTTCAACGAAAGGGTACCTGACTTCAGTATCCAGTAGTCGTCAGCTTAAATAAAAGATTACCCTTTCCTTACCATCAACTTCCTGTGCTAAAACAACTTCGATAGTTTCTTCTTCAGTCGATATATATAACTTGAAAGGAATTCCTTTTCATGTTCCAGCCAGAATCGGAGGATTGGTCAAGTATTCCTTGATATCATCAAAAGCCTTTTGTTGGTCAACTCCCCAAACAAACTCTTAATTATCCTTCAGCTTCAATAGTGGGGTAAACGCACGAATCCGACCGAAAAGATTTGAAACAAATCTTCGGAGATAGTTGATCTTACCAATCAGCTTCTGTAACTCGTTTTTACATGTCGGCGGATTTGTTTTGGCTATAGCTTTGACCCTTTCTTGATTAACTTCAATACCCCTTTCATGTACCATAAAGCCCAAAAATTGCCCAGCCAACACGCCAAACACACACTTGAAAGGATTCATCTTTAAACCATGTAATCTTATGTTCTGAAAAACTTTTTCTAAATCGGCTAAATGATGTAAGTCATCTTTGGATTTCACCACAACATCATCAATGTATATTTCAACAATATGACCGATTAAGTCATGAAAAATCATATTCATGGCTCACTGATAAGTTGTCCCGGCATTTTTTAAACCGAAAGTCATAACCGTCCACTCAAATAATCCTATTCCGCTAGGACACCTGAAGGTGGTTTTTGGTATATCGGCTTCTGCCATGAATATATGATTATATCCGGCATTTCCATCTAAAAAATTATGATTTTATTCCCTGATGCAGCATCGATAAGCATATCGGCTATCGGCATCGGATACTCATCTTTTGGTGTGTCTTTATTTAAGTCTCTAAAGTCGACACACACCCTAAGTTTTCTGTTTTTCTTCATGAGTGGAACGATGTTGGAAACCCATTTTGCATATCAACAAGGCCTAATGAATTTTGCCTCCAGTAACCGTTCTATCTCCTCCTTTATAATATTATATATGGCCGGATTAAAATATCTAGGATATTGTTTAAACGGCCGATATCCTAGTTTAATAGGCAACCGATGTTCTACCAATTGTCGGCTTAAACCAGGCAACTCATGATACTCCCAAGCAAAACAATCTTTATAATCTCTAAGAATTTTGACCAATTTTTATTTGTATTTTACATCTAATTTTGCACTAATAAAAGTTGGTCTTTTTCTATCACCACTACCTATATCAACTTCTTCAAGTTGATCAGTAGACATGAAGCCTTGGTCCAACTTTTCAATTTCTTGAAAATCTTCTATGGCCTCATAGTTATCTGTTGCTTGCCGATAGCTTTGCATTTTGTCTTGTAAAGCCTTCATTGTTTTTCTTATCCCCATTGGCGTAATACCTCATTTGCTCGATCAAACGTGCCTGGTTTGACACTGATCGGCATAAGTCCTGTCTTACTTACGCAAATGAAGTCACAATCATCCAGCGTTTTTCTTGATATACATCCAGCCTCTTCGTGTTGCCAATTCGCATCTAAACTGGCCATAACGATATGAGCCGATGTATCGGCCATAACAACCTCAACTTCACCTCCATTCCATTGAACTAGCGCCTGATGCATGGTTGACGGGTGCAGCAATTAGCATGAATCCAATCTTAACCAAGCAGCACACTATAATTTCCTTTGGCATTAATGACAAAAAATGCGGTCGACAAATTTTTACTGCCAACAGTCAACTCTGTGACCATGACACCATTAGCTTTTGTGGGATCGCCTGTGAAATCATTCAAAACCATATTAGTTTTGATTAAGTCTTCATCGGACTTACCCAATTTTTTGCAGGTGGTGTACGGCATTAGATTGACTATAGATCCCCCATCCACCAGCATCCTTGATATCGGTTTGCCGTTTATATAACCTTTCAAATATAATGGCTTTAGATGCCGATGATCATCTTGAGGTTTTTCAAAGATAGCATTCTGGACACCTGAACACGACTGAACAAAAGTTTCTTTGGTCGATTCAGTTTTAATTTTGAACTCGGCCGACACTGTAAATACCATGTTGATGTCCATCGGAGGGGTGTCATCCCTAATCATGGGAGAATCCAAATCATCGGCTGAATCAAAATCTTCTTCAACCCGTTCTTTCTTCCTCCATTCTTTCTTGGTAACTTTGATCGGCCGAAGTTCATTGAAGATTTGATCCCTCTGTATCTCTGCATCGGCTTCTCTCATCTCCTGAGTCCTTAGCCTCTGCAACCGTCTACACTGTGATCGGCTAAGGCCAGGTGGACACCACCTAGGCTTGGACTCCATTGGCTTACGTATTTTGCCAGCCATATCTTCCCGATCAGAACTAGACCCTTCTTCCTTAACCTGGTTTGGCACCTGATTTGGTTCAAAGATTCTTTCGTGAACCGGTCTTCTGTAACTTTTATTAGGACGATCACGTATCGGCCCAAACAATCTGTCTTTGGCCGATCGGCTAGGCCAATCGTCTTGGGGATTGGGCATGTGTATGGAGATGGCAACGCTACTCCCCTTTCCCAACAAAATTGCCAAAAAGGACATCTCCGATGTGGTCTCTCTACATTCTCAGTTTGATACAGATTGTCTGGCCGATGAGGATAATATCATGGCCGATTATTCATTCTTTCAAACTTCTCCATTAACTGAGAAAACGTCGGTCCTGGCCTTCTTGCTGGCTGTTTTGACAGTGATTTTTCCGCCTTATACCATCTGCCAACCTGCAGATTTCCCTAAGGTTTAATGGTCCTTGAATTCTGTCCTTCATGATTGGCTTCTATTTGTAACGAACCGATCGTGATTTTTAATGTCTAACTACCATTTGAGGTTGACTGAACATTAACTTGCCGATCCCATTTTGGCTCCTCGCTGTGCATCAGCTTTTTTTCCTTTTCTTGAACTTTGGACCATATTTATAGGAACGGATCAACATCAACTTGCATGGTCGGCTCATCAGCGAATTTTAGCCGACCGTCCTCGATAGCTGACTGGATCTGCTGACGGAAAATATTGCAATCATTAGTATTATGAGAAAAAGAATGATGCCACGCAATACCTGCGTTTCTTGATCTCATCAGCCGATGGTATAACGTGTCCTTCGGGCAATCGTATTATTTTTTCTTGTAACAATAAATCAAAAATACGATCACACTTGGAGACATCAAAAACATACTTAACTTCTGACTTATTCCTAGTCGGCTTAAGCCAGGAACAGACTAAGGATTTTTTAGACCCTTTTATCCATTCGGCTATGTTTATCTCTGCTTCATCATCTTCTGAAGATTCGCTAGGATAATAGTCGACCATATTAACTTTGACTTTATCCTTTTCCTTATTATTACCATTCATTTTAAATCTATCTTTGAATGCCCTATTATCTGGGAATTGGCTCTCTTGAGCCGACACACGATGAAAATAGATGGCTCAGATTGGTGAACTCCTGTCCTCCAAACTTTTCTCTGAGTGGTGGAATTAACCCTTGGAAAGCCAAATCAGCGAGCTGGTTATCGGGTAACATGACGCTAAAACACTGATTTTTGATCTCTCTAAATCTTTTAATATAATCAGTTATCGATTCCACAAATTTCTGGCGAACAAAGCTTAGATCGGAGATCCTGAGTTCTAAACTGCCTAAGAAAAAGTATTCATGAAATCGGTTGTCGACTTTTGTAGTCGGCAATGAATTTATGGGGTAGGCGCTCGATCTCAAACTCGAAGGTCACACAAGACAAGGGATTTAGACAGGTTCAGGCTCTCGCGGAGGAGATAATACCCTAATCCTGTGTGCTGGGATTATGCGGATTTCTTGGATCCAAGGATGCTCAAAGCGCAATGTGCTCCGGGCGATATGAGGTATTTTATGCTCTATGGCTTCATCGCTCTATGCTTGGATGATCGGATCCCTATGTTGTTGCCCGCCCTCTCCCTTATATAGCGGGGGTGGGGCGGCTTACAGAGTCCCAATCGGATAAGAGATTCCGATCGGTTACAAGATTCTAGTCGGTTATAGGACAGAGTTTACATCTTTATCTATCCTTCTAACGACTCGGATTACAACTATATCCATCATTTCTAAACACAAGTTCAACTTTCGTTATGATATATCCCTTTCCGTACGGTTAAGAAGCTTGACGTGGAACATATCTTCTGGGCCTTCATCTTTGGCCTTTCCTGAGGATCCCCTGGAATCTATATCCCACAGCAACCCCCGAGTGCTTCATGATCCGACCGCTTTCTCTGGCTCTCCGCCTCAAATCCCGATCGATTTCTTATCCAATCGAAAAACCTTCCTTTTACAACAAAGTAGTTATGAAGAACTCGATCATAAATTCCGCCCTTTGCTTTTCTCAAGTGCAAATCTTTTACCGAAATGATTTATCGCGAGCAAATTTCACTGGACTTCTTATCATGTCACAAACGATTTGATACTTTTCCCGCCAAGTCTTTAATTTTCATCGCTTGACGCTTATCTAAGCGGTCTTCGAGGTTGCCTTGTTTTCCCGTGCCAACTTGTTCAGCCGGAAAAAACTCTTCGTCTTCTGAAGTTACATTAACACCAAATCTCTTCAGCTTCCGACGCTTAATATCCCGGCTCTTGCTTCGATTTCGTCTGAATTGGCTATAAAAAGGCGTTCTAATACTTGGAGATGTATCCATTTGCTTTCTATCCTCCATCTTTTTGCTTTTAGCTTCAGCCTTCATCATGCCACAGTGGTATCATCAAGCGAAGGCAGACCCTAGGCTAGTTAAGCGTTGGGAGGAATTTGATCGAGCTTTCGAAGCGCTGCTGGAGGAAGAGGCGAAGCAGCGTGACCGCGAGGCAATCAACACTTTCCTTGAGGTCGTGCCAGCCCTTAGCAGGGTTAGGGAACCCCTCATCGAGATACTGGGCCGGGTGCCCTGCGGGGAAGTGTAACCCTCCTGTGTATACAATTTCTATACATAGTACTTTGGACATTTTGTATAATGTAATAAAATACCTTTTGTCGAAGAATCTCTGTTTGGTCTTTCGGCAGTGGATTGGACCCGTTATACGACGTCTTGGATTTTATTCGTGACTTGAAATTGATGACACGTTTGATCGCTGCGAGACGTAGTTTAGGGTCAACATGAAGTTCGTCTGACTCTGCGCAATCCCGAGTCGTGCAACACTCATCGCCGTCTCAAGGCTAGACGACGTCCAACTCGGACTTTCGATGGACGTAGCCTGATGCCAATTCGAGTGCATCGTGGCCCCGCCAAGCGATCCCCGTGTTCACCGCCGCAAAGCATAGTCCGTAATTCGCTTTGCGCCATGCCGAGGTTCTTCTTGGCTCATGGCCGAATGATACCCACGCCCTAAGAGCACGCCCGCTCTCTTGGAGCGATCATGATTTCATATGGCTCTTGGCCGAGTGATATCTTTTCCGATCGATATCGAAGCGCTTAGGCTCTCTTGGAGCGTATCACGTTTAGACGACTCATGGCCGAGTAATACCCTTTCCCGACTGATGTCAGGTTCAGCTTAGGCTCTCTTGGTGCATATTACTCTTGACGGCTCTTGGCTGAGTGATACCCTTTCCCGACTGATGTCGGACCTGGCTTAAGCTCTCTTGGAGCGTATCACATTTAGATCCGAAGGGCGTCTATACTTGTTTAAAACGAATCACAGCATTCTTGGCCCTTGTGGAGCACGCCCATGGATCTGTTCCCGTTTGGGCTCAATCCTGCGGTACATGATTCCGTCATGCGGTAACTACCCGAAGGCCCAACGTGGGGCGTACCGCAAGAAGATAAGTTTTTATTCAAGTTGGTAACTATCCACATCCCGTTTAATACGGTAAGTGGGAAACAAGCCCCATCGTGGGGGCGACGTGGCTTCAACGCGATCCGGTCAAATCCTGTAAAACCCTGTAAGTCGAGGTGACAGGCCTGCAAATCATTTATGTGGAATCTGAAAGGGTGAGACGTTTCGCAGCCTTTTCCCGCCGATTCGGTAGAGACCTTATTGTTCTCTCTTTAAAAACTAGGTCATACGACGCCCGACAGTTCATCTTTCCACTGAGCCTTTTCTCCTTTCACCTTCTCACCTCCCTGAACTCTCCGCCACCAAGGTTAACCTTCGCTGTTCTTGCCTTCTCGAGTCGCTGTCAATCTTTCTGCAAGAATGTCTTCCTCTACTCCTTCTCCGCCTTCGCCACAAGATTGGACGACCTCGACAACAACCGAGGAGAAGCTGAAATCCATGGTAGATGACGGGATCTTACCAGATTTGGCCCTGATCTCCGCACACCCGGCCGTCGGTGAATCCGTCCTGACTCCCCGCTCCGAGGAGGTGGTGGTTTTCGAATCCTTTTTCCACCGCGGCCTTGATCTTCCGATCAGTTCTTTCCTTCGCGCCTTCTTTTCTTTTATGAAATAGAATTGGTGAATCTAAACCCCAATTCTATCCTTCAAATTTCCCTCTTTGTCCACCTTTGTGAAGCTTTTCTGGGCATTAGCCCCATTTCGACCTCTTTTGTCACCTTTATCTCCCAAGCCCTATCCTCCAAAAATGACCCCAAGGTTATTGGGGCGCTGATTCCACCATGGGAAGGGTCAAGAAGGACTACTTTGCCATTCCTGTCAAGACCTCCAACAAGGGCTGGCATCGGGAATGGTTCTATTGCACCAACCTCGAGTCATCTTTGCCTCCGTTCATTGGGCGCCGTCCCAATGTCTCTATTTCCTGGGGTTCTACCCCTAATTCTTCCGACATGGATCAAGTGTCCGAAGTCTTGGCATTGATCGGAAGTCAAGGATAGCGGGCTTACAGGAGTGGGTTTGGCCTCCACTTCATCGCCACGGTGCAGCCCCAAGGAGCGAGTTCATCCGGGATTCGCTATAGGGGAAAAATGACCACCCGGAACCGTCCCGACGACTTGCTAAGGGAGAAGTTATGCACCGTGGCTTGAGAACTCTTTATCCCGAGCATCGACATATTATCCGCAAGTGCCCAAATCCTTCAAAGATCTCACGCCTCTCTCGCGGTAGGCGAATTTTATTGGGAACCTTACGCTTCTTTTTCTCTCAAGTTTTGCTAACTCTTGACTTTCATCTTCAGGATGGCATTGCGTTCTTCATTATTCCTCCTTCCGAATGCCTCCTCGCCCGTGCCGTTTCTCCGCGCGGGCGTGGTCTCCAGCAGGGAGCCCCGCTGCGAAAAAGGGGAAGAAAACATTATCCGATGACCTCATGGCCCCCCGACGCCCGGTCGGCGGTCCCAAAATCCAAGATCCGCCCGGGTGAGCTCCGGCGGGTTTTCAAGAGAAGCCCAGGGCACCAGTCGGCGGCGGTCCGAGTGGTTCTTCCTGTGGTGGGCCAGCTATTCGCAAGAAGCCCCCGATGAGAATGTGGAAATCCAACAGGTCCGTTACTTCGTTGATTCCTTTTTTATTCTTCGGTCTTGCTGACGATTCTTCTTCACAGGGACCCTTCGCTCGATGCGCCCGTCGGGACTCCGTCTGGGGGCCGTGCTGAGGTTGGACCTCCCGGAGAAACTGCTTCTGAGGGTGCCAAAGTGTCTCCTAGTCCCCGCGCTGCCTCCCGCCAAGGTTCCCTACAATGATCCTGTTCTCTGAGCCGCCTCCCTGCTAGTCCCCGAGGTTGAAGAGATTCACCGAGTCCCGCCACTGCCGCCTGCTAATAACAGATACCGCCTTTGCCGATGACGAGGGTTTGAAACTTTTGGACGACCTAGAGGAAGAGCAAAGAGAGAGCGATGATTTTTTCATCCGTGCCAAGGCTTGTGCACATACCGCCCAGGTGAGCATTCCTCCAAGACTGCTGTGTCCTCGCTCGCCCTTCATCACGCTGCTTACCTTTTGCTATGATGATTATAGAAAATAGGGGCGCTCGAGCGAAAGTCCAAGTACATTCAAAGGATGCTCCTCAACCGGACGCGCCAGAGTATCTCGCCGACCAGAACGCATCAAAGCCGAGTATGCGTCGATCGCGATCCTTCGGTCCAACTCCACATCGCGACGGAACAAACGCTCGCGCCAGAGAATCGATATCACCGCTCCTCCGAGGTAGCTATCTCTTGGGTTGTTTCATGTTTTTCTTAGTCGACTATCTTGCCGATCTTCTTGTGTTTGCTCCACTGACTCGCCATGAAGCTCAAGGAAAACTTAAAGCCACAGAGGATTCCCGAGCGGCCGAGAAGTACTTTGAAGGTGTAGTCACAACTAGTCTTTGTTTGATCCCTTACTATCCTCTCTAATGCTTTGCCTTGCAGATTATAAGGTCAAAACTCAGGCCCAGTACACCGTCTTCGGCGAGAGAGTTAAAGCTCTCGAAGCTTCCTGCGCTGAGCTCCAGGACGCTTCTAGCCCCTCCGAGTTCGCTTCATCCAGTGGTGAGAGGCCACTCAAGCAGGTGAAGTCGCCGTCCGGCCAAGGAAGCCCTGGGCCCTCAAGAACTCTCAAAGGAAATAATGCTAATCTGGTGCCACCAGACTGGCGATCACCAAGTCCTCTATCCCCGAGTGGATCTTGAGGCCCTTAGGGAAGGCTACGCCGTGATGTTGACGAAGATCGGGCTGCCGAGCTCTGGGAGGAAGTCAGGGATACTTCTTTGTCGATTGTACAGACTCTTGACCTTAACAAAGATAAAAGTGTTCCCTGCTTTCTCCTTCATGAAAGTATACATCTTCGAGTGGTTTGACCAGAGACCTTTGTTCATCCGACTCACCCTGTGCTCGGGATATGATTCATGGATCTTGTCCTTGAGTCTTAACATAAGAGCAATGCACTCGAATTCATGATTATAAAAGAGGTTATATGAAAACGACTTTTTCAATCGAACTTTTATTCACAAAGGATTAAAAAGAAGTACAAAAACTTAAGTGAAAAAGCGACGTAGCTGTTCTATATTCCAAGTATTGCTGATTGTCGATCCATCTTCTCGCTTAAATTTATAAGCTCCGGGACGAATTATTTCATCGATGATGTAAGGGTCCTCCCAACTTGGGGAGAGTTTATGTTCGCTCTTTTGATTCCTCCTTAGGACTAGATCTCCTTTGGAGAACGCGCGGCTCTTTACATTGCACCCATGATAATGTCGTAAGCCTTGGAGGTATTTTGTCGAATGAATTGTTGCGATATCCCTGGCTTCTTCCAGTCTGTCGAGGTCTTCTAGCCGGCTGTCTTCTGAAGCGATCTCTTCATAACTCCGAACCCGCGGGGATCCGAATTCTAACTCGGTTAGTAAGACCGCTTCTGTGCCATATACCAGAGAGAAAGGTGACTGCTCGGTTGCTCTGCTGGGGGTAGTTCATAGCCCCCAGAGTACTGAAGGCAGTTCTTTCCAAATTGTTCCATAAGTGAACCGAATTCGGAGGCAGACAAGTAAACCAAGTAAAAGCTGGTCTCGATAATATAATGGGAACAATCTGATTTTTAGCTCGTCGGATTGAGCTGCCTCGCCGCATTGTGCGATAAAGTGTCCGACATGTTCTAATGTAGTAATCGAGTCGTCACTAGAGAATTTTGCAAAACTTGGTACTTTGAAATTGTGGGGATAAGGCATACGATCTATGTATTCAGGATACAACTTTCTATAGCCGATAACTTTCCCTTTCAGTTGTATGCCAAATTGATCCCATAATACAACAGAAATTTGATCGGCTCAATTCACATTATCGACCACTGGAACAGTAGGTCCTTGATAATGTTGGTCATAATTGGCATTCTGCCCCCGAGTGCAAACTCGGGTTGCCAATTAGGTTGGGCCGATGGTAGACGATTGTGTTGGTCGTACCTATTATTTCTAGTTAATGGCTCTGGTATTGGGACAAAAGGCTCTGAATAGGTCACTACCCTGTGCGGACCTAGATTTCTGGGCAGGACATGTTCATGATGTTGTCAGTATCTGTCAGATTCAATCGGCTGTGAAACTGATTGTGGAAAAGCGTAAAAAGGAGCTGATGGTGGTAGATTCGCCGATGCTTCTAGTTTAGCAGCATCGGTGTAAGCCTGGTAATGATTTGCCCCACTTGGTCGAGGATCTCTGAGCAGTATGATGGTGGGTTGAGTGGGAATCATAGTTGGGGGTGAGGTTATAGCCGAAGGTTTAGGATCGGCTAGTGTGCTTTGTGTGTTTTGTGCTATTGAAAAAATAGGGTAACTTGGTAGAGCTTGCATCGGATCGAGGAGGCTTCCAGATGAGGCCAACTCCTGGGCAATAGTTTTAACACTATTTGCAATCATTGGCTTAAGGGTTGTGACAAGAGCCGATGACTCGTTTATCAGAGCATGGTGTACAGATTGATTAATCATAGCCGATAGCTCGGCCTGAGCGGACAGATATCGACTTACTGGTCTTTCTGTGACACCTGCATCCCCCAGGGCATTGACCATCGGCAAAGCGGTCTTTTGAGTGACACCACGTCGAGTTTTCTGATAACAATTCAGCATCATCTCTTCAATAGCTATTTTCCGATCTTCTATTTCTCTACATTGTTCTGGCGTTAAATCGTCCATCGTCGGGACGATTATAGCTTCAGCATTAAGATTTGATGGTGGAATCGACTTCCCTGATGAAGACATGGGTGGTCCCACTGGGCGTGCCAAGAGTGTGTTGACGTCAAAAACTTGAAGTAGGGTTTCGACAACAAAGACACCGCATTTAACACCTGTTCGAGCGCATACCGATTTGACTCGTGAATCGACAAGGTAAAATTATGAAATTCACTCGAAGCTGATCGTTAAGATCAATCGGCTTAAATTCAATCAGCTCAAAGCTGATTAAATCAAGATAACAGGGTAAGTCTAACTAGCCGATTAGGGCTAATCAGAGGATAAAGGTAGATCGATTCTAAAGATGGCGATGTGCAACAAAATCAGAATAAATCAAACCTAGGGCGTAATTTGAAGAAGATCAACAATCGGCGATGTGCAACTTTATTGATCAAGATCGAATTACAAAGACTAAATTACAAGAACTACTCCTAGTCGACTGGAAAAAGTAATGTAAATTGGTGTGTTTGATTATGTTGATTTCTTTTGCGGCTCGCCCTTGTCCTCCTTTCATATCCGTCAGCCGATCGTATCCTATTACAACACGTTACAAAGCCTGATCCGTATCGGCCTCAATCCGGATAGTTTTCCCGTAAAGATCTTCACCGTTACCAAATATCTTCAAATATTTCCAAATCGTCCGTTGGTTACTGCATGTTGACTTTCTTTTGCCGATTTTGACCATACCTACCAAATTTTAGTGCAAACACTAATATTCAAGGAAGTTTGGATACCCTGCGAAGATCACGCGACGATGGACTGCACATCGGCTACGATCTGTTACTCCATACCGACTACAACTCGACTTGAGGCCGGGCTACCCCGACTATATAAGGACGAGGGTAAGGGTCCATAAGAAAGAAAAAGAAAGAAAAGAATTTTTTTAAATAATACATTTTTTATTCAAATTGCAAAAATATACCTCGCTTGCAAAAACTGCAAAAATATACCCTTGTCGCCCTATGGTTGGGCGACAATAGTGGGAGAGTAGGGCTAGAGGACTTAGTCGCCCAACCATCGGCCGACAGGGATAAGTTACCCTTTCATCGGCCGACAGAGTGAAGTCGCTCGTCCATTGGGCGACAGGGAGGAAGTCACTCATCCATAGGGCGACAGGGACGAAGTCGCCCCAAAAAATTTATAAATTCAAGAAATTTTTTTTGCAAGGAAATGTAATTTATGAGGGAGTATTTTGCGTTGATTTTATTGAAAAATTCGCTGTAACCTATGAGCATTAATTATTAAAAGTCAGTGGTATTTTGATGGTTGCTAGAATTGTATAGTTCGAAGTAGGGTCAATAAATTCAGAAAAGTTCATATTTTTTGGTGATAATTAATGTAGTGTTTTACAAAATTATTAGTCAGTTAATTATTTTTGGAGCAAAAAAATCAAATTTCGTTGTTCGTCATTATCTTTTGGTGTGCGACAAATTTGACGACAAATCATAGTAAACTATTGAATAAAACCCGACATTGATATTTCAAAGTACTGCTACATGTGACTTGTCTAATCGGCCTAATAAGGCTGCACGCCCGTGAGTAGGCTATTCGCCTCAAAAGTCGCCGATGGCGGTCATCTCCAACAATCATGAAGTGTTTTAGAATCAGGCTCAGAGTGATCGCTTAGGTGTTTCCTTTGGCAAGAATGAGATGCAAAGCAAGTTTTAAATAGGATCCTTTTGCATATTATGGTAGCACATGTATCATATTGTGTTTTGGGGCTATTTCTCCATAATTTCTCTTCTAAACATGTTATTTTACAGTCTACCGGAAAGGCTTAAGTGACCATTCACTTTACACGATTGCGATCCAATTTTCTTTGTAAGTTTGTGACTACACCGTATATGATATGTTAACCATTTTTTAGGTATTAGTATGGGATATTATAACCAATTTGAACTAATTAATTCTTTATGCTTGAAAGAATGCCTATTGTAACAAAGAATAACAGTATTGCATAACCAAATATAAAAGTTTATTATCATAAAAACCATATATCGTACAACATATCTAGAACGGATTAACTAAATATATAAGATAAAAAGTTACAACAATCTAAAACTATCAAAAGAGACTATTGCCAGCCATGTTTCTGGGTGGCTCCTCACGGCTGGGCAGGCCTCCTGCGAACCTACCCCTACGAGTAGGTGAACTGCGTCGGTGAATGGTGGGCCCTCTGTGGTCTAGCTGGAGGTGTACCATACTCCGGCTGAGAAGGCTGCATCGGTGGTGGTGCTCCCTGCAAGTGCGATGGTCCAGGATCATCCGCATCAGCGAAGTATCTCGACACACCACCATTGTCGAGGTCGCACGCGCATGGGTCGGATCATCATATCGCCTCGTAGTCGCCGATGCGTGAAGTCGCAGAGGAGAACCACCATGCTCGTGAGCCTCAGAATAAATGAAGAATTGTTGATAGCATTCAAAAAATGATTGCAAAACATAGAAAGTGCGATTAAGTACTCACCTCTGATGTGAGCGGCTAGACCCACGTGTCCAGCAGCTCGCCCTCTCGTAGAGGTCAGTGTGACAGTGGGACGGGAGGCTATGGCATGTGATGATGTACCTAGAGTAGCACTCCTCCCTCCACTAAACGGCACGCCGTGAGCCACATCAGGAGGCGCGCGGCATCCCACCAACTCGAGGGCGCGTCTCGAGCTCTCCCTAAACCTCGCGAAGGAGGTCACCTCCTCTCTAGTCACGTCTACCCCGTGGGACAGATGAAAAAGGAAGCTCCCTGACTCCTCGTAGTCTGGGCAAGCACATCAGTCTAAAAAATACATTACGAACTAGCCTATCACATTAGTGTGGAAAATACAATACGAAAATGCATCGTTGATTGGATGAAACGTACCGTACTGTGTAGAGCCGAATCCGTATGGCCGGGATACGTCTCCCCACACTGGGAACGTGTCTAGGAGGATTGGGGTCGACACATACCAAATACAGACGAGTATGGGAAGTGTACCACTGTTGGTACCCCTGGTACATCTACAGGTCGTACGGTGCATCCTCAGCATAGACGTCGTCCAGGGCTCCTCCCCACTCCTCTACCCAAGGCGCCATACGTAAGTGCCATGGGGTGGCCCCATGCATGCCCTTCCTAGTTTGCCAGTAGATAAGAAATAAATATAACATTATTAGATGACATTACACAATAATGATTAGAGAACATCGATGCAAGGAACTTACGTGTGGGCGTTGTGTGGGACTTGACGATCGACCTGGACCGAGAACTCCTGTCGTAGACCGAACTGCCTCATCACTCGATTGACAGCATAGCCCTCGACCTGAACGTCGAACAGGAGGAACCGCCGTGTACGCCAGTACGCCACGTACCATGTGCATAGGGTGGACAACCCACCCATCACACATAGGTGGACCTCTTTCTGAGTGTACGGCATCCAACGTACGTGGTCATCGGTGAGGTGGTCAGCAAAGAACGAATCGTGGTAACCTGGCCGCACCATCCTGTGCCCACCTAGGCCGCAGTGGACGGCGTAAAAATCAACGCAGTAACATTACCATAAGTATCGATAAATGTTAAAACGTAAGTTTCACAATCGTGATTGCAATATCTACCTCGCTGGTGGCACCGATGGTGCCCATGGTCGCGCGCACAACATCGCCGCCGCCAAAGATGTAGAAGAGGTCAGGTCGCATGTCGCCGCCGACCGAACCTCTCGATGCCCAAAGTCGCATAAGCAAAGTGACATCCGTGAGAATCGACCCATCGGCGATCCATCCACAGCCGTCGCAGAGCGCACGATATGTCACTCACAGGACAGCCGACCACCAGGAGTACTACGGCACGACGTCAAGTGGTGCGTCCGCAATCGCCCTCGCGAACTAGATGAGGTGCCTGTCCACGCTGTCCTCGTGGGAGCTCATGATCAAGCACCAGCCAAAAAGCTATAGCAGGTACGCCTCTAGGTGGCGGCTCACCCTCTACTCGTTTGCAGGCTCGACGATGTGCTCTGCCTGTAAATTTAAGTTTTCTTCTTAGTTTAGCCAATATATGCAAAGTTAAGGTATAAAGGTTAGTTGCGTACCACGAACTGTCGAAGCCACCTGTGTGTCGGACCATGTGTGTTGGTGAACGGTCGGTACGCAGCAGGTGGCATTGACGTCCTGGGGTACGAGATGTCCTTCAAAGTGATCGCCATCTCCCCGACAGGTAGATGGAAGGTGTGCATCTCTAGTCTCCACCGATCCACCAAAGCGGTGAGAAGGGACCTGTTGAATGGGAACCGATGACTCACGTCCTGCCCCTGTGCATCTCCGTGCACCTCCACCTTCCAAGCCAGTGGCAGCAATCTTGATGCCGGGGTCCCCAACGTACCCTAAATAGGAGCTACTGTCGAATATCTAAACATGGGATATGTGTCCACAGAGGATACGTGAATGATATGTCCTAATGACATGCAGAGATTCCAGAAATCACGGGCCCAATTCTGAGGGACAAGATATATGCGAAAAGAATGACTCCATATTAGGAAGGACTCGATCATGTTCCCGTTACGAGAAAACCGACTCGAGTACGCCTAATATTCAGGGAAGTTTGGATACGCTGCAAAGATTACGCGATGATGGACTCTACATCGGCTACGATCTAGTACTCCAAACAGACTACAACTCGACTTGAGGCCAGGCTACCCCGACTATATAAGACCGAGGGTAGGGGTCCTCAAGGGGAGGCAACCCAGAACCCAGAAATGAGAAGCAAAGAAGGAAGCAATTAGCCATCAAGCAAGAAGCCTTTCACCAAAGAGTGCCTAAGAGCTGACGAAGCCTGTTTCGTCATCCTTTAGCATAGCATAGCCTTAGCTTAGTTGCGATCCACATTGTAACTAGGGCTAGACACATTGCTCTGTACTTTATTCATCAACTCCATACATCATCCATACAGGAGTAGGGTATTACTCTGCCAGGGGGCCCGAACCTGTCTACATCTGGTGTCCCTGATTTCGTGCTTGACTCTACTCACCGAAAGGTACCCCAAGTATAAATTTTATTGTCGATGTCTAACCTTTGACAGGACCTTCCCACTTAGGCGATAGCTTATTGAGATTATCTTGCTTTTACACCTTTCGTAATACTAGGTCACTAGCGGCGAGCGCTCTATTGTGGATTTTTTGGCCATGATGTCTGCGTAAGGCTTGCTGATATTTAGCAGCTCGAATGGATGCTCAATCTCTGAGTTCTTCGAGTAGATTTACATCATCTTCTCGTGCTTGCTCTTGTTCCTCTTCCAAGTAGTTATCCACTCGAGCTGACTTGAACGTTAACTCAGTTGAAAGCACGGCTTCTGCTCTGTAGACCAAGAAAAATGGCATTTCACTATTGGCTCGACTAGTCAAAGTTCGAACAGCCCATAGCACCGAGGGGAATTCTTTCGCCCACCTGGTCAACTAAGCATTGAGCCTATCGAACACGCGGGTCTTAATCCCGTACAAGATTAATCCATTGGCTCGCTCGACTTGACCGTTACTTTGAGGATGAGCCACGGAGTCAAAGCAGAGTTTGATACCCAATTCTTCGCAAAAGACTATGAAAGCATTGCTTTTGAACTGGTTACCATTGTTTGTGATTACTCGATTAGGGATGCCAAATCGAGTAACAATGCTCCCCATGAATTTCTTGCCTGCTTCTGAGGTGATGTTCCTAACGGGTTCGGTCTCGATACACTTAGTGAGCGTGTCGATAGCCACGAACAAAAACTTGTAACCTCCTTGGGCTCTTTGGAATGGTCCCAAGATATCCAAGCCCAAGATAGAGAAGGGCCAAGAAAGAGGAATAGTTTGCAGTGCTTGGGCTGGTCGGGTGATTTGCTTGCCGTAGAATTGGTAGCTCGTGACTTTTCACCACCAAGCAACCCGGAGGGCGCTACCAATAGAACCCTTGTCGAAAATTTCCCCGACTAGGGTGCGATAGGACGCATGGTTGCCGCAGATGCCTCCATGGACATCAAGCAATATTTTATTGCCCTCCTCCTGAGTGATGCATTTCATCAAGACTCCATTACTCCCTTTCGGTAGAGCTTGTCGTCTACCATTGCGCATAGCTTAGACTTACGTGCAATTTTCTCGTCTATTGCATTATCATCAGGGATCTCTCAACCTTCGAGATAGGCTTGGAATGGAGTCATCCAAGTCGGCTTGCATTTGAGTAGTGCAGCTTCTGTGTCTGTAGGTTCTGCCTTGCTAACTCGATCAAGCTGCTAGTCGAGTTGGGCAGCATCTGTCTCCCGTCTTGGGGAGATGGATGGTTTGAGGAGTTTATCTATGAAAACTCCTGCGGGCGTTGGAGAACGAGACGAAGCGAGCCTAGCAAGTTCATCGGTGGCAAAATTGTCACATCGCCTGATATGCCTTACTTGTGCTCTAGCTTGCGAATTTCGCTCAGGTATACCACCATGTTGTCGTCCGAGCACTGGTACTCCTTTTTTACTTGGTTCATGACTAGATGTGAGTCCCCTTTCAAGAGTAATCGTCTGATGCCAAGTGACGCAGCCATGCGGAGACCGTTGACTAGTCCCTCGTATTCTGCAACATTATTTGAAGCTTAAAAATCAAGTTGGATAACATATTAATGCTCCTTACCTGTCGAAGATTTAAACACGATGTCAGCCCCGAGCCTGTACCGTGAGCGACCCATCAAAGAACATTGTCTAGTGGTCATCAACAACCTTGTGATCCTTTTCCTCGACGTGCGTCCATTCCACGATGAAGTCCACCAAGACTCCCGACTTGATGCTGGTTCATGACGCAAAGTCAATCTTGAACTCGTTGAGTTCAACCGCCCACTGCGCAATTCGCCCCGTCACCTCTCGGTTGTGTATTACCTCCTTGAGTGGATACTTTGCCATGACCGTAATCTTGTGCACCTAGAAGTAGTGTCACAGCTTTCGGGAAGTCATCAAAATGGCGTACAACATCTTCTGCACCTGAGGGTACCGCAGCTTGGCGTCATGCAAGGCCTCACTCACATAGTACACCGACTTCTGGATTTTAGTCCTTTTGTCGAGGCAATCACGTTCAACCAGCAGGACTGTGCTTACTACTTGAGGGGTAGCTGCAATGTACAAAAAAAGCTCCTCTTTTCGTTAGGTGAGGTTAAAATTGACAAAGATGATAAGTACCTTTTCAGATCTCAAAAAGCTTCTTCTGCCTCATTGTTCCACTCGAAGGTGTTTGCTTCTTGAGCAACTTGAAAAAAGGTAATCATCTCTCACCCATCCAAGAGACAAATCTACCAAGGGCAGCAATGCAACCCGTGAACTTCTGTACTTCCCTCAGCATCCACGAAGTGTGCATCTGGTCGATGGCCTCGATTTTGTGTGGGTTTGCCTCGATGCCTCGACTGGACACCAGGAAACCGAGAAGCTTGCCGAGCGGAACGCTGAACGTGAGCCTCTTGGGGTTAAGCATCATCTGATACTTCTTAAGGTTGTCAAATGTTTCCTCGAGGTTGCTGATTAAGGTGTCTCGGTTTTTTAATTGAATACGATATCATCGACGTACGCTTCCACATTGCACCCGATTTGGGACTTCAAGCAATTTTGAATACAGCGTTGATACGTAGCTCTAGTACACTTGAAACCGAAAGGCATTTTAACAGAACAGAATACACCAAAGGGAGTAGTGAAAGTAGTTTTTTCTTCATCCTCCGCAGACATGCTAATTTGGTGATACCCCGAGTATGCATCTGGAAAACATAGCAACTGACAGCCCATAGTAGATTCCACTATCTGGTTAATACGGGGGAGAGTGAGAGGATCTTTAGGACAAGCCTTGTTGAGGTTGGTATAGTCGACGCACATCCTCCACTTGCCGTTGGGTTTCTTCATGAGGATAGGGTTCGCCAGCCACCTCGGGTGACGGACCTCTCGGATGAAGCCAGCCTTTAGGAGTTTACCGACCTCCTATTGTATGGCTTGCTTCCTGTCTTCTGCGAATCTGCGTTGCTTCTGCACCACAGGATTGGCGATAGGTTCCACAGCCAGTCGATGCTCGATCACCTCCTTGGGGACCCCGGGCATGTCGGACGGTTGCCATGCACATACGTCGTGGTTTGCCCGAAGAAAGGCGACGAGCTCGAGTTCCTATTTGGGATCAAGGTCAGCGCCTACGTTGATTTTTTTGGAAGGCTCTGACGGGTCCAGGGGCACTGTTTTGACACCTCCGTCGATCTTATTATCCTTCTTGCCATCGTCGACTAAGTCTTTGGTGGCACTATTGGACGCAGAGGCCTTGTCAGTGCGCTTGGACTTTTGGTGCTTAACTCCTTTGTCGTCAGCACTTGTTGCCGACCCGTAGAGATGCTTGGGCATCTCCAGGCTCTTCTTGTCACACCAGACCACAACACGCTGGTCCCCTTTGATTGTGAGGACTCCCTTTGGCCCTGGAATCTTGTGATGTGGACGGTGGACCGACCTTCCGATAGGTAGAGTTAATCAATTAGTGGAGAACTCGACGTTGATGATCTGGCTTCCAATCAGAACTAATTCGAACACTACAATCGCTACACCAAGGCTCCTTTGGTTATCAACCATGCACAAACACGGTTGACCTCACCAAGAAGGCTTATTCCTGCATACGAATCGAGAACACAAGCAAGAACGTAGAAGATGCAATCTGAAATTGCGAATAATATTAAGCGCATGAGTTGGGGTTCTACAAACCGATGAATGGCAAAAATTGACAAAGTGTCTAGTTGTAATCTAAGCAAAACCCACCTATTCTAACGATGTCTACTAAATATATATGAGGAAGAGGGCAAGGGAGGGGGCCAAGGGGTTGGCCGTGCATTCTTAGGTCGTACAAGACCTTTGGGCCCAAGTGGAGGTGGCGCAGAACCTGACAGATTCTGTTTGTCATATTGATTTGACGATTTCTGTCAATCCAAAAGGAGTTTTTGGATGTGAAACTACTTCCATTTGAAAGCTCTCGTCGTGGGCTTGTCCGTAGCATCCAAGAACACCTCAAAGGGACTTCTTATGTCCCAGATATAGTCATTTTTAATTTGACAGCTCCTGGGGGCCGAACTAGACTCGTGAATGAAGTGGGCTTGATCTTGAGCTGGGCTTGGAGTGTCAGAAGTTGTTGGCCCCTTGTTGTTGGGAAATCGGGGTGAAAGGACCCAGTAAATTTGAAAAATTTATTCCCTTCCCCAAACCGATCGTATGCATTAGAACCAAGATCTGAAAAATACCAAAAGTAATAAATGCATACCGTGGATTTAAGAGTGCAAATACAACACTTTTGAAGAAGCTCTCCACGAAGCTCTCAGCTTCAATGCCTGGACGTAGCAGTGAAAATGGGCATGTTGGATCTTCATGCACCTGTAGGTACGACCTTCAGGTATCAACACCAATAGGCCCCAGACACCGTACACCTATATGCTAGTACCGCACGAAACGACTCTCATGATTTTTTTGGCTCAGGTAAAACCTTTTCACCTCCCTCAATTTTTCTCCAAATTTTCCACACTTTTTTCACACATTTTCTGAACCCAGGAGCAAATTTATAGCCGGGGGTACTATAGCAAACTGCCTTGATACAATAACCGCCATGTGGTAATCAGAGCAAGTCGGTTGCGATAAGATCGAGATAGCCGCATCAGAGGTGTCGGTTTGCTACGTTGTCGCCAACATACTACGGTGTTTCGGCCTTTGCTACAGTAGATTCAACACTACTATAGTGATTTCAGCATAAAAATCTTATTTTTACGCATATTCGTAGTCCTTTTGTGTGGAATATATGAAACCAGGTATCTTTATGGTCAGCCCAGTATCGCCTAAGGAGGACATAGGCCCAAGCAGAAGGCCCGATGGATGAGCCCCACGCCAAGCATTGCTGCCGCACGGAAGGGGGCACGTCCAATAGACAGTCGAATATGTATTTAGATATGATGGATACGGTTGTAATCCGAGTCGTTAATAGGTAGATAAAGATGTAAACTCTATCCTATTAACTGACTAGAATCTTGTAACCGATCGAAATCCCCAAACCGATCAGGACTCTGTAAGCTGCCCCATCCCCGCTATATAAGGGAGAGGGCAGGCAACAACATAGGGATCCGATCATCCAAGCCTAGAACAATCAAGTCATAGAGCATAACACACCTCATATCGCCCAGAGCATATTGCGCTTTGAGCAACCTCAGATCCAAGACATCAAAGATAATTCCAAAGACACGGGATTAGGTATTACCTCCATCGCGAGGGCTCGAACTCGTCTAAACCCCTTGTCTTGTGTGACCATTGAATTTGAGATCCAAAGACTCTACCCCATAAATTTATTGCCGACTACAAAGTCGGCGCCATGCGCTGCAGGGGAGCGCTATAATCTTTTCCCACAGACTCGATGCAGCAATCGGTGGTTTCGTCTCTACCTTCGTCTCCGGCCAGGCCTTTCGCTTCGGAAACCTGGACTTCGTCGCAGATGCGCGCGGAGAGTTTGTCTGCCTGGTCCAAAACCAGATCCCATCTGGTGAAGATCAGGCCAACCCATCTCAGGTATGCCACTCTGACTCACCCAGAAAACCAGTTGGCGTTGTAAGGAACTGCTGCGATTTTCGTGGCATCTTCGCGATTGAGGAGCAGAGTACCGATCTCCATCAAGAAGACCAAGAAGCTGCGGAGGAAGATCGTCGGCATAGAGGTAAGGATGTTCCAGCTCGGTCTCTTCGATCGCGCGGCCGCAATGTCCGCGAAGATATCCTGCAGTCCAGATTGGGAGATCAATCTGTCTTTCGCACACCGATGCAAAACGTCATCGCCTCCAAGACGCTCCTCGACACACTAGATCCAATGATCGTAGTGGATAGCCCAGTAGCCCCGATTGTGGCCAAGATTAAGGCCATGGTGACGGCGGTAGCAATCCAGCAGAACCAGGAAAAGCCGGTGGGAGAAGCGCACTCGCACTCCCACGCGGCAACCCGAGTCGCCAGCAGTCGGACCGCAACCAGTCGAAATACTGGCAGTCGGCGGCACACACCACCAGCCGAGGACGCTCGCCAGATTCTCAGCCGCAACCTCCGCCAGGACATCACAGCCATGCGACAGGAGTGGGACGAGGAAGAAAGGCGCGGACGCCGTGACGACTACGAGCGTTTCGGCACCAGCCGCGATAGACGAAACAATTAAAGATTTGATGACCGCGACGACCGCCGCCGCCGAGGTGAGAGCGACGACGAACGTCGAGTCTTGGACTCGCCACGCCGTACCCCACCCCGACGGGTTGATGACCATCGCCGAGCTAGAGGCTCACCATGACGGACTCCCCCTCATCATGATGAGAGATCTATCGACGGGATCCGGGCCTTTACTCCTCGGCTGCGCCGAGTGATATGGCCCGAAGGTTTCAATCCCAAGGGCATCATAAAATTCGATGGGGAGTGGGACCTGGAGCGTGGCTGCAGGTTTAGGCCTTGGCAGTTAAAGCCACCGGAGGGAACCAGACTGTCATGGCAAATTATCTGCCAGTCAATATCACCCCCTCGACTCAAGCATGGCTCACGGGCCTCCCTGCAAACTCAGTGGACTCTTGGAGTGATCTCTGTGATCAGTTTATTTCCAACTTCTAGGGCACCTACGAAAGGCCTGGCACTCCATGGGACTTGTACGAGCTACACCAGAAGAAGGACGAGACGTTGAGAGAATTCATCCGGCGTTTCATGCAGAAGAAGAACACCGTCATGGACGTATCCGAGGCGGTGGTGGTGGCAGCCTTCCAGAAAGGGGTAAGTGATCCTGATTTAATCAAAAAGATGTCCAGGGAGCCCCCGACCTCCGTGAAGGAAATGTTCGCGTTGGCCGACCGCTACGCCATAGCCTGAGATGCCCTGGCCGAACATCAAGAAGATCGCCCGCCACAGAAGAACAAAGGCGACAAGCCCTAGTCCTCAAAACACAAGGATAGGAAGCGGAAGGGCGAAGACCTAGTTGAGGTAACCGAGCACAACCGACCCCGAGCTGTTCGGAGGGAGGCACCCGACTACAGCACCGTCATGGAAGCAATATGTCCTTTCCACCCTAAGGGAAAGCACGCCGCCAAAGACTGCTTCACTTTGAAGCGTTTTGTGCGCGAAAGTCACCGGCAACCGGCCCAGCCAAGGGAGAAGCTGCTCCAGCAAAGAAGAAGGACCTCCCAGATGAAGAAGATTTCCAAGAACCCGAGCAAGAGCTGAACTACATCTACGGGGCTCAACCGGATACGAGTCCAAGCGGAAGCAAAAGCTTGTCGCTCGGGAAATCAATGCAGTGTAACCGGCAACCCCACGGTATTTGAAGTGGTCCGAGGTCCCAATCACCTTTGATCGCAGGGATCACCCCAACCGGGTCCCACATCCGGGTAAGTTTCTCCGTGCTTGACCCAGCCAGCGCGCGTGAAGCTCAAGAGGGTTTTGATCGATGGCGGAAGTGGACTCAACGTCCTATTCGCTAGGACTTTCGACGACATGAGCATTCCCCGCTCCGAGCTAAGGCCGAGCGCTCAGCCGTTCCATGGAGTGATCCCCGGGGCATCCTCGTTCCCACTCGGGCAGATTTCTTTGCCCATTACATTTGGCACCAAGGATAATTTTCGGACCGAATATATTAATTTCGAGGTAGCCAATTTCAAAACGGCGTACCATGCTATCTTGGGAAGGCCCGGCCTAGCCAGATTCATAGCCGTGCCGCACTACACTTACTCAATAATGAAGATGCCGGGACCTCGAGGAGTCATCACGGTCCGTGGAGACATCAAGCAATCCTCGCAATGAGACCGAGAAAATCATGAACTCGTCGAGTTGAGGGAAGCGTGCACCGGGCGAAAAATATCCAAACCGAGGCTGCCACGTTGCAAGATGAAGGAGACGTTCCAGCAAAAAAGCAGCCCACCTCAGGAATCAAGCCAGGCGAAGGAACCAAAAGAATCATTCTCCGACACGTCTAAAACGACTTTGATCGGGACAGGGCTCGAGGACAAATAGGAAAGCGCGCTCGTCACCTTCCTCCAAGCCAACAAGGACATCTTCGCCTGGAAACCATCCGATATGCCAGGTTTACCAAGGGAGGTGATCAAGCACTCTCTCCACGTCGACGAGAAGGCGAGACCGATCAAACAAAGGCTTCGGCGGTTTGCTCCAGATTGTCGAAACACCATCAAGCAGGAGATCACCAAGCTTTTAGCTGCAGGTTTTATCAAAGAGGTGTATCACCCAGATTGGTTAGCGAATCCTGTATTGGTTCAAAAGAAAAATAAAACTTGGCGCATGTGCGTTGATTATACCGATCTTAACAAGGCATGTCCAAAGGATCCCTTTGGGCTGCCCCGAATCGATCAGGTGGTCGACTCGACCGCCGGGAGCGAAATTTTGAGTTTTCTCGATACTTATTCAGGCTACCATCAGATTCGCCTAAAGGCGGAAGATCATATCAAGACCTCGTTCATCACGCCTTTTGGAGCCTTCTGCTTCACCACGAAGGCATTCGGCCTGAAAAATGCTGGCGCAACTTATCAACGCGCGATACAGCGGTGTTTTCACGCCCATCTCGGGCACAACGTGGAGGCATATGTGGACGACATCATGGTGAAGACTCGGGAAAGGAAGGATCTTATCACCGACCTAACCGAGACATTTGAGAGTCTGAGGACCTTCAGCATGAAGTTAAATCCCGAGAAGTGTGTTTTCGGAGTATCTTCGGGAAAACTGCTTGGGTTCATTGTATCTCAACGAGGAATCGAAGCCAACCCGGAGAAAGTCAACGACATATGAAACATGAAACCGCCGACTTGCCAAAAGGACGTCCAGAAACTTACGGGGTGCATGGCCGCACAAGCGAGTTCATCTCCGACGGGTATGCGAGGAATGCCATTTTTCAAACTCCTCAGAAAGCAAGACAAGTTCCATTGACTGGAGGCACAACAAGCATTTGAAGATCTCAAGACCTTCTTAACGACACCCCCGCTTTGGTCTCACCAATGCCTAAGAACCTCTGTTATTTACATCGCGCAACGACTCATATAGTCGCCACCGCAATCGTCAGAGAGAGGAGGAGCCGCTCACGTGCACAAGATCCAACATCCGCCTACTTTGTTAGTGAGGTCCTGAGTGAATCCAAGGTACGATATCCATAAGTGCAGAAATTATTATATGCCGTACTTCTTACATCTCGCAAGCTTAAGCATTATTTCCAAGAGCATGCCATTTCGGTGGTCACCTCCTTCCCGATTGGGGATATACTCAACAACCGTGGAGGCCACCGAGAATTGCCAAGTGGGCGGTCGAGCTTGGGGCCTTCGATATCCTATTCAGCCTCAGATCGCCACAAATCTCAAGCGCCACCGACTTTACGGCCGAGTGGACGAGCTTGTAACCCGACGACTACCAAGGAACTCGAGTATTGGACAATGTACTTCGATGGTTCCCTCATGCTCAGCGGCACAGGGGCTGGTATAGTGCTCATATCGCCAAGCGGGGAAAGGTTGAGATATGTCCTCCAAATATTTTTTCCCGCATCAAACAACGCCACCGAATATGAGGCACTCATTCACGGACTTCGTATTGCCATATCCCTCGGAATCCGACGGCTGGCGGTTCGCGGAGACTCAATGCTCGTGGTTAACCAAGTGAAAAAGGAATGGTCTTATATCGAAGACAACATGGCGGCCTATTGCTAGGAGGTAGCAAGCTAGAAAGCAACTTTGATGGCCTAGAGCTCGTTCACGTGCTCCCGCGAGACAATGAAGCAGTCGACGAGCTGGCGAAGATGGGATTCTACCGGTCCACAGTACCCGTGGGGGTTTTCGTGGAAGAAATCAATAAGCCCACGGTTAGCACCTAGCCAAAAGCGGATGCTCCAGCAGGGAAAAGCGAAGAAGCGGAGGTCTTGATCATTAGCCCAGATTGGACAGCTCCATACTTGGATTACCTGATGAAGGACAAGCTACCCGAGGATAGTGTACAGGCTGAAAGGATAATGCGCCGAAGCAAGAATTATGTGGTCATCAGAAAAGAGCTCTATCGGAAAAGCTCCTTTGGCATACTGCGTCGATGTATATCGGAACAAGAAGGGAGAAATCTGCTCAAAGAAATCCACTCGGGAATTTGTGGGAATCACGCGGCATCATCGACCCTGGTCGGTAAGGCATATCCCCAAGGGTTTTTCTGGCTGACCGCTGTCACAGATGCGGAGGACATCATCCGGACATGCGAAGGATGTCAGTTCTTCGCACGGCAAATAAACAAGCCAGCACAGGAATTACAAACCATCCCGATCACGTGGCCATTTGCGGTATGGGGGCTCGACATGGTGGGACCTTTGAAGAAGGCTTAGGGAGGCTATACCCATCTCTTCGTAGCCGTCGACAAATTCACCAAGTGGATTGAGGCCAAGCCAGTCGCCACCATCACGGCGACAAAGGCCAAAGAATTCTTTCACGAGATCGTGGTTAGATTCGGCGTACCCAACCGAATCATCACGGATAACGGCACTCAATTTAGAGGCGGGATATTTCAAGAATGGTGCGAGGAACTTTGCATAAAGATTTGCTTCGCATCAGTTGCGCACCTCCGAAGTAATGGGCAGGTCGAACGTGCCAACGGCATGGTATTACAGGGTCTGAAGGCAAGAATTTTTGATCGGCTAAAGCCGTATGCCACTCGGTGGGTGAAAGAATTGCCGTCGGTACTCTGGGGGCTGCGAACAACCCCCAGCAGAGCAACTGGGCAGTCGCCTTTCTTCTTGGTATATGGCTCTGAGGTAGTCCTCCCTACCGAGTTAGAATTCGAATCCCCATGGGTCCGGAGTTATGAGGAGATTGCCTTGGAAGAAAGCTGGCTAGAAGACCTTGACCG
The DNA here is from genome assembly GCA_036346275.1 of Otatea glauca. Classification (NCBI taxonomy): domain Eukaryota; kingdom Viridiplantae; phylum Streptophyta; class Magnoliopsida; order Poales; family Poaceae; genus Otatea; species Otatea glauca. Next base: position 23,821,429 of record CM070725.1, on the reverse strand, counting down.
ACTGGAAGAGGCCAGGGACGTCGCAATGATTCAGTCGACAAAGTATCTCCAAGACCTACGGCGCTATCACGGTCGCAGAGTGAGGAGCCGTACATTCTCCAAAGGAGATCTAGTCCTCAGAAAGAACCAGAGGTGGGAGCATAAGCTCTCCCCAAGCTGGGAAGGTCCTTACATCATCGACGAGGTGGCACGCCCTGGGGCTTACAAGCTCAAGCGAGAAGACGGCACGGCAGTCGGCAACACTTGGAACATAGAGCAGCTATGTCACTTTTTCGCCTAAACTTTGTAAATTAAATTGTTCCTTTGGAAATGAAAGAATCGATATTCAAAGTTATTTCTTAAGTAATTTCTTCGATACCTATGTGTCCGAGTTCTTCACTCCTACGATTTCAAGACTCTGAGATATGCATCACAGACCATGCCACAGAGTCTGGGGGCTGGACTACTCGGGAGCGATATGTCGAAATTACCCAAACAAAGAGGCCGACCCAAAAGAGTCGAGCAAAAAACACTTTTATGCATTTGAAATTTACAGGTCTAAAGTCTCTACAATAGATGAAGAAGTGTCCTTGGCCTCCTCCCAGAGCTCGGTGGCTCGATCCTCATCTACGTTGCGGGCGAAGCCTTCCTTAACGGCCTCAAGATCCACTCGGGGATAAAGCGACTTGGTGATCGCCAAAGCCTGGCTGGCACCATTGGACGCCATTTCCTTCGAGAGATTCTTGAGTCCGAAAGCTTCCTCACCGAGAGATGACACGGTCCTTCTTTGAGTGGCCTCTCGCCCCCAGGATGAAACGAACTCAGCAACGACTCGGAGGCATCCTGGAGCTCAGTGCAAAAGGCCTTGATGCCTTCGACCTTCTCGTTGAAGACGACGTACTACGCCTGCGTCTTGAACTTATAATCTGCGGAACAAGGCATTAGAAAAAGTGACAAACGAAGACAGGGTAATGCCGAGTTGTAGGAGTCACCTTCAAGCTCCTTCTCCGCCTTTGCCCTAGAGTCTTCTGCAGCTTTGAGCTGCCCTTGGAGCCTCGTGACGGCGGAATCTCGAGCTGACATGAAAAACGGAGGATCAAGAAGCCGTATGATCAAGTGGAAGCATGAAGGGGTTCCTGGAATAGCTAACTCGAAGGGAGCCAATGACGTCCAGCTTCTCCTGGCGCAAAACATTTTGCTTCTCCCGCGACGCCTGGACCTCGGACCAGAGGGATGACAGCTCGGCCGCAAGATCGGCCTTGACGCGTTCCAAGTCAGCCAAGTATTCTTGGCGCGTCCGGATTTCAGGGAGCATCTTCTGGAAGTATTCGGATTTCCGCTCAAAGCGCTCCCCCATTTTCTGCAATTATCACGGCAAAAGATAAACGCAAGATGAACGATGGAGTCAGGAATGCATCAATTGTGGAGAAGTGCTTACCCGGGCCGCACGTGCACAAGTCGCGGTATGGGAATAGAAATCGTTCCTCCCTTTTTCCTCCTCCTTCGGGTCATCAAGGAGCTTCAAGCCCTCCTCTTCGTCAATCCATGCTGCCTCTGTTATGAGCCGGGGGCGAGCAGGGACCGGCGGGACTCAGTGAATCTCTTCGATCTCAGGGGACGAGCAGGAAATCGGCTCTTGAGCGGCAGGGTCCGGCACCGGAGCGAGAGGAGTAGGAGACGGCGCCGGAGGACAGGAAGGTATTTCGGTATCCCCGAGTGTTGTCCCCACGACCGGAGAGCAACCTCCCAGGGGCTCAGCAACCACAGGGGCCGCAGACGGCGTCCCAACAGGAACTTCAAGTGAAGGATCCCTACGAGAAGAATTGTTAGCACGCCATCGGAGCAAGACAAATAGAAATCGGCGGGATAACCAACTTGTCGGACTTCTTCATTTTTATCGGAGGCTTCTTTCGAGCGGCCAAGCCGCTCCCAAAAGAACCACTCGGCGCCTAGGGTTCCTTCTGAACGCTTGAGTCCTTTGGCAGTGGACTTGGCGGAGACGCCGACTCGCACGAACAAGAAGCCGAAGGAGCCGGGGCTCGCGCCGAAGGGTCCCGGATCTTGGGACAGCCAACCGGTAGCCGGGGCTTCGCGGGGTCTTTGGTCGCGGCCCTTTTTCCCTTTTTTGCGGTAGGATCTCCTGCGGGAGAGCTCGCTGGCCGCTTCGGGGAATCACCCACACGAATGGGCATCTCCAGAAGAGGCGCATCGCTGAAGAAGGCAAGGCGGTCCTATGAAGAAAGACTGAGGGTTAAAAGACACCCCAAGACGAAGATAAGAATCTCTTGAATTAGCTCACCTCAGGAGGAGGGTGTGAAGCAGTAAAAGACTTCGGGCATCTTACGGAGGGAACGTCAACGCTCGGGATGAAAAATTCGCCGACCCGAGCGAATATTTGCTCCCTAGAAAGCTCATCGGGCCGCTCCCGGGTCGGGTCGTCTTTCCCCTCGTACGCGAATCCTAGGTGAACTCACTGCTTGTGGGTGAATCCGTGCGGCGACGAAGTGCGAGGCCGCACCCACCCCGTGAGACCACTCTCCTTCGCCTTTTCGATCGCGCGTAAGGTCATGAACCTGATCCATATCTGCAGATTTAGGGGTGGATGTCCAAGAAAGAGATGCCTTAGGACTACGTCCGCCAAAGGAAGGAAGGGCAGGATCAAGGTTGGCGTAGTAGAACCACTCATGATGCCAACCCTTATTGGAGGTTTTGGAAGGAATTGCGAAGTAATTTTTCTTCAGCCCTTCGCGAAGCTGGAATCCGGCCCCCCAATGACCTTGGGGTCGCTCTTGGAGGGGTAAGGTTTCAGGAGGTAGAAATGGCAGAAAAGATCAAAATGAGGGCAAATGCCTAGGAAGGCCTCACAAAGATGAACGAGAAGGGAAATCTGCAGGATTGAGTTGGGATTCAGATTCACCAATTCGATCTCGTAGAAAAAGAGGAGGCCACGAAGGAAAGCGCAAGCGGGAAGGCCCAACCCACGCTGGAAGAAAGATTCAAAGACCCCTACCTCTTCAGCGCGAGGAATGGGGACGGACTCGCCAGCGGCCGGGCGGGCAGAGACCAAGACCAAGTCAGGGAGGATCCCATCTTCCACCATGGATTGCAGCTTTTCTTCCGTCGTCGTCGAGGTCGTCCAATCTTGAGGCGAAGGCGGCGAGGAAGAAGAAGACATCTTTGAAAAAGAAGTCGGAAAGGCAAGGGAAAAGAAGGAGAGAGGGCGCAGCAAGAGAATGAACCGTCGGGTGCCGTACGGCCTAAACCTTTTAAAAGGGGAGAATTGGGTCTTCGACGAATCGGCGGAGAAAAGATTGCGAAGCGTCGCGTCTCTCCAAGATTCCCCATAAATGATTTGCAGGCCTATCGTTTCGACTCACAGAGTTTGACCGAGTAAAATTGGGGCACGTCGCTTTGTGCGGTGGGGCATTTACTCCACTTTCCGCTCTAAGCGGGGCGTGGGCGACCTCCAAAGTGGATAAAACATATCTTCTCGCGGTACGCCCAACGCTGGGTCACAAGGTGGTTGCGCATGACGGAATCATGTATCGCGAGTCGAACCTAAGCAGGCACGGATCCAAGGGTGTGCCCCATTAGGGTCATGAAAACTGTGCGTCGTATTAAATGAGTACGGACACCTTTGGATAAAAACGTGATACGCTCCAAGAGAGTCTAAGCCGTATCCGACATCAGTCGGGAAAGGGTATCACTCGACCAAGAGCCACGTAAACGTGATACGCTCCAAGAGAGTCTAAGCCATATTCGACATCAGTCGGGAAAGGGTATCACTCGGTCAAGAGCCACGTAAACATGATACGCTCCAAGAGAGCCTGAGCTGTACCCTACACCAGTCGGGTACAAGTATCACTCGACCATGAGCCAGGAGAACTTTGATACGTCCCAAGTCGGACTAAAACTATATCTTGCAGCAGTCGGATAAGGGTGTCGATTGGCCAAGAGCCACGATGCGCCCCAAGTTGGGCCTAAGTTATATCCGGCAATCGTCAGACATGGATATCATTTGGCCTCGAGCCAGATGGATGCAGACGTCGTCGGAATCAAGTAACATGCGAGTTCTGATACACCCTAAAACGGGTCTAATCCATAATCAAAGGACAGACAAGAATTTCATGGACAAAAGGTACTTCTTTATTATATACAAAAAAGTTACCTAGGCATTACGCCTAGGAAAATATTACATTTACAGGAGAGCTACACTTCCCCGTGGCGCGCCCGGCCGAGCGCCTCGACAAGAACTTCCCTAACCCTGTAAAGGGCAGGGAAGACCTTGAGGAATGCGTCGACGGCCACGTAGTCGCGCTCCACCGCCTTCTCCTCAAGCAGATCGTCCACGGCCCGGTCGAAATCCTCTTAGAGCTCAGCGAGTCTGGGGTGCACCTTTGCTTGATGATACCACCGCGGCATGATGTAGGTAAAAGCTTGAAGTAGGAAAGTGAAAGGCAAAGAGCGAAGGGATACATCCTAGAAGCGCTGGACTGCCTTTTATAGCCGATTTTGTAAAATTGAAGTTATTAAGCATCGGAAGCCGAAGAGGTTTTGAGTAAATGCAACTTCAGAAGACGAATAGTTTTTCAGTAAATCAAGTTGACATAGAAAATCAAGGCGACCTCGAAGACTGTACGGTGATTTTCCACGAAGAGAAGTACAATTTCGGGCGTAAGAAATATCCAATTTACATTTGAAATACGAGCAGAGGTCCGTAAGGCTGCTCGCAGCAGGCCTGTCCGACAGAAGATTGTACTCAGTTGAAGCAAAAATCAAAGGTTATATTCGAGTCCTTCATAATCCACTCGCTGCATGAAGAAGTCTCCAAATCAAATGAAGAAACTAGTCGGAAGTTTGCACTAGGAGTTCAGAACAATAATTCAAGTTGGGACCTACCTAGAGGCATAGCAATCGGATCATGAATCACTCGGGGGCTGCTGTGGAATATATGAAACCAGGTATCTTCATGGTCGGCCCAGTATCGCCTAAGGAGGAGACAGGCCCAAGCAGAAGGCCCGATGGATGAGCCCCACGCTAAGCATTGCTGCCGCACGGAAGGGGGCACGTCCAATAGACAGTCGAATATGTATTTAGATATGATGGATACGGTTGTAATCAGAGTCGTTAATAAGGTAGATAAAGATGTAAACTCTATCCTATTAACTGACTAGAATCTTGTAACCGATCGGAATGTCCAAACCGATCAGGACTCTATAAGCCGCCCCATCCCCGCTATATAAGGGAGAGGGCGGGCAACAACATAGGGATCCGATCATCCAAGCCTAGAACGATGAAGTCATAGAGCATAACACACCTCATATCGCCCAGAGCATATTGCGCTTTGAGCAAACTCAGATCCAAGAGATCAGCATAATTCCAGCACACAGGATTAGGGTATTACCTCCATCGCTGAGGGCCTGAACCTGTTTAAACCCCTTGTCTTGTGTGACCATTGAGTTTGAGATCCAGCGCCTACCCCATAAATTTATTGCCGACTACAAAAGTCGACATTTTGTATATAACCAGATATCATGTTCAATTGCATTGATATGTATGTCTCGAGAAATGATTTTAGAAATCTGTCTTAAGCCTATTCTTGTGTGTGACCCTTTAGGTTCATGCTATGTTTGCAATAAATCAAAAAACTCTTTTTCCCGATTTATTAGTCGCAAGCGGCTCCTAGAAGAACATAACGACTACCCAAATTGAATGAATGTCATTTATCCGACAAACCTTCAATGAATACATGTCGATCCCTTTGGCACATTGATATCACGGTTTAACTCAAGGTTGAGGTTTGCCATCCTTGTACTGTTAAACCAATTTTCTCGATTCTCTGAAATAGACTAACAAGATCGATCGATTAACGACTTAATCGTTCGGGCATGGCCATGCACATTCTTTAGTCTCTTTCATCGAGTCGCCGATTGATATCATTCCCTTAGTATGAGCAGGATAAATTCCATCTTGATCATACACTTCCCACTTCATGATTCAAGGTATACCCGAGTGTAGTCCTTATGATTATCCAGTTACGGAAAACGTTAGACAACATCAAAGCATACCATCATCATGTGGGAAACTGTGTTGATCTCAGGTCTAAGGATCAATCACTATCATTATATGAAATCACCTATGATACATCATATCCTCAAAGGTGTTTCACAAAGCGGGTCAGTCCAATATCATGTACACCTACATGATATCCACATGATTGCATTGATATCACATATCCATAATCCGTGAAATGGGATTATCACAACAACTCATGTTTTTTATTATATTAATCATTTATTGTTGTCCGAGTCAATAAAAAAAATAATCAAAAGACAACTTTATAATAATTTCATTAAAACATTATAGAGTTTCACGATCAAGTCACGCACTTGACCATCTATAATATGACATTATTAATAGAACAACAAAAGCATATTACGTTATAATCATCACCATGATTGGCCTCTAGGGCATATCTCCAACAATCTCCCACTTGCACTAGAATCAATCATGTTGGTATCCCATACCCTTGGCTTTAGTGTGCATCTCATGCTTTACTTGCAGGAGAGGTTTTGTCAACGGATCTACCACATTGGCTTCCTTTGCTGCTTCTGAAGCAGCAATATACTCGGCTTCTATTGTAGAATCAGCAATGGTCGATTGCTTTGAACTCTTCTAGCAAACCGCTCCTCCGTTGAAGCAGAACACAATTCCAGATTGCAATTTTGAGTCATCCTTGTCGGTTTGGAAGCTTGCATCAGTGTAACCAGTTACAACGAGTTCTTCCTCACCTCCATAAAAAAGTAACATATCCTTAGTTCTTCACAAGTACTTAAGGATATTTTTGACTGCTATCTAGTGACTCTCACCAGGGTCTACTTGATATCTACTAGTTACGCTTAAGGCATAAGAGACATCTGGGCATGTACATATCATGGCATATATGATAGATCCAATGGCAGAAGTATGTGGAGTCATACTCGTGTGGTCTCGCTCATCTTGTGTCATAAGACACTGATTCTTACAGAGACTAGTGCCAGGTGACATGGGCAAAAATCCTTTCTTGAAATTTTGCATGTTGAACTTATTCAACACCTTGTCAATACATGTACTTTGGCTTAATCCAATTAGCTTTCTTGATCTATGTCTATAGATCTTTATGTCTAATATATAGGTTGCTTCGCCCAAGTCTTTCATTGAAAATCTCATTTTCAATGATGTCTTAACCGAGTCAAGCATATGATATCATTTTTTATTAACAATATGTCATCAACATATAGAACCAGAAATACGAGTGTGCTCCCACTTGCGCTTTTGTAAATACAAGGCTCTTCTTCATTTTTGATGAATCCAAACTCTTTTATGACTTCATCAAAATGAAGATTCCAACTCTGAGATGCTTGCTTCAGTCCATAGATCGATTTATGAAGTTTGCATGCCTTCCCAGTATTGGTAGGACCGACAAAACCCTTAGGTTATATCATGTACACATCCTCTTTGAGGTTTCCATTAAGGAAAGCTGTTTTCACGTCCATTTTCCATATTTCATAATCAAAATATGCTGCAAATGCTAGGATGATCTAAATTGACTTAAACATCGCTGCTAGTGAAAAGGTTTCATCATAGTCTATACCATGAACTTGTTTGAACCCTTTAGCCACCAATCGCACTTTATGGATGTGAACTCTTCCATCTGTGTCAATTTTCCTTTTGAATACCCATTTGCACTCAATGGCTTTTACACCATCAGGTAGATCAACCAAGTTCCAAACTTGATTATCTTTAATGGATTTCATTTCAGATCTCATGACTTCAAGCCATTTATCGGAGTCCGGGCCTACCATTACTTCCTAAAAAGTAGTAGGATCATCATTGTCTAACAATGATGTCTCATCTTGCTTCTTCACAAGAAACATGAACCTCTCAGGCTCGTGATGTGTCCTTTCTGACCGTCTTGAGGCTGGTGATTCTTTTGCAGGTTCTACAACACATTGTAGATCTTCCTGCGGTTCCTCAGGGTTTTCGGAAGACTGAGGTACATCTCGAATTTCTTCAAGTTGCACTGAACTCCCACTAGTTCCTTTGGAAAGAAACTCTTTTTATAACAAAAAAAATTATGGGCAACAAACACTTGTTCTGAACCCGATTATAAAAGTAATACCCTTTAGTTTCCTTAGGGTAGGCCCAAGAAGATGCACTTCTTAGATTTTGGAGTGAACCTATCAGATGTCAAACGTTTTACATAAGCTTCACAACCCCAAATCTTTAGAAAAGATAAGCTAGATTGCTTCCCAGTCCATATCACATATGGCGTCTTTTTTGTTGATTTGGATGGTGCCCTATTTAAGATGAACGCAACTGTTTCTAGAGCATATCCCTAGAAATACAATGGAAGATCTGTCTGGCTCATCATAGACCGGATCATATCTAAAATCATGTTTCTTCTCTCGGATACCCCATTCCATTGAGGCGTGCCGGGACGAGTCAGTTGTGGAACAATTCCACATTGTTTAAGATGATCACCAAACTCTTGGCTCAAATATTCACCTCCATGATCAGATCGTAGAAATTTAATTATCTCGCCAATATGTTTTTGTACTTCATTACGAAATTCTTTGAACATTTCAAAGGATTCAGATTTATGTCTCATCAAATAGACATGACCATAACGTCTTAGGTCATCAGTGAATGTAATGAAGTACTGAAAACCACATCTGGCCACTGTACTCATTGGTCCACATACATCTATATGTATGAGTTCCAATAAGTCTTTTCCTCTCTCACCGACATCGGTAAAAGGAGGTTTGGTCATTTTACCCAATAAACAAGATTCGCATATATCATATGATTCAAAATCAAATGAGTCTAGAAGTCCATCCCTATGGAGGTTCATGATGCGCTTCTCATTTATGTGATCCAAACGACAGTGCCAAATATAAGTGGGATTCAAATAATTTACTTTAGCTTTCTTGGTATGTATGTTATAGATTGGTATTTGGAGATCCAAATAGTACAGTCCATTCAATAATGGAGCACTGCCATAAAAAAATATCATTCAGATAAAATGAACAACATTTGGTCTTTATTCTGAACTCAAAAGTTCTCCATGTCCAAACATGGTATGGAGATGATATTTTTATTTAGGGCGGGTACATAGTAACATTTACTCAACTCCAAAACCATACCCGAAGGTAAAGTTAACACACAGGTTCTTACAACCATGGCAGCAACTCTTGCTCCAATGCCGACGTGAAGTTAAACTTCACCCTTTGCCAAAGTTTTACTTCTTTGGAGCGTCTGCATATTTGAACAAATATGAGCTCCTGCACCGGTATCTAATACCCATGCATTAGAAGAACTGGCTATGTTAACTTCTATAACATAAATACCTGAAGTGGAAGTCAAACCTCCCTTCTTTTTCTCTTCCAGGTATTTCTTGCAATTCCTCCTCCAGTGACCAACCTCTTGGCAATGGAAGCAGGTTGCTTCAGAAGTAGGGCTAGGTTTGGACTTTTTAGCCATATGATAACTACTAGAACTCTCAGTTTTAGTAAAACCATTGCCTTTAGCCTTTCTCTTTCCCTTCCTTTTGAAGTTTTTTCCTTTTTGTACCATAAAGACATCAGATGTCTTTTTTGGATATTTTGCTCAGTTGTTTTTAGCATCCCATTCAATTCAGTAAACGACTTCTCCAAGCCATTCATGCAATGCTTTTGATGTCTCATATCTTTCAACACACACCTACACTTGAAACAATTTTTTTTAAAATGCACGACCATGTCGTATGCCATCATGTTCTCGAACTGCTTCTGAAGCTCCGAGTTCATGGTGGCAAGCATGAGACATGTAGCATAAAGTGCATCATCAGAATGCTTCTTGTAAGCATCCTTTTCTGCACGAGATGCACCAGCGGCTGGCACAGAAGGAATTGGGTTCTCTAGAACATATTCCTTTCCTTCTTGCTTGAGAACAATTGTCAAGTTTAGGATCCAATCAAGAAAATTGGTTCCGTTCAGTTTTTCCTTCACAAGGATAGATCGAATGTGAAGCTGGATGACGAACTATTCGCCATTTTCTACAACAGATTAATATGCAAAATCATGTAGGAGACATATGTTTATGCTTACAATTTTCATCACATGAAAATGACATTGCTATACATTTACAAAAGTATCCCAAATGTTCAGCATTTCCAAGATCCATATTTCACAATGTCCAAGTGAGCTTTGGCATCACTCCTCAGACAATGCTATTTAGGTAAGCAAACACTTCGCTAATTGCATCTCATGTAAGCATGAGCTCATGTCCGTAAGTATCCGGCACTTACATCTGTCTTATTAAGATAGTTATTGATAGCTTGCTTTGGCAAGCCCATCAATTAAAGATCAAAATCATGATAGTGGACAGAATTGGTAAGACATCATCATAACTCAGTTTTAATTACGGACCAATATGATTAGTACATTACTAACCAAAGCATATCCTATCAACATAGCAACCATGGCAATGTTCAAATGAACATCATAAAACATGAACAAAAGTAAGCATGTATAACATCTTATACATCGTGAGAAGCCAAAATGATTAAATCAACGAATCAACATGATCAGATCAAGCTAACAAAAAAATTCTACATTATTGGAAAGATGTTGATCACATCAACATTTAACATAAAACACGTATATCTCATACACATGAAGCAAATCCAGAACTAATGCAACACGATTTGCTCTGATACCACTATTGGGAAATTGGGGTGAAAGGACCCAGTAAATTTCAAAAATTTATTCCCTTTCCTGGACCGATCGCATGCATTACAACCTAGATCTGGAAAATACCAAAAGCAATAAATGCGTACCGTGGATCTGATAGCGCAAACACAACACTTTTGCAGAAGCTCTCTGCGAAGCTTACAGCTTCAATCCCTGGACGTAGCTATGGAAATGGGTACGTCGGATCTTCATGGCAATAGCAGCCATGACCTTTAGGTATCCACACGAACAGGCGCCAGACATCGTACGACGGTATGCTAGTACCGCATGATACGACTCTCGTGATTTTTCTAGCTCACGTAAAACCTTTTCACCTCCCTTAATTTTTGTCCAAATTTTCCACACTTTTTTCACACATTTTCTGAACCCAGGGAGCAAATTTATAGCTGGGGGTACTATAGCAAACCGCCTTGCTATAGTAATCGACACGTGGTACTGTAGCAAGTCGGTTGCGACAGTACCAAAATAGCTGGCACTGTATCAGGTCGGTTTGCTACAATACTGCCGACATGCTACGGTGTTTTGGCCTTTGCTACAATGATTTCAGCGTAAAAATCATAATTTTACGCATATTCGCAGTCCTTTTGTAAATAACCAAATATCATGCTCAATCGCATTGACACATATGTCACGAGAGAAGATTTCATAAATCTGTCTTAAGCCTATTCTTGTGTGTGACCCTTTAGGTTCATGCTATGTTGGCAATAAATCGAAAACTCATTTTTTCCAATTTATTAGTCACAATCGGCTCCTAGCAGAACATAATGACTACCCAGATTGCATGAATGTCATTTGTCCGACAAACCTTAAATGAATACATGTCGATCCCTTTGTCACATTGATATCATGGTTTAACTCAAGGTTGAGGTTTTCCATCCTTGTACTGTTAGGCCAATTTTCTCGATTCTCTGAAATAGACTAACGAGATCGATCGATTAACGACTTAATCGTTCGAGCATGGCCATACACATTCTTTAGTCTCTTTCATCGAGTGGCCGATTGATATCATTCCCTCAGTATGAGGATGACAAATTCCATCTTGATCATACACTTCCCACTTTATGATTCAAGGTGTACCCGAGTGTTATCCTTATGATTATCCAGTTACGGACAACGTTAGACAACCTCAAAGCATACCATCATCATGTAGGAACTGTGTTGATCTCAGGTCTAAGGATCGATCATTATCATTGTATGAAATCACCTATGACACATCGTATCCTCAAAGGTGTTTCACAACGCGGGTCAGTCCAATATCATGTACACCTACATGATATCCACATGATTGCATTGATTTCACATATTCATAATCTGTAAAATGGGATTATCACAACAACTCATGTGTTTGATTATATTTATCATTTATTGATGCCCCAGGCAATAAAAGTAATAATCAAAGGAAAACTTTATAATAATTTCATTAAAACATGTCTCCAACACTTGTCTTGGCTTGATTTAGAAGCATGGCTTGCTGGGCTGGCTTGGTCATATCATCTTGACTGTCTGATACGCGTAGTGGACCACGACCATGAACCTGGCTAGTATTGGGCGGCCTAGGATCACGTTGTAGGCAGTGTCAAAATCTGCCACGTCGAAGAGGATCTTCTCGGTGCAGAAAATATCTGGTGTGCCGAACATGACTAGTTGCTCGATCTGGCCAAGGGGAATCGAAGATGATTACGGAGTTATGCCATAGAACGGCTCTGCTCTGGCCCTGATCTCTGTTTGAGGGACCCCCATGTTCTCCGGTGTCTTTGCGAATATGAGGTTTAGCGAGCTTGCTCCATCGATCAAGGTTCGAGCGACCTTAACGTTGACGATGGTGGATTCGACCACCACGGTGTATCGACCCAGATGTGGGACCACAACTGGGTGATCCGATTGGTCGAAGGTGACTGGTACTTCTGACCACTTGAGGAATGAAGGGAGAGCTGGCGTGGCCAGGATGACCTCCCTCTCAACTGCCTTGTATTGCTTCTTGGACTCATACATGGCAGATCCTCCGAAAATATGCGCTAGCTTGTGGTCAGGCCTGTGATATTCGAACTCATCGTCCTGGGGCTTCTCCTTGTCCTGGTCGACCCCGCGTTCGACTAGGGTGGCCTTGAGTTTCTTCTGGACCTTCTTACTGATCACCTCGCACTCGTTGAAGTCGTGTTTGTCCGTGTGATGGACTGGGCAGTATTTGCCTCCCCCACGGCCTCGACCTTTGTTGTCACCAGTGTTACGCGTCTTGCCTCTTTCAACCGCAGTTACGGTAGAATCACCCTTACGCTTTTCCCCGCGGTTCTTATTCCTCTTCGCCCCCTGCTTGGATGACTCGGGCTTGTCATCACTAGACTTGGGGTTGTTGAGATGGTACTGGGCCTCGGTGCGTATGGCGCATTTATCCACCAACTTGAAGAGCTCTTTGGGGGTTCGGATCTTTCGAGTGGCCAGCTTTCCTTTCAACTCCCTATACTTGACACTGTTTTCGAAGGCGACTATGATAGCCTTATCCGTGATGTCAGGAATTGAATTACGCCTATCGCTAAAGCATCGAATGAAGCCACGCAATGACTCACCTATCTTTTGAATCACCCAATGCAAGTCGCTGCGTGTTCCAGGGCGTTCATATGTGCCTTGGAAGTTGGCGATGAACTGGGCCCACAACTTCGCCCATGAGGATATTGACTGAGGCGGGAGGTTGATCAACTAGGACCGCGCAGCACCATCCAAGGTGTTGAGCAGGTAATCGACCATCAACTTCTCACTTCCCCCAACAGCCCTCATGACTGTAGTGTGGATCTGTAGCCAATCGACGAGGTTGATTTTTCCCGAGTACTTTTTGACGGGGCCCAGTTTGAATTTATCTAGCCACCTTACTCCACGTAGCTCGGTAGTGAAGGCCTTGCATCCTTCATCAACATCCTCAGGGGTCACCTGTCATGGACCTTGCCGAGGAGGGAGCCTGTGCTGTTCATGCGAGTGGCCCCTCAAGGGTGAAGATTCGTCCCTTCAGGCTCGGCGTGCGAGAGATTGGGCCCTTGAAGGTAGGGACTTGTTTTCCCGCCGCTCATGGTCTCCCCGGTCATGTTCCTCCCTCCGATCACATCGAACATCCCGCAAGTCTCATCGATCGTGAGGAGTTCGATCTCAAAGATTTTTGGGATGTCCCTAATGGAGGTTGGAGTGAACTGGCCTAGAAACTCTCTGGTTGAAACTGGCCACCGCCGATCCTACTACTCAATGGCGGTGGGATGGTCCTGACCGTTTTCTTCTGGTGCCTTGCTGACTGGGACGCCCTATCCTCAAGTTGGCAACTTGAGTGTCTATGCTTGCACCGCATCGAGCAGCGTTTTCATCTGGTCGAACACTCGAGTGATCGGGTTGCCCGGATCTAGTGGCTGAAAGGATTTAAGCAGCATGTGAGCACACTGAACATTTTGCTCAAGAATGTTGAAGATGTCATTGTTGGGCCTCTGATGGGATGTTGCTCTAGGAGTACGGTCGGGCTTGTTGTTGTGGTTAGGCTATTGAGGAATTTGTTGTCCCTAAAGATCTCGCACCCGTGGGCGAGGTGTCATTGGATCATCAAGGTCATGTTGCTTCGACAGATTAACCATAATGTCGACTGTGGCCGTAGCTGCTAGATCACGTCAATAATCTGCAGCGTTGGGGGCAACAGTGTTTGCACGGTCTTGAGGTGTGATCAGGGGGATCTGGTGTCCCTAACCTTCTACGGCGTCTGCCCTAGGGTTCCTTTCTTGGGAACTACTAGCAGTAGCACCGTTGTTGGCTCTGGCCATGAACACGCATCGATCTGTCGTGCTGCTGCCCTGGTTGCTAGCGCTGTCACTTTTGCTTTCTGTGTCAACACACATCAGGATGATGGGCTCCACCGGGTCAAAGTCGATGAAGCCTACCTCTCGGCATGGGTCCCAAGAACGGGACTCGGTGAAGCCGATGTGCACTAGATCTCCACATGGTCCCCATCGATAGAGCATGGTTTCGAAGGCGATCTCAGATCCGATCACAGGTGCTTGGTCGATGGCGGTGACTGAGCGAAAATTATCGCATGGACAGTCGCTGAAAAATCCAATGTGAGCATGCACCGAGGACATGCTTGATCTGCAAAAAAAAGTTGAAGGCCCCTACTTGGCGCACCAACTGTCAAAGTTTAGAAAATCGACAATAAATTTATACCTTCGGGTTAGCAGAGTCAAGCACAAAATCGGAGGGACACGATTTAGACAGGTTCAAGACCCCTGGCGGAGTAATACCCTTCTCCTGTATGGAAGATGTATGGAGTCGATGAACAAAGTACAGAGCAATGTGTCTATCCCTAGTTACAATGTGGATTGCTCCTATGCTATGGCTAGAGGACGATGAAATAGGCTTAAATAGTCAGGGTAGCCTGGCCTCAAGTCGAGTTCTAGTCGGTTTGGAGTATCAGATCGTAGGCGATGTGGAGTCCATCGTCGCATGATCTTTGCAGCATATCCAAACTTCCATAGATACCAAGCGTACTGAGTTGGTTTCCTTGCAAGGGGAAAGCGATCGAGTCCTTCCTAATATGGAGTTATCTTTCCCGCGTATATCATATCCCTCAGAATCGATTTCGTGATATTCAGAATCTTTGCATGTCATTGGGACATATCCTCTACGTATCCTCAATGGACACATACCCCATGTTTAGATATTCGACAGACGGGAAGCTGGTGATGAATCTTATGGCCACCACTGTTGTCCTCGAGCCTAATGAGGATGGTGAGCCAATTGACCAGAAGGAGTTTCGGAGAATGATCGGCTCCCTCCTGTACCTCACTGCTTTGAGGCCGGATATACACTTTGTTGTGTGTCGTGCACTCGATTTCTGGTTTCTCCTCGTGCCTCTCACCGCCAAGCGGTGAAGCACATCTTCAAGTACCTTCGAGTTACCCTTCACTATGGTAATTGGTACTCTTCTTCTTCTTGTCTGTCCCTTAGAGCCTTTTTCGATGCAGACTTTGCTGGTTGTAGGATAGATAGGAAGAGCACTTCTAGCACTTGCCAATTCATTGGCACTTCTCTTGTTTCTTGGTCATCTAGGAAGCAGTCCGGAGTTGCATAGTCCACCGCTGAGGCCGAGTATGTCGCTGCAGCTAGTTGCTGTAGTTAGGTGATCTGGATGAAATCGACCTTGCGGGACTTTGGGTTAGAGATAAAGAGTGTTCCACTTTTCTGTGACCAAACTTCTGCTATTTGCATTGCCAAAAACCCAGTGCAGCACTACAGGACCAAGCACATTGATATTAGATATCATTTCCTTAGAGACCAACTGGAGAAGGGTGATATAGTGCTTCAATTTGTGGAGAGTGACCACCAGCTTGCTGATATCTTCACCAAGCCATTAGATAGCTCTTGGTTTCTGGTCTTGAGAGGAGAGCTTGGAGTTGTGTGCCCATACGGCTTATTGTGAGGGGGATCTAGTCTGTATATTATGTATTATATTCTTCCAGCATTTCCTTTCTTTTGCTTTTTCTGGGTGATATTGGGCTTATTTCTAGAGTTGTGAATTCACTTCAATTAGACTTCTGTCATGCTTTGCATGGACCTCTCATCTTATGCTATAGGTTGCTATCATGCACAATTAGCTGTTCTCTCTTCTCTTTAGGTTGAGTTCTCTCACAGTCTTATAAGTCTAGCAGGTGTTAGGCCCCCTGGGTAGACAGGGTCTGTGTGCACTCCTTGGGTGAGATCTAGAATCTTCTTCCCTATGTCGGCGATTGGGAAAGATGAGAGCAAGTCTGAGCTGTAGTGTTTCTCTTATTTTCTATGCTCTATAGCCACTGTCGACTTTTGTAGTCGGCAATAAATTTATGGGGCAGGCGCTAGATCTCAAACTCGAAGGTCACACAAGACAAGGGTTTAGACAGGTTCAGGACCTCGATGGTGGAGGTAATACCCTAATCCTGTGTGCTAGGATTATATGGATCTCTTTGATCTAAGATTGCTCAAAGCGCAATGTGCTCTGGGTGATATGCGATATGTGTTGTGTTGAGACGATTGCTCGATGCCCCTGGTGTTGCCCGCCCTCTCCCTTATATAATGGGGGTGGAGCGGCTTACAGAGTCCTGATTGGTCTAAGGGATTCCGATCGGTTACAGGATTCTAGTCGGTTACATGATAGAGTTTACATCTTTATCTACCCTATTAACGACCCGGATTACAATCGTATCTTTTATATCTAAACATACATTCAACTGTCTATAGGATGTACCCCCTTGCGCATGGCAGCAAGGCTTGGCGCGCAGCTTATCCTTTGGGCCTTCCTCTCGGCCTTGTTTTCCTCTCAGGTGATGCTGGGCCGGTTATGAAGACACCTGGTTTCATATATTCCACAGTAGCCCCCGAGTGATTCATGATCCGGTTGCTATATCTTTATCTGGGACTTAACTTGGATCCGTGCTTTCAGCTTCTAGCATAAACTTCTGACTGGTTTCTTCTTTAATTTGAATGCTTTTCTTCGCAGCAAGGGGATTATGAAGGACTCGAAAATAACCTTTGATTTTTTGGTTTTAAATGCTCGAAGCGAAACCTTAATATCCTTCCTCTTCAATCATCATCCCCAGGCAGTCTTCGAAGTCGTCTTGATTTTCTGTTCCAATTCATTTGCTGAAAAACTCCTTGGCTTTTGAAACCATCTTAACTCTAAGTCTCCTCAGCTTTCGATGTCTTCACATCCTCGCATTTAGTTCAACCTTATCGTATTTGGCTATAAAAGGCGAACCAACACCTGTAGAATGCATTCCTTCGCGCTTAGCTCTCCATCTTCTTGCTCTGAGCTCCACCTTTTTTTTGAGGGATCATAATGGCGGGCCAGGACTATGATCTTGCTGAGGAATGGGCGCTTTTTGCCCTCGCCAAGGCGGAGTGGGCAGAAGATAAAGTCGCCACCCTCGACCGCGTCGTCGTCGACACCCTCCTCGAGATCTTCCCTGCTCTTTATAGGGCTAGGGAAGCCCTCGTAGAGGCCCTCGTACGCCGCAGAGATGTGTAAGACCCTGTAAATGTAATATTTTCCCAGGCACAATGCCTGGGGAATATATATAACAAAGAAGTACCTTTTTCAAGTATTCTCCATGATTGTCGTTTGACGTAGCTTAGACCCAGCTTGGGGCGTTTTCGAAGCTTGCATGGCTCTTTGATATGGTGATATCCGTACCCGACTGACGTAGGATATACCTTAGGTCAGATGTAGGACATATTAAGATTTGCGCGGCACTTGGCCGAGTGATACCCATATGCGACTTCTGTAGGATATAGCTTAGGCTCGGCATGGAGCGTATCAGGATTTTCTTGGCTCATGGCCGAGTGATACCCATATCCAACTGCTGTAGGATACAGCTTAGGCTCAACTTGAAGCGTATCGAGATTTTCTTGGCTCATGGCCGAGTGATACTTATATCCGACTGCCGTAGGATATAGCTTAGGCTCAACTTGGAGCGCATCATGCTTGCGTGGCTCTTGGCCGAGTGATACCCTTATCCGACTGGTGTAGGATACAACTCTGGTCCAACTTGGGACATATCAAGGTTTTCTTGGCTCATGGCCGAGTGATGCCCATACCCGACTGATGTAGGATATGGCGCTGGTCCGACTTGGGACACATCGAGGTTTATCCAAACGGTATCCGTACTTGTTTATTACGACGCACAGCTTTTCGACCCTCATGGGACATACCATTGGATTCGTGCCCGTTTAGGCTCAACTCGTAATATATAATTCCGTCATGCGGTAACCACCTAGCGACCCAACATGGGCCATATCACAAGAAGATATTTTTAATCCAAACTGGAGGACACCCACGTCTCGCTTAGTCCGATAAGTGGTTAAATATCCCATCGTGAGGTGCAACGTGTCCCAAATATGACTTGGTCAAACCATAACTGCCTCTGTATGTCTGGACGCCTGGCTAGGAAATCATTACGAAGCATAGAGTAGGACTAGTGGTTCCGCAATCTTTTTCCCGTCGTCTTGGCGAAAACCTGATTTTCCCCCTTTAAGACTGAGCCGATGGTTCATTTTCCCCATCACACACCCCTGCCTCTTCTACTTCCTTTGTCTCTCCGCCTTCTCCTCCGCGAGGGTTAACTGCTGTTGCGATCGCATCGTTGCGCCACTGTTGATCCTTTCCTCCCAAAATGTCTTCTCAATTTTCAAAGAATACTTCCCCGCAACCTTTGTGCCAAGATTGGACTACCTCCATCACGACGGAGTAGCGGTTGCAAGCCATGGTGGACGACGGGGTTCTTCCTGCCCTGCCTTTGATCTCTGCGCGGCCGGGCGCAGGTGAATCCATCCCAACCCCTCGCTCCGAGGATATTGTGGCCTTTGAATCCTTCTTCCAACACGGGCTGGGCCTTCCTGCTTGCCCTATTTGTTCTCTTCTTTTACAGCATTGAATTGGTGAACTTGAATCTCAATTCCATCCTACAGATTTCTCTATTTGTTCATCTTTGTGAGGCTTTCCTGGGGACCCGCCCCCATTTTGATCTTTTTCGCCATTTTTACCTTCTGAAGCCTTACCCCTCAAAGAATGACCCCAAGGTTATTCGGGGAGCCGGATTTTAGTTGCGGGAGGGGTTGAAGAAAAACTATTTTGCTATTCCCTTCAAAACTTCCAATAAGGGCTGGCACCAGGAGTGGTTCTACTGCGCCAATCCTAATCCTGCTCTTCCCTCCTTTGTCGGGCGCAGGCCTAAGGTGTCCCTTTATTGGGTTTCTACTCCCAATGCTGCGAACATGGACCAGGTGCACGAACTCTTGGCGCTAATTGAGCGATTAAGGATGATGGTCTAACGGGAGTTGGTCTGGCTCTTCATTTTGTTGCTCGCCGGATAAAGCCCCTGAAGGAGCGGGTCCATCTGCGATACGCATTCGAAGGAAAGGATGATCCGACCCGGAACTGCCCGAAGCAATGTCGAAGGAGCAAGTATGTGCTCGGGTAGGCGAATTCTTTATCCCAAGCGTCGATATATCCACCATCAGATGCCCGAAATCCTTCACCGCATCACACCCTCCTCCTGAGGTAAGCAAGATTAGCTGATAGACTTTGTCATTGTTCTCTGAATGTCTTTTAACGGTTGTAACTCTCCTTTCTAGGATCGCCATGCTTTTTTCAGTGATACGCCTCTCCCAGAGATGCCCGTTCATACGGGCGCTCCCTTCAAACGACCTGCCCACTCCCCGGCCGGAGACCCCACCGCCAAGAAGGGGAAGAAAGCGGTTGCCAAGGATCCTGCGCAGCCCCGACGCCCGACTGGTGGTCCCAAGATCCAGGAACCGTCAAGACGAACCCCGGTGCATTCGGCTCCCCTCCCCCACAAGCCCGTGGTGCAGCCGAGTACAATTTCGAGAGACTCGGGCAATCGGGAGGTGCCCATGGTTCCAGTCGGCAGCGCCCCGAGTGGTCCCTCCGGGAGTGGCTCTGCCTCCCGAAAGAAGCCACCAATGAGAATGAAGAAGTTCGACAGGTTTGATGCCCTATCGACTCTTATTCGGCGCGCTTTCTTTGGCTCATTCTTCGATCGTTCTTCTTGTAGGAATCCTTCATACGATGTTCCTGTTGAGACGCCGTCTGGGGCCCCTAAGGAAACTGAGCCCCAGGACGTTCGTGTCTTGGTTGAGGAGGCCTCGCCCGTGGACACAGGAGCGCCCACCGAGCCCCAGCCGCCTTCGCCAACACCCCATGCTTCGGTGTCGGGTCCTGCCGCTCAAGAGCCCATCTCTAGTCCCTCCCCCGAGGTTGAAGAAATCTCTCGAGTTCCGCCGACTCCCGCTCGCCCTCAACTCATAATGCAAACCGCGTGGGTTGATGAGGAGGACGGCTTGAAGCTCCTGGACGACTTGGAGGAGAGAGAAAGGAATGACTTTTACAGTCGTGCCACCGCTTGTGCTCGCTTGTCCCGGGTAAAAATCTTTCTATTCTCTCCGTCTTCTTGCTTATGCCGGTTAGCATGTAGTCACCTTTTCCTGTGATGGTTACAAGAATTAGGGGAGCACTCTGAAAAGAAGTCCGAGTACCTCCAGAAGATGCACCCGGAGGTTCGGACACGCTAGGAGTATCTGGCCGAATTGGAGCAGATCAAGGCTGGTCATGAAGCTGAGCTGCGAGCTCTTCGGTCAAAGGTCCAGGCGTTACGGGAAGAGCAGAAAACCCTGCGGCAGGAGAAGATAGACGTCATTGGCTCCCTTCGAGGTAAGATATTTCCAGGACCACCCCTTGCTCTTGTTTTAGTCGTCCAGTCTTTTGATTTCCTTATCTCCGTGTCAGCTCGGGATTCCACTGTTGCGAGGCTTCAAGAACAACTCAAGGTCTCGGAGGCCTCCAAATTGAAGTCAGAGAAAGAGCTAGAAGGTATATTCAGCAGCTTGGCCCTCCCTTGCCTCCATCATCCTCTTGGTACTTCTTAATATCCTGTCTTGCTTGCAGACTATAAGTTCAAGACGCGGGCGCAATATGCCGCTTATAGCGAAAAAGTCGAAGTCCTCGAGACGTCTTGCGCCAAACTTCGTGAAGCCTCCGAGCCATTGTTGAGTTCGCTTCATCTCGAAGGCGAGAGGCCACTCAGCAGGGACCAGGTCATCTCTCAATTGGAGGAAGCCCCTGAGGCACTCAAGAGACTCTTGAAGGAGACATCGACCAATGGTGCTAGCAAGGCTTTGGCGATCACCAAGTCGCTCTATCCCCGATTGGATCTTGAAGCCGTTAAGGATGGCTACGCCTGCAATGTAGATGAAGATCGGGCCACCGAGCTCTGGGAGGAAGTCAAGGATGCCTCTTCGGCTGTTGTAGAAACTTTGGACCTATAAAACAAATATATAAAAAACGTCTCTTTGTTTTTGCATTTTGTCTTTAAATATGCTGCTTTGCCCGAGTGGTTTTTACATATCATGTCCGACTAGTCCAGCCCCCAGGCTCTGAGGCATGGTTCATGACGCATGTCTCAGAGTCTTTAAACTTTGTAAGGGCGAAGCACTCAGACGCATAATTTTCGAGAGGATTATACGAGAACAATTTTAAGAGCAAACATTTTATTCATAAAGAAACAATTGAATTACAAAGTTCAAGCGAAAAAACGACGTAGCTGTTCTATGTTCCAGGTGTTGCTAATAGTTGTGCCGTCTTCATGCTTTAGCTTATAAGCCCCAGGGTGTATCACCTCATCGATGACATAAGGGCCTTCCCAGCTTGGGGAGAGCTTATGCTCGCACTTCTGATTCTTTCAAAGGACCAGATCTCCTTTGGAGAACACGCGGCTCCTTACATTGCGTCCATGATAGCGACGTAAGCCCTGAAGATACTTTGCCGACTGAATTGTTGCGATGTCCCTGGCTTCTTCCAGTCGGTCAAGGTCTTCTAGCCGGCTCTCTTCCGAAGCGACTTCTTCATAGCTCCGAACCCGCGGGGATCCGAATTCTAACTCGGTGGCGAGGACCGCCTCTGAGCCATACACCAGGAAGAAAGGTAACTGCCCGGTTGCTCTGCTGGGGGTGGTTCGCAGCCTCTAGAGTATCGAAGAGTATGGTTTGAGACGATCGAAAATCCTCGCCTTTAGGCCTTGTAGCACCATGCCATTGGCTCGCTCGACCTGCCCATTACTTCGGAGGTGTGCTATCGGCGCGAAACAAATTTTTATGCCGAGTTCGCCGCACCAGTCCTGAAATATGCCGCCTCTGAATTGGGTGCCATTATCCGTGATGATTCGGTTTGGTACACCGAATCTAACCATGATTTCATGGAGGAACTCTTTAGCTTTTGCGGCTGTGATTGTGGCGACTGGCTTGGCCTCAATCCATTTGGTGAATTTATCGACGGCCACGAAGAGACGAGTATAACCGCCTTGAGCCTTCTTCAAAGGTCCCACCATGTCGAGCCCCCAGACCGCAAATGGCCAGGTTATGGGGATGGTCTGTAGTTCCTGTGCTAGTTTGTTCATCTGTCGCACAGAGAACTAACATCCATCGCATGTACGGATGATGTCCTCTGCATCAGTGACAACAGTCGGCCAGAAAAATCTGTGATGATAAGCCTTGCCAACTAGGGTTGATGATGCCGCATGATTTCCACAAACTCCCGAGTGGATTTCCTTGAGAAGATCTCTTCCTTCTTGTTCTGATATGCACCGTCGTAGTACACCAGAGGAGCTCTTGCGATAGAGTTCTTCCCTGATCACCACATAGCTCTTGCTTCAGCGCATTATTCATTCGGCCTTCACGAGGTCTTCGGGTAGTTCGTCCTTCGTCAAATAGTCCGGATACGGAGCTGTCCAATTGGGGGTAATGACTAGGACTTCAGCCTCTACGTTCTTCTCCGCTGAGACATCCGACTTCGTCCGAGTGCTAATCGTTGGCTTATGGATTTCTTCGACGAATACTCCCACGGGCACTGTAGACCGACAGGATCCCATTTTTGGTAGCTCGTCGCCGCTTCATTGTCCCAGCGGAGCACATGAACAAGTTCCAGTCCATCAAAGTTGCTTTCCAGCTTACGTACCTCCTGGCAGTAGGTAGCCATGTTGTCTTCGATGCAGGACCATTCTTTTTGCACTTGATTGACCACGAGCATTGAATCTCCACGGACCACCAAACGTCGGATACCGAGCGATATGGCGATACGGAGCCTATGGATGAGTGCCTCGTACTCGGTGGCGTTGTTTGATGCGGGAAAAAGTATTTGCAGGACGTACCTCAACCGTTCTCCACTTGGTGATATGAGCACTAGAGGGTACTTACTTGGGTGTAGAACTCGATTGGGGTGATCCGAGCGGACTAAGGTAATGGGGACTTCATACCACTTTAGATATTGGGGGCTGCTGGTTCCACCGCATTGATCTCCCGAGCGGTAAGTTTTTGCTTCCGCTTGGACTCGTATTCGGTGGAGCCCCCGTATATGTAGTTCAATTCGTGCTCGAGCTCTTGATAATCGTCCTCGTCTGGAAGGTCTTTCTTCTTGGCCGCTTCATCCTTTGCTGGAGTCGGCGGTGTGCTTTCCCTTAGGGTGGAAAGGACAGATCGCCTTCATGATGGTATTGTAATCGGGTGCCTCCCTCCGAGCAGCTCGGGTCTGGCTGCGTTCGACTACCGCGACTAGCTCCTCACCTTTTCGCTTTTTGTCTTTGTCCTTGGAGGACTCGACCCTGTCACCTTTGTTCTTCTGTTGTGGGCGATCTTGTTGATGCTCGGCCAGGGCATCTGAGGCCGTGGCGTAGTGGTCGGCCAACGCAAACATCTCCTTTACGGAGGCCGGAGGTTTCCTGGACATTTTCTTCATTAGATCAGGATCACTTACCCCTTTCTGAAAGGCTGCCACCACCACAGCGTCAGATACGTCCCTGATGGTGTTCTTCTTCTGCATGAAACGCCGGATGAAGTCTCTCAACGTCTCATCCTTTTTCTGGTGAAGTTGGTATAGGTCCCACGGGGTGCCGGGCCTCTCGTAGGTTCTCTGGAAGTTCGCAATAAATTGATCGCAAAGATCGCTCCAGGAGTTCACCGAGTTCGCAGGAAGTCCCGTGAGCCATGCCTGAGTCGACGGGTGAGATTGACTGGCAGATAATTCGCCATCACATTCTGATTGCCCCCGGCCGCTTTAACTGCCAGGGCATAGACCTGCAGCCAAGCTTCTGGATCTCGCTCCCCGTCAAACTTAACGATGCCCTTAGGGTTGAAACTTTCAGGCCATACCACTCGGCGTAGCCTAGAAGTGAACGCTCGAATTCCGTCAATGAATCTGTCGTCTTGATGAGGAGGAGTCCGACGTGGTGAGCCTCTGGCTCGGCGATTGTCATCAACGCGTCGGGGTGGAGTTCGGCGCGGCGAGCCCATGTCTTGATGGTCGTCGTTGTCGTCCCGTCCCCTGTGATGATGGTCTCTATGGTCGTTGTAGTCATCGTACCTTTGGTCTCTTCGTCGATTTGGACCGGTACCAAAGCGTTCGTGCTTGTCGTAGTGCCCGCATCATTCTTCCTCGTCCCGCTCTTGCCACCTGGAGGTGATGTCTTGGTGAAGCTCGCGGTTGTGATTTCGGTGGGCGACTTCGACTGGTTGCGTGTGGCGCCAACTGCCGGTATTCCGACTGGTTGCAGTCCGGCTGCTGGCGACGCGAGTAGTCGTGTGGGAGCGCGAGTGTGCTTCTCCTGCCGGCTTTTCCTGATTCTGCTAGATTGCAGCCGCCGTCATCATGGCCTTGATCAGGGCCACGATCGGGGCTGCTGGGCTATCTGATGTAATCATCGGGTCCAGCGTGTCGAGGAGCATCTTGGAGGCGACGACGTTCTGCAGCGGTGTGTGGAAGACAACTTGGTCTCCTAGCCTAGATTGCAGGATGTCCTCGTGGACATTGCGGCCGCGAGATCGAAGCGATCGCGTCTGTGCCTCCTTACTCTTACGAAGAAGACGTTCTTCCTCCGCAGCTTCTTGAGTCTCTTGCTGGCGCTGGAGATCGGTCTTCTGTTCTTCTATCGCAAAAATGCCACGTAGATCGCAGCAGATTCTCGTGACGCCGACTGGTTTGCTAACCGAGTCAGAGCGACATACCTGAGATGGATTAGCCTGACCTTTACCAGATTGGATGTGTTTTAGGTATAGGCGAACGAGTTCTCCGTGTGCATCTGCGACGAAGTCCAGGCTTCCAAAGTGAAAAGCATGGCCGGAGACGAAGGTGGCGATGATTCCGCTCGTTGCTGCCATCGAGTCTGTAGGAAAAGATTATAGCGCTTCCCCTACCTGGCGCGTCAACTGTCGACTTTTGTACTCGGCACTAAATTTATGAGGCAGGCGCTAGATCTCAAACTCGAAGGTCACACAAGACAAGGGTTTAGACAGGTTCAGGCCTTCGACAGTGGAGGTAATACCCTAATCCTGTGTGCTGGAATTATATGGATCTCTTGGATCTAAGATTGCTCAAAGCGCAATGTGCTCTGGGCGATATGCGATGTGTGTTGTGTTGAGACGATTGCTCGATGCCCCTGGTGTTGCCCGCCCTCTCCCTTATATAATGGGGGTGGCGTGGCTTACAGAGTCCTGATCGGTCTAAGGGATTACGATCGGTTATAGGATTCTAGTCGGTTACAGGATAGAGTTTACATCTTTATCTACCCTATTAATGACCCGGATTACAATCGTATCTTTTATATCTAAACATACATTCAACTGTCTATAGGATGTACCCCCTTGCGCACGGTAGCAAGGCTTTGCGCGGGGCTTATTCTTTGGGCCTTCCACTCGGCCCTGTCTTCCTCTCAGGCGATGCCGGGCCGGTTATGAAGACACTTGGTTTCATATATTCCACAGCCACCCATTTTGCAGTATTCTCGACTTCTTCTCCTCATTCTGTATTTTTGGTTTCTATTGAGTTCATTTGGATTTTCCTTGTGCCTAATTCTGCTAATAACTCAGGTTAACCAGATTTGTGCTTAAAATTGATTTACTTGTTGAGGGGAGTTTGGAAATCTGTTCATGCATTGCATATAGGCTGCATTTTCTGTTTTATGAGCTTTGTCTATTATGCAAATAATTTACTAATCGTGCTATACACCATGCTTCATCATATGAAGAAAATCACTAGCTTAGATATGTCTGAGTTCATTTATCCTGCTAAGCTTACTAAAAATTGCAAATGAGCTTTAAAAGAAAAACTTGATGAAACATGTCGCTTTTACTTGCTAAGTTTCTTCTCTCGGTGTATTTGCCATGATTTGTGAAATTTTTGGAATTCTCTAGAGTCCCTATAGCAACTTGAGTGAAACTTGTTTGATCCATACTTGAGTCTTTCATTTGCTCATAAATCAATGGGCTAAAAATCAAAAATAAGCAAAAAAAGTGTCTTTATTTGTGCGCATTAGACTTAACACCTTACATTCACAAGACAGCATCCCATTGCACTTGGGATGAACATGGAATGCATCGTGTATGACCAATACCATCCTCTTAAGAGTTCTTCTTGAGATGGTCGAATATGGTTTAAGTCAATTGCTATAAAAAATGCAAAATAAAAAAATGTAAGTGGGTAAAGAATGCAAATAATATCAAATATTTGCACCCCGCTATGTCTTTCAAAGTCTTAAAGAAAAATTTGCGTTAATTAAAAAATGAGCTCGAAGGACCTTGTATGCACTTCATGATTCTCCAAAGTGTTGAGTAGGTTGAACTCTAGGTTTTCCATTTGATCCCATGAGTGGTTTTGCTTCTAGTTTTGAAACTAATTCTAAGTATTGCATTTCTCACATCTTGCTAAAAATGACATATTCAAAAACATGTCTTATGTTAGTATAATCTAATCTTGCGTAGCTTGGTTTCATACTTTGTATATGTGGTCACTTGGATAATTCTCAAAGCTATTTTAGATGCATTTCATTCATGCATACTTGAAAATGGGGAGAAATTGATGAAAATGCCTTCTTGATGTCTACATTGCCAAAAGGGGGAGAAAACGTAGTAAAGGCATCATCAATAGGTAAAAATGTGATTGCATTTCGGCTCTCATGATTATTGTGAAGTCTTGCTAATTTTTAAAGAATCATAAGCATCTTGAGCATTTTTGAGTTTTTATTGGATTTTAGAGCTTTTGTAGAAAACTTGCTCTTTCTTTGACTTTGCCTAAAATCCTTCTCGCCAACTTGGTCATGATCTTATTTTCTCTTTTCCTGGAGCAAGTTTGACTTTGCATCCAAATTGCTTCTCCTTCTCTCTTTTATAAACTCAAATTCCATGCCTTTCGGGTGTTTGTCAATATACTCATCAAGGGGGAGATTGAAAGACCATGTGGAGGTCTACACGTGATTGTGATGAGTTATTGACATTATTTAAGCTTGTGGTGTTTTGATTTGAGTTGGAAATTGAATTTGAAGCAATTTGGTAAAATTTGCCCAACACATGCGGTGCTACCGGCCTAGGGGCGGTAGCACCGGCCATGGGTGGTCATAACGGCCTTTGGCCGGTGTGAAAATTCCAAAGAGCTATTTCTCTGGATGGTTCTACTGGCCTGGGGGCGGTAGCACCGGCCCTTATGAGCAAAGATGAATTTTAAATTATGATTTGTGATAAATTTCATTGCAATCTTTTTGGACATTGCTATGTGATGTGTTTCCATGTTTTTGATGATTGCAGGACGATGGTGCTTGATCATGGTGAGGTGGATGATGATCGGGACTAGGCATGGTGCGCCGAAGGTCCAAACGGTCGAGGATCACCGGAAGATGATCAGAGACGCAATCGTGGCAAGCCTAGAAGACAAGGAACGAACGAGATGCTAGCTAGACACTACTTGGATCTAGAAAGGTCGTCGGATCGTGGTTGAGGTGATAGAGTAACGGGTCTAGGTAGTATGCTTTGAAAAGCTTGCAAGAAAACCCAGTATGCTTGTTGGGTTTCTAGCTAGCCCTTGTATGGCTGTGTGTGAGTCATTCCTAGCCCTTGATCTGATCCTTAGTATAGAAGGACCTCATCCAAGGGTGGAGGGTGACTCAAGAGTAGTATAAATAGAGGTGGAGGGGTAGCCTTCCTCCTCTAGAAGGTTTTAGATGTTTTGTGCTCCTTTGAGCTTTTGCCTACCTTGTTGTGAGGCTTTGTAAACCTCCCTTCCAAAAATCCGAATTTTTTTTTCTTATACTTGAATTTACTTTCTGCGTTTAAATTATGTCTTAAATTCAGCGTTTAAATTCTGCAGTTACATTCTTGCAATTTACATTTATGTAATTTGGATTTGCCTCCCCTCCTTCCACATGCTTTTGGATTTGCCTCCTCTCCTTCTACATGCTTTAGATTCTTGTGCTAAGGAAGTTGGTTGATGGATGAATCTTCTTCATATTATACCTCAATCATCTAGGCAATCCATGTGTTTTTCTTGTAAGCAACCGATCTTGTGTTCTTGTGTGAATCATTCTTCTAGATCAAGTTTGTTGGGTTTTGGACTTGTATTCTTGCTTGATGTGATGTGTGGGAGGTTATCCAAGATCATCTTGATCATCAAAACTCCACGAGCAAGTCTAAGATCGAGTTCTTGAGTTTTGCTCAAACTTGGTTTGTTCTTCCTACAAAGTGAAAAAAGTCAGAACTTTGACGTCAATCCTTGCGATTGAAGGTTGGAATAAGTTCTTGACATCCCTAGGATCACATCTACCAAGTTTCGTGGGTTTTTCTCTAGCCGATCAAAAGATTCATCAAATAGGCTTTTGAGTTCGTGCTGTTTTTGGCTCTGTTCTTCCTGCTATTCTTAAGCCCGGTCATACCACCCACTATTCGGTCATACAGGACTTTGATCATACCGGAGACCCTGCGGTCATACCAGCCTTACAAAGCAAATGGCTCATTCTCATTTATCTCTTTTGATTATTTTTGTTTGAGGGCTTGTTTGGATTATCTTGATCGGGGAAAACTTTATTTAGGATCATTCACCCCTCTTTGATCGCCATCTCGGTCCTTGAACGAGACTATTGGTGGCTTTGAGCATACACATAAGTGGACTATGTGTGTCACCTCTAGTCCAACACACAAGTCTGGCTCAATTCATATTTCCAGGTGCCCACAAGAGGTGATATAAGAGCCCATACGACCTTAGGAATAGCCTTAGTTAGCATGGTTGATAGAGTTAAGGACAAAATTTTCTCTCAAAAATATTATTTTTAGTTAAAAAAGCTTATTTATGAAAATGTAGAATGCTATTCGCATCTCTTCTATAGCTATTTCTTTCTCATCCTACCCTTCAAAGGGCTTTGTGCTCATCTTAATTTCAAAGCTTGATTTCTCGAAAAAATGGCACAATGAATTTTGATCTCACTCCTTATGCCGTTCAAATTGATGAAAACTATGTTTTCAAAGTCATAAAAGCTATGTTTTGGAACTTAAAATCTATTAAAACTAGTTTGGATCCTTAACCTCGCCTTACTCTGCACCGTCTCTTTAAGAGATGAAAACTTTTACGGTCTTACAGTGTTTCAAAAGATTAGACACACAGTGAGTAGGTGCATAAGTAAGGGAATATAGGATGTTGTTTGGCTAACCTAGAAATATCCAAAAATGCCACCAAAATTCTGTAAGGGACCATATTGAGTCAGGACCAAACTCGTAAAATTTTGTAGACTTTCAAAAAAGGGAACAATGGTTAGAAATTCGAGAAAAATGTTAGTAGGCACAACATAGAAATTCTAGACAGCACCTAGCATGCTGAATTTTATAGGATGATATGTGTAGGTAAAAATTCTGAAAATTTTAACATAGATACAAAACTTCTCTAGGTAGCTACATAAAAATCTTAAAATTTTTATCAGCCATATATCTGTGCCAAATAATTTTAGAAACCTGCTTGACAGAACCGTTAGTATTGCTGATTTCCTGTTTTATTGCCTCTCCTTTGCTTGGCTTTTTTTATACCATATAAGGTCATGCTAACCTGAAATTTTTCTCTTTCTTTGATGGCACGCCACTATGAACCATGCTACTATACTCGGGCTATAGTTGAGGGCTCTGTGCAGTAGACCCTTTGGGACATGATGCGCCGCGCCGCGCCGGTTTTACCAAGCAACCAGAGTATCTCATCTCCCGAGTAGCCATTAGCCCGGCCTCCGAGATGTTCATCATGGAGGTGACTATCCATGGGCGTCACAAAGGAGAGCCTACCCGACACTACCATGGGAAGGCGCCGACTCCACTTTTGGCGTTGCCCTATGGGGCGTACGTCTCCGTTACGACCTTCCCGAGATGGCGCAGATGTTCTCCTACAGTCCCTTGTGTGAGGGGGATAGCTTGCAGAACATCTACGTGACGGTGGATGCTGCGACGGATGCATCACTCCCCTGGCATGTGGGGCTAGTGAGGTCCGTCGATAGGTACCACCTCCGCCTCCACAATGACTTGATCCTCGCATGTCACCGTATCGCCGAGTTGAAGACCCACATGGCCCCACTGCTCCACCACGGTTTCTTCCCCACGAAGATCGTATACGGGGATCATGATGCGTATGAGCCCATAGAGGATCTTCCACATCCGTATGGCTCCTACCGCCGCGTCATCTGCCTTGCTCGCATGGCAGTGGGAGGCCATGGGCATCGCGTCTCAGCGGCTTGCTCCAATGGTTCCGCGAGCGCGGTGAGAGGACAGAGCCTCTTCTTCAACGGACATGAGTATGAATTGACGATGCCCGTTGCACCTCTATCACCACCCACTGCTCTCGACTCTCCCGACACCGCCAGTGACGGTGGCAATGCTTGGGTTGAGGCTAGATGACTTAGTTGATAGAGCTCACTTTTGGGTTGTAGTATGAGCTGACTTGTGATGTACTTTTGTGGGACAAACATGTAAAAGAAGCTAATGGGATGGTCCGTGCTAGTTGTTATTGACCCCGTGATGTATCTCACCTATGTATCGCAACGGAACCATGTTAATGTCATCAAAATTATCGTAATCTATCCTTGCAGTCCACAACTTTACTTGAGCATGGAAATTGGTTCCCAAAACTCGAATTTACATGCTTAACCATCCTACTTTCATTGTACTTCTGTCTCAAGTCGATACCTTCTCCACCACGCATATGTTGCTTAACTTTCATGTGTGTGTGATAGGATGCCGATGACCCGATCCGTGCACGCGCTCATGGCAAGTGGTGCTGCCCGTGAGAGCCGTGTTGGAAATATGCTCTAGAGGCAATCATAGAGATTATTATATTTCCATAAATGTTCATGAACTATGAGATTGTTCTTTGAATAACATCATGGGTATTGATTAACAAATATGTGACTTGTTTGTGAAACTCTGTATTCATCTTTATGATGTTCATTCTAAAAGGGGTCCCTAGTCGATAATCATATGAGAACACATATGAGTAGACTAGCATATGTATTGGTCAATGACCATGTTCCACAGGTATAGATATGGAGATATCAAGCCAATAATATGGACACATGTTAGAAAACATGGTGTTGGACATCGACCCACTAGAGACACTATGAGAACGTTGTATTCTTTCATGTCATTAGTTGGTCTCATATACGATATGTATGCTATATCCTTTGACTTGAGATCATTGCATGTTCTCGGGATGCGTAATGGCTTACTTAGGGGTCATCAAATGCTACTCCATAACTGGGTAGTTATAAAGATGGCTTTCGGGTTTGTCATAAAACATGCTGCGAGGCATGGTCGATCAAGATAGGATTTGCCCCTCTATACAATAGGAGAGATATCTCTAGGCCTCTCGAGTGGTCGAAATTTGGAAACACATGGCCATGCTACTCAAGTAAAGAGTTACTCGAGTCATCGAGTTAAAGAGTTAACTCAATGTATTTGGGGATTCCGAGTCAAGGCATCGAGAAAGAGTGGCGAGCCATTCAAACAAGGATGACAATATCTCACCTTGGCTTTGATCGATATCATGAGGCAAAAGGAAATGCATATAGGATATTGTTGAGGTTCGTTCGATATTTACATGTACTCAGGAGTTGGCAAGTCCTGCTAGGAGCCACTACCGACTATTGGTCGAGTACTCTATCATCGAGTAGGTGTACTCGATGGTCGAGTAGGAGTACTCGATGGTCGATATGGGTACTCGAGCCATGTCTGAGTGCATGTGAACCTATAGGGTCGCACGCTTAAGGGGCTATAACCAATTCGGATAGGGATTCGAGTTGCAATGGGCTTAGAGTTTGTAATGGGCTTCAAGGGTTGAAACCCGTTATGGGACACTATATAAAAGGAGGGGGTGATGGCTTTGTGTGTAGAGAGAGCTGAACAAAGAGACACAACAGGAATTTGGAATTCCCGAAACCCTAGCTGCCACCCCTCCTCTGGCAAGAATCGTGCAGCTGGCGCTAGCACTTCGGTGCGTGGTGTTCTTGCCCCGTACGTGTGAATACCATGGAGGAATTGCTGTGAAGCTTAAACGCTAGCACGATCTGCAACCTGCGATAGTCACAAGGAACTGTTGGGGAGGCGCGAAGCTAATATGACTATATCTGCACGACCACGCTACATCAACTCTACTTCCGCTACGGGTCTGCGCGTCTAGTGGTAATTCTGTAATCTATACCTTGCAGTGGTTCTTTGGTTACGCGGTAGAAAATTTTGTTTTTCGCTAGAGTAGCCTACTCGTTCCCTTCAAGCCACTCTCCAGAGGGCAAGGTGCCCAATCCGACGCACCCTAATCCACTGCACCCAGGGTCATATACCCATGAGGCGCAACAATCCAGCACGCCTATGAGGGAGAAAGAAAGCACCCAAAGCCATCAAAATGCTCAAAGCGAGGAGCTACCCCCTCCTCCGTCGATGGCACAAGTTCTCGTGATGCAAACCCACCTCCTCGAGAGCATGGTGCAAAACCCCGAGAAACTCAACGCCGCCGCAGCATATAGTGGAATGGCATCCATGTCACCTCAATCACTCTTGGCCGAGTTCCAGCGGACTCACCTGCTAAGCTTCTCTACATCAGAAGATCCATTGGATACTGATGATCGGCTCTGTGACATCGAAAGCAAGATCGACATCGCACGATGCAGTGATGGGGAGAAAGTGTAGTACGCTGCATACTATCTCTAGGGAGCCACCACGTCTTGGTGGGATAGCTTCAAGGCTAGTTGCCCACCGGACTCCGTCTGCATCACACATATTCCATCGAGCCTTATGGAGATCAAGAAGAGGGAGTTTTATAACCTCAAGCAAGGCTCCATGTCCGTCATGGACTTTCTCCACCTGAAGGATCGAAATGGCGATCAGAGGGGCGTGAATGAACCCAAATAAAAATTTTCCCCACTCAAAGTACTCCAAACAATCTCACAATAAAAATTTGAAACACCTAAAGATTTCCCTTTAAACTAGTGTTGCTCAGATTCGCACACCCTTCAAAACCCGAACAATTAGACAACTATGTGTACCCCTAGCCTTCAATGATGAGAACCATGAATCATGTAAGTGATTTTTTTAATCACAATTCTGGTTGTCAAGTGTCCAAATAAAGAGGAATCAATTCAAGGAGTACTTTTCTAAAAGAGATAAAGCTAAAACACCAAAGTCTCTTTCCAGAAAAGTAAAAGCAGATTTTCCAGGAATTGTCCTCACTTGGAGTAGGTGGTTGGTGAGTTTATATTGCTCAAATATTTTTGGGAATGTTTCTCCCAGTGATAAGTTGAGTTATGAAACAGTCCACCAAAAATAGCCTCAAAAATCTTTGTAGAATAAACATGAAAAATCAAGCATTACAGACAGTCAGGAACTTCGACCAGAAAGTTTGAGGTTCGGTTTTAACTTCATAGCGCTCAAACAGTGCAACCAGTGGACTCACAAGTTTTTTTAGAGATGTATATATGAGTCGCGCACCGTCTCCAATAAGAATCACTTAAAAAGGATTTTATAGAGTTTTATAAAAATCAAATACTGACTGCTGTGCGAAGAACAAGTTTTGGACAGATTTGCAATTCGAGAAAAACTTGATCTCTAGTCTATCCTAGGGTGCAAGAAAGATGTAAAACTATATGAACACCCTCAAGACATCCTAGAAGAACAGCATTTAGAAGGAGGGGAGGCAAATCCAAATTGCGAGAAAGTAAATTGCGAGAATGTAAATGTGGGAAAATAAATGCTGAATTTAAATTGTGTAAAGTAAAGACATAATGTAAATGCGCAATTTAAATTTACAATAATGTAAAGAAAATTTTTATATTTTCTGGAAGGAGAGGTTACAAAGCCTCACATTCATGTGGACAAAGCTCAAAGGAGCATCAAAAATCTCAAAACCTTCAAGAGGGGAAGGCTACCCCTCCACCCCTATTTATACAACTCTTGGGCCACCTACCACCCTTGGATGAGCCTCTAAACCCTAGAGCATCCATCAAGGGCTAGGATTAACCCACTCAACCAGCCATGCAAGGGTTCACCCAAAACCCACAAAACATAATGGGTTTTCTTGCACGGTTCTCAATGCACACTAATTGGACCAGCTAACATATCAACTAGACCAAGATCCAATGGTCCTCATTGATCCACGCAGCGTCTAGCTAGCATCTCATCCGTCCCTTGTCTTCATGGCTTGCCACGACTCCATCTCCGATCATCTTCCGGCGATCCCCGATCGTCTGGACCTTCGACGCTCCTTGCCTAGTCCTGGTCAACCTTCACCTCACCATGATCTAGCTTCGTCGACCTGCCACCATCAAAAACAACGAAATTCCTCACATAGCAATGACGACAAAGATGTGCAATAAATGCATCAAAGTCCACTCATTAAAATTCATTTTTACTCGTTCTGGTCGGTACCATCGGGAAAACAGAGAAGACTTTAAATTGCTTCCAATTGAAAATTCATTTCAAATCAAACTCAAACAAGAGCAACCCAAGCTCAAATTTAGTCAAATACTCATCACAAATCTGGATAGACCTCCACATGGTCCTTTAATCTCCCCCTTGATGAGTATATTGACAAACACACAAAAGGCATAAATTTGAGTTTGAATAAAAGAAGAAGAAAGCAATTTGATTGCAAAACCACACATGGTCTAGAGAGAAGAGATTGAGAACATGACCAAGTTGGCAAGAAAGATTTTAGAGCAAGGTAATATAAAGAACAAGTTTTCCACAAAAAGCTCTAAAAATCCAATAAAAACTCATAAAAGTTTATGATTCTTAAGATTTGCAAATTTTTAACAAAATCGTAAAATCCAAGATACATTTTTCATTTTTATCTTTTTAATGATGCCTTTTCTTTAATATCTCCCCCTTTTGGCAATATAGGCATCAACATGACATTGTCTCCCCCTTTTTTTATGTATGCATGAAATGCAAGCTAAGGGAGCTTTGAAGATTATCCAATTGATAATAACAAGATATGACACCAAGCTAGTCAATTTTTATATTCGACTAGTCTAAGACATGTCCAAGGGCAAATAACAAATTTTGCTCATAAGCTTAGTTTTGAAAATGTGTCATTTTTAGCAAGATTTGACAAGTGCAAAACTTAGCAAAGTTTCAAAGTTAGAAGCAAAACCACTCAAGGATCAAATGGAAAACCTAGAGTTCAACCTACTCAACACTTTGTGGAATTTTGAAGTGCATATAAGGTCCTTCGAGCTCATTTTTCAATTTATGAAAATTTTCTTTAAGACTTTGAAATACATAGCGGGGTGCAAATGTTTGACATTATTTGCATTCTTTACCCACTTATGTGTTTGATATTTGCATTTTTTTTATTTTATTGATTGACTCAAGCCATTTTCGATTATCTCAAGAATAACTCTTAAGAGAATGATCTTGGTCATACACAATATATTACAAGTCCATCCCAAATGCAATGCGAAGCAGTCTCGTGAATATAAAGTGTTGAGATCAATTTTGCACAAAAGAGTCAAATTGTTGTTGATTTCAATTTAGCACATATGAGCAATTCTGAATGACTCAAATATGGATCAACCAAATTTCACCCAAGTTGCTATAGGGACTCTAGAGGAATCCGAAATTTCACAATTCATGGTAAAATTCCCAAGAGAAGAAACTTATAAGTAAAAGCAACATGTTTCATCAAGTTTTCATTTAAAGCTTTCAAGTTTTTCAGATTTTAATTAAGCTTAGCATGATAAATGAACTTGGACATATCTAAGCTAGTGATTTTTTTCAAAAGATATAGCATGATGTATTTCATGATGATTGAGTCAATTGTATAATAGACAAAGCTCATAAAACAGAAAATGCAGTCTAAATGCAATTCATGAATAGATTCCCAAACTACCCCTCAACAAATGAATCAATTTTAAGCTCAAATCTGGTTAAAGTTGAGTTATTATCAATATTAGGCGTAAATAAAACCCAAATGAACTCAATAACAACCAGAAAAATAGAATGAGGAGAAAAAGTCGAGAAACTGCAAAACTGGAAGGCTATAGAGCATAGAAAGGATAGAAGAGACTCACTACGGCTCAGACTCACTCTTATCTTCCCTACTGACTAACATAGGGAAGCTGACTCTAGATCCCAACTAAGGAGTGCACACAGACCCTGTCTACACAGGAGGCCCAACACCTGCTAGACTTATAAGACTGTGAGGGAACTCAACCTAGAGAGAAGAGGGAACAACTAATCACGCATGATAAGAGGTCCATGAAAGGCATGCCAGAAGTCTAAGTGAGTGAACTCAACTCAAGAAAATAAGCCCAAAGTCACCTAGAAGAAACACAAAGAAAAGAAAAGCTAGAAGAAAACATATAATACATAATATACAAACTAGCTCCCCTCACGAAAGGCCGTAAGGGCTCACAACTCTAAGCTCACTCCTCAAGGAAACAAATCTAGAGCTATCCAAAGGCTTGGTGAAGATATCGGCTAACTGAATGTCACTCTCTACGAACTGAAGTGCGATATCACCCTTCTCCACATGGTCTCTAAGGAAGTGATATCTAATATCAATGTGCTTAGTCCGGGAATGTTGCACTGGGTTTTTAGCAACGCAAATAGCAGAAGTGTTGTCACAGAAAAGTGGCATACTCTCTATCTCTAACCCAAAGTCCTGCAAGGTCGATCTCATCCAGTGAACCTGGCTACAGCAACTGGCTGCAACAACATACTTGGCCTCGGCGGTGGATTGTGCAACTCTGGACTGCTTCCTAGACGACCAAGAAACAAGAGAAGTGCCAATGAATTGGCAAGTGCTAGAAGTGCTCTTCCTATCTATCCTACAGCCAGCAAAGTCGGTATCGGAAAAGGCTCTAAGAGATTGACAAGAAGAAGAAGAGTACCAAATACCATAATCAGTGGTAGCACGAATGTATCTGAAGATGCGCTTGACCGCCTAGCGGTGAGAGGCACGAGGAGAAGCCTGAAATCGAGCGCTCAGACACACAGCGAAATGTATGTCCGGCCTCGAAGCAGTGAGGTACAAGAGGGAGCCAATCATGCTCCGAAACTCTTTTTCATCAGTAGGCTCACCATCCTCATCCGGCTCAAGGACAACAATGGTGGCCATAGGAGTCATCACCAGCTTCCCATCAGACATATCGAAATGCCTTAGGAGGTCTCGGGTATACTTGCCTTGATGCAAGAAATTACCCTCCCGAGTCTGATTGATTTGAAAGCCAAGAAAGTAGCTCAACTCGCCCATCATACTCATCTCAAACTCTGTGCTCATCACCTCAAAAAACTAAGACACAAGCGAATGAGATGAGCCACCAAAAATGATATCGTCCACATGGATCTGGATGAGATGAAAATGCGACTCATGGTGTTTGATGAACAGAGTCTTGTCTACTATGCCCATCTTGAAGTCATGGCTGAAAAGATAAGACTTGAGCCTCTCATACCATGCTCTGGGGGCCTGCTTGAGTCCATACAGAGCTTTGGAAAGCTTGTATACATGACTCAAAAACTTGGGGGTTCTCAAATCCTGGAGGTTGTTTGAAATAAACCTCTTCCTCAATATAGCCATAGAGGAATGCACTCTTGACATCCATTTGATAGAGCTTGAAGCCCCGGGAAGCAGAGAATGCAAGCAGGATTCTGATAGCCTCTAGTCTAGCTACAGGGGCAAAGGTCTCCTCAAAGTCAAGACCTTCAACCTGAGAAAAGCCCTGTGCAACTAGCCTAGCCTTGTTGCGAATGACAACCCCATCCTCACTCTGCTTGTTTTTGAACACCCACTTGGTCCCAATGACATTATGACCAGATGGACGTTCTACAAGCTGCCAGACTTTGTTCCTCTCAAAGTTTTTAAGTTCCTCATGCATAGAATTAGTCCAAGACACGTCAGATAATGCATGAGTCACATCCTTCGGCTCAAACGAGTCAACAAAGGCAGAGTGAAGGCATAAACTAGACAAACCTGATTTTGAGCGAGTGACTCACTCAAACAGATCGTCGATGATCTGATCAGGTGGATGAGAACGTTGAATATGTCGAGGAGGTCCAGAAGCAGAAGTGGCCTCTACCTCATGCACAAAAGAGGTAGGAGCAGAGCCACTAGCTGCATGAGAGTCAGAAAGCAAGGGCTGGCCTTCCTGAGGTGCAGAAATGGAAATAGGAGGCACCTCAGGTGTAGAGGGGACTGGATTAGCTGGAACACCATCATGTCCACATCCTCATCCTCTACAAAAATGGTCTTGGAGGAAGAAGAAGAGCCTGAAATGTCAGGTCTAGCTCCTGGGCTAGCCTCATCAAAGGTCACTTCACAGGTCTCTATGATCCTATGCGCATCGCAACTCCAGACCCTATAGCTACGAGAAGAAGTTGAATAACCCAGAAAGATACCATCAGAAGAACGAGACTCAAACTTATCCAGGTTACCAGGCTTCAAAATAAAACACTTGCAACCAAACACACGAAAATGAGAAACACTAGGCTTTCGCCAATACCTCAACTCGTAAGAAGTGCGGTGCAAATGTGCTCTCAAGAATACACGATTAGAAACATGGCAAGCAGTAGCTATAGCCTCAGCCCAAAACTTCCTAGGAGTACTGTACTCGTCTAGCATCGTCCTAGCCATCTCTACCAGAGTCCTGTTCTTCCTTTCCACTAAGCCATTTTGCTGAGGGACGTAGTGAGAGGAGAGTTGATGCTCTAAACCAGACTCCACACGGAAACTCTCAAAATAGGAGTTCTTGAACTCCGTACCATTGTCACTGCGTATAGCTCGAGAGCACCAGGGAGCTCAAAAGACAACCAATGAACCAAACCCCTAAAATGGGTAAAAGTTTCATCCTTCGAGGACATGAAAAAGACCCAAGAGTACCTCGAAAAATCATCGACTATGACAGGAACATACCACTTCCCACCCACTGACTGCACTCTAGCTGGACCAACAATGTCCATATGTAAAAGCTGTCCTGGTGCATCAGTAATCACAACGGTGGCTAGTGGATGAGAAGCAGTAACCATCTTGCCATGTCGGCAAGGAGAGCAAACTAAGTCTTTGATCATCTTGAGTTTGGGCAAACCACGAATGAGATCATGGCTACTGACTCGGGTCAAATGACCAAAACTAATGTGACCAAGTCTCCTATGCCAAAAGGAGAGATCACAGGACTATGAATCAATCAAACAACGAAGAGAGTCTCCAGAAGAAGCAGAAAAATCAGCACGAAAGACTCTCCCATATCTAGAAATCCCGCAAACTAACCTTCCTGAAGAATCGAGGATTCTACATGCGCTACTCTTGAAACTCACCTCGAAAGAGTCATCAATAAGCTGAGAAACAGAAAGCAAATGGTACCTTTAGCAATGACTCTACCTGAAGAAGCATCCCCGAAAGTGATCAACTCATCACCGGGGGCTCGGACTAGGGAAGATAACCATCGAGAATCTCTGGTCATATGACGAGAACAACCAGAGACGACAATCCAAACATCTCCCTTCCCCATCCGATGAACCTGATCAAGACACAAGAGAGAAAGATGACTGTGTACTGGGATAGAGTGAAGACTTGGAAACCCAATACTGAACCACACGACGCCTCAGAGTACCAGCCATAGAAGAAGACTGGACTCAAGTGTCTCTTTGACGTTTAACCCTAACAAGATCAGTAGCAACTCTAGTAGATGATCTAGGAGCTAAAACTAGGTTGGCCTGCCGTGATGCACAGGCCGGACCACCCCAGTGAGGCTGCATAAAACACCTACTAGAAAACACCTCACACCGTTGATATCTACCTCGATGAGAAAAATGAGGAATATCAAGAGGACATTGGAAAGACTGACCACAAGCAACTCCAGGACTAAAACTCGAAAAACAGCATGAAAACTGAGTCCTGGACGCAGCCCAAAAACAGGTGACTCTCTAACCTGTTTAGAAGCAGTGTGTGCCTTAGGAGCACTCAGAGTCTGAGGATGATCCTGAATACCCCTAAGAGCAGCAACACGCTCATACCGAGTATTCTTGGCGCGTCTGAAATAGAAATCTACTAGGTGACCATCCTTCTTACAGAAGGTGCATGTGTACTTCGCCTTGCTAGAGGTAGAAGCAACAGGAGTAACAACCTTCTGATCAGAAATCCCATGGACAACCCCAGCAGACCTAAACACAGTAGTACTCACTCTGGGAGCTACCACTATCCCACCACTCTTGGAGCCGTGCACAATGGTAGGAGGATGCGCCTGAGCATGCTCCAAGGGGTCAAATCCTAGACCCTGATTAAATCTGCTAATCTTGGATTGGTCTAGAATAAGAATGAGTTTTTCTTGCCTCCTAGAAACTTCTCGAGAGTGCTCATGAGATACGTACACTCCCGGAAGAAAGAGGCACATGAAGAACATGGAAGAGAGGAAGAAGAAGAACCAGAAAGGGAAGCTCTCTCAGCACGTGCATTTTCTCCCTCAACACAGCTGCCTCAATCTCGAGGGCCTCACAAGAAACGCACGACGCATTTCTAATCCTATGGACTTGGTCTTCTAACTTTTTCCTAAGTTCAAAATGGATTTTATCCAAGTACCCCTCAATCACATTACATCGCAAGCAACTTTCTTGTGACTTATCTAGTAAGTCCTTAGCAAGTTTAGCACACTTGACATTTAGTGATGCATTGTCAAGTTTTAGTTTCCTACAGCCCTCACATGAGCTGACTTGGTCCTTAGAAGCATGTATTTCAAGTTCATCGTTTCTAGATGAAAGCTTCCTGAGGTGATCGCTCATGGCATTAATTTCAGCAAGCAATTTAAGGCAATTAGAGCATGATGGAGTAGAGTGAGCATGAAGAAAACTAGCATCTAGTGCAATCATCAACAGAATCGTCGCTAGCATTCTTCAACCTAAGACTATCTAGTTCAGATAACACACTATCATGCATAGTCCTTAGGTTCTCCAACTCCACAAGAAGTGCATCACACAAAAAACAGTCATCAGTGACTCGAGAGGGAGAAGATCTAATAGAAGCTAACTCTCGAGTCAAGGTACCTACTTCCTTCTCTAACACCACACACCTAGCTCTAGCTCTAGCATGAAATTTTCCTAATTTGCAAAAAGTTTCATTGAGCTGGTCATAGGAGGGTACCTCGTCCGAGTCGCTGATGTCGTTGGCGTCGGCCATGAAGCACATGACAGAGAAGTCGTTGCCGCTCTTCTTCTCTTGCGGTTCATCCTCGCCCTTGTCGCTCCATGTCTCCGTGTCGGAGAGGTTGATGTCGTCAAGGGCGGCGAGGACGCGGTGGAAGAGCTTCTTGTTCTTGGAGAAGTTGCGGTACTTCTTCTCACGCGCTGGCTCGCGAACTGGAGGCTTCTTGTTGCGGTTCTTGTAGTCGTTTGTTGCGGTTCTTGTAGTCGTTTTTTGCCGAACCGCCGGTGTCGTTCTTTGCCTTCTCCAGTTTGGGGCAATTGGCTCGAATGTGGTTGGGGCCACCACACTCGAAGCAAGTGATCATGCCACCTCTCTTCCTCTCTTTCACCCTCTTGTATGCATGTGAAAATTTGCGAGCAAGAAGAGCAAGCTCATTTTCTGGAAATTTTTCCAGTTGGTCATCACTTAGCTCACAAAGGGCGGAAAGAGAGAAACCAGCAGAAAGATC
The DNA here is from genome assembly GCA_036346275.1 of Otatea glauca. NCBI lineage: Eukaryota > Viridiplantae > Streptophyta > Magnoliopsida > Poales > Poaceae > Otatea > Otatea glauca. The sequence continues at coordinate 23,779,197 of CM070725.1, read as the reverse complement.
AAGAGAAGATCCAGTGGGATCAGTGACCAAGGCCATCGACTGTGATTTCGTCTTGCGAGAGATGACGTCGATCTCATGAGTCTTGAGACGGGAGTAAAGCCCATCAAGAGTCAAGGTCGACAAGTCAGTAGTGTCCTTAATGGTGGTCACTTTCATTTCCCAAACTCGAAGATCGAGTGCGATCAAGAAATGTCGAGCATTATCCGAGTCAGGGTATATGCAACCGACTGCTCGGAGGTCGCTCAAAATCTTCGTAAACCAACCAAAGCACTCGTCAAGACTCTCACCAGCGTGTTGTTCAAACTTGTTGAACTCACGCTTGAACTGGTCCTGACTCACGGTCTTGATTTGAGTAGTGCCCTCATGGTAAGCATCAAGGGTTACCCAAATCTCGTGAGCGGAACGGAGGTGAGAAATCCTATCATACTCACTGTATCTAAGACCCTGTATGAGAATATTCCTTGCCTTAGCGTTCGCCTCAACGTCAACCATATTTTCGATCGTGACGTTTTCATCAGCAGGAACCTCATACGGAGTGTCGCCTACCGCCATATCGAAGCCACAGGCGTTGATGTATGACTCCATCCGTGATTTCCAAAATGGAAAATCAACTCCTGCAAAAATAGGTGGCTTGGTGGAATACTTGTCCATCGCCATGCCATGGCTCTTGAGACTGGTCAAGATCTATGAAACAGCAAAACCGGCTCTGATACCAATTGAAGGATCGAAATGGCGATAAGAGGGGGGGTGAATGATCCCAAATAAAATTTTCCCCCACTCAAAGTACTCCAAAAAATCTCACAATAAAAATCTGAAACACCCAAAGATTTTCCTTTAAACTAGTGTTGTTCAGATTCGCACACCCTTCAAAACCCAAACAATTAGACAACTATGTGTACCCCTAGCTTGCATGGATGAGAAGCATGAATCATGTGAGGGATTTTTTTTAATCACAATCCTGGTTGTCAAGTGTCCAAACAAAGAGGAATCAATTCAAGGAGTACTTTTCTAAAAGTGATAAAGCTAAAACACCAAAGTCCCTTTCCAGAAAAGTAAAAGCAGATTTTCTAGGAATTGTCCTCAATTGGAGCAGGTGGTTGGTGAGTTTCTGTAGCTCTAAAATTTTTGGGCATTTTTCTCCCTGTGAGAAGATGAGTTGTGAAACAATCCACCAAAAATTACCACAAAAACCTTTGTATAATAAACATGAAAAATCAAGAATTACAGACAGTCAGGAACTTAGACTAGAAATTTGAGGCTCAGTTTTCACTTCATAGCGCTCAAAAAGTGCAACCCGTGGACTCACAAATTTTTCCAGAGATGGATATATGAGTCGCACACCATCTCCAATAAGAATAACTTAAAAAGGATTTTTTAGAGTTATAAAAATCAAAGACTGACTGCTGCGCGAAGAACAAGTTCTGCACAGATTTGCAATTCAATAAAAACTTAATCTCTAGTCTATCCTAGGGTGCAAGAAAGATTTAAAACCATATGAACACCCTCAAGACATCCTAGAAGAACAAAATTTAGGAGGGGAGGCAAATCCAAATTGCGAGAAAGTAAATTGCGAGAATGTAAATGCGGGAAAGTAAATGCTGAATTTAAATTGCGTAAAGTAAAGACATAATGTAAATGCGCAATTAAATTCACAATAATGTAAAGAAAATTTTTGTATTTTCTAGAAGGAGAGGTTACAAAGCCTCACATTCATGTGGGCAAAGCTCAAAGGAGCATCAAAAACCTCAAAACCTTCAAGAAGGGAAGGCTACCCCTCCACCCCTATTTATACAACTCTTGGGCCACCTACCACCCTTGGATGAGCCTCTAAACCCTAGAGCATCCATCAAGGGCTAGGATTAACCCACTCAACCAGCCATCCAAGGGTTCACCCAAAACCCACAACACATAATGGGTTTTCTTGCAAGGTTCTCAACGCACACTAACTAGACCCGCTAACCTATCAACTAGACCAAGATCCAATGGTCCTCATTGATCCACGTAGCGTCTAACTAGCATCTCATTCGTTCCTTGTCTTCACGACTTGCCACGACTCCGTCTCTGATCATCTTTCGGTGATCCCCGACCGTTTGGACCTCCAACGCTCCTCGCCTATTCCCTGTCAACCTTCGCCTCACCATGATCTAGCTTCGTCGACCTGCAACCATCAAAAACAAGGAAACTCCTCACATAGCAATGCCCACAGAGATGTGCAATAAATCCATCAAAGTACACTCATTAAAATTCATTTTTACTCGTTCTGGCCGGTAGCACCGAGAAAACAAAGAAGACTTCAAATTGCTTCCAATTGAAAATCCATTTCAAATCAAACTCAAACTAGAGCAACCCAAGTTCAAATTTAGTCAAATACTCATCACAAATCTAGAAGACCTCCACATGGTCCTTCACCACCACTTCAATTACCTTGCCCTGTATGTCACTAATGAAATACCAAGCGAGGAAAGGAGGGCCGCTCTCTTTCGGGAGCACCTCAACGAAGAAGTGCGGCACTCCCTCGCTGCTTTTGATATTCCCAACATGCAAGTATTGGTCGACAAGGCTATCTGGGTGGAGGATAGCGCTAAAACTGTGATCGATAGTCGAAAGCGCAAGTGGATGGCGCAAAAATATGCTAGCAGCGGTTCCTCGAAACCATGAACTTGGCATCCCTCCGGTGGTCGTTTCTTTGCCCCGCCACCTCCAAGATCTCAGGGGCATAATTCTCATCCCTCTCCACTAGCGTTTCAGCCATATAACCATGAAGGGCAGCCATCCGGAGGTCAAAACAAAGCCACTGCCATCATATACTTTGCTTGCAATGTGAAAGGGCACTATAAGAGTAATTGCCTGCAAAAGAAGTCACCGGCGGCTTGTCGTCAGCCCCAAAATGCTCCACCTCATCCTCAAGGTCCATCAAGTGGACGTGGAGGCCTACAAGGTGCCTGGGCAGCCCCTAATCCAGCCCAAGGCTATGGGCGTGGCCACCTCAGCCATGTGACTGCCGAAGAGGCAAGCAACGCACCCGATGTGGTGCTAGGTATGTTTCTTGTGCATTCAGCCCCCACTTTGGTTTTATTTAATTCTGAAGCATCTCATTCCTTCATATCCACAAAATTTCTTGAGCAACAAAAGATCAAAGTCAACTACTTAGACAACAACATGCTAATCTATTCACGCGGGTCCGTCATGGGAACAAAACTCATAAGTTTGGGAGTTAGAATTGTGATCAATGGGGTAAAATTCAAGGATGATCTAATCAACATCAATTCACAAGTGCTTGATGTCATCCTCGGTATGGATTGGCTATCCAAGAACAATGGGCACATTGATTGTGCTAACCGAGCTATCTCTTTGGTCAATTCCGATGGTGTTCACGTCACCTACTCCTCCGATCAATCCTTTACCTTGCAGCGGCCATCCCTCCACACTCTATAAATTTTGGAGGTACACCAAGTGCCTGTCGTATGTGATTATTCCGATGTCTTCCCTGTGGACCTACCGAGTATGCCATCAGACCGAGACATAGAGTTTGTTATCGATCTTTTACCTGGAATAGCACCTACCTCCAAACGACCTTATCGTACACCCCGAGATAAATTGATTGAATTAAAGAAACAACTCTAGGAGCAACTGGACAAGGGTTTCATCTGCCAAAGCTTGTCACCATGGGGAAGTCCAGTACTATTTATCGAGAAGGACAATAGTCTCCGGATGTGTGTCGACTATTGATCATTGAATGAAGTCACCATCAAGAATAAGTACCCACTCCCGCGAATTGATGACTTATTTGATTAAATGAATGGGGCTCAGGTCTTTTCAAAAATTCACTTGAGACTTGGCTACTTCCAACTCAAAATCCGACCAGAAGACATCTCAAAAACCGCATTTACCACTCGCTACGGTTTGTATGAGTATACCATAGTTTCCTTTGAACTTACTAATGCACCTGCCATTTTCATGAATCTTATGAATAAGGTGTTCATGGTGTATTTGGACAAATTCGTGGTGGTGTTCATCGATGACATCCTCATCTACTCTAAGCGTGAGAAAGAGCATGAGCTTCACTTGTGCATGGTGCTCGACAAGCTTCGCGAGCATCAACTTTATGCGAAGTTTAGCAAGTGCGAGTTTTGGCTAAAGGAAGTTGGCTTCCTAGGCCATGTCCTTTCTGAAGGAGTTGTCGCTGTTGATCCGAGAAAGGTGCAAGATGTGCTCGCTTGGGAGCAACCCTAAATTGTTTCCGAAATCCGAAGTTTCCTTAGTCTTGTCAAATACTATCGCCGGTTTATCGAGAACTTCTCCAAAATTGCCAAGCCAATGACCAAATTACTCAAGAAAGAGAAGAAATTTGAGTGGTCACAAGCTTGTGAAAAAGTTTCCAGGAGCTAAAGAAAAGACTGACAATAGCCCCAATACTTAAATGGCCCGACATACACAAGAGCTTCGACGTGTTTTGCGATGCATCCCGTCAAGGTCTCGGTTGTGTGTTGATGCAAGAGGGCAAGGTCGTGGCCTATGCTTCCCATCAGTTGAAGCCTCATGAAGCCAATTATCCCAACCACAACTTAGAGTTGCCAACCATCATTCATGCTCTCAAAATATGGCGGCATTACCTTATCGATAATCAGAGTGAAATATACACCGATCACAAAAAGTTTGAAATATTTATTTACCTGACCAGATCTGAACCTTAGGCAATGAAGATGGCTTGAGTTGATCAAGGATTATGATATGGACATCTATTATCACCCAGGCAAGGCACATGTAGTGGCCAACGCACTCAGTCGAAAACTAAATACTATCAACACCTCTATTCTTGTCAATCAGCCAGAACTACTCGAAGAATTCTATAGACTCTACTTGGAAGTGGTTGAAAGGGGTTATGTCATAGCCCTGACCCTAAAACAAACACTTGAATTGTAGATTAAAGCTGCTCAGCTTAAGGAAAAAGGAGTGGCTGAAATGAAGTGCAATATGAATAAAGATCGCAGTCAGGATTCACCGAGAATGCCGATGGGTTGGTCATGCGTGGACAACGAATATGTGTCCTGAATGACCAAGAATTTAAAGAGTTGATCCAAAAAGAAGCCCATGAATCACCTATTTCCATCCATCTTGGGAGTAAGAAAATGTACCGAAATCTTAAGAGAAACTATTGGTGGTCCGGCATGAAGAAGGACATTGCCGCATACATCGCTAAATGTGATATATGTTAGCGCGTCAAGGCTGAACATCAATGCCCAGCTGGACTCCTTGGACCCTTACAATTTCCACAGTGGAAATGGGATGATATCAGTATGGATTTGTTACTAGTCTTCCCAAAACTCGTAAGGGACATGATTCCATTTGGGTCATTGTGGATCGGTTTGCCAAAGTTGCTCATTTCATACCAGTCAAAACCACATATCCTAGAGATAAACTCACTGAGCTATATATGGATAACATTGTGCGTTTGCACGGTGTTCCAAAAACAATTGTATCCGAACGTGGCTCTCAATTTACCTCCCGCTTCTGGGAAAGCCTACACCATCTCTTGGGGACCAAGCAAAATTTTAGTACAGCATATCATCCTCAAACTGATGGACAAACCGAAAGGACGAATCAAATCCTGGAAAGACATGTTGAGAGCTTGTGTGCTATCATATAGCACCAATTGGGAGAAATGTTTGGCGTTTACCAAATTTTCCTACAACAACAGCTTCCAGACTAGTCTTCAGTTGTCGCCATTTGAGGCACTTTATGGAAGGAAGTGTTGAACCCCTCTATTTTGGTTTGAAGTAGGTGAAAGGTAATCTTTGGACCAGTCGTAATCCAAGAGGTTGAAGATCATGTCAGGCTAATAAGAAGTTGTTTGAAGGAAGCGCAGTCACGGCAAAAGAGCTACGCTGACAAGCGCCATCGCGAATTGAGTTTTGAGGTGGATGATTTTGTTTATCTCAAGGTCTCACCGCTGTGTGGTACTCAATGATTTCGAGTCTGTGAAAAATTGGCACCTTGATTTATCGGCCCATATCGGATCATTGCAAAATGAAGTGTCTTCGAGCTCCAAGCGAAGTCACTCCCTTGGATACTATCGATCTGCAGCCCAATCTTTCATATCGCGAACATCCAATTCACATCATTGACAAAGCCAAGAGTCATACTCGCAACCATATCATCAAAATACTCAAAATTTAGTAGAGTAACCACACCGAAGAAGAGGCCACTTGGGAACGTGAAGACTGTCTTAGAGCCGAATTCCCATCCTTCCTCGACGAGTCTACCTAATCTCGAGGACGAGTTGATGTAAGGGGGGTAGGTTTGTAACATCCCAAAATATGGAAAAATAAAATAAAATGACTTGGCATGACATTTACAGCATTTTTGGATTTTCTACAGGAATTATTGGTTTTTAGAATTTCATTTATACCTTTTAATTTCCCCTTTTATACATTTTGAGCAACTAAAAAAGATTTCAAACAACACAATCTTGTAAACAATTTTATAAAATATGAAAACCATTTAGATAAATAAATATAAATTTTTCATAATTTTTGCACCAAGTTTTAATGCCTTAAAATTTCTATAACACATTTAAAATAGAAAAATTCTAGGAATTGTATCTCAAAAACTGAAATAGATAATCAAGTGAAACGAAAGAAAATATAAACTAAATTCAGTGGGCTATAGCTATAAATTTGTTCATAATTTTTCAAAATTCTTAGACCTACTTTTTGACAGCTCTAACTACCCCAACCATTTTCTATTTTAGTTTTGCGATGCTACAGTGCACGCCCGACGCGTTCAACAAAAAGGTTACAATGCTGCCACTGACAGTGAGCCGCACCACGGCCCGGGACCACCGGCCAGCCTCTCCTCTTCCTCCCCTCTCTCCTTACCTCTCCCCATGCCCATCCCTCGCCGCTCTGAGCTCAGTAGCATCCTGCTGTCATGTCGCGACCGGCCACCTTCACCTCACTTGCGCCAATGTTGTGCTTCACCTCCTCCGCTGCACCGCCATAAAGGTCACCGAAGCCCCTCTGTTGCCCTTTTGCTTGCCTACCCTTCGCCCCCACTGTTGAGAGCTTTCCAAGCTCGGATGAGGCCGGCGAGCAATTCTTTACCAAAACTGTCACTGGGTGAGCTCCTCCACCTCTTCATCCAACCATGAGATCCCATTCGGTCCCTTAACCTTTCCTATCACCTCAATTGCTGCTCAAATTGACTGAGCCACCGCCTCTGCGAACTTCATCGTCTCCCGCTCCGGCCGCAAGGTGGCAAGCTGCCTCTACCCTCCTTCGCATCACCGGGATAGTAGGAGCAACTCATTTTCACCCCACGGTGCTTTCCCCTTTTGCATATGAGCTCGGGATACCCTTATTCTTCCTCTCTGGCAACCGCCTCCACTGAGCTCCGCCCCTCTTCGCTGCCAGCCTTCCTCGCTACCGTACCGCCGTCGCCGACTGATTTGCAAGGTTTGCGCACACCCTCTCTCGCTCATCGAGCCATTGGCTAGGCTCCACCGCCTGCAGGCTCCCCTGGTTCCGCCTCTGCTTGCTGTCCCTGACACGTGGACCTGGCCTGTCGGCCTCTCACACGTGCGCGCTCTCCCCTTGTGGCAGACACGCGGGCCCGAGCCATCAGCCGCATGCGCGTTTCCCCTCACGCAGTTGCTGACAGTGCGGCCCGACTGTCAGGCGTCAAAACCAGTTTTGGACACTTGCCAAAAAGGGAAAGCTGCCTTCTTAGTAGGAAAATGTACTTTCCGTTTTTGGAAAGTTTCAATTTTCAGTGATTTTTGTAAACCCAAGATGATTCAAATACTTATAACTTTTGCTATGAAACTCCAAATTTACTGAGACAAACCTCTAAATTTGTGTGAAATCATGTAAAATCTGAATATGCAAAAATATTTTAGTTTTGGTTGCTGTTCGATATATAAGCTCAAATATATTCTTTAGTCCTAAAATGTGCATAATACAAAATTTTCTCAAATCAAATATAAAATTACAAAACCAATTTTATCATGTTCCTGAGATCACAAACTCTCCAAATTTATAAAAGAATTTAGATTTTGAATTAGTTTGTAACAATTACTTAATTAGGCTAATTTCAATCCATATAAAAGTTCAATTGATCATAACTTGTGCTAATGAACTTTAAATTCAGTAAGATCAATTCCTAAGACCTTTTAAAATAATTCTATTGTTGTTTAAGCAAAAACATTTAAGTTTTAAGCTCAGTCTACACATATTCATGACTGGGAAGTGTCAAATAGTGCTAAATTATGAAATGAGAGCAAAGATTGCATATAAGCTCTAATACCTTTTGAAACAAAGCTCAACTCATTGAAAAATAAGGAATATGTAGCTCTATACCAGTAACTTAATCCTTGGTTAAAATGCCATAGTAGGTACCTGTCGACTTTTGTGGTCGGCAATGAATTTGTGGGGCAGGCGCTAGATCTCAAACTCGAAGGTCACACAAGATAAAGGTTTAGACAGGTTCGGGCCCTCGACGGAGGAGGTAATACCCTAGTTCTATGTGCTGGGATTATCTGGATCTCTTGGATCTAAGATTGCTTGTCCCCCTGTTGTTGCCTGCCCTCTCCCTTATATAATGGGGGTGGGGCGGTTTACAGAGTCCCGATCGGTTAAGGGATTCCGATCGGTTACTGGATACTAATCGGTTATGGGATAGAGTTTACATCTTTATCTTACCTTGCCAACAACTCTGATCACAATCGTATCTCTTATATCTAAATACCTGTTTAACTATCTCTAGGATATATCCCCTTCCGCACGGCAGCAAGGCTTGGCACGAAGCTTATCCTTTGGGCCTTCCACTCGGCCCTGTCTCTCTTTTAGGCACTTCTGGGCCGGTTATGAAGACACTTGGGTTCTTATATTCCACAATAGCCCCCGAGTGATTCATGATCCGATTGCTATATATTTATCTGGGTCTCAACTTTGGATCAACGTTCTCAGCTTCCAACATAAACCACTGACTGGTTCCTTCTTTGATTTGAATGCTTCTCCTTGCAACAAGGGGATTATGAAGGACTCGAATATAACCCCCGGTTTTTTGTTCTAATTGATTATAATCTCCCATCTGACAGGTTTATTATTGGTAGCTTCGTGGATTTGAAGATTAGATATTTCTTCCCGCTCGAGGTGAAACCCTAATATCTTCCCTCTTCAAGGATCAATACCGGATAGTCTTCGAAGTTGTTTTTGACTTCCTATACAAATTCATTTTCCGAGAACCTCCTTGTCTTCTGAAACTATCTTAACTCCAAGTCTCCTCGGCTTCTGATGTCATTACATCTTCGCGTTTACTTCGACCTTACCGTATCAGCTATAAAAGGCGAACCAATGCTTTTAGAATGTGAATCCCACGCTTAGTCCTCCATTTTCCTACACCAAGCTCCACCTTCTTCCTGAGGGATTTCATGCACAACCGGGATCCAGAACTTGCCGAGCAGTGGGCGCTATTCGATGCCGCCATGGCCGAATGGACTGAAGAAGAGGTTGTTGCCCTTGACCGCACCGCCGTTGACGCGTTCCTCGAGATCGTCCCTGCCCTTTATAGGGCTAAGGAAGCTCTCGTGGAGGCGCTTGGTCGCGTGCGCCGCGGAGAAGTATAATACTCCTGTAAATGCAAGAATCTTTTCCCAGGCATAATGCCTGGGGAATTTATATAATAAAGAAATTTTTTCCGAATGATATCTATGACTATCGTTAGACATAGCTTAGACCCAACTTGGGACATATCAAAAGCTTGCATGGCTCTTTGGTCGGGTGATATCCATATCCGACTGATGCAGGATATATCTTAGGTCCAACTTGGGACATATTAAGATTTGCGCGGCTCTTAGCCGAGTGATACCTATATCCGACTGCTGTAGGATATAGCTCTGGTCCGACTTTGGACGGCTTGACTTGGAGCGTATCAGGATTTTCTCGACTCATGGCTAAGTGATACCTATATCCGACTGGTGTAGGATATAGCTCTGGTCCGTCTTGGGACATATCAAGGTTTATCTGAACGGTATCTGTACTCGTTTATTACGATGCACAGCTTATTGACCCATCTTGGGGCATACCATTGGAACCGTGCCTTATCAGGCTCAACCCGTGATATATGATTCCGCCATGCGGTAACCAACTAGCGACCCAACGTGGGGTATATCACAAGAAGATATTTTTAACCCAAATTGGAGGATACCCACGTCTCGCTTAGTTCGATAAGTCGTTAAACATCCCATCGTGGGGAGCAACGTGTCCCAAATATGACTTGGTCAAACCATGACTGCCTCCACATGTCAGGACGCCGAGCTAGCAAATCATTATGAAGCATAGAGCAGGGTTAGGTGTACTGCAATCTTTGTCCCGCGGTTTCGGCAAAAACCTGATTTTCCCCCTTTTAAGACTAAGCCATGCATTGAACGATGGTTCATTTTTTCACCGCGCACTCCTTCCCCTTCTGCTTCCCTGTTTCTCCGACTTCTCCGCCGCTAGGGTTAACTGCTGCTGCGCTCGCATTTTTGCGCCGTCGTTGATCTTTCCTTCGAAAATGTCTTCTCATTATTCCAAAGACACCTCCTCGCTGCCTTTGCCCCAAGATTGGACCACCTCGATAACGACGGAAGAGCAGTTGCAGTCCATGGCGGATGACGGGGTTCTTCCCGCCCTAACTATAATTTCCGCATGACCAGCCGCAGGTGAATCCATCCCTACCCCTCGTTCTGAAGAAATTGTGGTTTTCGAATCTTTCTTCCAACGCGGGCTGGGCCTTCCTGCCTGCGCTTTTCTTCGCGGTCTTCTCTTTTTCTATGGTATTGAATTGGTGAACTTGAATCCCAATTCTATCCTGCAAATCTCCCTCTTCGTTCACCTCTGCGAGGCATTCTTGGGCATCTGCCCTCATTTCAATCTCTTTCGTCACTTTTACCTTTTAAAGCCTTATCCCTCAAAAAGCGACCCCAAGGTAATTGGGGGAGCTCGATTTCAATCGCGGGAAGGATTAAAGAAAAACTACTTTGCCATTCCCTTCAAATCTTCAAATAAAGGATGGCACCAGGAATGATTCTATTGTGCCAATCCTGATCCTGCTCTCCCTTCTTTTGTTGGGCGCCGACCTAGGGTGTCCATTTCTTGGACGTCTGTTACCAATGCTGGCGATATGGATCAGATGCAGGATCTCTTGGTGCTGATTGATAAATTAAAGGAAGACGGTCTCACGGGAGTTGGTCTGGCCCTCCATTTTGTCACTCGCCGGATACAACCTCTAAAGGAGCGAGTCCATATGGGATATGAATTTGAAGGAAGGGATGATCCGACCTGGGAACTGCCCGAATCAGTGTCGAAGGAGCAGGTATATGCTCGGGTAGGCGAATTTTTCATCCCAAGCATGGAGATTTCCACCGCCAGATGCCCAAAGTCCTTTACTGCATCAAATCCTCCTCCTGAGGTAAGAAAGTTTAGCTAATAGACTTCTACATTCGTCTCTGAATGACTTTTAACAGTTTTAATACTCCTTTCCAGGATCGATTGGCTTTCTTTAGTGACGCGCCTCTCCCAGAAATGCCTGTACATAAGAGCGCCCACTGGAAGCGACCTACAAGCTCCCAAGAAGAAGACCTGACCGCCAAGAAGGGGAAGAAAACGATTATCAAGGACCCTCCGAAGCCTCGGCGCCCGATTGGTGATCCCAAGATCCAAGAATCACCAGCACAAGCCCCGGTGCCTTCAGTTCCCCTTTCACATAAGCCCGTGGTACAGCCGAGTCCAACTCCAAGTGACTCGAGCATTCGGGAGGAGCCCAAGGTTCCAGATCATAGCACCTCGACTGGTCCCTCCGGAAGTGGTTCTGCCACTCAAAAGAAACCCTCAATAAGGATAAAGAAGTCCGACAGGTTCGATGTCCCATTGAATCTTATTCGACACATTTTGCCGACTTATTCACTGATCATTCTTCTTATAGGAATCCTTCTTATGATATCCCCGTCGAGACACCATCTGGGGCCCCTAAGGGAACTGAGTCCCAGGACGTACCCGACCTGGTTGAGGAGGCCCCACAATTTGCTTCGCCTGGAGACACCGGGGCACCCTCTGAACCTCAGCCGCCTTCAACGACACCCTGTGCTTCGGCATCGGGTCCCGCTCCTCGAGAGCCCGTCTCCTGTCCATTCCCCGAGGTAGATGAGATCCCCCGAGATCCGCTGGCTCTTGCTCGCCCCCAACTTATATGCAAACCGCGTGGGTTGATGAGGATGACGGCTTGAAGTCCCTCGACGATCCGGCAGAGGAGAAAGAAAGGAATGACTTTTATAGTCACGCTGCCGCTTGTGCTCGCCTGGCCTGAGTAATATTTTCACTACTCTTGTCACCTTCTTGCTTGTGCCGGTTAGCATGTTGTCACCTTTCCCTGTGATGGTTACAGAAATTGGGAGAACGCTCAACGAAAAACTCCGAATACCTCCAAAAGATGCTCCCGGAGGTCAGGACGCACCAGGAATATCTGGCCGACTTGGAGCAGATCAACGCTAGACATGCAGCCGAGCTGCAGGATCTTCGGTCAGAAGTCCAGGCCTTGCGGGAAGAGAAGAAAATCCTGTGGTAGGAGAAGCTAGATGTTGTTGGCTCCCTTCGAGGTAGATATTTCCTGGACCATCCCGTGCTCTCATTTAATCGTCTGGTCTTTTGATTTCCTTATCTCCGTGTCAGTTCGGGATTCTACTATTGCAAAGCTCCAAGATAAACTTAAGGCCTCGGAGGCCTCCATGTTGAAATCGGAGAAGGAGTTAGAAGGTACGCTTAGCAGCTTGGCCCTCCCTTGCATGAAAGAATTCTTTGGCCCTTGCAGCTGTGATTGTGGCTACTAGCTTGGCCTCAATCCATTTGGTGAATTTATCGACGGCCACGAAGAGATGAGTATAGCCACCTTGAGCCTTCTTCAAAGGTCCCACCATGTCAAGCCCCCAGACCGCAAATGGCCAGGTGATTGGGATGGTCTGTAGTTCCTGTGCCGGTTTGTTCACCTATCACGCAAAGAATTGACATCCTTCACATGTCTGGACGATGTCCTCTACATCAGTGACAGCAGTCAGCCAGAAAAATCCCTGACGATAAGCCTTGCCGACTAGGGTTGTTGATGCCGCATGATTCCCACAAATTCCCGAGTGGGTTTCCTTGAGAAGATCTCTTCCTTCTTGTTCTGATATGCACCGTCTTAGTACACCAAAGGAGCTCTTGCGATAGAGTCCTTCCCTGATTACCACATAACTCTTGCTTCGACGCATTATTCGTTCGGCCTACACGCGGTCTTTGGGTAGCTCGTCCTTCGTCAAATAGTCCAGATACGGAGCTGTCCAATCGGGGGTAATAATCAGGACTTTTGTCTCCAAGTTCTTCTCCACTGGGATGTTTGACTTTGGCTGAGTGCTTATTGTGGGCTTATGAATTTCTTCGACGAATACTCCCACGGGCACTGTGGTCTGGCCGGATCCCATTTTTACTAGCTCGTCGGCCGCTTCATTGTCCCGACGGAGCACATGAACAAGTTCCAAACCGTCAAAGTTGCCTTCTAGCTTGCGTACCTCCTGGCAATAGGCAGTCATGTTATCTTCGATGAAACACCATTCTTTTTGCACCTGATTGACCATGAGCATTGAATCTCCGTGAACCGTCAGACGTCGAATACCGAGTGATATGGCGATACGGAGCCCATGGATGAGTGCCTCGTACTTGGTGGCGTTGTTCGACGCGAGAAAAGTATTTGAAGAACGTACCTCAATCGTTCCCCACTTGGTGATATGAGCACTATACCAGCCCCCGCGCCACTGAGCATGAGGGAACCATCGAAGTACATCGTCCAATACTCGAGTTCCTTGATGATCGCCGGGTTTTGAAGTTCTGTCCACTCGACAGTAAAGTCGGTGAGCGCTTGAGACTTGATGGCTGTACGAGGCTTGAATAGGATATCAAAGGCTCCAAGCTCGACTGCCCACTTTGCAATTCTCTCAGTTGCCTCCTGGTTGTGAAGTATATCTCCTATTGGGAAGGAAGTGACCACCGAAACAGTGTGCTCTTGGAAGTAGTGCTTGAGTTTGTAAGATGTAAGAAGTAGGGCGTATAATAATTTTTGCACTTGTGGATACCGCACCTTAGATTCACTCAGGACCTCGCTGATGAAATAGACCGGGTGTTGGATCTTCTGCACGTGACTCGGCTCCTCCCTTTCTACGATGATTGCAGCACTGACTACGCGAGTCATTGCCGCGATGTAAAGTAATAGAGGTTCCCCTGGCATTGGTGAAACCAAGATCGGCGGTGTGGTTAAGGTCTTCAAATCATCAAACGCTTGTTGTGCCTCAGGCGTCCATTGGAACTTGTCTTGCTTCTTGAGGACTTTAAAGAATGGCATACCTCGCATACCCAGTCGAGAAATAAACCTGCTGAGTGCGGCCATGCACCCTGTAAGCTTCTGGACGCCCTTTTGGCAAGTCGACGGTTCCATATTTGATTTGGCCTTGATCTTTTCTGGATTGGCCTCAATGCCTCGTTGGGATACGATAAACCCGAGCAGTTTTCCCGAAGATACTCCGAAAACACACTTCTCGGGATTAAGCTTCAAGCTGAAAGTCCTTAGACTTTCGAATGTCTCGGTTAGGTCGGCGATGAGGTCCTTCCTATCCCGAGTCTTTACCACGACATCGTCCACATATGCCTCCATGTTGCGTCCGAGTTGGGCGTGAGAACACCGCTGTATGGCGCGTTGATACGTTGCACCAGCATTTTTCAACCCGAACGACATAGTGGTATAACAAAAGGCCCCAAAGGGCGTGATGAATGATGTCTTGATATGGTCTTTCGCATTTAGGCGAATCTGGTGGTACCCTGAGTAGGCATCGAGGAAAATCAGGATCTCGCACCCGGCGGTTGAAACAACCATTTGATCGATTCGAGGTAGCCCGAATGGATCCTTCGGACATTACTTGGTTAGATCAGTATAGTCAATGCACATGCGCCAAGTTTTATTCTTCTTTTGAACTAGTACAGGGTTCGCCAACCAGTCGAGAAGATACACTTCTTTGATAAAACCTGCAGCTAATAGCTTGGTGATCTCCTGCTTGATGGCGTTCCGATGACCTGGAGTGAACCGCCGGAGTCTTTCCTTGACTGGCCTTGCCTTTTCATCGACGTGTAAAGAATGCTCGATCACCTCCCTAAGAACACCCGGCATGTCGGATGGCTTCCAGGCGCAGATGTCCTTGTTAGCCTGGAGGAAGGTGATGAGCATGCCTTCCTATTTTTCCTCGAGCCCTATCCCGATCAGAGTCGTTTTGGATGGGTCGGATGAGTCGAGAATAATTCTCTTGGTTCCTTCGCCAGGCTTTATCCCTGACGTGGCCTGCTTCTTGGATGGGATGTCGCCTTCTTCCTGCAATGTGGCAGCCTTTGCCTGGATATTCTTCCCCTCGGCGGTTGCCTCCTGCAGCTTAGCAAGTTCATAGTTCTCTCGGTTGCATTCCAAAGATCGCTTGATGTCACTGCGAACCGTGATGACGCTTTTGGGTCCCAGCATCTTCATCACCAAATAGCTGTAGTGCAGGATGGCCATGAACCGAGCCAGACCGAGTCTTCCCAAGATAGCATGATACGCTGTCTCGAAATCCGCTACCTCGAAATTTATATACTCGGTCCGATAGTTGTTTCTGGTACCGAAGGTGACGGGCAAAGCAATCTGCCCGAGGGGAAACGAAGACACCCCAGGGATCACCCCGTGGAACGGCTGTGAGCTCGGCCTTAGCTCGGAGCGGGGGACGTTCATGTCATCGAAGGTTTTGGCGAACAAGACGTTGAGTCCACTCCCTCCATCAATCAAGACTTTCTTGAGCTTTACATTGCGAATAACAGGGTCGAGTACTAGAGGGTACTTACCCGGATGTAGAACTCGGTTGGGGTGATCCGAGAGGTCAAAGGTGATCGGGACTTTAGACCACTTTAGATACCGGGGGGTTGTCGGTTCCACCGCATTGATCTCCCGAGCGGTAAGCTTTTGCTTCCGCTTGGACTCGTATCTGGTGGAGCCCCCGTATATGTAGTTCAGCTCGTGTTCGGGTTCTTGGAAATCACCCTCACCGGGAGGGTCTTTCTTCTTGGCAGCCTCATCCTTCGCTGGAGCCGGTTGCTTGTTGCTTTCACGCGCAAAACGCTTCAGGGTAAAGCAGTCTTTGGCGGCGTGCTTTCCCTTAGGGTGGAAAGGACAGATCGCACCCATGATAGTATTGTAATCGGGCACCTCCCTCCGTGTGGCTCAGGGCCGACTGCGTTCTGCTACCACAACTAGCTCCTCGCCTTTCCATTTTTTGTCTTTGTACTTGGAGGACTCGGCCTTGTCTCCTTTGTTCTTCTGTTGCGGGCGATCTTCTTAGCGCTCGGCCAGGGCGTCTGAGGCTGTGGCATAGCGGTCGTCCAACGCAAACATCTCCTTTACGGAGGTCGGTGGTTTCCTGGACATTTTCTTGATCAGATAGGGATCGCTGACCCCTTTCTGAAAGGCTGCTACCACCACTGCATCAGATACATCCCTGATGGTGTTTTTCTTCTGCAATAAACGCCGGATGAAATCTCTCAGCGTTTCGCCTTTCTTCTGGTGAAGCTGATATAGGTCCCATGGGGTGCCATGCCTCTCATAGGTTCCCTAAAACTTCGCGATAAATTAATCGCAAAGATCGCTCCAGGAGTCCACTGAGTTCGCAGGAAGTCCTGTGAGCCATGATTGAGTTGAAGGGGTGAGATTGACTGGCAGATAATTTGCCATCACGTTTTGATTGCCTCTAGCCGCTTTAATCGCCAGGGCATAGATCTGCAGCCAAGCTTCCGGATCTCGATCCCCATCAAACTTAACGATGCCCTTGCGGTTGAAACCTTCGGGCCATACTACTCGGCGTAACCGAGAAGTGAACGCTCGGATTCCGTCGATGGATCTGTCGTAGTGATGAGGGGGAGTCCAGCGTGGCGAGCCTCTGGCTCAGCGATTGTCATGAACCCATCGGGGTGGAGTTCGGCGCGGTGAGCCCATGAATCGGCGATCATCGTTATTGTTCCGACCCCGGCGATGATGGTCTCTATGGTCGTTGTAGTCGTCGTACCGTTGATCATTCTGTCGATCGTGGCTGGTACCGAAATGTTCGTGGTCGTCGTAGCGCCAGCATCATTCTTCCTCGTCCCGCTCTTGCCGTATGGCGGTGATGTCTTGGCGGAGTTCGCGGTTGAGATTCCGGCGGGCGTCTCCGACTGGTTGTGTGGGACGCCGATCGCCGATACTCGACCGTAGCGATCGATCGCTAGCGACGCGAGTAGCCGCGTGGGAGCGTGAGTGTGCTTCCCCTACCAGCTTTTCCTGATTCTGCTGAATCGCTGCCGCCGTCACCATGGCCTTGATCTGGGCCACAATCGGGGCCGTTGGGCTATCAGATGCAATCATCGGGTCCAGCGTGTCGAGAAGCGTCTTGGAGGCGACGACGTTCTGCAGCGGTGTATGGAAGACAACTTGGTCTCCCAATTTTGATTGTAGGATGTCCTCATGGACATTGCGGCCGCGAGATCGAAGCGATCGCGCCTGTGCTTCCTTAGCCTTACGAAGAAGGCGATCTTCCTCCGCGGCTTCTTGAATTTCTTGTTGGCGTTGGAGATCGGTCTTTTGCTCTTCTATTGCGAAGACGCCACGAAGATCGTAGCAATTCCTCGCGACGCCGACTGGTTCGCTGATCGAGTCGGAGTGGCACACCTGAGATGGATCGGCCTGATCTTTACCAGATTGGATCTGGTTTAGGTCTAGGCAAACAAGTTCTCCGAGTGCATCTGCGACGAAGTCTAGGCTTCCAAAGCGGAAGCTTGGCCGGAGATGAATGTGGTGATGATTCCACTGATTTTTTCCATCGAGTTTGTAGGAAAAGATTATAGCGCTTCCCCTACCTGGCGCGCCAACTGTCGACTTTTGTGGTCGGCAATGAATTTATGGGGCAGGCGCTAGATCTCAAACTCGAAGGTCACACAAGACAAAGGTTTAGACAGGTTCGGGCCCTCAACGGAGGAGATAATACCCTAGTCCTGTGTGTTGGGATTATCTGGATCTCTTGGATCTAAGATTGCTCGCCCCCTGTTGTTGCCCGCCCTCTCCCTTATATAATGGGGGTGGGGCGGTTTACAGAGTCCCGATCGGTTAAGGGATTCCGATCGGTTATTGGATACTAATCGGTTATAGGATATAGTTTACATCTTTATCTTACCCTGCCAACAACTCGGATTACAATCGTATCTCTTATGTCTAAATACTTGTTTAACTATCTCAGGGTATATCCCCTTCCGCACGGCAGCAAGGCCTGGCGAGAAGCTTATCCTCTGGGCCTTCCACTCGGCCCTGTCTCTCACTTAGGCACTTCTGGGCCGGTTATGAAGACACCTGGGTTCTTATATTCCACAGTACCTTATGCTTAACCCGTGAGATATACCTTACACATGCACACACACCACTTCATGTTAATGTGATTTCACATTTTAATGAATCCAAATGTAATTTTTTCCTCTCGAATTCGTAAATATTCATACACATTAACATAATTTTAGCTTCTCGAATTCGAAAGTCAAAAATAACATATCAATAAGGATAAGAAGTTGTGCCATACAAAAGCCAACCTACGAGATTAGAACCAAAGTGGTCCTTGTGCATAAAACGATAACTTTCAGAACCCTAAAGATACCCCCAACCCCTTTTAATAAATTTCAATTAGATTTTACATCTGATTTCTTTTTGCCCTTATTCACAAATTGTTATTTGCTATTTTCCGTGCTTCTTGTTGAATAACGAGTAGATACTGACGGTTTAGTACTCGCTAATGACGACAACACCAACGATCCGGATTACATACCGGACGACGATTAGCAAGGCATGAACCCTCCTTTGATCATGTTGATTCCACTATTTTATGGAGTTTTGTTGTTTTATCAAACGTTATATGCATGCGTGTATGTTATATTAAACTTGCTGTGTTATGGTTACCGGTAGACATTTCCTATTTGTATACATCACCATTACCTTAGCACTTGTTTACCTGCTATTGTAACCTTAGCTTATAGTTTAGAGATTAGTTAGTGTCACTATGAATAACGATTATGAAATACTCTAAACATATGCTTAGCCATGCTCACTTAAAACGTCATTTAAATGTTGAGCTACACTTCTATTTAGGCTTGAGCAAAGTTTTAATGGTACGGAGCCGAGTTATGGTCTCCGTTTATTTTGATAAAAATCCAACCTGAAAACTTATGGTTTAGAAGCCGGTGAATTACTATTTAAACTTGAGGCGTTAGGAGGGACCTCACGCACAGTTAGGTGGAGATTCTCGCCCAGGTCGGTTAAAGACCAAACTTGACGGTATCACCTATGTGAAATAGTGCACCACATGTGCTAGTATGGGATAGCCTTTGCTTAGTAGATTAGCTGAAGTTTAACCTAGCATTTTGGTTAGCTGAAGTAGTAAGGGCTCTCTGGGGTACGGTGTTACTCGTAGGTGCTCCCTTCACTGTGGTTTTGGGGTTAAAACATTCCAATACAACGGTGTATGCCTTACCATGGGGGAAAGGACACGATGGGGCGTAAACCATCATTAGTACTATGTGTACACGTCCGGATTTCTAGCGCCATGGTAAGGGTTTGTCATCACCGACTGGTGCAAGGCTAGGCTTTTGCTAGTTGAATGGTTCTATCACAATCTAGAAAATCGGGTATTGTAAGTATCGCGAGGCATGGTTGACATGATTGCTAGTGTGAGGACACTATTTTTTATATTAAATACCAATAATGGGTTCCCTGTGCATACAATACTAGTCCCATGATCAGTGGCTAGCACACACAGTTTACAAATTGAAATCACATCCATACACAATAATATTACAAACGCATGAGCGCCTTAAGATTACATAATATTATTACAAGCCAAAAACTCCAAACTTGCAGCGGAAATATAGTTTATCTTGTAGTGGTAACATGAGCAGTAAATCCCTGCAATAAGGTTTTCTTACCATTACAAGGCGTACACCGTTGTACCGACATGCATTTACCCACACCGAGATGTGGAAGCCCCTCACAAACAAACCTAACCAGAATGCTCCCACTATCTCCTGCCTTCAATGTGAAAAGTCAGACCTAAGCAACTTAAAAGATTAAGACTGTCTCGTACCAGCACTCATGGATGTACGGATTTCTTGGCTTGTAAGCAACCCATAGCTCGGTCCTTAATCCGACACGGGCGATTCTTGTCCCTACACTATGTGCAAGTCCATCTGCACAACTGGCTATTGCCAATAATCGCCCGCATCTAAATCATAGTTTTATTTTTGTGTTTTTAGTTAAAATACCAACAACCGACATCATGTCATATCCAACATTTTCAAATTTCGGTCAAGCAGTTTTCATTTGATCATCTACTTCGCTACTAAATAAGCAAGCATGATTAATAATCGTATATACCCAAGTTGACATTATGTATTGTCTACCCCTTCTCTATGGTTATAAAGGTTCACATGTCCATACTTATCAAGGAAGTTCCATGAAATAACGGGTATATCTACGAACCTTCCAGTATAGCATTTTTTATGAAAAGTACGCGCATGCATATTAGTTTTGCAAGCATTGAAAAGTAACTATTTGAAATAATAGGATCAAAATGATCAAGGGGGTTCTTGCCTTGCTGATCGTCTTCTGGTATGAAGTCTGGATCGTTTGCTAGGTCGTCGTCAACAAACTCAGGCTCGCCAGAGTATACTTGTCGATCAACAGGAAAACATACAGCAAATAGTAAACCAGAATAAGGGCAAAAAGAAGACAGATAAAAATCAAATAGAAATTTGCTCATAAAAACATATATGATTATTATTAAGATTATAGTTCATATTTATATGTTATGTAGTCTTCTTATTTTTTGTTAGTATTACTTTTTGGACCAAACTATATGATGTGTTTCTTGCTTCTTAAGAATCATTTATTTTATTTTATCGAATTCTAGATGCTAAAATTATTTATAGAGGAAGGATTAGTGATACAGTGACAACATAAAGCACTATGTTGTTAATAGGATTCAGATGCAAAGCAATATATCTATAGATTTTAGAACTACGTTTATTAGCTTGCTGCTTATGACTAATCCATCATGAATACTTAACAGTTTGATTTATCAAATAAGTCCTTACATACTTGCTATTAGATGTATGCATATCCCTATATGAACAAGTACACATACATATGATCCTTGCACTAGAATATGGCTTATATGCATGAAACATATTCAAATTATTACTTTCTAATTATCTCTACGTGCTCAAGCCAACTGCCATCATGCTAAATGCAAATAAATATAATAACTTTCTAAAATTATTTTCTATTACTTATTCATTATTGAATATTTAATCTAATGATATTAGACTTTAATAGAAATGACCTAAAAAAATTAGATTTTCAAATATTTTTACATATTTAGTTTGGTGGCAGAACAAGGGTCAAAACAAAATAGGTTCTGTCAAAATCTAAGTTCACTTGCACAATTTGTACATACAACTTATTTTGATGCCTTTTCTACAAATTTGAATTTCAAATTTTTCCAGTGAAGATTTTCAAAATGTTTTGCATATTCTGAGAGTACATGATTTTAGAAATTGGTTTCATCTTATTTGGATTTGTAATTTAGAAGTTATAGCCATTTGAAGTGATTCGGTTTTGGAAATTAAAAGAAATAGCAAAATACGTTTTCATAGTACTGAAAGTGTCTTTCGTCGAGTGCGCGCCAGATCTTTTCCGTTAAAACCCGACCTAGTTACTGACAGCTCGGGTCCACCCGTCAGTGAGCCAGAACAGGACACGGGTTAGGGCTCATCGCCGGCGAGGATCTGGTGGCTTTTTAGTCCGGCCGAAGGCACGGCTAGCACCAGGGCGACCTTGCGCACTTGATGGCGGTACCCATTCCTACCGGCAGCAAGCAGAACCACCCCGCAATCGTAGCTATACGGTGGCGGAAGAGGCGACAAGCCGTGCCAGCGACAGGAGGCATCTCCGATGGAATCGGTTCGACCTACAGCACCTATAGGACTCAGGCGTTCCATTTTACCTTACGCTAGCTTCGGAGATTAGCTAGTTCGGTCTACCACCGATCACCGGTTCTAGAGAAGAAGAGGGTACAGTGGCGGCGAGGCTCGGGTTGATGATTCCTGGAAATGACAGAGGGTGCTGCGGTGGTGATGCTATAGCCGGCGATCTTTTGCTCGGGAGTTCTGGTTGAGAATGGAGGAAGATGCAGCTGGGGCTGACAGGTGGGTTCATGAAATGGATGGGCCCGCAAGGCAACAAGAGAGGAGGATAACTCTAGATTTTACTGCGCCTGAGTTGAATCAAGTTCGATGAATCTGTTAGCTATCCTGTCTACAATTTAATGAGAAGTTTACTGCGTATACTTGAGATAAGGTAGATCATACTGTTAAAATTTCAAGCTGAGATGACCTCTTCAGAATTTACAAAAATTCTAACAATGCACTGTACTCAATTTTATGCATTCTGTTTCCAATTTATTTGTGAGTCTACTTCTTATTACAACTTTTTTAAACTTTTTACAGGAATTCCGCATGCAGATATTACTCTCCTATAAAATTTTCAGCTTCAGATCTTTAACATAGAATTTATAAAAATTCTGACATTGTTATTTTCAAATTTTTAGCTTTTCTGTTTTTAAATTTTTATTATTATCAAATGCATTTATTATTTCCTAATATTTTTATTATTGGTAGATCTTATCCTGTTAGAGGATAATATAAAAAGTTTAGCTAGAGATCTAATCAAATAATTTTCATTAAATTCTGACACTTGTACTGTCTATAGTAAATTTTCATTATTTACCTTTCTTTTCACTCTTAATTACATTGATGTGACTTTTAAATTATAAATCAGAATTCTAGAGATCTCTAAAGATTTTTCAGGGATTTTCCTCACTTTATTATTGTACGTTTCTTTTCTTATCAGTTACACGATGCTTAAATGATTATTAGAATGAATTCTCCTTTAGAGCAATAATCAAGGAAATCCAATAAAATCTAGAATAATCCAAGAAAAAGCCTGGAAAACCAAAAATGACACTTAAACAAATATCTTAATTGATTTATTTTTTTATTAAATTCTTAGGATTTTACAGCTAGAATGTGTCATGTGGGTAAAGTGTACACTTTGTGCAGAGATTAAAATCTAATTAATTAGCCATGCTCATGGTCATGAGCAATTCAGGGAAGTAATGTCAAGTATAGCTTTGTTTTTGCGAAATTTTTTGAAAAGGTGTTGTGTCGGGTTGGTATATTTTTGAGCCTAAGTTGGCTATGATTTACTCATTGTTCATGGCCATGGAGGGTTGTGAAATGATGGTATTGAACTTTACTTAATGTTACCATTTGATGAACTACTCTCTTGCAAATAAAATCTGCTTCATGCTGAACATGAAACTTAGTGAAGTAGCTTGAAATCATTGGACTAACCTTGCATGTATTTTATTTCCATAAACTAAAGTCTTATGAGTACATACGTGTACTCACCATTGCTTAATTCATAATATATGGACGAAGGTACAGAAGAGATCCCCGACGATTCGTACTTCGCTCGGGGGTCCGACGAATACTTGGATGGATGAACCAGGGCTCTTCCTAGTTAGATGTCTTTGGGTTATGGATGGTCATACTGCTGTCCTACTTTTGCTTTATGTTTAATTTTCGCTGCGATCTACTTTTGTGTGTAATATTTGCCTGTCGGCCACATACTTGCAATATTAAATAGTTGTAATAGCTTTCTAGTCTATTTTTTATGCTATGTCAAATGCTTAGACATGTGTGTGTGAGTAATGGTACATCTCGAATGAGGGATATGTGGAGGCTAGGCGTTGATCTTGGGAACTAGCGCTGGCCACATATCTGGTTCCCCAGAATTGTTCTCAACTGTCTGATACGTGTGCATGTGCGACCGTCGTTCCTTGACTATTGCGACACACACTCCTCGGTGGGTGTGAGCAATACCAAGGTTTTGAGGTGGATGGGGTGTGCTATGCCCGGATGGGTTGGTTTAAATCCCGTTATGGTTGTTCAGAAAAGAATCGAAACTCTCTCGGTTGTGTAAGTGTAACATCCCGAAAAATAAAGTAATATAAAAATAAATATTTTAAATTTGAAAATATTTATTTATGAGTTTTATTGGATTTATTGGTTCTTATTTGAATTTCTTTGGATTTTTGTATTGTATGGAAATCTAACAATTAGAATTAGTAAATGGAAAATGGTGAAAAGGTAAAATGGTAAAACTAAAAGTTAGAAAAATTTACCATGGTAATTCTAAGCATGCAGTGGATGAGTTTATCCAGCAAATAAATTTTAATACATAAGAAAGTATTAAATAGTTGAAAGGACATCCCTTTGACCTCCAAATAGTGCAATGATAGATTTATTATAAAATTTCAGAACTTTATCTGCGCCTGGAAAATTTACCATAATGTTCTCAATACATTTTTTACCTCTGGTAAAAATATTAGAAATTATTAATGTCATTTAGTGCCTTTCAAAATTCAAAAACAGAGGCATTGAAAGTCTGAAAATTTCCATGTCAAAATTTTTATAAAATAACTACCCAATATTCTGACTCGAAATTTTTATAGAAACATTCTTAACTCAATGCAAACGACTAAAAAAATTTTGAGGACTAAATAATAAATTTTCACCTATAATTAAATCAAAATCCGAAATTAAAATTTTGAGCAGTGCACAGTGTCAGAATTTTAATTAATTAACCATGTGGTATTTTCGTCCCAACCTTTTACTGGAATCTAACCACTCCCAGTAGACCGTGTTCAAAAAGTTTCGAAATTTTTCAACTTGGTTCATAGCAATTTTTGCATCCGGTACTGAAGCCATCACCTTTCCTGTGCTGGGGAGACACCTCACCATTCTAGAGACTTCATCCATCAGGCAGCCAAACCAATGCCAAGCCAGAGCATTCTCAAGCCAAGCCATCAAGTCTCCAAGCCTTAAGCTTCAGCCTCATAGCTCAAGGTTTGGAAAGCACAAAAAACTCATCTCCTCCATCACATGAGCAGCATGCATCCAACATCCAAAAATGACTAAGCCAAAGAGGAGGGGCAAGTGCAGAGCTCTGCCACTGCATCTCCCTGCGCACCTCCAGGAATCTCGTAGCCTGATCATCTTCTCAAAATCACTGCCGAGTTCAACTCTGTCGTCTCCATTGCCGCCGCAAGCAAGAAGAGGGGGGAACCGATCCAAGCCAATTCGGTAAGAATTCTTGGAATCCATTCGTCATGGAGCTTCACTGCGGCCTCCTCAGCTTCTCCAACCTGTCGGTTTCAGCTCCCCTTACCCGCAACGTCGCCGCACCAACTTCTTCTTCCCCAACTCCGGTCGCACGGTGGCGGCCCAACTCGTCGCTTCTCCGGATGAATCGATCCCAAAAATGGTACTCCCTAGCCTCACTGATGCTCACCCTGTTACCCATTCGAGCTAAAACTCACTGCTTCTTCTTCCCCGGCGAGTCGCCCTTCCCTCCGCCGCTGGCCCACGGTGGCAGCCCGCTCCGACCATTGCCAGAAGTGATCGACTCCACCATCAGATGCGTGATGGTCCACTGAAGCTCATCATGCCCTCGCCCTCGCTGGATTTTCACCGGAGCGCAGTCGCCAGTGAGCCCTAGGGCCTTCTCTACTTCGACTCACTGCGCAGCAGGCCCGACTTGTCAGCGAGCGAGCTCTTCTAGTTCAAACCGGTAAAAGACGCTTTCTGTACTGGGAAAACGTATTCCTCATTTTCTTTAGAATTTCAATACCCGAGGCAATTCAATTAGATATATCTTTTGCATTATAGCGCCAAATGGAATGAAACAAATTTCTAAAATCATCTAAAATCAAGTGCTTCCATAATATGCAAAAACATTTTGAAAAACAGTACTGGGTTAATTTGAAATTCAAATTTGAATGAAAGACTTAAAAATAGGCTAGATATTAAAATGTTGTAAACAAACTTAGAATTTAATGAAACCAATTTTATTAGTATCCTTAAACAACCAGGAGCTCAAATATAAAAGAATATTTAGATCTCAACTGTATTTGAATCATTTTCCATTAAGGGTTATTCTCAATAGAGTAAATAATCAAAAATGAATAATTGTATAAAGGAAATTCTAAAATAAATAAAATTTGTTTATACACACTTAGATGTCAGTAGGCTACTTTAATATGCTGAAATGATTAAGGTATAAACTTGCTTTAGATTTGATGTTTGAATAATAATAGTGTTAAATGAGAAAGAGATATGAAGATAAATGTGTGCATATAATAAGTAGTAGCAATATATGTATATGCATATGAACAATGTCAAATAGCTGTTCAAAGTTAGGAACAGATATCAGAATGAGTAATTGGTCACTATTGAAATATTTTTAATGAAATGTCACTTAGGCACAAGGTTATGTTGCATCAAAAGCATAAGCGTTGTATATATAGAAGAACGTATGCAAGTATAGTTAATAAAGAGCATAGTCCTAATAAAGAAACTGGATTCTAAATATATAAAGTAATCAAGCTATTTGATCTAGCAAGAATCATTACAATAAAGTCATAATCAACGCGTAACCAAATAATTGAATTTCCAATGCTTGAATAGTTTGAGTAGTTATAACTTTCACAAACTAACTTCAAATCTGACAAAACCAAATCCTAATAACCTGAAGTATAATATCTTTGATGTTTATGTAAAAATACATTATGTTTGAGTAAGTCCAACTAAGCCCATGTTAGGCCCTAATGATCGTTTATATGGAAAACATTTCGGATAAAAGCCAAATATCACAAAACTAACTTTAAAACGCTCTTATAGTCGTCCTAGGTTTATACCTAAAAAATGGAGAGATTATCGTATAAGGTGTAATCGCAAACTTAAATCGGAAATCGAACTTTTATCGTATAAAGATAGAAACACTTAAACATTTTCAGTAGCCTATAAAGTATCTCGTCCAAATGAAAAGAACTATGAAAATAGTGTAGAAATACTCTATAAAGTGCATACTACTGTATTTTAAAGAAAGTACTTTGTTATACTATGTTTTACATATAAAACGAACTAGCAACATAACCCTAAATGTTATGTTTTCTGAGTAATAGAAATCACTTAAGCCTTTTCGACATCTCGTAGAATATCTCGTCTAAATGCTAATATTATGAAGATCAGTTTAGAAATGATCTTTAGGATATGTACTACCATAATCTGGAAAAATATTCTAATAACAACTTGGTTTTCATCTTGTTCTACTAGTGCAATAACCCTAAATGTTAATCGTACACTTCACCTCAATAATCCGATTTCTTATAATGTGACCATTAATACCATATAGGCATTTTCAACAATGAGTATAATGTCTCGTCTAAACACTAAAAAGTGTGAGATCAGCCTAGGAATATTCTACAAAGTATATTCTATTCTTCTCCGAAGAAATAATCTTGTTTCATCGTGTTCTGCATATAAATCTTGTCACCCAAATAACACTAAGTATTATGATTCATGAACTTCATAATATGTATAAGCAAGCTTTGTAATAATGATGAAATCCATAGTTAATATATATATATTTGTATCATCAGAACCTTCTTAAAAACCATGAATCAACCTAGTATCCTAGCTTAACAAATCAAACATATTTGAAATCACTTTTATGCAAAGTCAATTATGAGTTTAGTGCTATTCATTCATAGCTTTGAGCATAATGACTAATGTTTTAATTCTATTAATCCAAATAATTTTAGCATCTATAATTCGAAGTCATAAATGCAAGAATTCATAATTTTAGCCTCTTGAATTCATAAAGCAAGAATAGATAATCTATAAAAGAAGCCGTGTTTTGTTCATAATAAAAGCTATTAACTATGTGATTGTGTAATTAACTAAATAATGAGGTCTTGAAATCATATAATTCAAACCCTAAAACATTCCTGTTTTCTGCAGTGAATCTTTATTTGATTTGCTGTCTGTTTTCTTTTTGCCCTTATTGAAGTTTATTATTTGCTATATTTTCGATTGATCGACGTGTAGAATCCGACGTCCCTTCCTCCGTCGTTGCCTCCGTCAGCCGTGACCTCGTCTTCACCGTAAGCAATGATTAAGCAAGGCAAGCGCCCCTTTGACCATCTTGATCCCAATATTTGATTTGCACTGTGTTTACTAAAATGTTTCATGCATGCGTTTACTTCCTGTAAATTCGCTATTTTGTGGTATTGGTAGATATACCTGTTGTCACATGAAACTCCTTGTTAATTATGGAAATGTGAACCTTGATAACCTCAGAATAGGGCTAGACATTACTTAATGCCAAATTGGGTATATGCGATCATGTTATCCTTGCTTAGCCATGCTTTAGCTTCTTGTGGGGCAGATGATCATGATTAAAATTGTTTTTGAAATGTTTTATATGGAACCTAATGGTCCTTTTTGGGAAAATGGTTGCTGTTAGTTTGTTAAAAACCCAAAATAAAACTATGGTTTGATGTGTGCGATTATTGGCAATAGCCGATGTGCAGACGGGTTTGCACGTAGTGTAGGGTGGAGCATCGCCCGTGTCGGATTAAGGACCGAGCAATGGGACGGTAGATCCAAGAATTTCGTACAACCATAAGGGCTTGTATGGGCGGGTCTTAGCCTATTAAGTTGTTTAGATGTGGCTTCGCATCTATGGAAGGCGGGAGATTGCACAGGCATTCCTTTCCAGGTCTGCTTGTATGGGTTTCTACATACCAATGCAACGGTGTACGCCTTGCCCTGAACAGAGATGTGGTGTTGTGTGTGATAAATGTGGATCCACGGCTTGGGTGAGTGTCTCTGTCTTCAGGGCAAGGGTTAACGTCCCGGGCTGGTGTAAAGCCACGTCTAGATAATGTAACGGCTCTATATGATCTCCTTGCCGACACACCAAAGGAAGTGTGTTAATTGTTCTGGCAAAAAGGTTGATCATTCCTTGTGGGTAAAGTGTACACCTCTGCAGAGTGTAAATCTAATCGATTAGCCGCATCCTCGGTCAAGGACACTTGGTGACGTTATTCCATTCTAGAGTCTTTGGTATTTTCTAAAATGGGTTTGGTCTGAACTTGTTTTAGCAACTGTTGCTTTATGTCGAAGGGCTGACATTGATGGATTTTGTGGTTTGGATTATTCGAACTCACGTCATGGAGGACTGTGAGTATTACTTACTATTGTATATATTTTTTATCAATCAACTTGCTTTTATAAATTCCGTTTGCAAATGATAACTTGTTTTACAATTCAATTTCGCTTTATGCAAATTAACTGTATTAGCCTTTCCTTTGAAATGGCCTGCATATATTATAGGTTTTGCTCAAGTCTTGCTGAGTACGTAAAGCACTCACCCTTGCTTAATTCTTATTTTTAGGTGGATGAGTTAGCGAGGCTTCGAGTCTCTTTTCATCACAGGTTGCGGGATCTTCTTCGTCGTGTTCTATCTGGAGTTTATGCCTTGTCAGTTGCCTGCGGGTCGGATGGGCAAACTACAAGATATTGCTTCTTTTGCTGCTTTATTCTCTGAGTTGTAGCTTTTCCTTTATGTAATAGTTTACGCTTTAATCTATGTGAGGTATGGTTGTGATTCCAATTGTTGTAAACATGTGAGTGCTAGCTCTCGATCCAGTGGAATAGCACAAGAATCACATGGAGGTTCTGTTCATCGAACGGGTCTCACAAAGATGGTATCGAGCTATCTTGACCGCAGGATAAACTCTAGATAGAATGGTCGTTAGCTTTGGAATAAGTAAGTTCAAAATCTTATTTCCAAAAGCTACTATATTTGCAAAATGTAGTTTTTGCTATTCTTACCTCCTCCTTAAGATCCTACTCTTACCCACACTTTCATTTTGGTTTATAAATAAATTCCTCTTTCCTTAAAAGTAATTCTCGCATATAGCCCATCTTCGCTAGTTGCTTCTGAAGACGTCCGAGATATGTCGCTATTTTGCTTGCAAATGAAGACTACAAGGTCTACATAAACAATCTTATGGGTGCCGAGAACGCTTCACTACCTTCGTCGAAGTAGAAGTAGAGTACAAAGATTCTACTTCATGAAGGGACAACATCGTCCAACAGTGAAATGCAGAAGATTAGAGTATATTAGGTTCTTCGTAAGGAAAGGAACCCTTATACGTGGCATGTTATTCCACTCGACTTATATAAAGCGTTTTTATGTGGTGTCTTTCTCTTGCTATTGTGAATTGGTTTTTATTTTGTTTGCCCGGGTGATTTATGTGTGAACTTAACCTCTAGGTTAAAGTTTCATAATAAGTTGTCCTTATGTATGAATATGGAAAATTCAAACCACAGGATAAATAAGAAATCATAAAGTATCTTACCTCTTCCTTCTGTAAAATTTCATACAAGCTTACCCTTTCTTTTTGAAGACTTCTCATCTGTATAATCTTTTGGTCATTAACTTTTTTTCAAAATCAAGCCTCATCAAGTTTAGTAGTATAGTCACCATTGCTGCTTCTAACTCTACTAGAGACCACACCGTCCATGTATAAACTAACACCAATATCTCACCATGTTAGTAACCACTAGTTTACCTAAGTCACTCTATGCTAGCAAAAATCTAATTTTTCCAATAACAGCTCCTCATTGTGCCTTAAAAACCTACCTCATTGCTTTGCCTAAATTAGATACCATGAGCATGAACTAAAAAAAAGCCTTGTTTTCTAAAAAGAAATATAAAGAGAGTAGTATTAGTTGTGTATATACTCTCTTTCCATCTATAAGATTTAATTTCCTTATCTGTATATTGTTTCTTCCTATTGGCTGTCTCATATACTCAATTCCCCTCTGTAGAGCTTTCTTTCTTCACTTCTAGTTATTCTTTCCAGAAGGAATTCTCTCCTTATGCTTAATAAAAACTACCGACAAATCTTTTTGAAAGTAATTATGGTAGTAAGTTGACAACATCATGACGTTCGCGTTAATAACCTTAAGAAGATGGAAGTAGCAAAAAAATCATAACTTCACCGACTTCATAGAAACTTTGGACCAATGACACAGCAAGTAGTACAAAGATTAAAAGAAACTCGTCGTCAAATGGCTTATTTTAAAGATAGTATTATCCAAATGACACATTATTTTAACTACATAATAAACCTCTTGAACATAAATACGTGTGATTAGGCTAATAGAAGAAAAACCTTAGGTACCCCTCCCATATACTAAGTTGAGTGCATATATAATTTTACTGTGTTGTTAAAATTTTGTTGTAAATCTTCTGTATTGTCTTCCGGGTTACTCTCGTAAATGTTAAACCATTAGGTTGAAATTTACGATGTGTCAACCCTTATTTAATAAGAAAATTTTAAGGAACGAAAAGTTGCCTTATGAACTAATAACTACCTAATAACCAACCTTGAAACAATGTTTTAATGAATGAGACATTGCCTTATGTAATCTAATCAGCAATTACCTAATACATGAAGAGACCATTCTAAAATAATATTTTAATGAACGAAATGTTGCCTTGTGACCTAGTTAACCCCTATCTAACCGTATCTCTCTCATTCCAACACTTTATCACACATTGTTGTAGGATGCCGGTTACAAGGACTATTAGCAAAATTATGCAAAGTGAGACTGCACAAAGTTCTCAACCACCAAAAGAATGATAATCCTACCCCAGTCTAACCAAATTCAACTAAGGCACTTCCCTTTCAACATAACAATCATCATAACTCCCTACTTTCTCAAGTTTCGTAAAAACCACAACTAGAGTTAATTAGAAAGAATCAAATGCTACGTTGTAAAGTGGATAACCCGTATCTAACCATATCCTCCCAATTTCAACATCTTGAAGACACCTGCGGCACAACCCATTAATGCATCCGCAAATAGTAACAAGTAATATGTTTTTCAGCCTTTATAATCAACCTTCGGCCCTTCCCAAGTAACTCTAGTTGAGATGTATTCTTTCAGTCGTCTCAAACGTTTTAACATACGGTGTACCTCTCCTTAAGTTAGCTTACTTTTGCTAAAGATTCTCGGTGTAAATTGCTAGCACTCCTCATTCACTTTGTGAAAACCAGCAGAATTCCATCTAAATAACTTTTTCCTAATAATCATTGTTGCAGGATGCCTGTGACAAGATCCCTCAGTAAAACCTTGGAAAGTGAAGCCATGCTAAGCTTTCAGCTATCAAATGATAATCCTACCTTAGTCCAACCAAATTCCCAACATCTAGAGCAGAGCATTTCCAACTTTGGTGTAATTCTTGCCAGAAGAGGAAATGGTTTAGATCAGAAACCTACTCCTGCATCTTACTCAATACCTAAACGATGTTCTTTGAAGTGTTGTCAACCCGACCAATCTGAAGATCGTGCTTGCATTCGCTGTGGAGAAATAGGACATACTGCTGATGAACATGCAATCAATTGTTCTAGCTGTGAAGGAAATCATTCTCCTGGAAAATGTCCCATGAGCAATATCACTTGTTATCTTTGTGAAGGTCAAGATCATTGCCCAGCTCAATGTCCCCTATATCCGATAGTTGCCAATGCAATTCAACATCAGCGAGAGAAATTTCGGGCCTTACTTGCTCAAGATTTGGCAATCAGAAGGGAAAAACTAGCTACACAGAAAATATTGCCTAAGGAGTTAAAGAAGCAACACATAGACCTTGATCGCCTTCATCCAGGAAGTAATAAATGGCCATCACCATCAGCATGTTTCTTGTGTGATGAAGAAGGTCATTGGGCAAGGGAATGTCCTAACAATCAACAAGTTGAGGTTATAAAGGAAGATAGTATTGAGCATCCAATTATACCCAACAAAACGCCACGAGAGAAGCGTGAGTGCTTCAACTGTCACAAGAAGGGTCATCTTGCTAAGCGATGCCCACAAGAAGAACAAATATTTCCTGCAACAATAGTCATGCCAAAAGTCACATCAGTCAAGATTATAACTCAACGGGCAATCAATGTTACTTACTTTTGCTGTGGTGAATGTGGACATTATGCCAACAGGTGCCCAAATAAGAAGCAAAATCCACCTCGCTGTCAACCCCATGAAGCCAAGCAACAACCGCAAGGTCAACCTCAAAGCCAACAAGCCTCTATCTCCACGTTTACTCCAACTCAAGACGTCAATCATGGCATACCTTACGCAATGCCAGGTACATCTCTCATAAATACAGTTTCTACCAGAACTTAGATTAATTTGAAATCGTCTTGTCTCTTTAGATCTACTTAAAGTCAACCCAAGGTTCATATAGAATCTGTTCTTAAAGTAATATTTTGATAAGCAGAATGTTGCCTTATAAATCTAACTGAACTCTCATCAAAATATGTCTTATCTTAATCCATTCAAACGGCCGGTAAGATGTCAAGTGCTAAACCTTCAGTTTTCATCTTTAACCATTGCTCGATAAACCTTCCATCTATTTTATAACATCAGCTAATAACCTTTCTGTTGTTTCGAATAAGATGGACAATGTCACCTGCATCAACCAAGAAGAACTTGAACACTTCGCCAACATCTACCCAAGAAAAATTTTACATTACCTCATCAAGGAAGACATCAGTAATTTCCAAGCTATCTCGAGGATCTAGGAAATATCAAGTACCCAGAACAACCCCTGCCTCGATGTTAGGCTTTAAATGTAATCATCTTCCTTATGTAATTACACCCGACACTTAATGTAATATTTAGTATGTCCTTTATGTAGTCAATTCCTGCAATCAACCCTTTTGACTCGGTACATTATATTCCTTCATACTTGCCAAGTACAAAGAAAATCCAAAACCCTCTTGCCTCAACTCAATCCTTGAATCATCTCTATTCTGTTGTTAATCTATAAACAACTTTGAATAACAATTAATCTCGATTAATTTCGTCAACCGTTGTTAAACTATACCGAACAACCGTTGTATTCAAATATCCTGCTTGATGTTGAAAGTCAGTTCCTCCCAAATAAATTTAATGACAATACATCTATTCTTTCACCTCAAGTATCCTAAGCATACTAAGTATTATTCTCTAAATTTGATCATCCTTATTAACAATCCTAGATTTTTTTAATCAAAATAGATATATAATAATATCTGCTTACGCAAAACCCAAATAAAAGCCTTCTCTATTCTCAGCACATTAACTCAGAATTGCAAGAAGAAGCTCCAGTAAAGCGAATACACTGAAGACAAAAATACAAGGAAACGACAAGATCACTTCTGAGAGGAAATTTCCCATAACCTACCTAGTCCTTGCAAATCTCGGGGACGAGATTTCTGTAAGGGGGGTAGATTTGTAACATCCCAAAAAAATAAAGTAATATAAAAATAAATATTTTAAATTTGAAAATATTTATTTATGTGTTTTATTGGATTTATTGGTTCTTATTTGAAATTCTTTGGATTTTTGTATTGTATGGAAATCTAACAATTAGAATTAGTAAATGGAAAATGGTGAAAAGGTAAAATGGTAAAACTAAAAGTTAGAAAATTTTACCATGGTAATTCTAAGCATGCAGTGGATGAGTTTATCCAGCAAATAAATTTTAATACATAAGAAAGAATTAAATAGTTGAAAAGACATCCCTTTGACCTCCAAATAGTGCAAGGACAGATTTATTATAAAATTTCAAAACGTTATCTGCGCCTGGAAAATTTACCATAACGTCCTCAATACATTATTTACCTCTGGTAAAAATATTAGAAATTAATAATGTCATTTAGTGCCTTTTACATTTCAAAAACAGAGGCATTGAAAGTCTAAAAATTTCCATGTCAGAATTTTTATAAAATAACTACCCAATATTTTGATTTGAAATTTTTATATAAACATTCTTAACTCAATTCAAACGACTAAAAAAATTTTGAGAACTAAATAATAATTTTTTCACCTTTAATTAAATCAAAATCCGAAATCAATATTCTGAGCAGTGCACAGTGTCAGAATTTTAATTAATTAACCATGTGGTATTTTTGTCCCAACATTTTACTGGAATCTAAACACTCCCAGTAGACCGTGTTCAAAAAGTTTCGAAATTGTTCAACTTGGTTCATAGCAGTTTTTGCGTCCGGTACTTAAGCCATCACCTTTCCTGTCCTGGGGAGACACCTCACCATTCTAGAGACTTCATCCATCAGGCAGCCAAACCAGTGCCAAGCCAGAGCATTCTCACGCCAAGCCATCAAGTCTCCAAGCCTTAAGCCTCAGCCTCATAGCTCAAGGTTTGGAAAGCACAAAAACTCATCTCCTCCATCACATGAGCAGCATGCATCCAACATCCAAAAATCACTAAGCCAATGTAACACCCTAATTTTTTGCTCTAATTTAAATTTTGGAGTATTTTTGATTTTTTTGAATTTTTGGGAATTTATTTAAGTTTATTTGGATTTATTCAAATAGGACTTTTCTCGAAAACAATTAAATAATGGAAAAGTTTTTGTAAAGTTTTATTGCAAATATTTTAATGGAATTCCAAACATCTCAAAGTAATTTCTGGAATTTTTCTGGAATTTTTTCTGCTATTTTAATAGCTCCAATAATTTAATTGAATTTCTAGAATTATTTTAAATGTGAAATGATTTAAAAATCAGATGAACAGTAATGGGCCGAGCCCATTACTGTGCGGGTCGCAAGCCCAACCGCGCCGAAACCCTAGCGTCGCCCCAGCCCAAGTCGTCCGATCCGGATCGAACGCCTGTGAGTGCGCCACGTCGCCTGCATGCGTGAGCCTTCGGATCGTCGCCGCACGGACGCGCAGGATTGCGCCACGTCACTTCGCCCCCGCGAGATCGCCGAAGAGACGTGGGCTTTGATGGCCGTGATTTCCGCCGGTAGTTTCGCACACGTCGAGGCAGCCCTTAAGTCCCCGTTGATGGCGTCGTGCATAGACCTTCACGCCGCGTCTTTTTACTCCTCGCACGCACGCCGAGACCCTCTCTAGCGCCTGAGCGAGCTCTCCGTAGTTGCGTCTTTGTGCCGCCGCGGTTTTTCGTCGTTTACTTCGCCGCCGGTTTCTCTCCGCCGTCGCCAAGGTCACCGGAGTAATCATTCCGCCAAGTCGCGTCGAACGAGCCACTTCATCACGCCGGAGAAGCCCCGTAGCGCCGTGGGCTGCGTCATCTTCCTCAACTCCGGCAGCCTTTTCTTCTGCGTCGCCGTCGCCTTCACCGAGCTTCGTCGTCCGTCCGATCTTCATCGCACGCTTCTGGTTCGTCCACGTCACTTTTCTTTGTGTTCTTCTAGAGTAGATCTGTACCGTTATATCTGGATTGAACGGTAGAGATTAGATCTAGTCTCTGTAACTTGGTTACATCTCAGCCGTTGGATCGTTAGTGTACGCGTAGGATTGAGCCACGTCGCGCCATGTATAGTAAATGACTCCGTGAACTTTGGTAGTTGGATCGGATCTGAACGGTTGAGTTCGGATCTGGTTTTGCCCTAGGATCCGCGCCGTTCAAATTTGAATGTCGCGCGGTGATAGCGCCGCACCTCCAACCAATCGCGTGCGGTCGCGTGTTTCCTTTGACCGAAGCGTGACCAATCTCGGCCGTTGATTTCAAACGAGCCGTTGCGATTGCGGCGCGTGTCGCTGCGTATCCGAAGCATCTCCGAGTCCGCGCGTGCGTTGGCCGTTGGATCCGAGGGGACCGTTCGATGCGTGACGCGTGGCCGTGCGGAAATCGAGGCGTCGCCGAGCCGCGCAGGCATAGGATCTGACCGTCGATTTTAACGAACGGCCTGAATTTTGCCGCATGGCTGCACTGTTCTGTGAACCAAATCCACGGTGGACCAGAGCCGAACCGTGGACCCAGTCCATAGACCAGAACGACGTGGCAGCCTCTGGGCGTGCCACGTGTCGAGCTGACGTCAGCAATGACGTCATAAATATTTTTATATATAAAAATATTTCGACCGAATTTCATTTCTGTGCTGACATCATCATGACGCGGTGCTGACGTCATAAAAGCGAATTTCTAGTATAAAAATAATTCAGAAAAATCAGATTTTCTTAATTTCTGTATTTTCAGATTTTATTCAAACTTCAAATGACTATAACTTTGGCTTTTTAACTCGGATTTGGGTGATTCAAATTTCTAAAAATTCATAAAATTGGGAGATATTTAATGTTGAATTTTATTTGAATTTTTAGGTCATTTAGTCTTCTATATTAGCTATTTATTGCATATTTTGTTTGTACGCGTAGACGCAAATTTGCCGGAAAGTTTCGAGGAAGAATTCGTCGCTCAAGACCAAGTTTCGGAACAAGACCAGCAACTCTTTGAAGGCAAGTGATGCTTTGATCATTTTGATCCCAGGTTTTTAAAATGTAGTTTATGCTTTGAAACTATGCATGCTTATTTATTTAAAATGAATTTAAATTGATTCGGGATAATGTAGTTAATCAACCCATTTTGTTATGCCACCTTGAATTATTAATTGTATGCCCTAAATCATTGTCACCCTAAGTTTGATTATATTAGTTGGATGTTAATATTGTGCCAACACGGAGGCTAGGCCGTGAGTAGATGCTTAGCCTTGCAATGAATCATGAGTGATCTTTCGGAAAAATGCTACAATCTGATTAAAGACATTGAATGTATTTTGAAAAGTGGTGTGATGATGCCACATGATGAGATTGAGGTACAATGACTGTGTGGTTCCAGATCGATGTTGAGTTATTGCTTGGCATGTGTTGCACAATAATCAACTGGGTGGGAAATGTTTTAGATGGGGCAAGTGGCAAGAGGTCAGTGCACTGTGGGCTGTGTGGCTTTGGGTTGATGAGTGATGTGAGTCTGTGCCACATTGGGTGTGTGCCACTTGTTGAGTGTTGGAAGTCTTGCCTTGGTCGATTAAGGACTTCACCTTCAAGCCTTTGATCCGAGTCACCCGTACAACCACATGTCGATATGGGACAGACCTAGTTGACTAGGGTTCGATATCTTTCCTCCGATACCTCGGGGTGACAAGACACGGGGTGTATCTGTGGGGAGCGTGCACGTGCTACGGCTTGGTGCCCATCCAACGGTGATTGGCGGTCCTATACTTGGCTCTGTGTGAGGAAAGTGATAGTGAAGGCAATACCGGAGAGGTTCTTTGGTTAAGGTAGAAGTTCCTGAAAAGCTTTGTTGCAGACAATCACCTGTGTGGTGAGCGGCTGTATCTTGTGGGTAAAGTGTACAACCGCTGCAGAGTGTCAAACTATTCGAATAGCCGTGCTCACGGTATTGAGCATTGCTCGGGGATTACAGTCAAGGGGTAGATTTTCATAAACAAAATATGGGAAGGGTGGCTGTGTGCCAAGTGTTAAAAATGAACTGTTAAGACTGTGTGCCGAGAATCTTCGAAGAAAAACCATTTGAAGAAATTAGTATTACTTATAACTGTTCCAATGCTTTAATCTAATTAAGATATTGGTTTAAAATTGCTGTTTGATGCAAAAGAACCATTTAAGCCAACCCTTTGGAATAAGCTTTGCATGTAGTAATAGCACTTGCATTCATGCATTACTTGTTGAGTGCCTTGTGTACTCACCCCACCTTGCTTATCAACCCCAACATCAGTGGAGGAGACTACACCAGTTTGGGAGGAGGAGTACATCGAGGATACGAACAACTAGGGGGCAAGCCCAGTCGGTTGCCTGTGGCAAGATGAAGGCTTCCACGACCTTTACTTATGTTCATTGCTATTTCTTTACTTTGAATAATGTAAGCCTGTGTGGTGACTTATCTGTAAGGAGACCATAAGGTCGCATAACTCGATTTATATACATGTTTGCACTATTTATTCTTATATCTTTGTGAATGTCTGTAATGTGCAACCTCAGATGATGATGTGTGCTAGCGTGATCTCGGATCGCACAGAATACACAGAGGGTCCGGATTTGCGATTCGGTCCCGACGGTAAAAAAAGGAGGGCAAGTGCGAGCTCGCCATCGCATCTCCTTGCGCACCTCCAGGAATCTCGCAGCCTGATCATCTTCTCCAAATCACTGCCGAGTTCAACTCTGTCGTCTCCATTGCCGCCACAAGCAAGAAGAGGGGGGAACCGATCTAAGCCAATTCGGTAAGAATTCTTGGAATCCATTCGTCATGGAGCTTCACTTCGGCCTCCTGAGCTTCTCCAACCTGTCGGTTTCAGCTCCGCTTACCCGCAACGCCGCCGCACCGACTTCTTCTTCCCCAACTCCGGTCGCACGGTGGCGGCCCAACTCGTCGCTTCTCCGGATGAATCGATCCCAAAAATGGTACTCCCTAGCCTCACTGATGCTCACCCCGTTACCCATTTGAGCTAAAACTCACTGCTTCTTCTTCCCCGGCGAGTCGCCCTTTCCTCCGCCGCTGGCCCACGGTGGCAGCCCGCTCCGACCATTGTCGGAAGTGATCAACTCCACCATCAGATGCACGATGGTACACTGAAGCTCATCGTGCCCTCGCCCTCGCCGGATCTTCACCGGAGCGCAGTCGCCGGTGAGCCCTAGCGCCTTCTCTGCTTCGACTCACTGCGCGGCAGGCCCGATTTGTCAAAGAGCGAGCTCTTCCAGTTCAAACCGGTAAAAGACGCATTCTGTACTGGGAAAACGTATTCCTCATTTTCTTTAGAATTTCAATACCCGAGGCAATTCAATTAGATATATCTTTTGCATTATAGCTCCAAATGGAATGAAACAAATTTCTAAAATCATCTAAAATCAAGTGCTTCCATAATATGCAAAAACATTTTGAAAAACAGTACTGGGTTAATTTGAAATTCAAATTTGAATGAAAGACTTAAAGATAGGCTACATATAAAAATGTTGTAAACAAACTTAGAATTTAATGAAACCAATTTTATTAGAATCCTTAAACAACCAGGAGCTCAAATATAAAAGAATATTTAGATGTCAACTGTATTTGAATCATTTTCCATTAAGGGTTATTCTCAATAGAGTAAATAATGAAAAATGAATAATTGTATAAAGGAAATTCTAAAATAAATAAAATTTGTTTATACACACTTAGATGTCAGTAGGCTACTTTAATATGCTGAAATGATTAAGGTATAAACTTGCTTTAGATTTGATGTTTGAATAATAATAGTGTTAAATGAGAAAGAGATATGAAGATAAATGTGTGCATATAATAAGTAGTAGCAATATATGTATATGCATATGAACAATGTCAAATAGCTGTTCAAAGTTAGGAACAGATATCAGAATGAGTAATTGGTCACTATTGAAATATTTTTAATGAAATGTCACTTAGGCACAAGGTTATGTTGCATCAAAAGCATAAGTGTTGTATATATAGAAGAACGTATGCAAGTATAGTTAATAAAGAGCATAGTCCTAATAAAGAAACTGGATTCTAAATATATAAAGTAATCAAGCTATTTCATCTAGCAAGAATCATTACAATAAAGTCATAATCAACGCGTAACCAAATAATTGAATTTCCAATGCTTGAATAGTTTGAGTAGTTATAACTTTCACAAACTAACTTCAAATCTGACAAAACCAAATCCTAATAACCTGAAGTATAATATCTTTGATGTATATGTAAAAATACATTATGTTTGAGTAAGTCTGAACTAAGCCCATGTTAGGCCCTAATGATCGTTTATATGGAAAACATTTCGGATAAAAGCCAAATATCACAAAACTAACTTTAAAACGCTCTTATAGTCGTCCTAGGTTTATACCTAAAAAATGGAGAGATTATCGTATAAGGTGTAATCGCAAACTTAAATCGGAAATCGAACTTTTATCGTATAAAGATAGAAACACTTAAACATTTTCAGTAGCCTATAAAGTATCTCGTCCAAATGAAAAGAACTATGAAAATAGTGTAGAAATACTCTATAAAGTGCATACTACTGTATTTTAAAGAAAGTACTTTGTTATACTATGTTTTACATATAAAATGAACTAGCAACATAACCCTAAATGTTATGTTTTCTGAGTAATAGAAATCACTTAAGCCTTTTCGACAGCTCGTAGAATATCACGTCTAAATGTTAATATTATGAAGATCAGTTTAGAAATGATCTTTAGGATATGTACTACCATAATCTGGAAAAATATTCTTATAACAACTTGGTTTTCATCTTTGTTCTACTAGTACAATAACCCTAAATGTTAATCGTACATTTCACCTCAATAATCCGATTTCTTATAATGTGACCTTTAATACCATATAGGCATTTTCAACAATGAGTATAATGTCTCGTCTAAACACTAAAAGGTGTGAGATCAGCCTAGGAATATTCTACAAAGTATATTCTATCCTTCTCCGAAGAAATAATCTTGTTTCATCGTGTTCTGCATATAAATCTTGTCACCCAAATAACACTAAGTATTATGATTCATGAACTTCATAATATGTATAAGCAAGCTTTGTAATAATGATGAAATCCATAGTTAATATATATATATATTTGTATCATCAGAACCTTCTTAAAAACCATGAATCAACCTAGTATCCTAGCTTAACAAATCAAACATATTTGAAATCACTTTTATGCAAAGTCAATTATGAATTTAGTGCTATTCATTCATAGCTTTGAGCATAATGACTAATGTTTTAATTCTATTAATCCAAATAATTTTAGCATCTATAATTCGAAGTCATAAAAGCAAGAATAGATAATCTATAAAAGAAGCCGTGTTTTGTTCATAATAAAAGCTATTAACTATGTGATTGTGTAATTAACTAAATAATGAGGTCTTGAAATCATATAATTCAAACCCAAAAACATTCCTGTTTTCTGCAGTGAATCTTTATTTGATTTGCTGTCTGTTTTCTTTTTGCCCTTATTGAAGTTTATTATTTGGTTTATTTTCGATTGATCGACGTGTAGAATCCGACGTCCCTTCCTCCGTCGTTGCCTCCGTCAGCCGTGACCTCGTCTTCACCGTAAGCAATGATTAAGCAAGGCAAGCGCCCCTTTGACCATCTTGATCCCAATATTTGATTTGCACTGTGTTTACTAAAATGTTTCATGCATGCGTTTACTTTCTGTAAATTCGCTATTTTGTGGTATTGGTAGATATACCTGTTGTCATATGAAACTCCTTGTTAGTTATGGAAATGTGAACCTTGATAACCTCAGAATAGGGCTAGACATTACTTAATGCCAAATTGGGTATATGCGATCATGTTATCCTTGCTTAGCCATGCTTTAGCTTCTTGTGGGGCAGATGATCATGATTAAAATTGTTTTTGAAATGTTTTATATGGAACCTAATGGTCCTTTTTGGGAAAATGGTTGCTGTTAGTTTGTTAAAAACCCAAAATAAAACTATGGTTTGATGTGGGCGATTATTGGCAATAGCCGATGTGCAGACGGGTTTGCACGTAGTGTAGGGTGGAGCATCGCCCGTGTCGGATTAAGGACCGAGCAATGGGACGGTAGATCCAAGAATTTCGTACAACCATGAGGGCTTGTATGGGCGGGTCTTAGCCTATTAAGTTGTTTAGATGTGGCTTCGCATCTATGGAAGGCGGGAGATTGCACAGGCATTCCTTTCCAGGTCTGCTTGTATGGGTTTCTACATACCAATGCAACGGTGTACGCTTTGCCCTGAACACAGATGTGGTGTTGTGTGTGATAAATGTGGATCCACGGCTTGGGTGAGTGTCTCTGTCTTCAGGGCGAGGGTTAACGTCCCGGGCTGGTGTAAAGCCACGTCTAGATAATGTAACGGCTCTATATGATCTCCTTGCCGACACACCAATGGAAGTGTGTTAATTGTTCTGGCGAAAAGGTTGATCATTCCTTGTGGGTAAAGTGTACACCTCTGCAGAGTGTAAATCTACTCGATTAGCCACGTCCTTGGTCAAGGACACTTGGTGACGTTATTCCATGCTAGAGTCTTTGGTGTTTTCTAAAATGGGTTTGGTCTGAACTTGTTTTAGCAACTGTTGCTTTATGTCGAAGGGATGACATTGATGGATCTTGTGGTTTGGATTATTCGAACTCACGTCATGGAGGA
This sequence comes from Otatea glauca, assembly GCA_036346275.1. Lineage (NCBI taxonomy): Eukaryota > Viridiplantae > Streptophyta > Magnoliopsida > Poales > Poaceae > Otatea > Otatea glauca. The sequence continues at coordinate 23,736,123 of CM070725.1, read as the reverse complement.
CTGTGAGTATTACTTACTGTTGTATATATTTCTTATCAATCAACTTGCTTTTATAAATTCCGTTTGCAAATGATAACTTGTTTTACAATTCAATTTCACTTTATGCAAATTAACTGTATTAGCCTTTCCTTTGAAATGGCCTGCATATATTATAGTTTTTGCTCAAGTCTTGCTGAGTACGTAAAGTACTCACCCTTGCTTAATTATTATTTTTAGGTGGATGAGTTAGCGAGGCTTCGAGTCTCTTTTCGTCGCAGGTTGTGGGATCTTCTTCGTCGTGTTCTATCTGGAGTTTATGCCTTGTCAGTTGCCTGCGGGTCGGATAGGCAAACTACAAGATATTGCTTCTTTTGCTGTTTTATTCTCTGAGTTGTAGCTTTTCCTTTATGTAATAGTTTCCGCTTTAATCTATGTGAGGTATGGTTGTGATTCCAATTGTTGTAAACATGTGAGTGCTAGCTACTGATCCAGGGAATAGCACAGTAATCACATGGAGGTTCATGTTCATCAGAACGGGGTCTCACAGTAAGTGTGTACGATGCAACTAGGTGGCTCATATTTGGTTGAGCGAGGTCCATCTAGTTAATACTTCGTGCACTGGACTATTGGTGGCAGTGAGTATACACTTCAGTGGAGTATGGGTGTCACCTCTAGTCCAACGCACGAGTCTGACTCAATTCATATTTCTGGGTGCCCACAGTCGGAGGTGGCTACGCCTCGGAATTTTCTCAGTAAAACCACTCCTAATATTGTCGAAACTTGAAATAAGCGCTCCCATAAAGATCTTGGCTCTTGCTATTCCTAGTGAACTGATAGAAATAGCTAAAAAGGCAAATTGGTGGAGGAATACCAAGAAAAGCTTTGGAAAGATGTGAGAAAACACTCAAAATCAAAATAATATTTGGGGGAAGGTGGTGCAGCTCGATCTCTTAATGATCTAGCACGTCGTCCAAGAACTCACTCTCAGGAAAGCGAAACCCTAACTTCACCAGAGCTGTGAAAAGGACTAGACGCCCCTCGTGAGGAACTGGCTTCATGTCCTCCCCGCTAGGGTCCCATCGCAGCATTTCGCAAGGAGGGATCATACCTTGACCTTCGAGTTCCTTAATCCTCCCCTCGGTAAGGAGCGACTTGTCCATGGCCAACGGTTTGGGGAAGAAGAAAGGGATTGAAGGCAAAAGCTCAAAACGCGTGAAAGACTCAAGAAACTTACTTATGTGCTCAAGAATGGTATGGGCATGAGAAATCAGAGAGGATTTACCCCCCCCCCTCTTTATATAGCCTAAATTGTGTCAATTTCGGACACCGCTTCGGTTTCCAAGAAAGAGTAAAAATTGCCTTTTTGAATAAATGATAACTAACGCCGCATTGATGTTCTTGAACTTCCTTCAGATCTTCAGCCTTTTCACCTCCTTTCCTTGATCATCCGCCCATCATATTTGATAGAAGAAAATAAAAGGATGGAAGATGAAAGGCTTGAAGAACTAGGAAAAATTTGAAGATAGAGTTCGAAGAAATCATAGATTTTTGTCCTCAAAACTTTAGTTTAGTTATTTAAGCTTCTCACCTCCGTTCCCTAATCATACTCCTCATCACAATTGATGAGGGAAGAAATAAGGACGAGAGATTAAAAGCTAAAATAACTAAGAAAAAGTTTGAAAGTAATCCTTTCTTGATTCAGAAGGAGGCCTTCATCGCCTTTATATACATTACACATTGAAAATGATCAGCGTCTGTTCAGTTACCAAGAAAAGTGCAAATATTTTCCATTTATTAACACTTAAACTAGTCAAATAATTGGTGCATAACCCTATAGAGTCACAGAAGATGAAAAGCCTTGAGTAATAAACTCTTATTTCTTAAGACTTGGGGGGCTAGCTGACGAGGATTAAAAGCCTGTCATTTGTTTGGGCCCTCAATTTATTCATGACTATACTTTGTTAATAGGCCTGCAATACATAAAACCCATAATATATAGAATGAAACCCATCCTTATCCGAATGGTTAGGTCTCTAACCAGTTTAGTCAAGATGGTCAAAACTTTGCTTCATACTGGTCATCGCCGACCAGTGAAATAGTCGCCCCTACTAGCGAATTGGTAAGGGACAAGTGGTTATCCCCGCACATGTCTCCGTGCAGACAGTTGTCTGACAGGTATACATAACCACCCAGAAGATATCTTTGAAAAAGGCACCCTTTAGCTAGAAGACAACGTTTGGTGGGAAGACACCTCTCGGCTACACGACGCCCTTTTAGAGAACAACTGTTGTCTCTTCAACTAGGATAAATAGGGGGCCGATCCACGCTGTTGAAGGCATATGATCACATCTGAAATCCATCATCATCGTTTAACATCCGCAATCAAGCATAGCATAGAAGATTTGACTCAGAATAGTCAATAGACATTTGAAAGCATCCATTCTGTAATCTATATACTCTGCAAGAGCAGCTTGGTTAATAAAGAAGCAATACTTTTCTCCTTATTTTTGTTCACTAGGAGCCTGCATTTATAATTTTGTAAGTTTGATTAAAGGACCCCAGGTCTTGAACATCGACAACGGTAGGTTTAGAGACCCGACAGGCTCAAACTAGTCCATATGTAAATAATATTATATTATATGAATGTGATATGTGTACTGACTGTTAAGTATATATGTTTGTGTTCTATATTGTGAACGAATGTGATGTGTATTGTAAAATGTTTGTGTTCTATATATAATGTGAATGTGATATACATACTATGTGTAATCTGTGATGTTTTTGGTGCATACTATGTGTAATCTACTGTTTTCAGAGCACATCATAATCGGTTGTGAGCTAGAAGCGATTGTGATGTGCACCACATCATAATCGGTTCTCAGCTAGAATCAATTGTGATGACCATTTAACACTATCGGGCGAAAACTGACTGTGATTGCGCCTCCTCATCACTATCTAACGACTTTGTTTCGCCACAAAAACCGACTGTGATGACGAAAAAGAACTGATTGTGATGTACATTCCTGTAGTAGTGTATTATACTCACGAGCATATAAGGGAAGTCCAGGGATGTCTTTTTTTTATTATGGCAGATGGATTCGGATCGCTTAATGGACCTAGATAGTATCTATTTTAGAATTGGATACTACTAGGATGAATACTGTGAGACCCCGTTCCGATGAACAGGAACCTCCATGTGATTACTGTGCTATTCCCTGGATCAGTAGCTAGCACTCACATGTTTACAACAATTGGAATCACAACCACACCACAAATAATTACAGCGGAAACTAATATACAAAGAGAAGCTTACAAAACAGAGGATAGCAGCAAAAGAAGCAACATCTTGTAGTTTGCCCATCCGACCCGCAGGCAACTAACAAGGCATAAACTCCAGATAGAACACGACGAAGAAGATCCCGCAACCCGCGACGAAAGAGACTCGAAGCCTCGCTAACTCATCCACCTAAAATAATAATTAAGCAAGGGTGAGTACTTTACGTACTCAGCAAGACTTGAGCAAAACCTACAATATATGCAGGCCATTACAAGGGAAAGGCTAATACAGTTAATTTGCATAAAGCGAAATTGAATTGTAAAACAAGTTATCATTTGCAAACGGAATTTATAAAAGCAAGTTGATTGATAAGAAGTATATACAACAGTAAGTAATACTCACAGTCCTCCATGACGTGAGTTCGAATAATCCAAACCACAAGGTCCATCAATGTCAGCCCTTCGACATAAAACAACAGTTGCTAAAACAAGTTCAGACCAAAACCTTTTATAAAATACCAAAGACTCTAACATTGGGAGGATCTTCCCCAAGTGCCCATAACCGCGGGCGCGACTAATCGATTAGATCTTACACTCTGCAGAGGTGTACACTTTACCCACAAGGAATGATCAACCTTTTCGCCAGAACAATTAACACACTTCCTTTGGTGTGTCGGCAAGGAGATCATACAGAGCCGTTACATTATCTAGACGTGGCTTTACACCAGCCCGGGACGTTAACCCTCGCCCTGAAAACAGAGACACTCACCCAAGCCGTGGATCCACATTTATCACACACAACACCACATCTCTGTCCAGGGCAAGGCGTACACCGTTGCATTGGTATGTAGAAACCCCTACAGACAACCTGACCGGAATGCCTGTGCAATCTCCCGCCTTCCTTAGATGCAAAGCCACATCTGAATAACTTAATAGGCTAAGACTGTCCCATACCAGCCCTCGTGGTTGAACGAAAAAACATGGATCTACAACATCCCATTGCTCGGTCCTTAATCTGACACGGGCGATACTCCACCCTACACTACGTGCAAACCCGTCTGCACATCCGGCTATTGCCAATAATCGCCCGCATCAAACCATAGTTTTATTTTGGGTTTTTAATCAAACTACCAGCAACCATTTTCCCACAAAGGACCATTCAGGTTCCATATAAAACATTTCAGGAAACAATTTTAATCATGATCATCTGTCCCACAAAAAGCTAAAGCATGACTAAGCAGGTTTAACATGATCGCATATACCCAATTTGGCATTAAGTAATGTCTAGCCCTATTCTGAGGTTATCAAGGTTCACATGTGCATAATTATCAAGGAGTTTCATGAGACAACAGGTATATCTACCAGTACCACAAAATAGCGAATTTACTGAAAGTAAACGCATGCATGAAACATTTTAGTAAACACAGTGCAAATCAAATACTGGGATCAAGATGGTCAAAGGGGCGCTTGCCTTGCTTAATCATTGCTTACGGTGAAGACGAGGTTGCAAAAGATGAAGTCGACGACGAAAACGGCACATCGGGTTCTACACGTCGTTCAACGGAAATAAAGCAAATAACAAGCTTTAATAAGGGCAAAAAGAAAACAGACAGCAAACCAAATAAAGATTCACTGCAGAAAATAGGAATGCTTTAGGGTTGAATTAGATGATTTCATATCGTGCTTAGTTGATTAAATAACCATATTGTTATTAGCTTTTAACATTAAGCATTAAACAGCTTCTTTTATAGCTTATCTATTCTTGAATTACGAATTCAAGAGGCTAAAATTATGAATTCTTGTATTTATAACTTTGAATTATAGATGCTAAAATTATTTGGATTAATAAAATTAAGACATTAAATCATTATGCTAAAAGATATGAATGAATAGCACTTAACCCCTAATTGATTAAGCATAACAAGAGGTTTTGAATATGTTAGATTTGCTAGGATAGGTTACTGGATTTAGTTACGGTTTTTAAGAAGGTTCTGGTGATACAAATATATTAGTTATAGATTTCTTTATTTCAAGGCTCACTTATTCCGATTACGGTAAGGTTCACCGAACATAAAACTAAGGGTTATTCGACTACTAAAGTTTATATGCAAAATATGACGAAATAAGTTTATTTCTTCGAAAAATGGATAGCATATACTTTAAAGAACATATCTAGGCTGATTTCATACATTTTGGTGTTTAGACGAGACATTATATTCATGGCTGAAAACGCTTATGTGATATTAAGGACTATAACAACTGTAATTTTCAAGAGTATTTGACTAGCAAGATTTAATTGAAACAAAAGTTGTGAATAAAATATTTTTCTAGAATATGGTAGACCATATTCTAAATATCATTTCTAAACTAATTTCCATAATACTTGCATTTAGACGAGAGGTTCTATAGGTTGACGAAAACGCTTGATAGCTCAATTTACTACTCGTTAAGGGTTCGATTTTTGATATAAGGTTGCGATTACACCAACTAGGATAATCTACTTATTTTTCAGGCATTGACAGGTTATGATATTAGAAGTGATTTAAAGTTGGTTTCACGACAAATGGCCTTTATCCGCGATGCTTTTCCTATAAACGATCATTAGGGTCTAATATTATTTTATTTCAACCTAACACTAACATAAGATATTTTTGCTTAAACAGCAAGGGTACTATTTTTCGAGGTTATTAGATTTGGTTTCATCAGATTCAGAGTTTATTCGCGAAAGTTACAACTATTCCAATTATGCAAGTAGTTACTTTTTGACTATTAATCATTTACTGTTTTATGTAGTAAACTTTAAACATTATTTTACATCTGGAATCTTTGTACCGCTAGGAATACAGCAAAACTGTTTTGGTGATCTTTTGAATTCAATTGATCTCTATATTGACTATTTGATTCTATATGCATATGCATATACATTTCATACTCAGATTATTTGATATTTATTACAGATAGTTCAAATCCAATTTATTTCTTAATTATTTTGGCAAACTCAGGTATCCTACTGCCACACTAATATTTAGAAACCAAACTTTACTTATTCCATATTTCTTTTATTCAAATTATGTATATTTGAATTTCTAGCTCATTGTATACAATCTTTAATAGAAAGCAGTTCAAACAATAATGAAATTTAAATATTTTTATATATATTTGAACTTCTGTAAGTACAAGGATTCCACTAAAATTAGTTTCATTCAATCCTAAGTTTGTTTACAACATTTTAATATGTAGCACTTCTTTAAGTCTTTTATTCAAATTTGAATTTCAAATTTATCCAGTGAACATTTTCAAAATGTTATTGCATATTCTGAAACTAATTGATTTTACATGAATATAGAAATTGATTTCACTCAGATTGGAGCTATAATGCAAAATCTACAAGCATTTGATTTGGCTCGGTTTTGTAAAATGAACTGAAATCTAGAAATACGTTTTCAAGTTTGGAAAGCGCCTTTTACCGGTTTGAACTGGAAAGGCTTGCTCTGGCTGACATGCTGGGCCCACGGCGCAGTGAGACAGAACAGAGGTCCGGCTATGGCAGCTCGCCGGCGACGAAGGAGCGGCGAAGGGTCTCGGCCGATGGCACCTAGAGCACCAGCTCGACGACGCGCACTCGATGGCGGGGTTGGTTTTCACCGGAGATGGCTGGAGTGAGCTGCCACCGAGAGGAGGGCGGCGGCAATGGTGGAGCTCACCGGAGAAGAAGAAGGGGTAAGTCTCCGGCCGAATCGGTAGCAATGTGAGCATCAGTGAGGCTAGGGCGTACCGTTTTGGGGGTCGATTTGTTCGGAGAAGTGACGAGTTGGGCCGTCACCGTGAGGTCTGCGGCGGAGGTAGGTGCGGCTCGTCGGGGAAGAAATAGAAGGGAGCTCCGGGTGAATCGGTAGCATTTTAAGCATCCATGGGGTCAGGGCATTCCATTTTGGTAGTTGGACGGGCCGGAGAAGCGACGGGCTGAGCTGCCACCGGACGCCGGAGCCGAGGAAGAAAGGCACACGGTGCGGCGGAGCTGCGGGCAAGAAAAGCAGAAAGGAGCGAGTGGGATGAGCTCAGCAGTTCATGGAGAAGCTGAAGGTTCATGAGATTGAACTACTACTCACCGGTTTTGCTTGATCTTCCTTGTTCTTCTTTGCTTGCTCGCTTCTCTGGAATGAGCTAAGCTCATGTGAAGGAATGGATGAAAGTTTGAGCTTTGCTGTGAGAATGAAGCAAATGGCTGGGCTGGGCGTGGGATTCACTGACTTACAAGGTTTAAGGCTGGCTGGATTTTGGTAGAAAGCTCTGGATGAGGTGAGGTGTCCCAAAGGCATAGTAGACAAGATGGCTACAGGCATGGGCGTCCAAATGGCCACAAACTGAGCTGGAAAATTTCGAAACTTTTTGACCATGGTCTACTAGGAGTGCTTAGCTTCCAGTAAAATTTTGAGGTTAAAATACCGCATGGTTAATTAATTAAAATTCTGAAACTGAGCACTGCTCAGAATTTGGATTTCGGATTTCGATTTAATTAAAGGTGAAAACATTATTATTTATTTTTCAAACTTTTTTTTGGTCGTTTGTATTTGGTTAATAATGTCTCTATAAAAATTGCAAGTCAAAATATTAGGTAATTATTTTATAAAAATTCTGACATGCTGATTTACAGATTTCCAATGCTTCAGTTTTTTAATTTTTAAAAGGCTTAGATGACATGATAAATTTCTACAAATTTTACCAGAGGTAAATACTGTATTGTGGGAGTCATGGTAAATTTTTCAGTTGTAGATGATTTTCGAAATTTTTATAATAAATCTGTCCATGCACTGTTTGGAGGTCAAAGAGATGTCTTTTCATTTGTTTAATCACTATGCTATGCATTAAGACTCTTGTACCAGCTAAATGATTTTAAATAAGTAAAGTTTTCAAGATTTTACTTTTACCTTTTATCTTCTTACCATTTTACCTTTTTACCATTTCCATTCTTTAATTTCATTTGTTGGATTTTTCATACAAAGCATAAATCCAAGGAAATTCAGATAAGACCCAATAAATCCAATAAAGCTCATAAAAAATATTTTCAAATTTAAAATATTTATTTTTATATTATTTTATTTTTTTATTTTTTTTGGGATGTTACAAATACCTAGTTTGGATCTATAGTAGGCAAGCCGATGGTCCTCTGAGGATGTTGAAAGATGAAGATTGGAGTTGCAGGAAAATGATCATGCAAGCCGATGGCAGAAGACTTGAGAGTCAAGAGCCGTGAAAATGACGAAAGTGAATGGTGGTATTTATTGGGGGCTAAACCCAGTGGCATTGGTAGGTAATTTCTTTGAACTTTTTGGAACAATTATGAAGAAAGATGGTACATTCACACGATTTACGGCGTAATAAATGGAGCAGTTACCAAAGACGTTGGAGAAAATTAATTTATAGATAAACCGATGAAAAGATTTTTGGAAGATAACATGTTTTCCCCCAAAAATAGGGGTATATGTTTGCATCAGAATACGGCATGGTGTAACTAATTTGTCAGGCTAAGGATAAAATTGGATATTTCTTGCTGATATCAGTTTAAAAAGGGAAAAGTTAAGTGGAAGTTGGAATTCTAGCCGATAATTATTCAAAGATGGAATTTTTATCTACGAGGAGGAGGCCAATATAGTTTATGGTTTGTGGAGGGTAGAAGGACACAATCGGCCTATATGCTATGAAAGAGGACCTGAGGCAAGCAGAAAAAAAAGAAAACAATCAATCAAACAACCCACATCCACTTTTTTTTGCTTTCCGTCGACTAGGAGTAGCTCTTGTAATTTAGACTCTGTAATTCCGTTCTTGATCAATAAAGTTGTGCATCGCCGATTGTTGATCATCTTCGATTGCGCCAATCTACCCAGATTTGCTTTTCTCCGATCTTGTTGCGCATCGTCTTTTTTTGGGAAAATCTGCTTTTATCAAAACCATCTAATCTGTTTTTTATCAAAACCATCTAATCAGCTTTAACAAGTTGTTTACACTTATCGTTACGTGTGATTTAATCAGCTAAATAGCTATTTAGATCAGATTATTATTGGAAAACTTAATTGGCTATTATAGCTGTTAGATTATAATTTTCATGCCAATTGCAGGATCAAATCGGTTGGCACACCTCGAACCTCTTAAACCCGGTGTTTGCATGTGTTTGAGCCAGTCAAATCCTTCATTATATTTTCGGTGCCAACACATCCTATCTGCAATACTTGAATAATTAATTATTACTTGTGGTGAAAAAAATAAAAATTAATAATTACATTAGATAAGTCATGGGAACTATGTTTTGCATATATTACAGCTCTTGAACGAAGACTTGTCTTCTCTCTGTACTGTGACTGGAATGAAGACTAGTCTGGTGTTACTTGTGTACTGCAAAATTAAATGCAGCAAGGGTCGTACATATCTGGCCTAGCGTGATCTGCGCGGTAAGGTTAGATAATTGGAAATTGCCTAGTAATATCAGCGGGATCAGTGTGTTGTACGACTTTGTATTGTTTAGAAAATAGATAGGCATGTGTAATTATTCAACAATGAAAATGACTACCGATGATATTAATTAATTAATTAATTATGAGAGAATACTTCTATACTACTTGAACTTCTATTCAACAGACGGTCCATCTTCCCCTTGGCCATCCAAGCAGGCAGCCATCACTACTGCTCCATCTTCCCCTTGGCTAGCTACCATTTAACACAGCGGCTAGCTGTCTGCACGCTCCTCTCGTCCTACCGGCAGACTGCCTGTCCATCTGCCGGAACCTCTGACTTTCTACTACAAAGTATATTACTTTCAAAATACGATTTGAACATTCAATTTTTGAATATTTTGATTTCCAATACGTTTTTGAAGACTTGAAGCAACTTTCAACTTAAAAAATCTAAAGAACATTGAACCAGGACTTGATACAACTTCCAATTAGATATGTAGCTTTCAACTCAAATTAAAAGAAAATCAACTTTTAATCGTGATTTGAAATGACTATAAACTAAAAAATATTTGGCTTTCAGCTTAAATTTGAGGAAGAAAATTCAACGACTAACATGGATTTGAAGGAACTTTATAGGACGAACTCCAATTCGAATTTGGCTTCGGTACTAAGAAATTGGTAGCTACCGACACTGGCTAGCTAGGTATCTACTCGACGCACGCGGCATCTACGGTTTCAGGAAAGTTTTCATGGAGCACGCGAAGAAAAAGGGGAAAAGGAGGAAAGGTAAGATCGAGGGTAACTGGTGACGACTGACGAGCACCGTGGTGAGACGACGACAGCGACAAGCCGGCCAGGGTTCTTGCTGCTCATAGAGAAGTGAAGCGATGGGTACCTGAGAATTCTTTCTCATCAAGTAGCAAATGGAATGGGATGGCAGGGACATCTCGATGTAGCAGACACCTACTTAATTTTTTACCACATGCGCAGTGGCTGAGATTCACTTCTGTGAGGATATAACCGCTCGCGATGCTGTGCACTGGATACCTATACAGAGATATTTGTTAGATATCAAATCCACAAAAGGAATGTGTTAACTAAACATGATCTGATAGAGATAAAGAGTCAGTTTGTTATTGTATTTAGTCTTCAGGAGTTTCAGTCGTCAGTTGTTAGGAGTCTTCAGTTTTTTTTGTTTTGTCGTTGTCGGACGGCAAACTGTTCGTAACTAACTCGAGTAGTTTGGTTTCTGTACAGAGTTGATTCGGTTGTTGTGATCTGGTAGTTGTGATTGCTATCCAGATATAACTGTAATCTTTAGATTATATAAGTAAAGGAGAGAACACACGAAAAGCTACGCAGGATTGGCAGCACAAACGTTTTTAATCTCGTCTGTGTTTTCTCTGTGTTTTTCATCTCGGTTTTCTGAAGAACGCTGGAGAGCAGAGAGTACTCTCGGTTTAGCTCTGCCAAATTGCTGAACTTCTGAGTTTTCAGCTTCAGAGCTTCTAACAGAATGTTGGAGATTTTCTAAAAAAACTGGAAGAGGAAACTAAATGAAAATTAGTTTTGTTTTGAGGGAGAAGTGTAGTCCTGTTTATTACAGATGATGTTCTCATTTACTAGTAATTTGCTTTAATTGCCGTGTAATGTGCAAGCCTTAGCCTAATACTTCTTAAATATTATATAAAAATAAAAATAAATTATTCGAGAGTAGAAATGTTATATCTTGCTTCTTATTATCAAGTTATGAAAACGTTAGGATATCTTTGTGGAATCACAATTCAATACTTTAACCATAATGGAATGTAAGTTAATTATTGAAAAATGACTCCTGCACTACTACAGAAAGGCCTATATCAAACGCCTCATCAAAGACAGTTTTTACAAACCATCTGTATTAAAGTTAATCACAGACGGTTTTACACCACGCTTGTCAAAATCTATATGATGTGCTAAGAACCGTTTGTATCACAGATGGTTCTTAGATAGAACCATCATGATATTGGCTTATTACAGACGATTATTTAATATAAGCGTCTGTGATGATACTCCCTTAGTATATAACTAGGTCCTTCGCACAGATCGTTCTATTACCAACTCCAGCGCTCAAAACCTTAGCCGACACTTCGTCTCCAGCCGCGACGCCTGCCCCCAACCTCGCCGACGCCCCTAGCCTCGGCACTTCCCTAGCGGGCATCTCCCCCTGCATTGTCTCCCCCCGCGGCACCTCCTACCACCGGTCCCAATCACCGCCTCGCCATTTAGGCCAAGGTCAATTTCTCTTTCTCTGAGGCGTCACCCCGCGAGGTACCTACCAATCCCACGTAAAATCCTAGCATACCTTCTTTAATTTCGCCAAGATATTCGGCCATGGATTGGTGTTCCGGCCCCCTGTCTATCGAGTCTAAGAACCCTAGCTGTGAAGTTCTTATGCTAACGTGCTTACTGAAAGCAGCAAGTTATGTGCATTCCGTGTATCTTGTTGTTTGAAGGAGAAGCATTGTTATGTGCACACATCTATATGCGTCGATCACTCGCAGAAAAACAAAAGGGCTTTCAATATTTGATGTGCACCTGTGTATATGTTTCCAACATACATATATGCACATAATTAAAAGCGTAATTAGCCTAAAATTCCACTGACTTGGCATGCAGGATTGTAGTAACACTGTCGCAGATTAAAAGCACTTTCAATTAGATTATCTGGTATATAACTCTTGGTTAAATATGGGATCACTTGCTGCAAGAGGGTCTTAATGAACATAATGAGACAGTTAGATGGAACAACATCATGTATCAATTCAACTAGTGTAGCTGGCGGCTTGTGAGAACTACCAATGTCGATGGGATTTCATTCTCTGAAGAGTATATATATATGTTCTAGTCATACGGATTTATTTTTTATTTTGTCCAGATTGTAAAGTCAATGATGCATGCATGAAATGTGGTGTCATTCTCTGAAGAGTATATATGCTCGTTTATTGTTATAAGTATTACTTGTCATCTAGTAAAAAATTCAAATTAAAGATTTTCTATAATGCTAGCCAGAATGCTACCATATCTTCATAGAGGTACAATATCACTACTGGAGGCCCCTACTGTGTATAATTATATAAGAAAGCTCTCTTTATTCCTATATATATGTGTGGTAAAATAGATGATATAGAAAAGCTGTTAGAAGCTAAACAAAAACTTGAGGTGGAGATTGAATAACTGAATGGGAAATCTAAGATAACAGAAAAGATTTATGAGATGAAACAAGAACTGAAAGACATAGATGATCGCTTACAAGATATTGAATCCCTTAACATGGCACTCATCAGTAAGGACCGCAGGGCGAATGCAGAGCTAGAAGAAGCCAAAGCTGAGCTTATAGAGGTAATATAAAGGTTTCTAGTACTGAATTTGATGTTGTAAGAAGCCAAAGATATTGAATCCCTTTTCACAGTAACATGATCGCTTTTATTTTGTAGGGATTAAGAGATATGACTACTGAAGATCAATCAGTTATTGGTGTCAAACATATCGGCACTGTACTGGAGTTGTGGAACTTTAGACAGAACCGAGAAGCCTTTGTTGCGGAAGCTATAGCAAATATGACAGAAGACATGAAAAAAACTTAAGGTTTTCTTGTCTTGAAGTATGAAATAAAGTGATTTCTCAATGTACACTTATTGATATTTGTGTTATATATCATATTTTGTTAATGTATTGTCACCTAAACTATCAAATATTTCGGTATCATATTTGTGGTAAGGTCTTCCTTTCTTGAACAATGAAATAATGTTTTTTCCTACCTTTCTAGGCAGAACTTCCATGATTAGTATCTGTTGTTCGAAATTTTATTCTTCTTAGATATTTATGTAACGACATTTATAAGACACAATCAGCTATAGATTTTGCAATTGAATATCAAAATATCCTAGATGCATTGAGGCAACAGCTTGTCTGATGAGGTGTTATAATATGAATATTTGTAGCACTTTTATCTCCTTTTTATTCTAATGTTGATGGATTATAACACAAAATCCAATTTCATGACCAGTTCGTCCTGAAAGTTATCATGATATGATTTATTTTTCATTTCATCCTCATCCCCGAATAAGAATACCATATGTAGCTGGTATTCTCATTCGGGGATGAGGATGAAATGAAAAATAAATCAGGGCATTACAACTTTCAGGACGAACTGTTCATGAAATTAGATTTTGCGTTGGAATCCATCAACATTAGAATAAGAAAGGTAATGAAAGAGCTACCAATATTCATATTTTAAGACCTCATCAGACAAGCTGTTGCCTCCATGCATCTAGAATGTTTTGATATTCAATTGTAAACACTACACTGGAAAAGGTCATCAGTGGCGGTTCATAACTGCCGTCAGTGGCGGTTATTGAACCGCCACACATATAGTGCCACGGTTTTCTAACCGCCACAGATAAGTGTTATCTGTGACGGTTCTACACACTAACCGCCACAGATAACAATACTATCTGTGGCGGTTCTATCCACCAACCGCCACAGATAACTACACTATCTGTGACGGTTCTTTCCTACAACCGCCACAGATAACTATATTATCTGTCGCGGTTCTATACACCAACCGCCACAGAAAACTATATTATCGTGGCGGTTCTATCCACCAATCGCCACAGATAGTACCTGACCAAAAAATAAAAAATCGCATTTTGGGCTAGCCTCGTGTCTTTGCTAGCCATGCCCTCTCAAACATATAATACATAAATCACAGATTTTGCATATACACAGTTACAATGTACAACAATCACAGATTTCGCATATACACAACTACAATATAATACATCAATCACAATTGCAATTTTGCATATACACAATTATAATGTACAACAATCACAGATTTCGCATATACACAACTACAATATAATACATCAATCACAATTACATATAATACATCAATCACAATTACAATCACAGATTTTGCATATACACAATTACAATATACACAATTACAATGTACAATTAAAGTGTCTCATGCATGAGGCACTCGATCATGGTGATGGTGTAGGGCATGCCTCCCGCTGGACCTGCTCCCTTCTCCAGTTCAGTATCTTTGCATCAATATTTCTCAGAGTATGTAAATGAAGTCATTATATATCATACTATGGAAAGCTACATAGATCACTTTAGTTGTATCACAAATCTAGCCGATCCATTGCCGTCTTATTCCATGTGAATGCCGTGGCATCCTTCAGATGTTGTACATGCATTAGCTAGTTTATACTCCCTCTATTTTTGAATATGTGACATTCTATTTTTCAATTTTTATTCCTAAATACATATCATTCTACAATTTTGATCCTACTTTTTACTATTTTTCCTTCTATAATCTCCATTTAGCTATTTTTAATGGCATTTACTATCATACATTAGAGTAAAACACACCATCTAAAAATATAAGGACCATGTAATCAAATCTCTTATGAATGGACGGTAAAGATGCAAAAGGAAACTTCGGCAACTAAATCAAGCAATCAAATAAACCTGCTGTAATGGTGCAGTTTTGGGGCTGAGCTCTTTCCATATTCATCCATCACCCACGTCTATAAAAAGCTCTACTAGCCATCATGAAAGGGCACGGAGAAAAGCAATAGAGGGAGAGCTCCTCGTATAGAGCGCACGCACACACACACACCACCCATCAACACACACACGCACGGGAGAAGGGCAACAACACAAGCGCAGATCAATCACAACTTCTTAAATGAAATGACAGAAATTAGAACATGTGCAAGCCATGCCATCCAATACTAAACTTGACATTCAAGGAAACATCAATTTACACCACCGTAAGAAAAAAATTAACTAGTTTTGTGAACTATAAGCCTACGAGTCTTCATTGTTGGTAGGGGCCTCAGGAGGTGGCAGATGAGTATGGAAGACTTCATCGTTATTATCTCGGTCATGAAACTCGCCGTTCTTGTTGAGTACTTCCTTCATGATGAAGTAGGCGAGCTGTCCCTGAATGCCTTGGATTTCATTTGGAACCAGTCCTCCGTAGGCAACTTCAAACGCTATAGATAGAAAAGTTTGTCTTAAGAGCTTATATAGAGAATGAGATGTGCAAATCAATGTGTGATGTTAGCGTGACAAACCTCTACGTCATTGTTTACTATTGTAGAGCCTAAGATTTCGCGCATGTATTGGCACACAAAGCACGCACATAAATTTGTTCTGGCGGCCGCTTGTGGCAATCGCAAAAATTGAATAAACTTATACGACATTGAAGGAGTTATTGACTACGAGGTGCGATATAGGAAAATTGTTTTTGTGCGCACTGAAATTTAGTACGGATTGTCGATGATTTATGGAAAGGACGGTGTCTCGAGCACTTTTACAATATGCTTTGAAGGCCCTATTCACTAGACTTGTCATATCTTTGTAGTCTTTTGGATCTTTGTCCCGCGGGTCCAAGATCAGCATCTTGCTTTTATCTGGAGTAATTACTACGAGAATCTAGTGGAAACTACATACACATGTATGATGCCGTAGTCATTAGTCCTAACCTGAGCAAAGAACGAGATCAACAAGTAGTTGAACTAGCTAGTGAGCCACTTACTTGAAATTGTATGGTAAAAGTATGAACTCCTTGTCTTGGAGTTTGATGAGAGCGTTATATACGTAATCCTCGACCTCCTTTGGTACTCTTTTGATTTTCGGCTAGCAAACCGTTCCCGAATCGAGGAACGCCACTGGCCCTTTGGTTCTTTTTAGTTCGATCAACTCGTATCTACATAACAAATGATTTAGACATCACATTTATCGGTATTACATGAATGTAGACAATAATTTTTATATTGGACACTTACAGTGACCAGCATCTCATAAGAGACACGTCGAGGGCATCTTGATAGTACATGTTGTGCAACTCGCTGAATTCTATCATGAAGTAGCCAATCCCCTCATGGTGGAAATGTTCCTCTCTGAAAATGGCAGTGATCACCTTCGGGAGTACATGTTGGTTCGATCACTCCATATACCATTCATGTAATCGCCTTAGCTGCACTTTTAGACTATCAAGCTTTGAAGGGGTGACAAACGGCTTCCCCATTTCGTATTTCAGTCTTTCTTCAGCAGCTTGTCCTTTGGAGACCGCTTTACCCTTACTTTTCTCGCACACAACATCATACTCTGTTCTGGCTTCGCCTAACCTCGCTGATATGGCTTGTCTATTCTGCCATGCCTTCAGAGGATGGTTTTTAAGTCGGTCAACTGAAGTTGTCGCACTAACTTTTGGACGCTGATGTGTTGGTGACGACTGTGCGAGGTTTATCAGAGGACAGTGGCGGTGTTCACTGCAGAGAGGCCGCGGGTTCACCGCAGAAAGGTGGCGAGGTCACCTCGGGAGGGGTCGCGTGTTCACCTCAGGAGGAACAGGCACTTCATGATGGTCCAAGTTGATGTCACCTTTGCGCCACTGGATGAATGAGTGGACGGCACTTCCTAGAGTTGTAACCTCATCGTTCGGGGGCATTTCTAGCCTGAGGTTGGCAAACTGGGGATTAACCGTGTCCACCTGGACCTTTGCATATCCGGCGCTATCGCAGAGTTATGCAATACACCTCCTTCTTGGTATGGGTACGCTATGCCTGTACCAACCTGAATGAATATGTTCATGACGGCCAAAGTGAGCTGGCACGGTGTGGGGTCATGTATGTCGTCCACAGGATAATGACTCATATCCTGTTCTACAAGTGGGGCGGATGCGCAACTGCTGCGACGATTCGGAAGGCTGGTCGTAACAATGTTCTCGGTTTGCGACTGGCTCATGGCTTGTTGTACTTGTCATTGTACTTGTTGTTCTATTGTGCCTTGTAATTCTCGAAGCATCTTTTCCTTCATCATTTCTATTTCGGCAAACGCTTCTCTAGCTCTCTTTCGACTCTTGTAAGTGTGAAGGTGCTCGGGAATCTCGCCTTCCACGGAATCTTAACCCGACACCTCGTGTCCGTCCGTGATGCTCCTTGTTTCCCAGGGCACGTGTTAGTTCGTCGTTCTCCCTATCTGGTTGGAATGTTCCTTGGGAAGACTCGACGTACAGCTCCTGGACCCTTTGCGACATTGCTTCGTCATCGCTATTTCTGAAGGATAAGCCCCCACCAGACGTGACACTTGCCCTCGCTAGCACATAGTGCTTGACTCGGTCTGGTAGTCCGGCCAATTGACTTGTACCAGTCGACTGTAATGATTCTGCTTCCTGCCTCTCCTATTGAGGGATTTTACCAGCGTACCCACCCGTACCAAGTCTGTGTGGATGGATGTTCCTTCTTCCGATGTTTATGTGATCCTCGCTGGACTTCTTTGCTGCTTCACTTTGCTTCATCGACACGAAATCATCCCAATATAGTTCTAAGTTTGGGCAGTCCCCGATGGCCGATCGGTTTTTCTTCACATAAGTAGTATTCAGCCTGGCCTTGAAATTCCTCCATACCGCATCCATGGTCATCAACGCATCCCGACGCACGCGGTGTTCATCTTCTTCGGGGAATTAGAAGGTTTGTTTGAGCTTCGTCCATAGATCCGTTTTGATGGTCTCGGGCACTTTGTGCCAATCCAAAAAGGTGATTGGCACTCTCTCCCTTGTGATATACCCACAGGTTGTTCTGTACTTTGCTACGAACTTTGGCGGTGCAATAGGGGCCCCAGCTTCTGATACCTCTGAGATGGTATACCGGCCTTCGGGCTTCTTATTTCTTCCTCGGCCACGAGGTCTTGCCACGGTATGTCAAAGATCGGCGGCAACAAATGATGGTTGGGTGGAGGTTAAGGAACCTGCTAGGGCTAGGGCTCGGGCTCGGGGTGGATTGCTCCTCCATATCACCCTTGGATGTGCGAACTGAAAAAGGTAAAGTATGGAACCATTAGAATTTGGCGGTCATTTGGGTTAAGTGCGGAAGTTTAACTCTGAAAACTGAAAGAGGTAAAGTATGGAAATCTATTTTTTCAATTCATATTTCTGTAAATTCTTACATGCCATGTTTAGATACGCTGGGATGTGCGAACTATGTTGGTGGAAAAGTTGTGCATATGCACCTTTACGACGATGTTCTTCCTAGATAACGTTGGAAAAAAGCCTAGCACTGACCTTTTTCTATCTAACACAAGAATTTTCCCTTATACTGATAGCCAATTAGTATTTGTAAGTATGCAAAACCGTAATATATATGATGATACTCCCTCGAGTCACAAATATATAATGATGATACTCCCTCCAGTCACAAATATATAATGATACCAATTGATGACTGCTTTATTTGATGGGTACAAATAATTAAGTACTTGTGTTTGCCAGATCTGGATGGATGGATGCTTAACTTAATTTGGATTTCATAGCATTTTGAGTGTTTGTGTGTTGTGTTTGAGGTAATGAACTAAGAGAGAGAATAAAGATGGCTAACAAAAAGAGCCTCTACTGATAGCCAATTAGTATTGGTAAGTATGCAAAACCGTAAGCAAGTAATCCAGAATATAAATTACCACTTAACAGAAGTAGATTTATTCCTAAGCAGGACTAAGTCAAATTTGTTGCTAAGTATGCAAAATAGTAAGCAATTTATTCTTAAGCAACACAAAGTCAAATGTAGCACAAGCAACAGCATAACTACACAACTATCACACTACTATTTCTAATTTGATACTTGTTTATTGACAGATTATGTGGAGGAATATGATATGGTTTTCCAAGATTTTAATGGTCTAAAGAAGACACTAGTCAACATAAGCAAATTTAGGACCTTGATTATATTAAATTATCCATCTGGATGTTTAACTATAACGAACCTGATGTTAAAAGGAAATCAAGGTAGTCAACTTAAAAGTCAGATGGAATTAATATCAAGGCAATCAACTTAAAAGTAAATAGTGGCAATGAAAATGTTTTAACCTTGGAGCAATAAGCCAACAATCAGATTCCTAATCTCTCGCTACTAACACAAACAGTGTTCTCACTACTCTTATAAATTTTCAGAATATTAAGCTTATCAAGAAAAATGCATATGTATAATTACAACAAAAGATTAGAAAGTTGAGTAAACAATTACGCTTATACTTTACGAATGAATGGATTTTGCTCATGTGCATACATGAGAAAATTAAAGATCTGCCTTGAATGCAAGAATACACAAGATTTCCTTTTCTTTCTAGCTAACCTATTTAAAAATAGCTAACCTATTTAAAAATTAACCTATTTAAAATTAAAGACTGCATCAATGCAAGAATACACAAATATTTATTGTAGTGGAACAATAATTCGATCAAGATAAGCATATAAGTCTCATTGTTAGCAGGACCTTGTAAAGTGCAATTCAAGTATCGATCCATTTCATTGCCTCTCGAAAATAACAAGTAATGCAATCGAGTTGTAACACCTAAAGGCTAGCCTATAGGAATATTGCTATGAATATTGCCATTTCAGAGCCCTCTTTGTTTGGAACCTTGTATAGAACCTTACTATGTGCTCTACTTTTGTAGTAAGTTGGGGCCTTTAATTTAGTTCTATACAAAAATGGCAAAAGCAAAAGAATCATTCATGCACTCACTCGGCTGTCATGAATCATATGTCCGTAGTTCTATACAAAAATGGCAAAAGCAAAAGAAGTTAAACTGAGATTGACCACATTTCGTTGGCCCGCTACAAGCCTACAATAGCTATTGCAAGATGAGCACTAGCAAAACACAATCAACATGGCCAAATATTGGCCAACATCTATAAAGTTACGACTACAAACCAAACAAGCGGCGGGGTCGGGCGGAGTCGAGGCGTGGCGGCGCCCCGGCGGCATCGGGGCGTCGTCGGGCGGAGTAGGGGCGGCGTTGGGGTGGCGTCCGGGCGGAGTAGGAACGGCGTCGCGGGCGAGCGTCGAGCACGGGCGCAGGCGTCGGGTGGCGTCGGGCTCGGTGAGAAGAGTGAAGCGGCGGGAGTTTGTGAGAAGAGTGAAGCGGCGGGAGTCTAAGGGTTTAGGGCAACGGTGCGAAAAGCAACATTTCATATGTGGGTTATCTGTGGCGGCTCTTAACAAGAACCGCCACTGATACTATCTGTGGCGGTTCTTTATACGAACCGCCACTTATACATTAATCTGTGGTGGTTCTTAATAAGAACCGCCACTGATACATATATTATCTGTGGAGGTTCTTTATACGAACCGCCACTGATAAATGTATCTGTGGCGGTTCTTCACAAGAACAGCCACTGAAACATATATTATCTGTGGCGGTTCTTTGTACTAACCGCCACTGATAAGTATATCAGTGGCGGTTCTTTTGAAGAACCGCCACTGATAAAATTATCCTAACGTAATTCTAATACAGTAATATACCTTACATAATCCTAATATATTAATGACCTTATATAATCCTAATAAATTTTATATACCCTATGTAATCCTACTAAATATTACATACCCTATATAATCCTAATATAGTAATGACCCTACATAATCCTAATGTATTAATGACCTTATATAATCCTAATAAATATTATATACCCTATATAGTACTAATATATTAATAACCCTATATAATCCTAATATAGTAATATACCCTATATAATACTAATATATTAATGACCCTATATAATCCTAATATATTAATGACCCTATAATCCTAATACAGTATTGACAATATATAATTCTAATATAGTACTATACCCTATGTAATCCAAATATATTAATGACCCACATTTCCATTACTCCACACAAATGCATAACACCATATTTCCATTACTCCATACAAATTCATATTGTTTACATCACATTGCCATTACTCGTATATAGCTAATTATTTCTTTCACAATTTGCCCTTCTTCATGATCGTCGCGATGATAGGTAGCTTCCTGAGTGGTTTCTTCCTCGAGCCTGATGTTGCCATCTACGAAAGGAGGCAACTCGTCAAACTGGTTGTACTCATCCTCATCCACGACATTCTCAACTCCGACGATCCTTCTTTTTCCCTGAAGAACTACATGCCGCTTCTTATCTGCCGGGTCGATTACATAGAAGACTTGTGCTACTTGCTTCGCAAGTACGAATGGTTAAATCCATCAGATCCGACATGTTCGATGTCCAAAGTAGTGAAGCCGCATTTGTTCACCTTGACACCCTTTGGGAGTTGTACCCAACGACACCGAAACATCGGGATCTTAAAAATACAATAGTCGAGCTCCCAAATCTCTTCTATGAACCCATAGAAGCTAGTCTTCTTACTGCTTGTGTTGTCATAGGCATCTATGCGGACACCACTATTTTGGTAAGTGCTTTTGCTATCCTGAGATCTCGTGTAAAAGGTATATCCATTTATGTCGTATCCTTGCCATGTCAAGATTGTACGTAATGGCCCTTTTGCCAATCACCTCAACATAACACTCGTTTCTTTCCCAGTCATATGCTCTTTGAACCAATGATTGAACAAACGGTTATGCTCTTTTGTTACCCAAGCCTCTGATCGTCCACGATTTTCCTCTCGTAGCTTATCCTTGTGCATGTCCATATACGAGGACACCTCAACCGATCAAGCAAGATCGTGAAATGAGCTTTTGAACAATCCATGATCGTAAGAATTTGTTGATTTCCTTCCAATCGTCCTTTCCCAGCTAGCCTACCCTCATGGCGAGATACAGCACTCCTACCGGTTCCACCCTCCATGTAATCCACGCAAAACTCGATAACCTCCTCGGTTGCATAACCTTCCACAATGCAGCCCTCGAGATCGAGATCGATTGCGTACATACTTCTTCAGATACCCATGTACCTTTCGAACGGGTACATCCGATGCAGAATACGGGCCACATACATTTATCTCATTCACAAGGTGAACAATGAGATGAACCATTATATCGAAAAATGATGGAGGGAAATACATCTCTAGTCGGCATAGTGTCTTCACCACATCATTCTGCGCTCGTAAAGTCCTATGGGATCGATGACCTTCGTGAAATCGTGTTGAAGAAGAAACACAACCTCATGATTGCCTCTCGGACCTTTTAGGCAAAATACCTCTAATTGCAATAGGAAGCATTTGTGTTATCATCACATGACAATCATGAGACTTCATGCCGCTTAACTTCAAATCTTTCATCGACACCAGCTTTCTTGATGCTTATGAGTAACCGGATGGAACTTTCACACCATGTAAGCATTTGCAGAGGTCTGCTCTCTTTCTTGGATAGAGTGTAGCAAGTCGGGGAAGGTAAAGTCGGCCTTTCCGTTGTCTCGAGGATGTAGCTCACTCGATTTTTATATCTTCCGTGTCCCTTCGTGCCTTTAGTCCGTCCTTAGATTTGCTAGGAATATTCAGCAAAATACCAATCAAGCTGTCACATACATTTTTCTCTACATGCATGACGTCTATGCAGTGTCAAACTTCTAAGTCCTTCCAATAGTGCAAGTTCCAAAATATCGATCTCTTCTTCCACGTGATCTTCTCAGTACGAGACCTCGATTTATTATTACTCTCTCCCTTTCCAAGTACAACATTAATATCCTTAACCATATCATATACCTCTTCCCCACGAGGAGGCCTTGGAGCTATACCATCCTCTTTTGTCCCGTCGAATTGTTTCTTCATATTGCGGCAGGGGTGATTCCTACGAAGGAACCTGCGGTGATGCATGTACACAGTTTTTCTCGAGTTATTGAGCCACACACTTGCGGTTTCATCCATGCAATAGGGGCATGCTTTGGCCCCTTTTACAGTACGACCGGATAGGTTACCAAGGGCAGGGAAATCATTGATGGTGCAAAACAACAATGCGCGTAGGGTGAAGTACTCGCTTGTACTCATCCCATACCATGCACACCTTCGCTCAACAAGATCACAAGATCTTCCACCAATGGTTGTAGGTATACATCAATATCATTGCCAGGTTGTCTCAGCCCTTGGATAAGCAGCGACATCATAATGTACTTTCGTTTCATACACAACCAAGGAGGAAGGTTGTAGATACAGAGAGTCACGGGCCAAGTGCTATGAATACTACACATGTTACTGAAAGGATTCATTCCATCCGTACTCAACCCAAACCTTATATTCCTCGGTTCATTCCCGAAGTCCTTCATAAAGAGCCTATCGATTGTTCTCCGCTGGGCAGAATCAGCAGGGTGTCTCAGCTTTCCATCCTTTTTACACTCTTCTGAGTGCCATCGCATCAATTGGGCATGCTTTTTGTTTCCAAATAAACGCTTCAACCGAGGTATTACTGGTAAATACCACACCACTTTAGCGGGAGCTCCTTTCTTCACCACGGTGCCCTCGCTGTCATGGCCTTTACGCTTGTATCGCGATGATTTGCACACCGGACATACATGCATGTCTGTATACTCTTTGCGATAGAGTATACAATCGTTTGGACATGCATGTATTCTTTCTACTTCCAATCCCAATGGACATACAACCTTCTTAGCTAAATAAGTGGTTATAGACAATACGTTTCCATCTGGAAGCATGTCCGCTAAGAGATGTAATAGTGCCGTGAAACTTTTATCGGTCCAACCATTGCTTGCCTTCAATTTTAGAAGTGAAAGCACGGTGTGCAACTTTTTGTATTCCTCCTTGCAACCCGGGAACAAAGGTGTGTCCGAGTCGTCCAACAAACTCTTGAATTGATTAAACTCTCTCTGACTAGTGTAGTTCCTTCGCATCGCGCAACATCCGAGCAAGATTATTATCGCCATCAATGTCCAACCTATCCTCATCGATCCATAATCGATGTCACCGCCATAATGCCTTCTCCATCATCCAATACGTTATCACCTTCATGTATGTTTTCCTCTTCACCGTGACTTGTCCAACGTGTATAGCCAAGTACAAAACCTCTTGAATCAAGTGCAAGTGGATGTGCTCTTTGTCCGAAAACATTTTCTCATTCTTGCAATCAATGCATGGACAATGTATGTACTCCGCCTTCTTGTGCAACTTGTTCTCCTCAATGCTCTTAGAAAAGCAGATACCCCATCGATGTAATCTCTACCGTAACGGTTCGCATTGTACATCCATCTCCGGTCCATCTAAAATTAATTAACATATAAAAATTGATTAAAAACTAATCTAATTACTTATCATCTAAATGATCTAGATAATAAATTCATCATCTAAAATGATGAGCATCCACCTACCAAATTAGCTAAAATTTCATGTATATTAATATCCAATAATCTTAATTAAATAAATTTAATATATGTCCGCATTAGTGGAACCAAATTAATAGTAATTAAAAACTAATCAATACTTTTCCTGTAAAGAAGCTAGATAATAAATTCATCATCTAAAAATGATGAGCACCCACCTACCAAATTAACTAAAATTTCATTTATATTAATACCCAATAATCTTAATTAAATAAATTTATTATATGCAAGATGTATATGTCCAGTACACTAATGGAACCAAATTAATAGTAATTAAAAACTAATCTAATTACTTATCATCTAAAGGAGCTAGATAATAAATTCATATATATGCAAGATGTATATGTCCGTACACTAATAGAACCCAATTAATAGTAATTAAAAAACAATCTAATTACTTATCATCTAAAGGAGCTAGATAATAAATTCATCATGTATCAAATTAACTTAAAATGCAATTAATATTAAATATATGCTTAATCATAATTCATCATCTATAAAAGGAACACAACATCATCTAATGACCTAGCTAGGAAATAAATTCATCAACTACAAAAATGGTAGCTAAATAAAAATAAACAAAATCTAAACTTTTCATCTCATCTACATATAAACCCTAATTAAACTTGGTTTAAAAATTAAATTGCAACAAGATTAACACAAATCAAGAGAGGAGAAAAAATAACTCACCAAGGAACAACTAGAGGAAGTACAAGCACAAGAATTGGAGAAAACGAAATCTGAAATTTAGAAGTTTTGGTTTGCTCTCGGGAGGAAGAAGACCAGTGCTGCTACTGACTACCTATTTATAGGCAATATTATCAGTGGCGGTTTTTAACTAGAACCGCCACTGATAACATTATCTGTGGCGGTTCTATCCTCGAACCGCCACTGATAATTCATTATCAGTGGCGGTTCTATCCTCGAACCGCCACTGATAATTCATTATCAGTGGCGGTTCGAGGATAGAACCGCCACGGATAATCCAATAGAATCAGTGGCGGTTGGAGGATAGCACCGCCATTGATAACCTAGTTATCAGTGACGGTTCTAGCCTCCAACCGCCACTGATAATGTATTTGTTATCAGTGGCGGTTCTATCCTCGAACCGCCACTGATAATTCATTATCAGTGGCGGTTCGAGGATATAACTGCCACTGATATTCTTCCCGCCATTTTTGAAATAGAACCGCCACTGATAATTATCTTTGTGGTGGTTCGAAAAAAACTGCCACAAATAGACCGTCACCTATTGCAGGTTTTGGCGTAGTGAAAATCTATAAGTGGTTGTGTCTTGTAAATATCGTTGCATAAATATATAAGGAGAATAAAATTTCGAACAACAGATATCAATCATGGAAGTTCTGCCAAGAGAGTCAGGCGAAAAACTATATCACAAACGGTTCTATTTAAAAACCGTCTGTGATAATCTCATATCACATACGGTTCTAGTTAAAAACCGTCTATGATTGTTTGTCATTAGAGACGGTTCTATCCTAAAACCGTCTAAGGTATTCCCTTATTACAGACGATTCGTAGATAGAATCGTCTCTGATGTTAGTTTTTACTGATGGTTCGAAAACCATCTGTGATGTGTCATTCTTATCACTGACATAGGTTTACAGACGGTTGACAAAACTGTCAGTGATGAGGTTTTCGAACCGTCTGTGATAAGCTTTTGTGTAGTAGTGCTGGATTGAACAAAATCAACTATGTAATTTCCATATTATAGGTTAATTTTCAACAAAAAAAACCAGTTAACAAAGGATCAACAGTCTTGATCGATGATAGCTACAGCTGTGTTGCCTGGTCTATAAATTAGAACCCTAATGCCAAACCGATAACACGAGCCAACTAACCAGATGCTCTATACATTTCTTTAGTGCGTAACATCCCCAAGTAAAAATATGTCGTCAGGTCTGTAGACTATGCATATATGCTGCGTGCATGCATATTGTTCTTCAGTCTTCCCGTATCCCAGTGAACTAGTGTTATGTACG
Organism: Otatea glauca; assembly: GCA_036346275.1. NCBI lineage: Eukaryota > Viridiplantae > Streptophyta > Magnoliopsida > Poales > Poaceae > Otatea > Otatea glauca. Next base: position 23,709,258 of record CM070725.1, on the reverse strand, counting down.
TGCATATGTACACATGAATATAGATATGATCTTAAATCTGTTCTCTTCTCCAGATAAAAATGCTGCAAAAGCTTCATCAAAACATGTGCCTGACACTTTCGGTCCAGGAAATCAATCGGGCCAAGATGACTCGTCGGGAAAAAACACCACCTCCACTAATACCAGTGAGTTCATTAATTGATTTTTTCTCTTCAGTGAGTTGTCCTTTTTCTTTTCTGTATTTGGTTGCATAGTATGGGCCGGGGTTGATGTTATTTTATTTCCCACAAATCAGTGTATTTATTTTGATGTTTCCATATTCAGGCAATGAAGCTGCTAGAGCGTCGTCGCAACCTGTACCTGATCCACAGCAGCCATCCAAACGGGGTAAGTTAGTAAATGCCAAACATAGAAATAGCACATATATCTGAGTATGTGACATGTACAAGTACTTGCTTTTTTTAATGAATTTTGGCTAAGAACTCTAGCATTCAGTTAAAAAAACAACAGACAAGCTACATACACACACTCTTCCGACATGCACGTACTCTCCCCTCATAAGTGTCCGCGTCGAGCAACGCTGTAAGGCGAGCGGGCTGAGCCCTCGGCGAGCGTCTCAGCCAATGGAGCTGAGGCTCGACCGCCAAGTACTTGCTTCGAGCGTTTAACCTGGAAGAGAACGCTTCGTAATTAATCAGTAATTAAGGAAACTTTCGTATGATTTGTTGATTAAAGTATTGCCGTTAACGAAGACGTTATTTCATCGACCTTGCGTGACTATGCAGGTGGGCGCGACGGTTCCAAGTAGTTAGGATGGTGCTAATTGGCGCAATGAGGTGGTGCATGGAGCATATCGACCTCTACTTGTGACAAGTAATAAAGTGAATGTTGCAGCTGCATAGTGTCTACGTATATATTGTGGTAAATAAATTAAGCACGATAGGATGTATATACGGAGTGTCCCTCGTGCACAGTATGTGTCTGCCGATCTCATTTCTCGACATTGTATCTAGTATTACGTGTGTAAAACCTGTACTTTTAGGATCTTTGTGCCAGTACGTGTTTGTACAGCTATATTTTGTAAAGGCCTCGAATTGGACCATTTGCATCCAGTAAGTATATTGAATAAATTGGTCTATTATATTGGCAATTTGTAAGTATGCATATCCTTTTGTTACTCGACTTTGTTCATGCATTTTCTTCTGATCGAGTAAGCTGTATCACTGTGGCGCGGGCTGCAAGCTGGCTAACATAACAGAGAGGATGGCCGCGAACGGACGTACCCGCAATAATCTCGTAAGCAGATCGCGAGCTTAATGTTGTACTTAATTATATCGCAGAGTCTTACTGAGACACAATTATTTCCCTACAGCAAAACAAGAAAACGTACTCCATGCATGCTTGAGCGCGTATGCAAAGCATTCTCTCCTTTTTTCTGTTTTGCGAAGCACAAATCATGCATGCGTTTTGAAGTGTATGAGCAATGAATGAATTAGTAAACATTGAGCGGATAAAAAAGTTGAAATTTTTGCCAATAGTTTCAAGTTGAGATCCAATTATAATTTTGCAGTTTAGCATACTACAATACATAGTTCAACATAAATTCCTATATATGCGTCCATATATATGAGTACAATAATAAGTTTTTGATCGATAACGGCCTCTATACATTAAGTCCAGCATGTCGAAGATACAGCTAATTAAGGAAAACAAAACCAGAGCAAGTTTGTTTCGTCGCCTTAATTAGCTAGCTAACAGGTACTCCCTCAGTTTCGCAACACAAATTTTTGGGAAATTTTCATTTCAACACTTAATATTCTATGTTTATCTATATATCTATATATAAAAAAACAACCGGTGATATTCAAAGCACTTCCTTCATTTTAAAGGCAATAAAATCTCACAATAATTGTAAAGAGAATGATCTCCACCACTTATTTTGGTGGAGCCATATTACAGCAGTGCAGATTAATCATATATAAATATTAGAATTATATAACAAATACATTTCTATTTCAATTAGAGTTGTATATCCAAGAAAGGATCTCCACAAATTATTTTCGTGAGGCCAAACTATAGCGGTGCAGATTAATCATATATAAATAGTAGAGTTATATAACAAATAAAATTGTATTTCAATCATTGAAAGTAAAGTTTTATATGAAAGATAATTATGTCATAATGTCCAGACGCGTAGTTGCTTGGGTAAGTCGATCTGCTAGTTGTGGAAACAATGAGAGCAGGTATTGCAACGTTTCCATCGTTTACTCTTGCTTTTAATTAATATCACGAAAGACAGTTGAGTGCTAAAGTCCAATTAATCTTGTTAACTATATTCGTGTCTAGTTAATATGTGCACATAACATAAAGATGTATATGTACATATGTTGTGAAACAGGGTCTCAGACGTTAGCATATGATTAAATAGCTAACACAGCCAATAATATGTTTGTTATCTAATGCAAGCTTCTACCTATTCCCTCACGTGAACTGATGTTAACCGTTAGCCGTAGGGAATACGTTGAGATGACAACTAATTAACTCCAGGCAAATTAAGTAGTGCAATATTTCTAAATGATAATTACGTGCGTACTACGAGTACTACAATGTAGATTCGCGAAAAAAAAAGTACGAGGCAAGTTGCGGTGTTTTCCACTGCAGGTACGTATCAAACCAATTCCCTCGGTCTTGGGAAACTGATCGGATGTTAACTTACGCGGTCTTGAATGAGAATTATTTACGAGTTGTTTTGAACGTAGACGAAGCTGAAGATTACAACTAGGGATAAATCACATATTGTGAACAGCGTTGACGGTTTTTAATTATTTAGAGAAATTACTGTGTACCTCTTCCGTCCTATAGCACATCAGTCACTCCTGGATCAATTTAAGACCAACAACAAAAAGCTGAACAACATGAGATTAAGATATTTCAGTTAACCTATGTTTGACCAAACAGCACACGACCAAGATTTTTAACTTGCTATGACATAAATACAATAATTTTGGAGGCAACAGTCTGAAAAGTAAACATGTTAGAAGATTCTCAAAGGTAGAAACCTGCTTCGTTAGAATCTATAAAACATGTTTACTTTTCGGACTGTTGCCTCCAAAATTATTGTATTTATGTCATAGCAAGTTAAAAATCTTGGTCGTGAGTTGTTTGGTCAAATATAGGTTTAACTGAAATATCTTAATCTCATGATGTTCTCTTTTCTGACAGCTTTTTGTTGGTGGTCTTAAATTGATCCAGGTGTGACTGATGTGCTAGGACGGAAGAGGTACACAGTAATTTCTCAAAATAATTAAAAACCGTCAACGCTGTTCACAATATGTGATTTATCCCTAGTTGTAATCTTCAGCTTCGTGTACGTTCAAAACAACTCGTAAATAATTCTCATTCATGACCGCGTAAGTTAACATCCGATTAGTTTCCCAAGACCGAGGGATTGGTTTGATACGTACCTGCAGTGGAAAACACCACAACTTGCCTCGTACTTTAATTTATTTTTTCGCGAATCTACATCGTAGTACTCGTAGTACGCACGTAATTATCATTTAGGAATATTGCACTACTTAATTTGCCTGGAGTTAATTAGTTGTCATCTCAACGTCTTCCCTACGGCTAACGGTTAACATCAGTTCACGTGAGGGAATAGGTGGAACGCTTGCATTAGATAACAAACATATTATTGGCTGTGTTAGCTATTTAATCATATGCTAACGTCTGAGACCCTGTTTCACAACATATGTACATATACACCTTTATGTTATATGCACATATTAACTAGACACGAATGTAGTAAACAAGATTGGACTTTAGATAACTACAGAAAAACTTATCACAGACAGTTTGGAACCGTCATCACAGACGGTTTCCCGAACCGTCTGTAACCGTGTGTCAGTGATGTCACGCCATATCACAGACGGTTCAGAAACCGTCTGTGATATTTCACATTACAGACGGTTTCTAAAAAAACCGTCTGTGATATTATCATATCACATACAGTTTTTGTTTGAAACCGTCTGTTAAAACATTACATCACAATCGGTTTTAGTTAAAAACCGTCTGTTAAATATTTATATCACCGACTGGTTTTAATTAAAAACCGTCTGTGATAAGGCTTCCAGCAGACAACCATTTTTCTATTTATTGGCTAGCCTCAGGAAATGCTAGCCACGCCCTCTGGAAAAAAGCAGACTACAGAATAACTAAACTCATGTAACAAAAACATTACAACCATTTCAACTTACAGGCATTATTATGTCCAATTCATCAATCAACTGATTAGATTCCATCACAGCGCGAAGCATATTACATATAGATCAATATTGCACAGCACATCTCTTTCATACATGAACTCAGATATATTAATCAAATGTAAATCAATAGCATTAACCAATTAATAGAATACACAACTACAATTTACAAATCCACAACACAAGTTTGATAATTAACCCAAATGGTAATTCAGAAAAAATACGACTCCTCAAGTTATACGGCAGTGTGGAACTCGCCCTCTTTGTTTATAACTTGACTGAGCAAGAAGGCACAAAGCTGTCCTCGAATTCGCTCCAGATCAGTCTCTTCCAACGCAGTTGTTACCCGATTGGCCATTTTCTTTGTGATAAGGAGTTCCATGTTGTGGCAAACGTAAAATCCACAACGGTTATTCCCCTGTCCCTGCTGGTGGCACTGTAAATATAGATTTGGTTAGTTCCAAACTCATTATTATATAGTTTACTTAGGATTATTGTGTACAGCAGATACCGGAAACTTAAAATCGTGATTCAGCTTCGCCCTGTCCTTGCCAGAAGGCCCTCCATAAGCTTTGTACACTTTGAACGCGCTACATGATTGCAAGAGGTTAGCCTCGGCTATTCCAGGAGAAACATACATGTTTGAACAACCTACATAAGCATGTTATCTTTGGAGGAAACGTGATTAATTACCTGGTGATTAATTTTGCGATAGGTTGTAAGTCGTGGCTGCCACTCTGTAAGGAATCAAGGTAAATGACCCGATTCGTCGATGGATGAATTACAATGAGTACCCAGTGAAACCTACACAGGTATGTCGGCATGGTCAATTAACAGAACAGAGTTGTGAGCATAGTGCAAATCAAACTAGCACTTACCCTGGGTTGTGGGGTATAAGTATGAACTCTTTATCTTTTTGAGCCGCCAAGGCCTCTCCGACGTATTTATCGACAAATCCGTAATCTCTGTCCATTGTTTGCTTGGAGACTATGTGTGGGTCCAGGAAACCCACCGGTTGTTTGTTCTGTCTCGCTTCCCGGATCATGTATCTAAATATACGAAAGCATTGAGTCATATATATATGACTTTTATCGATATTACACGAATGTACACTGTGAATGCACACACTTACAATGTCCAACGATCTCAAGAGCGCGCGTCGAGGGCGTCGAGGTTGAATACGTCAAAAAGGTCCTTGAAGTCGGCTGTGAAGAATCCCCCCGATGACTCGTTGAATAGATGCTCAGGCCTAAAACTGACCGAGATACTCGTTATGCGGTCTTGCACTGGCTTTTTAGCATGTTCCATGCACCAATTCTGCAATCTAACGCAAGCCATAGAAAGGTTCTTCATGCGCTCTCCGGTTACAAAAGGCTCTCCTAGCTGGTATACTCGGGCCAGCGGGGCAATTGGATAGTCCAATTTCTTCGTGATCTGCTTCGATTTGCCCTTGACTTTTTTTCTGCCATAAGTAGTCTGCACGGGAGACGAGTGGGCACCATCCCGCACAATGTCTTTTAATGCAGGGGGCACGGGAGCCGATTTGGTGCCCTCCTGAGGTGCAGCACATGACTCAGACAGTTGGGGAAGCTCCGGTGATGGAGGACGGGCGTCCAGGGAGATGTCGCTGCTGGGCCACTGGATAAAAGTATGAATGGCGTCCCCCAGTGTCACAATCTCATCGTTTGGGGGCATCGGTAGTGGGACAGTCTTGAAATTATCGTTTACACCGTCCACACTAACCTTCGTGAATCCTGTTGCCACAAGGGTGCCGTGCACCAACGCCCCTTCAATAAACGGATACGCGACCCCCGAAGCAGCCGGAATAAGAATGGCCCCACAGACAAGTCTCACTTGGAGAGTGCACCGTGGCCACCTACATAACAAGATGACTTAGCTATCGCATCCAACACTATTTGTATGGAGCATTCAAGACATATATATAAGTACCTTGATTTCACAGATGTGAGATTTCCATGTTCAATCTGTGGGAGTGGCGGACGACACCGCTTCTTTTTTGGTAGTGGGGCTGATTTGCGCACATACTTCTGGGACTTGCGCAGGCTGATTATTGAGCCTTTCCTCGAGGCTTTTTATCTTATTGTTGAATTCTTCTCTTAGTCTTTCCTCAATCCTTTGTACCAGTCGTTCCTCTCGCTCTGCTTTTGTTCTCTTCCTACTCCGGTATTTGTCTGAGTCGCCTGGAAATCCGGACTTCCAGGAACAAAAACCCAACGCCTCGCGTGCGACCAGGGTGTTCCTTGTTTCCCAAAGGTGTAGAGAGTACATCTTTCTCCCTGTCTGCCAAAAAAGTGCCCTCGGAAGATTGTGTACTCAACGCTACCTGCAAGATCCCAAAAAGTTAATTCACTTACGAAATTATGGACAAATTACGTACAAAATTGGAAGTCCAATATCTTACCAGTCGTTGGCAGACTTCCTCGTCTGCGGGGTTTGTAAAGGAGACGGTGCCGGAAGACGTGGCACTTGACCTTGCTCTGAGCCAGTCTCTGGCGCGTCGGTCAACGATACTTGCAAATGGCGCCTGAGCCTCCTCGCCCTCCCTCTCCCATTGGTCCCTCTTCCCGCGTACTCCAGCGTGCCAAGTCTGTGGGGTGGGTGCTCCTTACTGCAGGGCCTTGTGGGCTTCACTTTGACGCACGACCATCCGTCGTCTTCGCCTCAACAAAATTTTGCCATACGCCCTCGAATAAACCCGTACTTAGAGAAGGAGTCCTGTCCTTATTGACATATTCCTTGACAAGCGTGCTCTTGAAATTCTTCCACGCCTTTCCCGCCACTAGCAGTGCATACCGTCGCACTAAGATCACAAAGTCTTCTGGGATATCGAACGAGGACATAATTTCTGTCACCAAGTCGTTGCGGCTCTCATCAGTCAACGACTTCTCGGATGGACAAGTGATGGGGACCCGTTCCCGTGCGACTATCCCGCACAATGTCCTAAATGCATTCACTGCCTTTCTTGGTTCGGTGGGGGCCCCATCCTTTCGATCAACCACCGTGATGGTATATCGTTCCGTGGGCCTTTTATTTGCTCCTCTTGGACCTCGAGGAGGTTTTCTTTTGGATGACTCATCACATCCTTCAGATGGCGAACGAGGGGACACCATCTTGCAATCTAGGCTGGATGTCGTGGCACAACAGGAAAGACAAGTAAACAAAAATGGAAGGCTACCAATTGATGGTCGCTTTTATTTAATGGGTACAAAGGTAGTTCAAAGAAGGTAAGAAGGTAAGTTGAGAGAAGCATGGTTGTTCGCTTTTTTTGGTATTTTCCTTAATCCGCAATTTTTTTTTTGTCTTATTCACCTTCACTAAAAGTGGATCTTCGTGCGCATAATTATGTATACACCCATTAGAGCACATGCAGCACATAAGTGCATTAAAAGGCTATGAAACAAGAGGTAAATGTAAAAAGTTCTGTTCATAACAGGAACATAATTTCTTTTCTTCACAACCTCAAAAGATTTTCATGCACCTTCTTGATATTTGCTTCCCTAAGCATCTCGTAATGCAAATGAATAAAATAAACATGTAATAGCCAACGCTATTAGAGCACCATTTTCGTAAATCTCGAAAATATCTCCATCGAAATTGACACAAATGAAACCAAAGATGCCATTCAGCTACATATCCAATTGGTCAACAACAGGATTGAAAAAAAGGCCAGCACAAATGCATACACAAATAGATTAATCACAGCAGGATAATAAATAAAATTTGGTGGCATTGCACATTCTGTTCATGACAGCAGTGCAGTTAGTATATCTCCTAGGTCCTAAACAATCTTGTCAAAGTACACCTAAACAGACAGAATAAAATCATAAACCACCACGATTCAACAATTAAATTTCAGTTCATCCGTACCAGGTTCGACGAGGGGGAGGAGTCGGCGATGGGGAGGCGTCGGCGCGGGGCGGCGTCGGCAATTGGGAGGCGTCGGCGATGGTGCTGCGTCGGCGAGGGGGCGGGGTCAGAGATGGGGAGGCGTCGACGAGGGGGAGGAGTCGGCGATGGGGAGGCGTCGACGACGGGGGCGGCGTCGGCGATGGGGAGGCGTCGGTGAGGGGGGCGGGGTCGGAGATGGGGAGGCGTCGACGAGGGGGAGGAGTCGGCGATGGGGAGACGTCGACGACGGGGGCGGCGTCGGCGATAGGGAGGCATCGGCGTGGGGGCGGAGACGAATACTAGGGTTTTGAGCGCGTGAGTGGAAAAGTGGAGAATGACAGATCTGCAGAGTGCGCATTTTATAGGTCACCCATATCACAGACGGTTCTACATAAGAACCGTCTGATATAAAAATATCACAGACGGTTCAGAATAGAACCGCTCGTGATATTAATTTATCACGCACGGTTCTATATTATAACCGCTTGAAATAGTTTATATGGCGATGGTTATGTAACAAAACTGCTCGTGATATTATTTATCATGACGGTCCTATATTAGAACCGTCTGTGATGAAGATTTAAACAGATTCATTGCTATGGTAAATCCAAAAGTTTGGCCTTCTTGACATAATGTATACTGTATATGGAATTGTAGATGAAGCAATATCAGTAAAGGAAAGAAAACTATATTACATAAATCAGATGCATATATACACAAAGTTGTTTTTAATTTCAAGCATCTCATTACAAACAACTATATTATCTTCTAGAGTACACTTAAAATCATAACTCCACTTGCTTATTCTTTTGTATAAAAATTAGCCCTTCATGATGATCGACGCGTGCGTAGCTAGCTTCTTCGGTTGTTCTTCCCGAATGTGATGCTCGTTCCGATAGGAGGCAACTCTTCGAATTGATTGTATTCTTCCTCGTCTACTACATTCTCTACTCCGACAATCCTCCTTTTTCCCTGAAGAACTACATGTCTCTTCTTGTTGAACGGGTCGATTACATAGAATACTTGAACAGCTTGGTTAGCGAGTATGAATGGTTCATCTTGGTATCCGACGCGCGTGCGAGGTCAACAGAGTGACACCGTACTTGTCAACCTTCACGTGCTGGAGGTGGACCCAACGACACCTAAATAAGGGGATCTTGAATAGTACATAGTCAAGCTCCCAAATATCCTCTATGAACCCATAGTAGGAGCTCCTCGTTGACCCAACGGTGTTGAACGCATCTATCGCACACCGCTGCTCGTTTGTGCTCTTCATGTCCCGATCTCTCGTAAAATGTGTACCCATTTAAGTCGTATCCTTTCCATGTTACAATCAGTAAATGTTGGCCCTTTGCCAACCATGTGAGCGTATCACCAAGAGGTCCCGTGATGGGTCGCTCCTTCACCATCTGTTAAATCAAGGTTATCTTGCCTCGTGATCCAAGGCTCTTGCCGCGTCAGATTCTCTTGCCGCAGCCAGTGCTTATCCTCGTCGATGTACGGGGACACTACAGCCATGTGTTGCAAAACCATGAAATGAGCTTGAGCATAGGAAGCCGGATCAGACGTGATTGCTTTCCTTCCGATGGTCCCGAAGCCTTGGAGTCTCCCCTCATGGCGAGATCGATGCACACCTATTGGTTCGACCTGAGCCATGTAATCGACGCAGAACTCTACGACTTCTTCGTTTGTATAACCTTCGACAATGCTACCCTCCGGCCGAGATCGATTTCGTACGTAGGACTTGAGAATCCCCATATACCTCTCGAATGGGTACATGCTACGTAGGAACACGGGCCCGCATATCTTTATCTCTGTCACAAGGTGAACAACGAGATGGACCATGATATCGAAAAACGACGGAGGGAAATACATCTCAAGATTACATAGAGTCATCACCACCTCAGCCTGCAGTGCATCTAGTGCTTCGGGATCGATTACCTTCTGAGCAATTGTGTTAAAGAAATAACACAGCCTCGTGATTGTCTCCCGAACCTTGACTAGCAAAATACTTCTAATTGCCACAGGGAGCATTTGTGTCATCAGCACATGACAATCATGAGACTTCATGCCAACTAATTTCAAATCTTGCATCGAAACAAGTCTCTTCATGTTAGAGGAGCAACCGGACGGAACTTTCACACCATGCAAGCACTGGCATAGTTCAGTTCTCTCAGCCTTAGACAAAGTGTAACAAGCAGGTTCGCAATATGTTCGGCCTGTATCTGTCTCTTTCGGTGCTAACTCAGGTCTTATGCCCATATCGACCAAGTCGTATGTGCATTGATATCGCCCTTTGATTTGCCTTTAATATTCAATAAGAGACCAATCAAGCTATCACAGACATTCTTCTCCACGTGCATCACGTCGATGCAGTGCCGAACTTCTAGGTGCTCCCAATAAGGTAGGTCCCAAAATATTGATCTCTTCTTCCACGTGCTCTTCTCACGGGACCTCGATTTATGCCCCTTTCCAAACGCAACATCCAAGTTCTTAACCATATCATGGATATCTATCCCACTTAAAGGCTTTGGAGCTAAACCGTCTTCGCTCGCTCCATCAAATTGTTTTTTCATTTTGCGGTATGGGTGATTGTTCAAGGAACCTACGGTGATGCATGTAAACAGCTTTTGCGTGAGTGATTCACCACACACTCTCGGTATTGTCTAAGCGGTGAGTGCAGCTTTGGTCCCTTTTGTACTCTGGCCTGATAGGTTACCAAGGGTAGGGTAATCATTTATGGTGCAGAACAAAAGGCAGTGCAAAGTGAAGTTCTCTCGTTTGTACGCATCCCATACTTGTACCCCGGGAACCCATAGTGTTTTTAGATCTTCCACCAATGGTGCTAGGTACACATCAATATCGTTCCCAGGTTGTTTTGGTCCTTCGATAAGTTCAGACAACAAAATGTACTTCCGCTTCATACACAACCAAGGAGGAAGGTTGTAGATACAGAGATTGACGGGCCAAGTGCTATGCCGGCTACTCATGTTACTGAAAGGATTCATTCCATCTGTACTCAATCCAAACCTTATATTCCTCGGATCCTCACCGAATTCTTGAAACCTCCTATCGATGTTTCTCCATTGGATGGAATCAGCAGGGTGCCTTAGCATTCCATCGCTCTTACGCTCCTCCGAGTGCCAACGCAACAGTTTTGCCTCATTTGGGTTCGCAAACAAACGCTTCAAACGAGGAATTATAGGCAGATACCATGCCACCTCATCACTTGGGTGCCCTCACTGTCATCATCCGAATGACTCTTACGCTTGTACCGGGATGCGTTGCACACAGGACATATGTGCAAGTTCGCGTACTCTTGGCGGTACAGGATACAGTCGTTCGGACATGCATGTATTCTTTCTACATCCATTCCCAAGGGACAAAGAACCTTCTTAGCTTTGTAGGTGGTTGTCGGCAACTCGTTTCCCTCGGGAAGCATGTCCACCAATAAACGTATAAATACCGTGTGAAACTCTTATCGGACCAACCGCTGCTTGCTTTCGCCAGCAGCTCAAGCACGGATGACAACCTTGTGTATTTCGACTTGCGTACTGTGAACAAAGGTTTCTCCGAGTCCTCCATCAAGACCTGATTTACCATATTCTCTATCATCACGGTTGCCTTCTACATCACGCAGCATCTGATTCAGATTATCTTCCTGCAACCTATCCTTATCGGAACCACAATCGATATGACCATCCGACATATCATTGACTTCGTCGACCATGTTAATACCTGCTTCCTGTATCTCCTACTCTTCACCGTGACTGGTCCAACATGTATACCCCGTTTTAAAACCCCTCATAATCAAGTGTACTTCGATCTGCGCAAAGTTTCGAAACATCTTCAGATTCTCACAGTCAATGCACGGACAAGACATAAACTGCCCCCCCTTATTAAACATATCCTCTTCTGCAGCTCTTCTAAAAGCGGAGACGCCATTCATGTACTCGGCACTCACACGGTTCTTAGTGTACATCCATCTTCGGTCCATCTACGCCAAGCAATACAACATTTAGTGTTAATGCAATTAAAACCCATTACTACCCTTACAAAGAAAGAACACATGAATATCTACAAGCTAAATCTAAAAAATCATCAAATTCCATTCTTAATAAAGTAGATCTTGAATATACTGCAATTAGACACCGTTACTAACCTTAGATCACCAAAATCAAATGGATCCTTAATCACCTTTCGAAATCAACGGTCTTCTTTTACCAAATCGCCTCACGGCACAAACAGCAGCCAAATGAAAATAGATCCCAAACCTAAAAATGCACCAAGTGGCTCGGGCCTCTGTATTTTATACAGCCGATAGAAATCTCAGACGGTTTTACAGAAAACCCGTCAATGATAAACATAGAAGTACAGACGGTTTTATAATAAAACCGTTTGTGATATATGACAGACGGTTTTATTACAAAACCGTGGGATAATATGTGATATTACAGACGGTTTTATGAAAGAACCGTCTGTGATATATTCCCAGATGGTTTTTAATTAAACCCGTCTGTGACATGGATGTATATCATCGACGGTTTTGTAGAGTACCGTCGTGATAATTTCACTGACGGTTAAAGTATAAAACCGTCAGTGATATTATTTGTCACAGACGGTTCCTCAGAACCGTCTGTGCTGAGGCGTCTAATATACCCCTTTCTGTAGTAGCTGTCTTTCGTGATATTAATTAAAAGCAAGAGTAAACGATGGAAACGTTGCAATACCTACTCTCATTGTTTCCACAACTAGCGGATCAACTTATCCACGCAACTACGCATCTAGACATTATGATATAATTGTCCTTGATATAAAACTTTACTTCCAATGATTGAAATACAATTTTATTTGTTATATAACTCTAGTATTTATATATGATTAATCTGCACCGCTATAGTTTGGCCTCACCAAAATAATTTGTGGAGATCCTTTATTTGATATACAACTCTACTTGAAATAGAATTGTATTTGTTATATAATTCTAATATTTATATATGATTAATAAGCACCGCTGTAATATGGCTCCACCAAAATAAGTGGTAGAGATCATTCTCTTTAGAATTATTGTGAGATTTTATTGCCTTTAAAACGAAGGAAGTGCTTTGAATATTACCGGTTGTTTTTATATATATAGATATATAGATAAACATAGAATATTAAGTGTTAAAATGAAAATTTCCCAAGAATTTTTGTTGCGAAACTGAGGGAGTACCTGTTAGCTAGCTAATTAAGGCGGTGTAACAAACTTGCTCAGGTTTTGTTTTCCTTAATTAGCTGTATCTTAGACATGCTTGACTTAATTTATAGAGGCCGTTATCGATCAAAAACTTATTATTTTACTCATATATAAGGACGCATATATAGGAATTTATGTTGAACTATGTATTGTAATATGCTAATCTGCAAAATTATAATAGGATCTCAACTTGAAACTCTTGGCAAAAACTTCAACTTCTTATCCGCTCAATGTTTACTAATTCATTCATTGCTCATAAACTTCAAAACGCATGCATGATTTGTGCTTCGCAAAACAGAAAAAAGGAGAATGCTTTGCATACGCGCTCAAGCATGCATGGAGTACGTTTTCTTTATGGATGCAAAGGGGCCGGTCCGATCCGACCCGGCTTTACCACGTGAAACCCACCGCTTAAAAAGGGGTTAAGGCATCAACCCTTTTGATTATGCTGCCGTGGCCCTCATGACCCACTGGGTCGTAAGGGTCGACCCCTACAGAGCATGAACTGAAATAAGCATTACATGATTACATCAATCAAGAGCTATCTTGCAAAAACATCAAGGCGAGTTAAATCAACCCAAAATCACCGTCAAGCTATATTAGTCCAATTATCCAAAATTCCAGCACACATCATCAATGATGAATAGGTCTGGTCGTGAGTCAAATTTACAGTTAAAGTCCGGAAAATATGATTCTGAACATAGTATACAGGCATACAACAAGCTTCTTAAGGAAAATATGAATGGAAATTCCGGAGTCCAACGTTAAAAGTTCAAGCAGACCATGTAAAAAGGATCAGATTGCTTGGTTTGTCGGGGCTACTTCTGAACAGTATCAGATTACTTGGTTTGTCAGAGCTACTTCTGGACAGTAGTTTTCTTGCTTAAAAGGCTTTTAGATTGTGGTTATTGATCTTTGCAGCAAGGATGAAGTCATTATCTGTTAAACCTCCTGCAACCACACTAAAGGAATAATTATAAACAAGTGTTATGTTGTCCCTTTCTTTTATTTTGCTTAAGCTTTTCTAGAATGGCTTCTCTTATTAACAAGCATAGGCGTGCTCCTCCTTTCAAAGGGGGAAACAAAGGTGTGCTTTCAATTGATATTTCCACCGAGTCTTTTTTTGTCTGATCAGTTTTTATTTTAAGTAGACTGAATTCCTCTAAAAGTACATAATTTTTTTTCATGGAAAAGGTCAACTGCCAACAGGCATGCAGTAAGCTAGCACCTAGGTACCTAGCCTAATTTCCAGTATCCAAAGCTTCTAGTTTGATTTCATTAATACAGGGCAAGCATTCCTTTGTGAACATCCGAAGTTTGACTATCAAGATGTACCACAACAAAAAAATTTGAACCGCAGAAGGCCATAGTGTTTGAGCATGGTTATTTGGCTTGCAAATTAAAAATTGAGTCATATCACAGTCAGGGGTTCCTAAAGTAGTAAATGAATCAACTAATAAACCACCATTGCTTAAGATTTAAGAATACTGAAACACAAAATTTGACTTTTCAGGATCCCAGGGAATCAAGAATCTAGTAAATAGCTAGCAGCACTTCTTTTCTTAAGATCATCTGGCAATCAGATTCATTGTGAAAAGGACATAACGAGAGTGGTTCAGTTTTGGTCTGTTGGAAGAAGTTTGACTAAAGATAATTCTGAAATAATACAACTCTTCTTTGCTAGTTCTGAAATTATAACAAAATTTAGCTGGCATGACTTTTCCATGTCTCGGCAACATTATTAGTGAGATAAATGCTATGCACGCACTGAGAGAATCTAGTTGTAAAATTTGTACATGGGTGCATTAATACACTACGCCAAAACCTGCAATAGGTGATGGTCTATTTGTGGCGGTTTTTTTCGAACCGCCACAAATATAATTATCAGTGGCAGTTCTATACTGAAAATGGCGAAAAAATATCAGTGGCGGTTCTATCCTTCAACCGCCAATTATCAGTGGCGGTTGGAGGATAAAACCACCACTGATAACAAATACATCATTAGTGGCGGTTGGAGGATAGAACCGCCACTGATAACTAGGTTATCAGTGGCGGTTCTATCCGCCAACCTCCACTGATACTATTGGATTATCTGTGGCGGTTCAATCATAGAACCGCCACTGAAAATGCATTATCAGTGGCGGTTCAGAGATAGAACCGCCACAGATAATGTTATCAGTGGCGGTTCTAGTTAACAACCGCCACTGATAATGTTGCCTATAAAAAGGTGGTCAGTAGCAGTACTGGTCTTCTTCCTCTCGAGAGCAAACCAAAAGTTCTAATTTTCGATTTCATTTTCTCCCATTCTTGTGCTTGTACTTCATCTAGTTGTTCCTTGGTGAGTTATTTTTTCTCCTCTCTTGATTTGTGTTAATCTTGTTTCAATTTAATTTTTAAACCTAGTTTAATTAAGGTTTATATGTAGATGAGATGAAAAGTTTAGATTTTGTTTATTTTTATTTACCTACCATTTTGTAGTTGGTGAATTTATTTCCTAGCTAGGTTCATTAGATGATGTTGTGTTCCTTTTATAGATGATGAATTATGATCAAGCATATATTTAATATAAATTGCATTTTAAGTTAATTTGGTAGATGATGAATTTATTATCTAGCTTCTTTAGATGATAAGTAATTAGATTAGTTTTTTAATTACTATTAATTTAGTTCCATTAGTGTGGACATATATATCTTGCATATATTAAATTTATTTGATTAAGATTATTGGATATTAATATAAATGAAATTTTAGTTAATTTGGTAGGTGGGTGCTCATCATTTTTAGATGATGAATTTATTATCTAGCTCCTTTAGATGATAAGTAATTAGATTAGTTTTCTAATTACTATTAATTTGGTTCCATTAGTGAACGGACATATAATATACATCTTGAATATATTAAATTTGTTTAATTAAGATTAGTGGATATTAATATACATGAAATTTTAGTTAATTTGGTAGGTGGGTGCTCATCATTTTTAGATGATGAATTTATTATCCAGCTCCTTTAGATGATAAGTAATTAGATTAGTTTTTTAATTACTATTAATTTGGATCCATTAGTGTGGACATATAATATACATCTTGCATATATTAAATTTATTTATTTAAGATTATTGGATATTAATATACAAGAAATTTTAGTTAATTTGGTAGGTGGGTGCTCATCATTTTTAGATGATGAATTTATTATCTAGCTCCTTTAGATGATAAGTAATTAGATTAGTTTTTTAATTACTATTAATTTGGTTCCATTAGTGTGCACATATAATATACATCTTGCATATATTAAATTTGTTTCATTAATATTAGTGGATATTAATATAAATGAAATTTTAGTTAATTTGGTAGGTGGGTGCTCATCATTTTTAGATTATGAGTTTATTATCTAGATCCTTTAGATGATAAGTAGTTAGATTAGTTTTTTAATCAATTTTTATACGTTAATTAATTTTAGATGGACCGGAGATGGATGTACAATGCGAACCGTTACAGCCGAGATTACATCGACGGGTATCTGCTTAAGAGCCACGAGGAGAACAAGTTGCACAAGAAGACGGAGGACATACATTGTCCTTGCATTGATTGCAAGAATGAGAAAATGTTTTCAGACAAAGAGCACATCCACTTGCACTTGATTCGAAGGGGTTTTGTACTTGGCTATACACGTTGGACAAGTCACAGTGAAGAGGAAAACATACATGAAGGTGATAACGTATTGGATGATGGAGAAGGCATTATGGCAGCTGACATTGGTTATGGATCTGATGAGGATAGGTTGGACATTGATGACGATAATAATCTTGCTCAGATGTTGCGCGATGCAGAAGGGAACTACACTAGTCAGAGAGAGTTTAATCAATTCAAGGGTTTGTTGGACGACTCGAACACACCTTTGTTCCCGGGTTGCAAGGAGGAATACACAAAGTTGCACACCGTGCTTTCACTTCTAAAATTGAAGGCAAGCAATGGTTGGTCCGATAAGAGTTTCACGGTGCTATTACATCTCTTAGCGGACATGCTTCCAGATGAAAACGTATTGCCGATAACCACTTATTTAGCTAAGAAGGTTGTATGTCCATTGGGATTGGAAGTAAAAAGAATACATTTATGTCCAAACGATTGTATACTCTATCGCAAAGAGTATACAGACATGCATGTATGTCCGGTGTGCAAATCATCGCGATACAAGCGTAAAGGCCATGACAATGAGGGCACCGTGGTGAAGAAAGGAGCTCCGCTAAAGTGGTGTGGTATTTACCAAGAATACCTCTGTTGAAGCGCTTATTTGGAAACAAAAGCATGCCCAATTGATGCGATGGCACTCGAAGAGCGTAAAAGGATGGAAAGTCGAGACACCTCACGATTCTCGCCAAAGGAGAACAATCGGTAGGCTCTTTATGAAGGACTTCGGGAATGAACCGAGGAATATAAGGTTTGGGTTGAGTACGGATGGAATGAATCCTTTCGGTAACATGTGTAGTATTCATAGCACTTGGCCCATGACTCTCTGTATCTACAACCTTCCTCCTTGGTTGTGTATGAAACGAAAGTACATTATGATGTCGCTGCTTATCCAATGGCCGAGACAACCTGGCAATGATACTGATGTATACCTACAACCATTGGTGGAAGATCTTGTGGTACTGTGGAACGAAGGTGTACAGGTATGGGATGAGTACAAGCAAGAGTACTTCATCCTACGCGCATTGTTGTTTTGCACCATCAATGATTTTCCTGCCCTTGGTAACCTATCATACTGTAAAAGAGGCCAAAGCATGCCCCCAGTGCATGGATGAAACCGCTATTGTGTGGCTCAATAACTCGAGAAAAACTGTGTACATGCACCACCGTAGGTTCCTTCGCAGGAATCACCCCTACCGCAATATGAAGAAACAATTCGACGAGACAAAAGAGGATGGTATAGCTCCAAGGCCTCGTCGTGGGGAAGAGGTATATGATATGGTTAAGGATATTAATGTTGTACTTGGAAAGGGAGATAGTAATAATAAATCAAGGTCTTGTACTGAGAAGACCACGTGGAAGAAGAGATCGATATTTTGGAACTTGCCCTATTGGAAGGACTTAGAAGTTTGACACTGCATAGACGTCATGCACGTAGAGAAAAATGTATGTGATGACTTGATTGGTCTTTTCTTTGAACATTCCTAGCAAAACTAAGGACGGACTGAAGGCACGAAGGGACCTGGAAGATTTGAAAATCAGAGCTGAGCTACATCCTCAAGACACCGGGAAAGGGCGACTTTACCTTCCCCTAGCTTGCTATACTCTATCCAAGAAAGAGAGAACAAACCTCTGCAAATGCTTGCATGGTGTGAAAGTTCCGTCCGGTTACTCCGCAAGCATCAAGAAACTGGTCTTGATGAAAGATTTGAAGTTAACTGGCATGAAGTCTCATGGTTGTCATGTGATGATGACACAAATGCTTCCTATTGTAATTAGAGGTATTCTGCCTGAAAAGGTCCGAGAGGCAATCATGAGGTTGTGTTTCTTCTTCAACACGATTTCAAAGAAGGTCATCGATCCCATCGGACTTTCCGAACTGCAGAATGATGTGGTCAAGACACTATACCAGCTAGAGATGTATTTCCCTCCATCATTTTTCGATATAATGGTTCATCTCATTGTTCACCTTGTGAATGAGATAAATGTATGTGGCCCCGTATTCCTGCATCAGATGTACCCGTTCGAAAGGTACATGGGTATCCTGAAGAAGTATGTCCGCAATCGATCTCTACCGAGGGTCGCATTGTGGAAGGTTATGCAACTGAGGAGGTTATCGAGTTTTGCATGGATTACATGGAGGGGGTGGAACCGGTAGGAGTGCCTGCATCTCGCCATGAGGGTAGGCTAGCTGGGAAAGGGACGATTGGAAGAAAATCAACAAATTCCTATGATCGTGGATTGTTCGAAAAATCTCATTTCACAGTCTTGCAACAATCAGTTGAGGTGTCCTCGTATATGGACATGCACAAGGATAAGCTACGAGAGGAAACTCGAGGACGATCAGAGGTTTGGGTAACAAAAGAGCATAACCGTTTGTTCAATCATTGGTTCAAAGAGCATATGACTGGGAAAGAAACGTGTGTTATGTTGAGGTGGTTGGCAAAAGGGTCATCAGGTACAATCTTGACATGGCAAGGATACGACTTAAATGGATATACCTTTTACACGAGATCTCAAGATAACAAAAGCACTTACCAAAATAGTGGTGTCTACATAGATGCCTATGACAACACAGGCAGTAAGAAGAGTAGCTTCTATGGGTTCATAGAAGAGATTTGGGAGCTCGAATATTGTATTTTTAAGATCCCGATGTTTCGGTGTCGTTGGGTACAACTCCCAAAAGGGTGTCAAGGTGGACAAGTACGGCTTCACTACTGTGGACATCGAACATGTCGGATACAGAGATGAACCATTCGTACTTGCGAAGCAAGTAGCACAAGTCTTCTATGTAATCGACCCGGCAGATAAGAAGCGCCATGTAGTTCTTCAAGGAAAAAGAAGGATCGTCGGAGTTGAGAATGTCGTGGATGAGGATGAGTACAACCAGTTTGATGAGTTGCCTCCTTTCGTAGATGGCAACATCAGGCTCGAGGAAGAAACCACTCAGGAAGCTACCTATCATCGCGACGATCATGAAGAAGGGCAAATTGTGAAAGAAAATAATTAGCTATATACGAGTAATGGCAATGTGATGTAAACAATGTGCATTTGTATGGAGTAATGGAAATGTGGTGTTACGCATTTGTGTGGAGTAATGGAAATGTGGGTCATTAATACATTAGGATTACATAGGGTATATAATATTTAGTAGGATTATATAGGGTATTTAATATTTAGTAGGATTATATAGGGTCATTAATATATTAGTATTATATAGGGTATATAACTATATTAGGATTATATATGGTAATTACTATATTAGGATTATATAGGGTATATAATATTTAGTTGGATTATATAGGTTATTTAATACTTATTAGGATTATATAAGGTCATTAATATATTAGGATTATATAGGGTCATTAATATATTAGTATTATAAAGGGTATATTACTATATTAGGATTATATATGGTATATATATATTAGGATAATTATATCAGTGGCGGTTCTTTTGAAGAATCGCCACTGATACACTTATCTGTGGCGTTAGTATAAAGAACCGCCACAGATAATATATGTATCAGTGGCGGTTAGTTTAAAGAACCACCATAGATAAATGTATCAGTGGCGGTTCGTATAAAGAACCACCACAGATAATATATGTATCAGTGGTGGTTATTATGAAGAACCGCCACAGATAACTCACATATAAAAGTCGGTATAGCAGTCACTCTTCTCACCGTTGCCCTAAACCCTAAACTCCCGCCGCCTCACTCTTCTCACAAAGCTCGACGCCGCCACGGTCGCCGCCCCTGACGCCGCTCGACGCCCGCACCCGCGCCGACGCCATCCGACGCCCTTCTTCGATCGACACGCCCGACGCGCCCGACGCCGCGCTCGATGTGCCCTGATGTCGCCCGACGCCGCCCGATGCCGCCCCCGACACCGCCTGACGCCCGCTTGTTCTGTAATCATTCACTTGCCCTGCTAGACTTTATGTTCTTGTGTTTGATTCTCAGAAATGGATTCTTTAGTATAATATGCTATTATTTGTTAAGAAATGTATGTGTAAGTTTGTGCTAAGTATTCTTCTGTGATTAAATGGTATGTGGTTTAGAGTCTTTGTGCACGGAGATTGTGATAAGCATTCATGTACTGCCAATTTGGATACTCATTTTCAAAATAGAGAATGCATTATTTGATGGTATCTCATGCATAGCTTCTGTAATATGAGTCCTATCTTGCTAGTAGTTGTGGAGTGCCCTTCTGGAATTTATGTGTATATGGCATCTTATAAAGAAAAACCTTATGGTAGTCATTTTAGGTCTTATGCTTTCATTCAGATGTATTAATATTCTATTTAGCTAAGGATTTTGGACTGATAACTGTTATCATGTGCAAACTGAGCTAAGTGTGGGCGTGGTTATGTATCACTCCTTTTGAGAACATAATACTAGGAAGTTACTTACAGTTAAAAGTGATATATGGCAAGTCTGAAATCTGAGTATTGGATCACTCTATTATTATACGGTGATGTCTCTTTTGACTACTACCTAATTTTACTTCACACCCTGATGTTTAATCATGCATTACTGTTTCTAGATTGCTGAACATGCCACTGTCTATCCATTTCCTATGACTTTTATAACTATAATGTGAAACTCTATTCCTGTTTGTGTTTGGGTATACACTTAATGAATGGTTAAAATCATTTGTACTTATTAGACGAACCTGTTACTTCATTCTTCGCTTCTACCATATTTTAGGCCTAGCTAAGAAAGCTACGGATCATCTTCCACTTGTTGCACTGCATGCTTTGTTCAGAATCATCCACTTGTCCTACATGTTTTCATCTTCCACTTGTCCTACATGTTTTATTTCGATTGAGTTTCATTAATGCAAACCATGGGCGTTGCAAGGTGTATGTGTGTAACATTTTAGTGGTCACTGTATGCACCATAGCTACATATTGGGTCCACAAAATTTACAACCAATCAGCACTAGTTCAAGAGTTAATGCTTGCTTAATTAGTTTTGTTCTTAGCTAACTTTGAAATTCCATGAGATGATTCTGTAATAATTGATGAAAATTATGTTTCGGGCGAACTGTAGTTCTAATGGAGTACGAAACCGAGCCTATAGTGGAGGAGAACCCGAGCAGGTACCTTACCCTCCACCCAACCACCGGAGGTGCCGAGGCCTCTACCGCTGTTGCAGATGATGGTCCTATTGCAAGACGCCGAGGACGAGGGAAAAATAAGAAGCCTGAAGGCCGGTACACCATCTCAGAGGTCTTAGATACTGGGGCCCCTGTTGCACTGAGAAAATCAGCAGCAAAATACAGGTCATATGCGGGTACATCGTAAGGGATAAAGTGCCAATCACCTATTCGGATTGGCATAAAGTGCCTCGAGCCGCCAAAGAGGATCTGTGGACAGAGCTCAAAGAAACCTTCGAATTCCCCGAAGGAGCCGAAGATCTCGTGTGTCGCGACGCATTGATGACCATGGATGCGGCGTGGAGAAACTTCAAGGCGAGGCTGAACACAAATTATGTGAAGCAAAACCGGTCAGCCATTGGAGAGTACCCAAGATTAGAGCCATATTGGGATGAGTTTGTGGCGATGAAGCAATCCGAAGCAGCAAGGAAGTCCAGTGAGGACCACATTAGCATCGCAGGAAGGAATACTCACCCCCACAGACTTGGCACGAGTGGGTACGCGGGTAAAATTGCTCAATGGGAGAGGCATGAATTAGAAGCGGTCCAATTGGCTGGCACAAGTCCCTTGATCGGACTACCAGACCAAGTGAAGCACTACGTGCTAGCGAGGGCAGATATCTTGTCTACTGGGGGTTTATCATTCAAGAGCAGCGAAGATGAAGCAATGACGCAAAGGGTTCATGAGTTTTACGCCCACTCCACCCAAGGATCTTTTACCTGCATGGGAGAAAGACGAGCTAACAGCGGCCCTAGGAAACAAAGAGCACCGGTCGGACACGAGGCGTCGGGGTCAAGGTTCCATGGAGGAGTGGATTCCCTAAGCACGGAGACTCTTATAGGAGTTGGAAGAGAGCTAAAGAAGAGCGGGCTGAGAAGGAAATAGAAATGATGAAGGAAAGGGTTCTGCGAGAAATACAAGGCACCATTAAAGAACAAGTTGAACGACAAGTACAACAAGCCTTGAGCCAGTCGCAGGCCCACAACGTTCTCTCCAACCCTACAGGTCGTCGCAGCAGTTGCGCGTCCACGCCATTGGCAGAAGTGGACAACAACCTGATGTGCACTAGGGTTGTCCCGACCTTTTGATGAGAACGATACAATGAACCACAAGATCAGCGACCAAACAATCGCAACGTCACCACACGAGGCGAACAACCGAATCAAAGACCCGATCAATCCTTGAACCTGCTGCAACCAATAACATGCAAGAGCAAGGTGATAGCAATTTCAATCCAATAATCTCAACGAAAAACAAGGTGAGGTTCTGTTTCTCAACTCGGGTGGTCTATTCGACACACGCAAGATTGAGGAGGGACGCACACGGGGTCTACCAAAACACAACAAAACCTAAAAACTGAAGAACAGGGGTGAGAATCCAATATAAAGGGGTACCGACACAAGGGGGGGCGCCCAAGAGGGGTGCGGCAGCGAGGAAAGGGGCGTCGACCAAAGGAGGGGTGGAACCCTAAAAGTACATGGGCCTTGGGCCCAAAAGAAAGGTGGCGCAGCACCTGGAATTTCTGTCCCGTGAGATTGTTCTGAATTTTCCTTCGCTCCAGGAGGAATTTGGCCTCAGGATTAGATCCATTGGAAAGGTTATCTCGATACCTTTCAAACGAGTTGTCGAACGTCGAAAATGGAGTTCGGATGTGGCCGTGGCGTCCGTTTGAAGTACTGCTGCTCCTGGATGGCCGAACCGGACTCGGCGACGAATTGGGCTTTATCTTGGGCCTTCCTTGGCGCGTGGGCTATCCTCGGTGGATGTTCTTGGCGTGCTGATCCAGCAAAGGTGGATGAAAAGGACTTGCTTCCGGATTAAGCCTCCGCACGTCAGACGGCGAAGCGCCAAACATCGACGGTCGGGGACGAAGTAGCGGTCGTAGAAGAAGAAGGGGCAGCGGTTGTATCCTTGGTTGGGATGTCCTCATCACAACCATTATCCTGTGGACGACATACAGGACCCCACACCCTGTCAGCTCAACGTGCCCGTGATGAACATATTTGTACAGGCTGCTACAGGGGTAGTTTATCCGTGCCAAGAAGGGGGTGTCCTGCACAATACCCCGATAGCGCCAGGTTATGCAAAGGTTCAGGTGGACATGGTACTTGCACAGTTTGCTGAGATCGGGCTAGAAAAACCCGCTAATGATGAGATAACAACTCTAGGAAGTGCCGTCCACTCATTCATCCAGTGGCGCAAGCGTTACATCGTCTTGGACCATGCAGTGCCAGCCTCTCCTGCAGTACAATCCTCGCATCCGTCACCAACACCTGAGAGTGAAATAGTGAAGAAGCAAGATGAGGTAGAAAAGAAATCCATTGAGGACCCCATAAAGATGGCCACTGTTAGTACTCCAAAGCAGAAACCTATAACACCTGCTACTTCAAAGGACAAACCTAGAACCCTTGATCCCAAAACTTGGCACATTAGACATGCCGTATCAGCCAGATCAGGCGAAGCCAGGACCGAGTATGATGTCGTGCGACAAAAAAGTAAGGGCAAGGCGAAGTCTGATGACCAAGATAATCAACAAAGATTGAAATTCGAGGTAGGAAAACCCTTAGTCACCGCTTCGAAGTTAAAAAGTCTAACACCCATGATGCAGCGATTACATGCATGGTACATGGATCGATCCAACCAAGACGTACTCCCGAAGGTGATCACTGCAATTTTCCGTAAGGAACATTTTCACCATGCGGGCCATGGCTACTTCTTAATATAATTCGATAACTTGAACAACTTGTTCTATCACGACGCCCTCGAGATATCTTTTTTGAGATGCTGGTCACTGTAAGTGTCTAATATATCAATCTTGGCCTACATTCACGTAATACTATTTCGTTATATAGATACGAGATGATTGAATTATGAAGAACCAAGGGGCCAGTGGGATTCCTCGACCCGGGAACGGTTTGCCAATCTAAAATCAAAAGAGCACAAAGGAGGTCGAGGAGTACGTATATAAAGTTTTGATTAAACTACATGACAAGGAGTTTATACTTTTACCATACCATTTTAAGTAAGTTCCTCACTAGCTAGTTAAATTACTCATTTATTTCATTATTTACTCTGATGTAAGGACTAATGACTATGGCATCATGCATGTGTATGTAGCTTCCACTGGATTCTCGTAATAATTCATCCAGAAAAGAGCAAGATGCTGATCATGGATCCACTGGATAAACCTAAAAAATATTTTGAAGTGATGACACATTTAATAAATGAGGCGTTCAAAAGATATTGTCAGAAGAGCTCAAGATACCGCCCATACCACAAGTCCCTTACAGTCCGTACTAAGTTTCCGGTACGCACGCAAGGAATATTCTAATATCGTATTTCATAGTAAATAACTCCTTCGACGACATCTTAGTTCATTCGATTTTTGCAGTGTCACAAGCAGCCGCAAGGAACAAATTTATGTGGGTACTTCGTGTGCCAGTACATGCGTGAAATCTTATCATGCACAATAAAAGACAATGACGTAGAGGTCAGTCACGCTGACATGACACATTGATTCACACCACTCAATTTCTATATACTCTCTTAATTATGCTTTTTATACTTATAGCGCCTCAAGTTGTCTACATTAGGACTGCTTCCTTCTGAAATCCAAGCCATTCAGGGCCAGCTCACCTACTTCATCATGAAGGAAGTAATCAACAAAAAAGGCGAGTTTTATGACGAAGACAACAACGATCCAGTCATCCATACTCTTCTCTCACATCACGTGTCTCCAACCTCCGAAGACCCGTAGGCTTCTAGTTTACCTCCACTAGTTTAGGCTTTTGTTACTTCAATTCTGTTTCATTACAAAGTGTAAATAACTCTTTGTTGCTTTCAAATGGGAACCCCTTCTTTTGTCAATGCCACTTCTTTTGTCAGTAGTTGTGCTAATCTGAATAATGCTCTGACCTTTAACTACAGTTTTATTCAAAATTGGGAGGTAATTTAGTCAAATTGGTAGAGTTCGGTATTGTATCCAGATTTCATATGAAAGCAAATATTTTGACTTACTCTACTTAGCATAATTGAGCTAAGGTGACATCTCTGTCTCCTGGTTCTATTGATTTGCTCAGTCTTTGTTGTTCATATCATATTTTTGGATATGACTACTATTTCATTTGATACCGAAAAGAGAGATGAGAGAGCAAACAAACTAACATCATTCGTTTCATAGAAGCTTGATCCATTTGATGCCCCCGTTTCATAGTTTCTGTGAGATGCATTTTCAAATTTTCTCTACACTTCACAAACTGAGCAGCGATCAAGGTGTGTGTTGTTCTTGATCCTTTCTTTTTTATATGTCTTCAAGTTCAGTTACCATATACACATGTGCTACTTTATTTTGCTGAGGTCATAATTCTAAAATGTTTTTCCCTACAGGAGATTGTAGAGAGTAAAGTTCCTTCCTTACAGGCACAATCCTTCTCTACTTCTATGTGTTTTTCAGTTCGCCTTTTTGTTGTATATTCTTTCAGTATTGCTTAAGGTCACAACTGATGTTAGAACTGCAGTAGATTGATAAAGAGAGCAGGTTACTAGATAAACTTAATGTTGACCTAGCTATCTTCAGATATGTAGCCTGCATAAATTTCTTGTTTATTCACTGTGATTACCATTTTCTACAGAGTAATTAGAAGAAATTCAAGACTGTATGGATGATTTACAAGTACTGTGTTCCTCTAAATGATGTTTTTTGCTATTCTGTGAGTACGATCGATCTTGCAAGACACATAATCAATTAAATACCACCATATTTCCATTGCTTCTTGAAGCTGTTAGATCTACTTCTCGAAGCACCAAATATAATAATCTGCTTTTTCATATCTACGTGCCATCGAATAAGGAGTCTGAACATTTAGCTCTTCAACCTTAGTAAATAAGGAGATTGTCTTCCTTCATACTTCTGTTCTTATTTATGTAAGCAAATAAAACATCGCCGTAGTATGGTTGTCTAATGCAACGATGTCATTGCTGTTGCTATGATCATATGTTTTTTTCCTTGTTCTCCTTCAATTAGTTCAACAGTTTATTATTGATCAGTCGCACGTATTCTTGCTGATAATGCAATTTGCGATGACAGACTAGGATTTAATTTGATTATGTTTCCTCCTTAATTTTGATTTTACTGAACTTTCCTACTATTTTTTTGTACTTTCTTCTTTGGAGTGGAAGGTTGGTATATGCTATAAGAATAGTATTTCCCATGCTAAAATGTTCAGTCTTCAGCTGGTATTGTCAACCATTGTATATGTTTTTGGAATTTGACAGATCAAATAGTATATTGCTATTGTTGTTAGCAGGTATTTACTACTCTTGTTATACCTTTTGGCTATGCTTTTTACATGCCAACTCCTGTGTTTTAATGCTTATCATCTTTGATACATTTGAACTAGTGATGTCAACTGAAACAACAATGTACATAATGAAGAGGCATGGCTAGCGCTGCCTAAGGCTAGCCACAAATGCCAGTGATAGTTGTATCAGTGGCAGTTCTAACCAAAAACCACCACTAATAGTCGTATTATCAGTGGCGGTTTTTGGGCTAGAACCGCTACTGATATTTGAGTATCAGTAGCGGTTCTATCAAAAACCTGCCACTGATACTTGGATTATTAGTGGCAGTTTTTGGCTCGAACCGCCACTGATACACGAATATCAGTGGCTGTTATAGCCAACAACCGCCACTGATAGTGTTATCTGTGGCGGTTCTAGAACCGCCACTGATAATCCTTGATTATCAATGGCACTAAATCTGTGACGGTTCAAAAACCGCCACTGATGGCAGTTATGATACGCCACAGATGGCCTTTTTCAAGGTAGTGATAGATGCATCAGATGAAATCAAGATGGATTTCTTAAACAGATAGGGGCAAATTTCACCAAGGTAATGTATTGGGATATCACCTTGATTCTCAGGGGAACTGTGGCACCATCTTCTACTCGACATTTTAATTCCACCTTGCCCTCTTGTATACATCTGATAATGAGGACTGCATCGATATTGATGTCTCCACTCAGTTATGGATGATGCTTAATATAATATGTCATATAGGGTATCAAACTAAGTCATTTAGCAATGGAACTTGAATCCAGAGTTGAATGTGCTTTGGTCACTAAGCATGCATGAGTTTACAAAATCATATCCAAAACTTAAGAAATTTAGTTAGCTAAGTTCTATGTTGATGTCCCCTATGATCCTACACCTGACAGAAAAGTACTCACTAGGTCAAAAGGTGTGCATGTTCCATCTGCAACATGAACAAGTGACTCATGTTCAAAGGTACTACCCACTTCCATGACTAGCAAATCTAAAATCTCTTGCCAAACTTTAATTCAAGAAAATGATGTTACATATTACTATTTTGCAAAGACCACATAGAGAATGTTATACAAGATCAACTAACAAAATAATCAATCAAAATGGTTGCACATAGAACGTGTTACTCAACATCAATACAAAATAGAAAATATATTTTTACCTGATCCAACACTTCATTCAGGGAGATCATCGTCTTCCACAAAATCATGAATTGATGCCACACAAAGATGAGAAGAGCCTACACAGTTCCAAAATAAGTACACAAGAATTAATTCTTGTAATGCTAAAGTGATAGGAGAAATTGCAAAAGGTTACCTGATGATCTGATCCAATCTTGCAGACTGCTAAAGTGATAGGAGAAATTGCAAAAGGTTACCTGATGATCTGATCCAATCTTGCAGACATACAAGTGCTTCAACTGTCTCGGGTGCCAATCTATTTCTGAAATCAGTGAGGACTCTTGATCCTGTACTAAAGGCCGTTTTAGATGCTACAGTAGAAGCTGGCACTGCCAAGATATCCCGTGCCATTAGGGCGAGAGTGGGATACTCCATAGAGTTCATCTTCCACCAGTGTAGAATATCAAAGAGACCAGCCCGAGGTAGTGGAGCCTTTGCCAAATAAGTCTCCAATTCTGCTGAAGCATCGCATGCCGAACGGGCCCTCTGTTTAAGATGTCGATCCCAGTCTGCAAAAGGATTGCTATCATATGTAGCCATATCGACATCACCATCTCCTTGTTGGGTAAATTCTGAATGGCAATCATTTAATTGAGAATACTCTTTAAATAACCCTTTGAATACCTTTTTCACTTTAGCAAGTTTAGGTGCAGCTTTATCCCCAAATGCTTCAAAACGAAACTCAAGGAATGCAAACTTAAACCTTGGATCAAGAATAACAGGAATTGAAAGTTCCAGCCATGAAACTTCCCAATATTTCTTGAACTTTTTCTGCATATATCTGACCATATCATTTATACTAGAGTTCATTTTAGAACCTTCGTTCTCCAAGGCCAACTTAACTTGCCAAATCTCATGGAACCACAGATTTGATGTGGGATATTTAGAGCCTGAAATAACCTTAGTGGCATCATAAAACACTTTAAACAGTCTACACACTTCTTCTGCACTTTCCCAATCCTCAAAAGTGGGAGTGTAAGTGTAATGTGGATCTTGTAGTCCCAACGAGTCAAAAGCTCTCCTAAATTGTGAAGCTGTGTGAAGCATGAAAAATGTTGAGTTCCATCTCGTAGGAACGTCAAGGGAGGGACGTTTTCCATGGATGCCCAACTGTGCCACAATATCCTCAAACTTTTGTTTCCGGGATGGAGATCCTCGGATATATTTTACGCTCTCTCGAATCTTGCTGACAACAGGGTTAAGAAACCTAAATCCTGCTTGACATATCACATTCA
Organism: Otatea glauca; assembly: GCA_036346275.1. Taxonomy (NCBI): domain Eukaryota; kingdom Viridiplantae; phylum Streptophyta; class Magnoliopsida; order Poales; family Poaceae; genus Otatea; species Otatea glauca. The sequence continues at coordinate 23,679,288 of CM070725.1, read as the reverse complement.
ACACATGAGTTGCACAACGTTGGTGGAATAATTTCCCCTTCCCAAGTAGCATATGTTTTTCTAGCAAGTTGGCCTTTAGGAATCTGGCCATTGTACCATTATTGCTTGCATTATCCAAAGTGATGGCAAATAACTTGTCTTCGCAATGCCAATCTTGTATTGACTTCAGAACAACATTAAACATCGCAACACCTGTGTGTGGTGTCTTCATGTCAGCAAACTTGATAATCTTTTTATGTAGCTTCCAGTCATCAGTAATGAATTGACACGTGATGCACATATAGCCCAGTGTTTGATTTGAAGTCCACATATCCATTGTCAAGGAAATTCTTGATTTTGAACTCTTAAAAACCTCTCGAAGAATTCGCTTCTGCTCTTCAAATTCTTTAAGGCATTCATTCCTCACCGATGTTCGAGACACCATCTTGAACAATGGGTTCAAACTGGAGAAAAACTTTCGAAACCCATCATATTCCACAATTGAAAAAGGTAGTTCATGGAGTACAATCATTCGAGCCAACTCCTTCCATGAAACCTCATGATCAAATTTCCAATCTCGCAAAGTGACACCATCAGGAGACATGACAGTGGTATTCAATTGATCCACTACTCTTAGAGCCTCTTTTCTTGCTTTGCATCTCTTTAAGTGTTTAAGCAGTGCACTAGTTCCTGCCCTGTGCTTGGCACTAATCTGGATATTACAATATTGCATTGTCCCTTCATAACAACTCCTCCAATACGAACATGCATGAACTCTCTCCAAGCATCACTACTGCAGAATGGTACATCACTATCGCTTCATCTGTGTCCGTTCTTAAGTTTTTAGAAAAAAACGATTGTGATAGATGAGTTAGGAGAGGCATTAATAATAATCACTATCGGTTCTCAGGTTAGAAGTGATTGTGATGTAGCACTTGGAACATCACAATCGGTTCTTATGCGAGAAGAGATAGTGATGTGCATTATCATCACTATCAGTTTCCACATAAAAAGCGATAGTGATGAGCACGTACACATCACAATCGGTTCTTATTTAAGAAGCGATAGTGATGAGCATGCACATCACTATCGCTTCTCACAAAAAAGCGATAGTGATGAGCACGTGCTCATCACTATCGCTTCTTTTGTGAGAAGCGATAGTGATGTGCATGCTCATCACTATCGCTTCTCACATAAGAACCGATAGTGATGTCAACGTGTTCATCGCTATCGCTTCTTATGTGGGAACCGATTGTGATAACAACGATCATCACTATCGCTTCTCTTATAAGAATCGACTGTGATGTGCATGATCACATCACTATCGCTTTTTATATGAGAACCGATAGTGATGTGCCTCGTTAGGTTATTTATACCACTCAAGCTGAACTCTTCTCTGTTATTGTTCTAGAGGAGATTTATCCATCGCCACTCGAAAAAATAGCTCATATTCTGTGGTTGGAAGCAATACTTGGGTGAGAAAATTTGAAATCCTCAAGGGTGGGTGTTAAGAGGGTAAATTTGAAGCCCTAACTTGAGGAGATTTCCCCTCATTTTGCATAATTTGTGGTTTTCTTCAAAATGTGATCATTCCTTCAAACCCCTTTAATTTTGCACTATGTAATTTTGATATGTGGCGAAGAAAGTTTAGATTGCACTGGTATTGTGTATGTCCTATCAGATTTCACACCATTTATTTGACAAGTACACATGTATCTAATTATCTTAATTTTTAGTGCTTTGATGTTAACATGGAATTATTATTGCTGTCACCGGATGAATGTTAGAGTTTAGGCTGCGGAACCTACGTCTCTCGTTCGAGGATGCTTGTTTATAAATATACCGAACGAAATGGCATATTTATAAGCGAGCAGTCTCGAATTGTCCACGTTCTTTGGACAGTTCGAGGATATGTGCTTCGGGCAAGTTCCTGAGCTGTGTTGTACAACTTCAGAGTAGATTTCTGTAGCGTCTCCCTGGTATTCTCCAGATACACACCCCTCTTGACCTGTTGTCAAGACGTGTATATGGATAATAGCGGGGAGATGCTGCTGAAATTTTCTCTGGAGTTGTACAACGGCTTAGAAACTTGTCTGAACCACATATCCTCGAATGGGATTAGGACCAAACCTATTTAGAGATTAGGAGTCATCGTTGGTACCCTTGTTTTGTTTCGTTGTAGTCAAAAGATTTGTAAGCTGCTGTAACACCCTAATTTTTGCTCTAATTTAAATTTTGAGAGTATTTTTGATTTTTGTGAATTTTTGGGAATTTATTGAAATTTATTTGGAATTACTCAAAACTAGCCTTCCTTGAAAACAATTAAATAATGGAAAAGTTCTAGCAAAGTTTTATTGAAAATATTTTATTTGAGTTCCAAATATCTCAAAGTATTTTCTGGAATTTTTCTAGAATTTTTCTGCTATTTTAAAAGCCCCAAATGATTTAAGTGAATTTCTAGAATTATTTTTATTGAAAAAGGTTTTAAAAGTGGCTATGAATGATGAATGGGCCGAGCCCATTCTTGCGCGCGCCGCCGCCCATCCGCCGAAACCCTAGCGCCGCCCGGCCAAGCCGTTCGATCCGGATCGCGACGCTCAGCGTGTGCCACGTCGCCGCGACGCGTGAGCCTTCGGATCGTCGCCAGACGGACGCGCGGGATTGCGCCACGTCGGTCGTCTTGCGAGATCACCGGAGCTAATGCGCCGACCGTTCCGCTCGTTCGCCGCTTTGTAGCGCGCACGCCGAGGCCCTTTAAGCACCGAGTAGCGCGTCCGTGAGCTCCTTCGCTGCGTCTTTTGACTCTCGCACGCACGCCGAGACCCTCTCTAGCGCTGAGCGAAGCTCGCCGTGAAGGCGTCCTTGTGCCGCCGTTGTTTTTGCTTCCTCTCGCCGCCGTCGCCGCTTTCCGCGTGCTCGGCCCGCCCGAAGTTCACCGGGCAAGACGCATCGAGTGGACCACTTCTTCTCGCCGAGAAGCCCGCAGCCGCCGCCGAGGTCATCTTCCCGACTCGGCAACCTTCGCTTCTTCGCCGCCGTCAACCTCGTCGAATCGCGCCGACCGTCCGATTTGCATCGTTCGGTTACGGTGAGTCCACGTAGCCTCCATCTCTCAGAGATGTTTAGATTGAATCGTAACAGTTAGATCTAGAACGAGCGGCTTGGATTAGATCTAATGTCCGCGATATGTTTTTGTCTTAACCGTTGGATCGATAGTGGGCGCGTAGGATTGAACCACGTCGCACCATGAGCGATGAAATGCTCCGTACCGTGGACCGTTGGATTAGATCTGAGCGGTAGAGTTTGGATCTGGTTTTGCCCTAAGGATCTGCGCTGCTCGATTTGAGCGAGCGGCGGAGATGGCACCGTACCCTCGCCAAATCGCGTCTTGCCGGCGTGGGCGTTTGACGAGCGAGCAGACCGATCCGGCCGTTGCTTTGGGCGCGCGCGATCGTGCCGCGTGGCTACGAGTAAACCGAGGCGCCGCGATGGCGGTGTGGTCTTGGCCGTTAGATCCGAGGGCACCGTTCGATGCGCGACGCGTGGCCGTCGGGAATCGAGTCGCCGCGTCGGTGCGAATCCAACCGCTGGATTTAGGCCGATCACCGGATGCGCGACGCGCGTGTCGCACGCATCTCGGTCGCCGCGGTGCGGCGTGATCTCGGCCGTCGGTTTTAGCGAACGGTGCGGATTTTGCCGCGTGGCTGCACTGCTACGTGAACCAAGCCCACGGTAGACGAGCCAACCCGTGGGACTCACCCATAGACAGAGCGACGTGGCGGCCTGCAGGCGTGCCGCGTGTCGTCTTGGCGCTCATCGGCGCCATAAATATTTTCATATATAAAATATTTTGGCGGAAATTCATTTCGGTGCTGACGTCATCATGAGGCATGCTGACGTCATAAATGTGAATTTCAAGTATAAAAATAATTCAGAAAAATCGGATTTTCTTAATTTACGTATTTTGATTTTATTCAAACTTCAAATGACTATAACTTTTGCATTTTAACTCGGATTTGGGTGATTCAAATTTCTAAAAATTCATAAAATTGTGAGCTATTTATTGGTGAATTTTATTTGAATTCTTGAGGACATATAGTCTTCTGTATTGGCTATTTATTGTATGCTTTGTTTGTGCAGCGTGAGCGTAAATTTGCCGGAAGTTTCGAGGAAGAATTCGTCGCTCAAGACCAAGCTTGAACACGACCAGCAACTCTTTGAAGGCAAGTGATGCTTTGATCATTTTGATCCCAGATTTTAAAATGTAATTTATGCTTTGAAACTATGCATGCTAATTATTTAAAATGAATTTAAATTAATTTGGGATAATGTAGTTAATCAACCCATTTTGTTATGCCACCTTGAATTATTAATTGTATGCCTAGATCATTGTCACCCTAAGTTTTGATTATATTAGTTGGATGTTAATATTGTGCCAACACGGGAGGCTAGACCGTGAGTAGATGCTTAGCCTTGCAACGAATCATGAATGATCTTTCGGAAAAATGCTACAATATTGATTAAAGACATATTGAATGTATTTTGAAAAGTGGTGTGATGATGCCACATGTTGAGATTGAGGTACAAAGAACTTTGTGTGGTTCCGCATCGATATTGAGTTATTGCCGCATGTGTTGCACAATAATCAACTGGGTGGAAAATGATTTAGACTGGGCAAGTGGCAAGAGGTCAGTGTGCTGTGGGCCTGTGTGGCATTGGGTTGTTGAGTGATGTGAGTCTGTGCCACATTGGGCCGTGTGCCATCTGTTGAGTGTTGAAAGTCTTGCCTTGGTCGATTAAGGACTTCACCTTGCAAGCCTTTGATCCGAGTCACCGCACAACCACATGTCCGACATGGGACAGACCTAGTTGACTAGGGTTACGATATCTTTCCTCCGATACCTCGGGGTGACAAGACACGTGGGTGTATCTGTATGGGGAGCGTACTGTGCTACGGCTTGGTGCCCATCCAACGGTGATTGGCGGTCCTATACTTGGCTCTGTGTGAGGGAAGTGATAGTGAAGGCAATCACCGAGAGGTTCTTTAGTTAAGGTAGAAGTTCTGAAAAGCTTTGTTGCGGACAATCACCCGTGTGGTGGCGGTCAGTATCTTGTGGGTAAAGTGTACAACCTCTGCAGAGTGTCAAAACTATTCAATAGCCGTGCTCACGGTATTGAGCATTGCTCGGGATTACAATCAAGGGTAGTTTTCATAAACAAAACATGGAAGGGTGGCTGTGTGCGGTGTTGGAAATGAACTAATAAGGTCAGTGTCGAGAATCTTGAAGAAAAACCATTTGAAATTAGTATTACTTATATCAGTTTCACCGCTTTAATCTAAACAAGATACTAGTTTAAAAATGTTGCTTGATGCAAAAGGATCAATTAAGCCAATCCATTGGAATAAGCTTTGCATATAGTAATAGTCTTGCATTCATGCATTACTTGTTGAGTGCCTTGTGTACTCACCCCACCTTGCTTATCAACCCCAACATCGGTGGAGGAGACTACACCAAGATGGGAGGAGGAGTACGTCGAGGACACGAGCAACTAGGGGCAAGCCCGATCGGTTGCTGTGGCAAGATGGATGCTTACACGACTTTTTATGTTCATTGCTATTTCTTTGTTTTGAATAATGTAAGCCTGCGTGGTGACTTATCTGTAAGGAGACCATAAGGTTGTACAACTCGTTTTATATACATGTTTGCACTATTTATTCTTATATCCTTGTGAATGTCTCGTGATGTGCAACCTCAGTATGATCAGTGTGCTAAGCGTGATCTGGGATAGCAGAATACACAGAGGGTCCGGATTTGCGATTCGGTCCCGGCAGAGGTGGTATCGAGCAGAGTTGATCAGAGGCCTTGACCTTAGTTTGGTTGTGCCTAGGAGGGTGAAAACTATTTTCTAAAGACCTAATCAACTTGAGCAAGAATGTCAAAGAAATCTCGACTTATCTCTTCTCCTTATTCATACCTATCTTTGAATTTTTATTATTCTCTATTTAATTTAAACAAGGTTTGTTTTGGCGGATGAGGATGATCCATACCTATGGAGAGCGCCTGAGGATACGCCGGAGTTATGGCGTATGATGCGCTTGCTTGGAGGTTTTGACCGACCACCGCATCAAGGACTTGGTGAGTGCAGGCGGGACTTGACATCGCTGGGGCGTCAAGATCACGGTGTATGCTCGGGAGAGGGCGAGGCGAGTCGTCCTATCTACATCACTGCCAGGAGGTCTTCTTTCGAGGCCGGGATTCAGGAGACGTCGCGTCAGGCGATGCGGCAAATTGCCCGCACTTACTCCGCAGAGTTAGAGGGCACCGTCTTCCGCCACCATCCGCGTCGCGACAGTCGATACAACAGGATGGAGCTCGTGGAGGAGGACGCCACGATCACCCACTGGCGAGATCGTCATCGCCAGAGGACGCCTTGGGCGAGATGCAGTCCGGAGCCGCAGAGGACCCGCGACGAGGTTATAGAGGCAAGAACCCAACACCGGAGAACTTAGCTCATGCCATACGTAAGATCCGGGAGTTGGAGATGGCTCTATATGGACCCGAGCCCAACCATCCCGAGTTACATGATCCAGATCGGAGGAGCCGAGCAGAGGCGCCAGATCGAGAGCAGCGGCGGCCGGGACCAGAGTCGATGGGGTCTTTTGCACCCGCCGCAGAGGAGTCACGAGACGATTCGCCTCAATGCCGCAAAGACTACGGTATGCGCCCGGGAAGCCGCGGCCGGGTTGGCTCGATGAGTGATCGAGTGTAGTAGAGTGTAGTGTCGAGACTCGAATATCTCGAGTCGCGTCTTTGCTTCGAGTCACCCTTAGGTGTGAGTTGTCATGGATTCCTATGTTTGCTTACTTACTTTTGGTTGTGAGTGTCACGTATGTGTTGCATTGCCCTTAGGCACTTGTGAGCAACCATACCGCTTTATATTATATCAATAAATTGGCTAAATAATTTAAGTTACACTGTTTCCCCACATAAGTTCTTTTACTCGTCTATGCTTTCTTCTTTTCTTAACCATGGAAGCTTGCAATGATGGTGAGGACTCGTGGAAATGTTGGAGCCAGTGAAGTGGAGCTAACAGACGGACAACGAGAATGAAGAGCGATTCCTCAACCACCGCAGTCGATATGCGTAACACAGGAGCCTTTTGACACCCTGCACTCAACTCATGACCACGATGGTTCAAACCATGCAGCAGATATCCAATCAAGCTGCTGCGAATGTTCAACACAGGGCAACCATGGACCACACCCTACTCACGGTTGTCGGAGTTTATGAGAACCCGTCCACCTACCTTCTCGAGCAACGCCAATCCACTCGAGGCGGACGATTGGCTAAGGACAATCGAAAGGAAGCCGCACATTACCCAATGTGTAGGACATGAGAGGGTACTCTATGCCTCTCATCAACTCGAAGGACCGCCGCAGAATGGTGGGAAAACTTGCGCGACTCATGAGGACCCGCAGAGTATCACATGGGAGGAATTCACCTCGGCCTTCCGTCGCACCATGTACCCGAGGGTATCATGGATCTTAAAAGGAGGAGTTCAAGCCTCAAGCAAGGCGGCGGTCGATGGCGATTACGAACAAGTTCACCTAACCGCACGCTACGCACTGCAGGACGTGGCTACGGATAAGGCCGCACAATCCCGCTTCATGAAGGGATTGAATGCGAGGTTGCAGTGGGGCCGATCACCCACACATTCCCCGACTTTCAAGAGTTAGTTAACAAAGCCCCGATCTTAGAGGACAAGCGCCGAGAGTTGGATGACAACAGAAGCGCAGAATGGCGCAACAAGGAGGTCGTCGAGGGCAGCAGAGGCGAGGACGGCACCCCAACAAATCATTGGTACCAGCCTAGAGGCAATGACGAGCACCACTGCCGCAAATCGCCCGATGGGTCAAAATGTTCGAGACTCGGCCCGAACTATAGCGCAGATCGAGGAACCTCTCGGCCGTGGGAAGACGTTGCTATCATTGCAATGAAATGGGGCATTTGCCAACAAGCGCCCTAAGAAGGAGGTGTCACCCGGTTCGCTTTAACACAGGAACACACCGCAAGGACTCCCGCACCAATCATGAACGCGGGGCATCAACGGCGACTCCATCCCAAGGAACTGCACGAGGCGAGTCAACCACATCACAAAGGATGAAGTCCGAACGCCTCGGACGTTGTAATCGGGTAAGTTCTAGTAAACTCGCATCAGCCATCGCTTTATTTGATTCCGAGCTTCGCATTCTTTTATTTCCGAGATTTTGCTGTTCAAAATGATATGGAAATAGTGAATCTTAAATGTGTGCTCATAGTCCAATCCTCGGATCGAACTCCGATCTAAAGTAGGATGTTACGGGGTAGGAATAATAATTAATGGAGTTGAGTTCTAGCGAACTTAATCGTCCTTAATACCCAAACCTTGGATGTTATCCTGGGAATGGATTGGTTAACCGATCACAAGGCAGTATTGGACTGCGGAAAAAGAGTCATATCGGTCGAGAGCCCGGATGGAAAGAAAATTGAGTTTGAAGCGAAACCAGTACAAGATGGACAATTGATGGTCAACAGCATGAAGACTGTCAGAGGAAGTCTCCATAGTCAATGAATATCCGGATGTTTTCCCAGAAGATTTACCTGGAATGCCGCCAGATAGAGATATCGAGTTCGTGATAGAACTAGTTCCAGGGACAGCTCCAATAGCTAAGAGACCTTACAGGATGTCCACAGAGGAATTGGTGGAAATGAAGAAGCAAATTGAAGAACTGCTGGAAAAGGGATTTATAAGACCTAGTTCATCGCCATGGGGAGCACCTGTCTTATTCGTTAAGAAGAAGGACGGAAGTTTCAGGATGTGTATAGACTATCGTGCACTCAATGATGTGACGATAAAGAATAAGTATCCGCTACCCGGATCGATGATTTGTTTGACCAGTTGAGAGGAGCAGGAGTATTCTCCAAAATTGATCTTCGATCAGGATACCATCAGCTGAAGATCCGATCAGAGGATATTCCGAAGACTGCATTTTCGTCAAGATATGGACACTACGAGTTTACAGTGATGTCTTTTGGTCTGACAAATGCACCAGCATATTTCATGAACTTAATGAATAAGGTTTTTATGGAAAACTTGGATAAGTTCGTCGTCGTATTCATAGATGACATCCTTATCTATTCCAAGACGAGAGAAGAGCACGCCGAGCACTTGAGGCTAGTCCTTGAAAAGTTGAGGGAACAACAGTTGTTTGCGAAATTTAGCAAATGTGATTTCTGGAAAGATAAGGTGGAATTTCTTGGACACATAATGACAAAGAAGGAGTTCTCAGAGATCCAAAGAAAGTGGAAACGGTTTTACATTGGGAACAGCCGAAGACGGTAACCCAAATCCGTAGTTTCCTTGGAATGGCGGGGTATTACCGTCGATTCATTGAAGGATTCTCTACGATTGCGAGACCTCTTACGCAATTGTTGAAAAAAGAGAAGAAATTTTTATGGACACTTGAGTGTGAGAAGAGTTTTCAGGAATTGAAAAGGAGGTTAACATCGCACTGTATTAGTTTTACCAGACGTTCACCAAGACTTTGACATTTATTGTGATGCATCGCGTCAGGGATTGGGATGCGTGTTGATGCAAAATAGGAAGGTAATTGCCTATGCATCGAGGCAATTGAGACCACATGAGGAGAACTATCCGACTCATGATTTAGAATTAGCCGCCGTGTGCATGCACTAAAAATATGGCGTCATCATCTCATCGGAAATAGATGTGAAGTATATACCGATCATAAAAGCCTTAAGTATATTTTCACACAAGTGACCTAAATATGAGGCAAAGAAGATGGTTAGAGTTAATCAAGGATTATAATGTGGGAATTCACTACCACCCGGGAAAGCCAACGTGGTGGCGGGCGCCTTGAGCGAAAGAACCACGGTGTAAATATCTTTGTTGGAAACAAGTCAGCAGTGTGTAGGGATTTCGAAACTAGAATTGGAAATGGTACCAAAAGGATTCCTAGTAAACTTGAAGTAAGACCTACCGGAAGATCGATCGTGAAAGGCGTAAAGATGATGATAAGATCAAAAGAATTAAGGGCAAAATGGATGAAGGCAAAGCAAAAGATTTTAAACTGGATGAACAAGGTACTATGTGGTTTAAAGGGCGATTTGTGTGCCGAACAAAAAGGAGTTGAAGCGATTAATTTTGGGAGAGGCCCATGACTCCAAGTACTCAATTCATCCAGAAGTGCGAAATGTATCAAGATTTGAAGGAAAAATTTTGGTGGCCAAGCATGAAACGAGAAGTCGCGAATCGTTGCATTATGTGACATATGCCAAAGGGTCAAAGCTATGCACCAAAGGCAGCAGGCTATTACAACCCTTAAAGATACCGAATGGAAATGGGAGGAAATTGGTATGGATTTTATAACCGGATTGCCCGAACGCAAAGTGGATATGATTCCATATGGGTCATAGTAGATCGTTTAACTAAGGTGGCACATTTCATACCAAGAAGACCACTTATTCCGAGACCGGTTAGCGTAACTTTATATGTCCGTAATTGTCTGCTTACATGGAGTGCCGAAAAGATAGTGTCGGACGAGGTACCCAATTTACCTCCAGTTAAGGGTAAGCTTCATGAAGCAATGGGGACTCGTTTGAACTTCAAGACAAACATACCATCCGCAGCAGATGGACAAACTGAGAGAGTCAATCAGATATTGGAGGATATGTTGAGGGCATGTGCCTTAGCATATTCCACTTCATGGGCCAAGTGTTTGCCTTATGCTGAGTTTAGTTACAACAACAGTTATCAAGCGAGCTTACAAATGTCTCCATTTGAAGCTCAGATGGTAGGTCCCGTCGAACACCATTGAATTGGAATGAGACAAAGAACGACATGTTTTCGGACGAGACATTCTTCAGGAAGCGGAAGCACAGATCACCCTGGTCAAGGAAAGATTGAAGATTGCACAATCCAGTCAAAAGAGTTATGCTGACAACCGTCGCAGGGAACTAAGCTTTGAACCCGAAGATTTTGTGTATCTTAGAGTAACACCACTCAAAGGAGTCAGAAGGTTCCATGCAAAGGGAAGCTCGCACCTGATATGTCGGACCATTCAAAATCTTGAGCCGTAGAGGTGAAGTTGCGTATCAATTGAGTTACCGCAGTCTTTGGCAGAGTGCATGACGTATTCCATGTGTCTCAATCAAGAAGTGTCTTCGAGTACCTGAAGAGCAAACACCTTTGGAGGCAATTGAGCTGCAAGAAGATCTGACTTACAAAGAACATCCAATGAAGATTCTGGACGTAATGGACAGAGAGACAAGGAACAAGTCAACGCGTTTCTGCAGAGTTCAGTGGAGCAACCATTCGGAAAGTGAAGCAACGTGGGAACGTGAAGAAGATCTGAAGAAGGAGTTCCCTAACCTGTTTCTATAGACAGCCCTGAATCTCGGGGACGAGATTCAGTTAAGGGGGGGAGGTTTGTAACACCCTAATTTTTGCTCTAATTTAAATTTTGAGAGTATTTTTGATTTTTGTGAATTTTTGGGAATTTATTGAAATTTATTTGGAATTACTCAAAACTAGCCTTCCTTGAAAACAATTAAATAATGGAAAAGTTCTAGCAAAGTTTTATTGAAAATATTTTATTTGAGTTCCAAATATCTCAAAGTATTTTCTGAATTTTTCTAGAATTTTTCTTGCTATTTTAAAAGCCCCAAATGATTTAAGTGAATTTCTAGAATTATTTTTATTGAAAAAGGTTTTAAAAGTGGCTATGAACAGTAATGGGCCGAGCCCATTCTCGTCTTGCGTCGCCGCCCATCCGCGCCAAAAACCCTAGCGCCGCCACCAAGCCGTTCGATCCGGATCGCGACGCTCGGTGCGTGTGCCACGTCGCCGCGACGCGTGAGCCTTCGGATCGTCGCCGCCGGACGCTGCGGATTGCGCCACGCCGGTCGTCTTCGCGAGATCACCGGAGCTAATGCGCCGACCGTTCCGCTCGTTCGCCGCTGTAGAGCGCACGCCGAGGCCCCTTTAAGTGCACCGAGTAGCGCGTCCGGCAGAGCTCCTTTCACTGCGTCTTTTGACTCCTCGCACGCACGCCGAGACCCTCTCTAGCGCTGAGCGAAGCTCGCCGTGGTTGCGTCCTTGTGCCGCCGTTGTTTTGCTTCCTCTCGCCGCCGTCCGTCGCTTTCCGCCGTGCTCGCCCCGCTCCGAAGTTCACCGGCAAGACGATCGAGTGGACCACTTCTTCTCGCCGAGAAGCCCCGCGCCGCCGCCGAGGTCATCTTCCCGACTCCGGCAACCTTCGCTTCTTCGCCGCCGTCAACCTCGCCGAATCGCGCCGACCGTCCGATTTGCATCGCTCGGTTCGTGAGTCCACGTAGCCTCCATCTCTGTAGATGTTTAGATTGAATCGTAACCGCTAGATCTAGAACGAACGGCTTGGATTAGATCTAATGTCCGCGATATGTTTTTGTCTTAACCGCTGGATCGATAGTGGACGCCAGAGGATTGAACCACGCCGCACCATGAACAATGAAATCTCGTACCGTGGACCGTTGGATTAGATCTGAACGGTAGAGTTTGGATCTGGTTTTGCCCTAAGGATCTGCGCCGTTCAGATTTGAACGAGCGGCGGAGATGGCACCGTACCCTCGCCAAATCGCGTGCTGACGCGTGGGCGTTTTGACCAGAGCAGAGACCAGATCCGGCCGTTGCTTTCGGGCGCGCCGCTGCGATCGTGCCGCGTGGCTACGAGTAAACCGAGGCGTCGCAGTGGCGGTGTGGTGCTGGCCGTTAGATCCGAGGGCACCGCTTCGATGCGCGACGCGCGGCCGTCGGGGAATCGGCGTCGCCGCGTCGGTGCGGAATCCAACCGTTGGATTTAGGTGGCGATCACGATGCGCGACGCGTGTCGCGACGCATCTCGGTCTTGCTGCGGTGCGCGTGAGGGGATCTGACCGTCGGTTTTAGCGAACGGTGGGATTTTGCCGCGTGGCTGCACTGTTCTGTGAACCAAGCCCACGGTAGACCAGAGCCAACCCGTGACTCACCCATAGACCAGAGCGACGTGGCAGCCTCTGGGCGTGCCACGTGTCGTGCTGACGTCATCGCTGACGTCATAAATATTTTCATATATAAAAATATTTTGGCCGGAAATTCATTTCGGTGCTGACGTCATCATGAGGCATGCTGACGTCATAAATGTGAATTTCAAGTATAAAAATAATTCAGAAAAATCGGATTTTCTTAATTTCTGTATTTTCAGATTTTATTCAAACTTCAAATGACTATAACTTTTGCATTTTAACTCGGATTTGGGTGATTCAAATTTCTAAAAATTCATAAAATTGTGAGCTATTTATTGGTGAATTTTATTTGAATTCTTGAGGACATATAGTCTTCTGTATTGGCTATTTATTGTATGCTTTGTTTGTGCACGCCAGACGTAAATTTGCCGGAAGTTTCGAGGAAGAATTCGTCGCTCAAGACCAAGCTTCGGAACACGACCAGCAACTCTTTGAAGGCAAGTGATGCTTTGATCATTTTGATCCCAGATTTTAAAATGTAATTTATGCTTTGAAACTATGCATGCTAATTATTTAAAATGAATTTAAATTAATTTGGGATAATGTAGTTAATCAACCCATTTTGTTATGCCACCTTGAATTATTAATTGTATGCCTAGATCATTGTCACCCTAAGTTTTGATTATATTAGTTGGATGTTAATATTGTGCCAACACGGAGGCTAGACCGTGAGTAGATGCTTAGCCTTGCAACGAATCATGAATGATCTTTCGGAAAAATGTTACAATATTGATTAAAGACATATTGAATGTATTTTGAAAAGTGGTGTGATGATGCCACATGTTGAGATTGAGGTACAAAGAACTTTGTGGTTCCGCATCGATATTGAGTTATTGGCATGTGTTGCACAATAATCAACCGGGTGGAAAATGATTTAGACTGGGGCAAGTGGCAAGAGGTCAGTGCTGTGGGCTGTGTGGCATTGGGTTGTTGAGTGATGTGAGTCTGTGTGCCACATTGGGCCGTGTGCCATCGTTGAGTGTTGAAAGTCTTGCCTTGGTCGCTTAAGGACTTCACCTTGCAAGCCTTTGATCCGAGTCACCGTACAACCACATGTCCGACATGGGACAGACCTAGTTGACTAGGGTTACGATATCTTTCCTCCGATACCTCGGGTGACAAGACACGGGGTGTATCTGTATGGGGAGCGTACACTGTGCTACGGCTTGGTGCCCATCCAACGGTGATTGGCCGGTCCTATACTTGGCTCTGTGTGAGGGAAGTGATAGTGAAGGCAATACCGAGAGGTTCTTTAGTTAAGGTAGAAGTTCTGAAAAGCTTTGTTGCGGACAATCACCCGTGTGGTGAGCGGTCAGATCTTGTGGGTAAAGTGTACAACCTCTGCAGAGTGTCAAAACTATTCAATAGCCGTGCTCACGGATTGAGCATTGCTCGGGATTACAATCAAGGGTAGTTTTTCATAAACAAAACATGGAAGGGTGGCTGTGTGCGTTGTTGGAAATGAACTAATAAGGTCAGTGCCGAGAATCTTCAAGAAAAACCATTTGAAATTAGTATTACTTATATCAGTTTCATCGCTTTAATCTAAACAAGATACTAGTTTAAAAATGTCGCTTGATGCAAAAGGATCAATTAAGCCAATCCATTGGAATAAGCTTGGCATATAGTAATAGTCTTTGCATTCATGCATTACTTGTTGAGTGCCTTGTGTACTCACCCCACCTTGCTTATCAACCCCAACATCGTGGAGGAGACTACACCAAGATGGGAGGAGGAGTACGTCGAGGACACGAGCAACTAGGGGCAAGCCCACCGGTTGCCTGTGGCAAGATGGATGCTTACACGACTTTTTATGTTCCGCTGCTATTTCTTTGTTTTGAATAATGTAAGCCCTGCGTGGCTGACTTATCTGTAAGGAGACCATAAGGTTGTACAACTCGTTTTATATACATGTTTGCACTATTTATTCTTATATCCTTGTGAATGTCTGTGATGTGCAACCCTGTATGACTGTGTGTGCTAGCGTGATCCTGGACTGGCACAGAATACACAGAGGGTCCGGATTTGCAGATTCGGGTCCCGACAGCTGCTGCACTATATAATTAGATTGTTTGATATCATTGTTCATGTTAAAAATGTATGTCTCCTATCTAGGAAATTGGAAGCTCTAAACTAGGGAAGAATCTAGGTATCGATCGGGAGTACATATTTCATATATCTTGCAGGAAATTGTCCTCTATTTTGCAAAGGTAATATTAACTGAAATGATGTCTCAATATTTCAAATAGCTAGCTTGCTATCGCTCCAGTTTTTGCTTAATTTATTGTGTGAAGTTTAATTGCAGATGAACCGTA
The DNA here is from genome assembly GCA_036346275.1 of Otatea glauca. Lineage (NCBI taxonomy): Eukaryota > Viridiplantae > Streptophyta > Magnoliopsida > Poales > Poaceae > Otatea > Otatea glauca. Next base: position 23,663,891 of record CM070725.1, on the reverse strand, counting down.
AGGAATGGATGTATGACAAAAGTCGTGTAGTCTTTGAATTTGAGGGGTGTTAAGGAGTTCAAAAAAATTGCTGAAGAGGACATGGTGAGGAGGGGTGTAAACTTCATATATTGTCCTTGCATTGATTGCACCAATCTGAGATGATTTAACAAGTCAGCTCAAATTGAGGACCGCCTGATTCGACGTGGCTTTGTGAGGAATTACACGTGTTGGATCCATCACGGGGAGACAGGTAGTACCCTGTCGGTATGCAATGAAGGCACGGTGGAACTGAATGATGAGTTGCAGTTTGATATGTTTGAGGAGGAGAATTGGGAGCAAATGTTGCGGGATGTGGAGGGTAATTAAACGGAAAGAGAGTTTGAAAAGTTTAAAAGCTTGATGGAAGACGATGCCAAACCACTGTTCACAGGTTGCAAAGCAGAATACACCAAGTTGGGTTCGGTCCTTGCATTGTTCAAACTGAAGGCAAAACACCGTTGGACAGATACAAGTTTCAATGCACGTCTAGTTCTTCTATCGAATCTGCTTCCCGAGGGAAACGAGTTGCCAACAAGCATTTATGAAGCGAAGAAGCTACTATGTCCCATGGGAATGGAAATAGAAAGGATACATGCATGTCCGAATGATTGCATCTTGTACCGTAACGCACATCAGGAGCTACGCGTTTGTCCAATTTGCAGTGTGCCCTGGTACAAACAAAAGGAGAAGCGTAACGACAAGAAGCGTAAGAGCCGAGGCAACGACGGTGAAGAGGTTACTAAAGGTGCACCGGCCAAGGTATTGTGGTACTTGCCCATCATTCCGCGTCTGGAGAGGTTGTTTGCAAATCCCAGAGAGGCAAAATTGTTGCGTTGGCATTATGAGTCTCGAAAGGAAGATGGAAAGCTGAGACACCCTGCTGATTCGGCTCAATGGAGAAACATCGATTGAAAACATGAGGAGTTTGGTGCCGAAATGAGGAACATAAGATTTGGGTTGAGTACCGATGGAATGAATCCGTTTGGTAACATGACTAGTCGTCACAGCACGTGGCCAGTTCTGTTGTGTATCTACAACCTCCCTCCTTGGTTGTGCATGAAGTGGAAGTATATCATGATGTCGTTGCTAATATCGGGATCCAAACAGTCGGGAAATGATATTGATGTGTACCTTGCACCACTGATTGAGGATTTGGTAAAATTGTGGAATGAGGGGGTCCTGGTGTGGGATGCATACAAAAGAGAGCATTTCACCCTACGGGCTATGATATTTTGCACCATATATGATTTCCAAGCCCTTGGTAATTTGGCGGGCTACAGTATGAAAGGAGCCAAAGCGTGTCCTATTTGTGAAGAGGAGACTGAGATCTTATGGCTGCCGAATTCCAAGAAAACTATGTATATAGGTCACCATAGGTTTCTACCTCGAAGTCATCGATACCGTAAGATGGATGACAAATTTGATGGCAAGAGGGAAGTCCGTTCGGCCCCACAGCCTATGAGTGGAAGGTAAGTATATTCACGTGTGGAGGGTATCGAACTTCAGTACGGCAAGAGCCGTAAATCTGTTCGTCCTAGGACCATTTGGAAGAAGAGGTCCATATTTTGGGACTTACCGTACCGGAAGGAGTTAGATGTCCGACATTGTATTGATGTCATGCACGTTGAGAAGAATGTTTGTGACAATTTGGTTGGTATCCTGCTGAAATACCTAGGAAGACCAAGGATGGTGTGAATGCTCCACGCGACATGGCCTACATGGGAATCAGGCCCAGGTTTGCAGTGATTGAGGAGGATGGAAAAAGTCCGTACATCCCCGCTGCATGCTACACGCTATCCAAGAAGGAGAAAGAAGACCTCTGCAAGTGTCTCGAAGGTATTAAAGTTCCATCGGGCTACTCCGCAAACATTAAGAAACTTGTGTCCATGGATGATTTGATGTTGCCGAGCATGAAGTCCCACGACTGCCATGTCTTGATGACCCAAATGCTCCCAGTTGCAATCCGAAATATTCTGCCAGAGGATGTCAGGATTGCAATCACGAAGCTGTGTTACTTGTTCAATGCAATCTCTTGCAAAGTTATTGACCTCGACGTGCTAGACAACTTATAGAGTGAGGTGGTGCAGACTCTATATCAGCTTGAGATGCATTTCCCACCATTGTTCTTCGATGTCATAGTCCACCTTGTTGTTCACCTTGTTAGAGAGATTAACATATGTGGACCCGCTTTCTTACGTTACATGTATCCGTTTGAGAGGTACATGGGTATATTAAAGTCCTACGTGAGGAATCGGTCGAAGCTTAAGGGTAGTATTGTGGAAGGTTATGGGACTGAAGAGGTTATTGAGTTTTGTGTGGACTATCTCGGGAAAAGACAAGCAATCGGTGTTCCTGTATCTCGCCACGAGGGCAGACTTGCTGGCAAAACCGTGGGGTCGAAACTAACGAGGCCACGGTTTGATATGTATTGCAAAGTGCATCTAACAGTCTTGCAGCATATCACAGAAGTTGCAGGGTACATCGAGCAGCACAAATTCATATTACAGGAAGAGAATCCACATATGGATGAGCTTTCCATCATGCGAGAACACAACGATAGATTTGTTACAAGGTTCAAACAAAAGGCAGAGTTCTCTATTAGTGAGAATGTCAAATGGTTGGCTGACAGACCTAGATTTAATGTACAGACATGGCAGGGGTACGATATTAATGGGTACACCTTCTACACTGAAAGTCAGGATGCGAAGAGTACTGTTCAAAACAGTGGTCTAAGCATAGATGCTCTGTCCGATGAACATCACTCGAAAGGAGGATCCCCAACGGCAATGAACTCGTATTATGGGATGATCGAAGAAATTTGGGTGGGACTTCCACAGGGAGTGAAGGTCGACAAGAGAGGTTTTACTCTTGTCGATCTCAATAGACTCGCCTACAAAGATGACCCGTTTATCCTTGCGAAGCAAGCAAATCAAGTCTTCTACGTGCGTAATCCGGCTAATCCGAGGTTGCACGTCATCCTTTACAGCAAGCGGTGAATCGTTGGTGTTGAAAATGTTGTAGATGAAGAAGAATACAATCAATTCAATGAAATACCTCCGTTTGCGAATGGGGCCTGTCTTAGCGGGGACGACGACACACATGGAAGAAATTACATGCGTGTAGATCATCAAGAAGGGTTGTATTGTAAATAAAGGGAGTGCGTCATTGTATCACTAATTGCTATGTGCTTGAAATGTTTGTATTGTTGATGCGCTGATGTAAATAAAGAGATTCTGTGAAAGCTAGCTTGTAAATAGTCGAACGTTCATTTGGCAATAAATGGACTATTGTAATGTTTGTTATTAATCTCATTGTTCCATTACATGTGTAAAATATTTTGCAATGCTTTTAGAGTAAAAATCCAAGGTGAATTGCTTTTGGAGGCTTCGATGGAAATGCAATTTCTCTTTATGCCTAAATAGCACTTTGTGACATATTGAAAGAATGAAATGGCGATCAGAGGGGGGGGGGGGGGTGAATGATCCTAAATAAAATTTCCCCCACTCAAAGTACTCCAAACACTCTTGCAATAAAAATCTAAAGCACCCAAATATTTTCGTTCAAACTGGTGCTTCTCATATTCGCACACCCTCCAAAACCCAGAACAATTAGACAACTATGTGTACCCCTAGCTTGCATGAATAAGAACCATGAATCATATGAGAGGTTTTTTTAATCACAATCCTGGTTGTCAAGTGTCCAAACAAAAGAGGAATCATTTCAAAAGACTTCTTTTCTAAAAGAGATAAAGCTAAAATACCAAAGTCTCTTTTCAGAAAAGTTAAAGCAGATTTTCAGAAATTGTCCTCAGTTGGAACAGGTGGTTGGTGAGTTTCTGTTGCTCTAAAATTTTTGGAAATTTTTGTCCCTGTGAGAAGTAGAGTCGTGAAACACTCCACCAAAAATCACCACAGAAAACTTTGTAGAATAAGAATGAAAAATCAAGCAATACAGAAAGTCAGGAACTTCGACCAGAAAGTTTGAGGCTCGGTTTTACTTCATAGATCTCAAACGGTGCAACCAGTGGACTCAAGAAATTGTCTACAGATGTATATATGAGTGCTTCAGCTTCTCCAGAAGGAATCACTTAAAAATGATTTTTATATATTTTTAGAAAAATCAAACACTGACTGCTGCATGAAGAACAAGTTCTGGACAGATTTGCAATTTGATAAAAAACTTGATCTCTAGTCTATCCAAGGGTGTAAGAAAGTTGTAAAACCAAATGAACACCCTCAAGACATCCTAAAAGAACAGCATTTAGAAGGAGGGGAGGCAAATCCAAATTGCATAAATGTAAATTGCAAGAATGTAAGTGCTGAATTTAATTGCGGAATTTAAGTGCGCAATTTAAGTGCATAATGTAAATTGCGTAATTTAAATGCGTAATGTAAATGCACAAAGAAAAGAAATTATTTGAGGAAACATTTCATTTCTGGAAGGAGAGGTTACAAAGCCTCACATTCATGTGGGCAAAGCTCAAAGGAGCATAAAAAACCTCAAAACATTCAAGGGAAGGAGGCTACCCCTCCACCCCTATTTATACTACTCTTGGGCCACCTAACACCCTTGGATGAGTCTCTCAACCCAAGAGCACTCATCTAAGGGCTAGGATTAACCCACACACACAGCCATGCAAGGGCTAACCCAAAACCCACACACATACCGGGTTTTCTTGCACGGTTTTCAAAGCATACTACCTGGACCCGCTACCTATCAACTAGACCTCAATCCGACGGCCCTCATTGATCCACGTGGCATCTAGCTAGCATCATCTCCTTTCATTGTCTTCTTGACTTGCCCGGACTCCGTCTCCGATCATCTTCCGGCGATCTCCCAACCGTCTGGACCTCCGACGCTCCTCGCCTAGTCCCGGTCATCCTCCACCTCACCATGACCTAGCACCGTCGCCCTGCAACCATCAAAGACAAGGAAACTCCTCACATAGCAATGCCCACAAAAATGTGAAATAAATCCATCAAAGTACACTCATTAAAATTCATTTTTTTCTCGTTCTAGCCGGTAGCACCGGGAAAACAGAGAAGACCTCAAATTGCTTCCAATTGAAAATCCAATTCAAATCAAACTCAAACAAGAGCAACCCAAGCTCAAATTTAGTCAAATACTCATCACAAACATGGATGGACCTCCACATGGTCCTTCACATATGTTACGAAAGAAAATTCCTTTGGACAAAAGTATTGTTGGGAAAGCTTGTAAATAGTCGAAAGTTCATTTCTGCAAATTTTCTTACAATTCAAGAGTAATTTGAAAAAGTTTTGACTTTTCTACACTTAACGCATAAATCATGTCTATGAAATGAATTTCGACATATTTCTTGAATGAGGACTCTTTTTCCAAAAATTCTTTGCTCAAAAGCTTGGCAGTATCCTATAGTATGTTTCTGTAAAATTTCAATTAATTTCAACAATGTTTGAAAAAGTTATGGCCTTTTCTCTCTTTGATGAAATGCTGAAAATTCAGAACTGGCAGAGGTATGAAATGCTGAAAATTCAGAACTGGAAGAGGTTGTTCTGGTTTGATGCTTAACAACATCTGTATCGGATTTTCCTTGAAAGCGACAGAGATATTTGTTTATTCGTATCGGTTCAAGTAGAAACACGATACAAATTAACAAAGATATTAGTGTCGGTTCATATATAAAAGCGACACAAATGATAAACTTATTTGAATCGGTTTTTTCTAAAACCCGATACAAATTATCAACTTAGTTGAATCGGTTTTTATAAAAAACCGATATAGATAACTAAAATATTAGTGTCGGTTCATATATAAAAGCGACACAAATGATCAACTTAGTTGAATCGGGTTTCTATAAAAACTGATACAAATGATCAACTTATTTGAATCGGTTTTTATAAAAAACCGATACAGATAAGTGCTATATTAGTGTCGGTTCATGTAAGAGCGACACAAATGATCAACTTAGTTGAATTGGGTTTCTATAACTTAATTGAATTAGTATTTATAAAAAACCAATACAGATAACTAAAATATTAGTGTCGGTTCATATATAAAAGCGACACAAATGATGAACTTAGTTGAATCGGGTTTCTATAAAAACTGATACAAATGATCAACTTAGTTGAATCGTTTTTTATAAAAAACCGATACAGATAAGTTCTATATTAGTGTCGGTTTATAAAAACCGATAGTGATATAACTATTAGTGTCGGTTTTAGGAAAAAAACCGATAGAGATATGTATACTCTATTAGTGTCGGTTTTAGTTAAAAAACCGTTAGAGATGGAGATAGCTAGGAGGATGTGCATGTATGTGCTATTACTTTCGGTTTTTTGTAAAAACCCGATAGAGATATGGACTAGCTATTAGTATCGGTTTTAGGATAAAAACCAATAGAGATGGAGATAGCCAGGAGGTGCACATATGTGCTATTAGTGTTGGTTTTTGTAAAAACCCGATAGAGATATAGGAGCTATTAGTGTCGGTTTTAGGAAAAAAACCGATAGAGATGGAGATAGCCAAGAGGTGCATGTATGTTCTATTAGGGTCAGTTTTTTTTAAAAACCTGATAGAGATATAGATTAGCTATTAGTGTCGGTTTTAGTAAAAAACCGACAAAGATATGATATACTCTATTAGTGTCAGTTTTAGGTCAAAAAACCGATAGAGATGGATTTGTGCTATTAGTGTCGACTTTTGGGAAAAACCAATTGAGATATAGGTTCTATTAGTGTCGGTTTTAGGAAAAAAATGATAGAGATATATATATATACTCTATTAGTGTCGGTTTTTATTAGAAAACCGATAGAGATATGTATACTCTATTAGTGTCGGTTTTATTGGCAAAACCGAAAGAGATACTCCACGCTCTTACCATAAATAAAATTCTTGGCTTCCAGCTCTCATTGCTTACTATCCCCAGCCTCCACCGTGCAAAACTGTACCCTAGCTCACTCCCTCCGCCGCCGCCACCACCCCCACGCCGCCCCTCCTCCCAGACGCTGCCACATTGCCCCCACACCGCCCCGACGCCGCCCCTCGTCCCGCCGCTACCCCGTCGCCCTGACGCCACCCCACACCGCCCGACGCCGACGCCGAGGACGCCAGATCCTCCACCGCCGACGCCACCCCCACGTGCCCGACACCGCCTCCTCCCGGATGCTACCACATGGCCCCACACCGCCCCAACGCCGCCGCCTCGCCGCTGCCCCGCCCGTCGCCCGACGCCGCACCCACACCGCCCGACGCCGACGCCGAGGAAGCTCGCATCCTCCGTCGCCGACGCCACCCCACGCTGCCCCGACGCCGCCTCCCGCGACGCTGCCACATCGCCCCACGCCACCCGATGTCGCCCCTCGTCCCACCGTTGCCCGCCGCCCGACGCCGCCCCACACCGCCCGACACCGACGCCGAGGACGCATCCCTCCGCCGCCACGCCACCCCCACGCTGCCCGACGCGCCCCTCCTCGACGCGCACGCCGCCCCACACCGCCTCGGCGCCGCCCTCATCCCGACGCTTCCGCATCCCTCCGCCCGCGCCAAGCTTCTCCGACGCCGACGCTGCCCGCAGCCCGCCGACGCTGACGCTCTTGGTTTGGTAATCCAAAATCTCGTCACTTGTGTGCAAGAATATGGTTTAATTGCCCATTATATTCTTGATTAGATGCTTAATGATTTTATTTGCTTACTCTAAATTTCCGGGTCCTTACAACCCTGTGCTCGCCACCCTCTTCATGTTTGTGTCAAAATTAATGAACTATTGGAGTGCAGAAATTTGAGATGTGAAAATTGTTGTTACATGCTATTATTGGTAAAGGCAAATGGTCCATTTGTTAAACTATAACTATATGGGTGAAGTGTGATATCAATTTGCGCTTGGTCGTTGTTGATTCACTGGCTTAAAGAACAACTGTGTAACTGTATAATGTGCTTTGGCTTAAAGAACAACTGTGTAACTGTATAATGTGCTTTGCGCTTGGTCGTTGTTGATTCACTGGCTTAAAGAACAACTGTGTAACTGTATAATGTGCTGGCAGGTTTTTGGATCAACATGTGTTCTGTATAATGTGCTTTGGTCAGGTCACAAATATAGATTTATGAAGTTCTGTTCAACTTCAGTCCATGTAGATTTTATGAGTAGAATCTGATGTATTCGACACAAATAGAAGATGAGTTTTGTTCATCCATACTTTTTGATCAATTTTCTTTTTGTACGTTGGATGTAGAAGATCAAATTGGCCAAACTCAGTTGTTCACAATAGAAAAGGAAATAGACAGACCTCACTATAATTTTTTTTAGACTTCTCATATTTGTCACAGATATGATCAATCTTCACAATGTCCTTCCCTCAAATTAATTTCATGATCTTAAGTGGTGCATAAGCTGTGCAAATCAAGTAGGAAGATAAGTTCAAGATAATTTATTGTCGTTCATCATGATCGTGAGGTCCTATATTTAACAAGTTATTTGATAAACAACATGATTATGTATTCCAAAATATGATCAGCTTAAGTGATTCTTATCAGTGTCAATGGCATTAGAGAAAAGGGAGGGGAGAAAATGCATAAAAAAGTATGGTGCCTTTTTCATTATTTTTGTATGTTACGATGCCTTTTTCATTATTTTGTCATATGTGGTTCTTTACTCGTCATATTATTATGCAACTTTTGACTCTGTTAATTGAGATCGTTATTTCAAACATAATTGCATATTATTTTTCTTTTTCATCTCAGCATATGTTAGAGTTTAGGTTGCGTAACCTACGTCTCCCGTTCGAGAGTACTTATTTATAAATATGCCGGAATAGCATATTTATAAGCAAGCAGTCTCGAATTATCTACGTATTTTGGACAGTTCGAGGATATGTGGTTCTTACAAGTTCCTAAGCTATTGTACAACTCACAGAGTAGATTTTGGTACCGTCTCCCTGGTGTTCTCCGGATACACACCCCTCTTGACCATTTGTCGAGACGTGTATATGGAGAACAGCTGGGAGATGGTGCCGAAATATTCTCTGGAGTTGTACAACGGCTTAGGAACTTGCCCGAACCACATATCCTCGAATGGGATTAGGACCAAACCAATTTAGAGATTAGGAGTTATCGTTCGTACGTATGGAGTAAAGGTGAACATACGGACCTTTCTTGAAGATCATTCATTCATCTGTTACTCTACTGCAATATTTAGCTACCAATTGCTTTCTCTCATGTCCAACATATGACCATGTCAGATAAGAAAACTTAAAATGTCGCAATTAGAGAGCATCGGCTCATCGCCAGACAGAGTAGACGGTGCTCCTGTGGGGCCGAGCCAACTTCCAAGTGTTGAGCCGAGCCAACTTCCATGTGTCGAGCCGAGCAAAGTTCCAACTGTCGAGGGGCCGAGTAAGGTGAGGAAGGCCCGAGGACCGAACAAAGGGGCCACAGGAAGAACGCCGCAGGTTCTCCACTTCAGTGCCACGGGGGTTTGCACGGGTCCTCCCAAGTACAACGGGCGATATCGCTCATTCTCGGCCAATTGGCGAGGGAGAGACTACCCATAACGGTTAAGGATTGGAGAAAGGAGGTCAGCGCTGAGTAGAAGAACCGGCTGTGGGAAGAGGTTAAGGGCAAATGGATTATAGAAGAGGATGATGAAAACAATGCCAAGTGGTACGCCTCAAAGAGGATGGGTGTGGCTCTGAGGCACTTCAGGGTCTACATGCACAGTGAGTACGTGCTGAAAGGCCGTACACCGTTCGAGAGGTATCCGTTCGTGACTCCCGATGTTTGGGAGGAGTTCAGGAGGATCAAGAGGCCGCCCGAGGCGGAGGAGCTGAGACAGAAGAACGTTGCTACCCAGAGGCAGAACACGCATGCGCACCACCTCGTTTCAGGCGGCTACGAAGGGAAGAAAGTAGAATGGGCGCGACTAGCCGAGGGGTGCACGAACTCTGGGACAGCGATGCCTTACTCGCACATATGTGAGGAGCGGGCACGTGACTTGGTATTAGCGAGGACAAAGAAAACCGCGAACAGGAAACTGGTAGTAGCAAACCTCGTTACCGCGCAAGTCGTCTCCACCATCGTAAGATATCAAACTTAGTACATTGCAGTCAACCATTCTTGTCGTATTTCAGATCTAATTCATACTCGCTTCTTACAGGAGGAGGTATCGCAGAGGAAAGAGCAGGGGACCTTTCTTAGACAAGGGTCAAATGACATACTGTCCTCAGTGATCGGGAAGCCCGACCATAAGGGTCGGGTACTTGCCGCAGGGGCGGGGCATACGAAGAAGTCCTACTTCCAAGATGACGCTGGGAGTAGCAGATCGAGATCGTGGGAGGCACGTGCGGAGCACCTCAATGACACGCTCAGGGAGCAGCTGAGGGAGGAGATCAAGGAGGAGATGAGGGGGGAGATGACGGCACGTGAGGAGGAGATGAGGGTAGACATGATGGCACGTGAGGAGCGCCTGAGGGCCGAGATGATGGCGATGATCTCCTAGAGTCAGAGCCAGATGCCCCAGCCTACCGTAGAGGAACCTGTGCCCCCACAAAGTAGCCGCGGTTGCAAAAATGATAAGTCTGGTCCCCAGCTGAAGGTATTAATTAATTTTGCTTAACTTAAAGGTGTGAGGGTAACTTCATAAGTTTTCTCTCAAGTTGTGCACTTTTTGCAGGCGCCTACCAAGTGCTAGCTCACCCTGACGGAAGACGGATTCCCTATTTAGGCTGCACGCGGGGTTGCATTTCCATGCAAGGAGACTGACATGGTACATGGTCAGCCTTTGGGGAATGGCTACATGAGGGTCCAGGTGGACTATGTCCAAGAAGCCTTCTTATCACATGTGCTCGAGTTCCCCCCCAACGAAGACATCACCACTCTAGGGCAAGCACTGATGTCATTCATCAAGTGGCCCACGATAGGCATCGTACTGGTCAAGGTAAAAAAACCTCGCATCTTCTGTACCATTCCAGTAGTATTGCAACAAGTTACTTAATTATGCGCGTGCTTTGTCGGTTCCTACCGTACCTACGCTTGCTCCCACGACCGTGACGAGTCCTGCACAAAGTACAGAGTTGGTGCATAAAAGGACTAGCACGACAACCACAGAACAACTGGAGGCCTCTGCTAAAAAGGCAAGGCTCACAAAGGCCACAACGCCCCCTCAGATACATGAAAAGCTTACTGCCCCGGCCTCAGAGACTCCTTCGGCCCAAAAAGGAGAGCCGGCACAGGCCACAGAGAAGCCTTATGAATTTAAGGCCTACGTACATGGAAAGCACCTTCTGCCTTCCAGCAAATTGAATGCTCTAGGAATATGGACTCGACAGCTCCATGGATGGTATGTTGACAAAGTGAAAGAGAGCGAGCGTGTCGACTTCAATGTTAGATACAGAAAGGGACATTTCCACTGCGAGGAGGATGGGACATTCCCAGTTAGTTTTGATGATTTGTTTCGTCTGTACCAACTGATAGCCATCGATATTTCTACTGTACGATCCTAGACGCTGTGAGTATTGCACCACGTTGCACGACCTTATGACTTCCATAGGATTTTGCATTACGCTTTTTAACATTTAATGCTAGTTGAAAGGCGATGAGGCAGCGAGTCGTGACGAATTGACAACTAGTTGGGTTCGTCGACCCTGAGCTTGTGTCCGCGACGATGGCTAGGCTTCAACCGGAATGGGTTGCCTCCTACATCAAGAGGGCATTGCAAGCTGAGTCGAAGAAGGACTTCATTCTACTCCCGTACCATGAGGAGTAAGTATTACTTCACCGTTCAATTACTTCTACGCACTGAAACCGTATGTGAACTTATTTTCTTCGCTACATACCATTTAATAAGCAACCATTGGGTTCTACTTGTGCTCCTTCCGAGTGACAACAAAGTGTACACTTTTAATTCGATCGATAAGAGATCGATGGCCTACGCGATCAAGCCTCCTTTGGAGCAGTAAGTGCACCACTCTTATCTAACATTTTCTGTATTTAACTACATTCATTATTTTTTTACTCAACGGCATCTCTGCAATGTATATAGGGGTTTCAAGGAATACGTCGAAGCAGGAGGGACACACGACGACAAAATGGGCTCCAAACCGGAGTATGTCCGCTTCAAGGTACAAGTGGCTATCATATATAAGATTTAGATTTTCTAACATATTTTCTTTATCTCTTAATTTATTTTTCTTTCTTCACAGTGTCATCAACAGGGCAGCGACAACCGCTGTGGTTTGTATGTCATGCAACACATGGTGATCTTGATTGCTGGCTCAGACCGTTTCCCTAAGGTAGGTAGTACATGCATTATTGTACAATTAGTCTTTCACATAGAAATTTGAAAACTTAAATTAGAGCACTCGTTTCAATTTTGCAGCATACCAATATCCCCCAAAAGAGTGTAGACAGCAGTGCACTCAACAAGATACGAGACCACTTATGCCAGTGGTACTGGATAGAATGCTTGTCAGAGGACGTACGGTTTAGAGATCCCGAAAGCTCCTACTAGACCATATGTGAACAATATTACATATCTGAATGCGATTGCATGTGTACTTATGGTTAAGCATGTTTGCGTTCTATTTTGTTAACGAATGTGATATGTGTTTGTTGTAACAAAGTGTTCATGTTCTTTGAATGTGATATGTTGTCTGTAATTTCTATGTGAATGTGATATGTGCATATTGTGTGGAATGTGCTGATTGCAGGGTGAATTAGAAAATAGCACACCACACCCCTTCATCTCTGTCGGTTCTCACAAGAAAATTATAGAGATATGGCGGTCATCTCTATCGGTTCTTTCTAAGAAGCGATAGAGATGAGTATAATATCTCTATCGCTTCTTTGTAAGAAGCGATAGAGATGATAGACTCATCTCTATCGGTTCTTTTTAAGAAGCGATAGAGATGATGCGTCATCTCTATCGGTTCTTTATAAGAAGCGATAGAGATGAGGGTATTATCTCTATCGCTTCTTTGTAAGAAGCGATAGAGATGACCACCTCATCTCTATCGGGCGAGAACCGACTGTAATAATGCCGCCTCATCTCTGTCTCATGACTTTGTGTCACCACCAGAACCGACTGTGATGATAAAAAAGAACCGATTGTGATGTATATTTGTGTAGTAGTGCATCAGACCGAAACTTTCTTCCTAGGTCAGCTGCAATATTATCATAACCATCATCATCATCTTTTTTACAAATCATCTATGTTACTATTAAAAATAGTACAAATAGCATGCCTCTAAAGTTTTCAATTCCTTCGGACATATATTTTGACAAACATGTCACTCACTACTACAGTTCATAAAATAAAACAAATATAATTTTTCTTCTATTTACCATTGGTCCTAATAGCTATCAATTATAGATTACATTGGGAGGTGCTTCTATGTTGTACCCCCGAGAATTGCACAAATCAACAGTGGATTCCATCTATTGCTATCATAATTCTTACTTGAGTCCCACACACCCAGCTAAAAGCATGTTATAGTAGTAATTGCATGCCAAAGTGAAGTCCACAACATGATTCTCTATGGTACAAGCTCAATTAAATCAACCATCCCATGTTAAGTTGGTAGCAATCATCTGTATGTGTTTATTTCTAAATTTTTCCACAGATTAAAAGTATAGAGTAGCAGTAATATAAAAATATTATCTTAATACAACCAGGAAAATGAAAATCAAGAACTACACAGTTCATCTAGCAAACAATTCGATTAGCTACAGGCATCCCATCAAGATACATGATTGGCAACAAGCATCCAAAGCTTTGTCAGACATGTCGACCTAGGGAAATAAAGAAAGAAAAGGTATACATAGCTCACCATGGGGAATGCTGCTGAGAAGAGTAACCGGAGTGAGTAGTTTATTTGCCACATCCCCTTGTTCTTGTGTTCGAAGACCCTCCATTCCAAGAAGAAGCCGGGTGCCCCTGCAGGCTACCACCACCTGCTCCCTCACCATTACATTCTTTGGAGACACATGCTGTTGACTACCTTCTTCTATTGCCACCAAGCCCTATCGCCTGGCCGCCGCCGCCATCCCCTACTACCCCACCTCATCATCGATGCGGAGAGATAGGAGTGAGGAGGTGCCACATGCTCGACTGAGTAGGTGTGGCAGGTCAAGCTCGACCGGGGGCGGCGGCAGATCAAGATTGAGTAGGGGTGGCGGTGGATCGGGCTCAAGCAGGGGCGGCGACGGATGGGGATCGAGCAGGGATGACGGCGGCCGATCGGGAATGAGCTTGAGGCCTCGAGCAGGCGAGCATGATGAGCAGGACGATGGAGATGGAGCAGAGTTCGGCATTCAACTGAGGAGATGGAGCCGACCCCATCCCATTTTGATCTATTTAGCGGGCCAAGTCAGTGGTTCCGTGGGGCGAACCAGCCCCTTTGCATCCCTAGTTTTCTTGTTTTGCTATACGGAAATAATTGTGTCTCAGTAGACTCTGCGACATAATTAAGTACGACATTAAGCTCGCAATCTGCTTACGACATTATTGCGGGTACGTCCGCTTGCGACCATCCTCTCTGTTATGTTACCTAGCTTGCAGCCCGCGCCACAGTGATATAGCTTACTCGATCCGAAGAAGAACTAACCCGCAAGGGTGTCATTCCTGCGACGGCCGCCTTGACCGAACGATCGAAGCACTGGTTTGTTGGGACAGGTGCTTCTATCTCGGATGATGGTAGCTTAAGCTTCAGAAGCGATAGAGAGCAGGAAGTGTCACGCAGAATCACAGATGCTCACATGCAGTCTTCTCAAGGATCTTTCAAGCCACAAAGGGAGAATGATGAGCTAACCGTAGCCCTGGGTAACAAGGAGCATCTAGGTCGCACCCGAGGAGTTGGTCCTGGGTAACAGAGAGCGGAACTAGATAAGGTTGTGGAACATGCAGTACAGAAAGCTCTCAGCTCACGACCGCCACCTGGTGAAAGCCCTGAGCTCATCAGTCCTGGTGCTTGTAAGAGCAGCTGCGCATCCACAGGGATTCCCGAAGAGGATGGACTCCATTTTCCTATGGATGACATCAAAGAACCGACACCGTGCAAGCTATATTTGTCCGCACATGGCATTCCCATCAAGGTGGCTAAGGGCAGGGCTTGGCCATGTCAGGAGTCGTAGGTTTTGCAATGTCGCCCGATACCGCAGGGATTCGCCAGGGTCGAAGTGGACAGTGTAGTTCGCCAATACCGTAAAATGGAGATAGAGATCCCTCGCGAGGACGGAAACAAAAAACTAGGAGAAAACGTGAATAGCTTCCTCGCGTGGCGCAAGAGTTTGTTTAAGTTTGGCTCCGATGATGAGGATGACGAATGTAACAACCCAAAATTTAATAAAATGAGAAATATAATATCAAAAATATTCATGTGATTTATTGTTATATTTTCTGGTTTTTCTGAATTAAAGAAATTCTTCTTGGCTTTTTGCTATTACAAGAAATCTAAATGAGTTATATGGTAAATGGAAAAAGTAAAAAGATAAAAATTCAAAATCAATAAAATTTGTAAAAATCTCAAATAAATCCCAGATCCATCCAAGATCCTGATTATGCAACTTTCACTAATCTGGATCAATAAAATATATTAAAAGGCATAAGTAATCATGAAGAGATATTTTAAGTCTAAAACTATAAGATTTCTTCAGAAGTCACCCGACCTTAACCTGAGTTAAAAATTTTACCATGCCGACTTCATGTTCCTGCCCATCTCCGGTAAAAATATCAAGAGTTTATCCAATTATTTATTAATTTTAAAAATTCAGAAAAAGAGAAATTAAAAATCCAAAAATAGTAACGTCAGAATTATTAAAAATAAAATATCAAATATAAAAATTAAAAATTTTACTCAAGGTAAATAATAATGCTCCAAATACTCTCAAAAAGTATCATAAAATAATAAACTGATGTTTACCTTCAATTAAATAAGAACCAGAATCATCACAAATTAATAGTTGTGTATTGTCAGATTTTTAGCAAAATTTTTACCCATATTTTTTATCTGTAAATTTTACCAGACTGTCATCTTTTCCTTGCTGACTTAGGTAAACATTTCCAAAAATTATTAACTTAATATGATACCTATAATCATTTCAGCAAGCCAATCTGCCCAGAAATCTTCTCAACATTTCTTTTCTCTTTCGCTGACTTGTGGGCCAGGTTGGCGCAGCTGTCCCCAGCCGACTTCTCTCTCTCTGCCCAGGTAACCCCACACGTCAGTCTTTTTTCCCGTTTCTTCTCCCTCTCCTCTCGATTTCTCACCTGAGCCAGGCAAGCCAGCGTCGCCTCTCACCCTTGTCGCCTTCTTCAGTCGGCGCCGCATTTCACGTCGCCCGAGGATGAGCTGCCATCCCTCTGACAACCTGCTTCCACGACGAGATTTTGCATTGTCAGATGGCTGAAACGTCCCGATTCATCGCCGCAATGTTACTCCCGGGTTCAGACCCTATTCTAGCCGACTTCATCGCCTATTTAAGCGTCGCGAAGCCTCTGCTAGCACCTCATACTCCTCTCAGCTTGCCCGCAGTCACACAACACCGCCAGCCTCCACCTTCTTCTCCGAATCCGGCGAAACCAGTAAAAAGGGGAGAAACCTCAATTAGCCATTTCGGTGAACCACAACTCGAATCATCTGGCCCCTAACCTCCTGGCGACTCCTAGAGCCTATCTCCAACTTTAGTCGAAGCCCTTCTTCTTCGGTGAGCCCTCAAATCGAGCTTCTTCTTCCGCCGTTACCCCGCACGGTGAGAGCCCAATCCACCTACTCTCTGTCTTAGTTAAGTAGCAAAATAGAACCACTGGAACCCTGTAAAGCTCATCCTAGTGATCTTCAAGCTCGGGAAGCCCTGGCCTAACCACTCCACCGCCCGGCCATGGTCGTCACCGCAGGTCTACGGTGGCGCGGCATCTCCGGCCACCACCGGCCGAACTAGTACCTCCCCTAGGTGCGCACGGACGCCCTAGTACTCATGGTGGAACCCATTCCACCTCTCTGGCCAAGGTTCACCATCATCGGCGAGCCTCGCCGATGTCTCCCCTGACTCGGGTCGCTAACAACTGGGTCCCGCATGTCAGTTGCACGCATCGCTCAAGCCTCTGTCGAGCGGGTCCCACACATCAGTCGCGCATGCGTGCGACCGGCTCGCTGCCAGCCCGGCCCGGCTTGTTAGTGTCTCGGTCAAGCTTAGTCCCGAAAACGAAAAGCGTCTTTTCTTCGCGAAAACGCACTTTCCATTTTCGGCAATTTTTTGATTTTCAGTATTTTTCAAGCCCTAACATATTCAAATGCTTATAACTTTTGAACTATATGTCAAAATCCGATGAAATAAATTCCTGAATTCATTTAAAATCATGTAGACTTAGAATATACAAAAATATTATGAAAGTGCATTTTTTTTAATTTTAAATTTAAATTAAAAAAAGAATCTAAAATATGTCATACATAGAATTTTTGTAATTTGGTTCCAAATTGAATGAAACAAATTTTGTTAGACTCCTTGTTCTGTTAGGACCCTGAATATATAAAAATACTTAGGGTTTGCTATAAGAAAATTTTGAGTTAATAAATAGGTAGTAAAATAATTCAATATTAATCCAAATAAATTTAATCCTTTAAATTGTAGAATAAGAATAAATGATCCATGCAACTATTCCTGATTTATGAAATTGTTTTATTTGAATTTTTTCATCTGATTTATTTTTGGCCCTATTGAAATTTATTATTTGTTATGCTATTATTATTCGACGTGTAGAATCCAACGAACTCAGAATAGTCGTCGACAATCAAGAATCTGACTACGAGGATATCAACAAGGCAAGCACCCCCTTTGATCATATTGATCCCAGTTTTATAAATGTTTCCATTAAATGTTTTACTGCATACGTTCTGTTGATTAAACTCTGCTATATTGTGGGTAATGGTAGTTATACCAGTAGACTCATAGAACTTCCTTGATAAGTATGGATTTGAGAACCTTGATAACCCTAGAATAGCATAGACAATACTTGATGTTAGTTTGGGTTACTCGCACTTAGTGTCATGCTTAGCCATGCTTAAATAAACACAAAACTTTGACATGATTAAAAATGTTGGGTATGACATTTAATGAGTATGACCTTTCTTTATAGTTGGTATTTTGGTTAAAAATGAAAATAAAAACTATGGTTTAGATGCGGGCAATTATTGGCAATAGCCGGATGTGCAGGTGTTGCACGTAGCATAGGGGGAGGCTATTGCCCGTGTCAGATTAAGGACCAAACTATGGGTATTTTTCAGGCCAAGAAATACGTACAACCACAAGTACTAGTATGGGACAGTCTTAACCTATTAAATTACTTAAAACTAGCTTTACACATTGGTAGGTGTCGAGAACCGAATCTGCAAATCCGGACCCTCTGTGTATTCTGTGCTAGTCCAGGATCACGCTAGCACACACAGTTTTACAGGGTTGCACATCACAGACATTCACAGCGATATAAAAATAAATAGTGCAAACTTTATATAAACTGAGTTGTACGACCTTATGGTCTCCTTACATAAAATCAGCCACGCAGGGCTTACTGTAAGGACCCGAATCCACTGATTCGAACCCACTGTGTTTACCGCACTAGTCCTAGGATCAACGCTAGTGCACACAGCTCAACATCGGTACATATCACATCATACTCAACGATAATAGAATAATAGTTCATTTATTGATATAGCTAAATGTATGATCTTATGACCGACTTACATTATTAAGCCACGCAGGGCAAGACTGGAATATAAGCTAATAATTTAGCAGCTGAAAGTAGAAAACGTAGATAGCTCATCAGTTCACCACAGGCAACCGACAAGGCTCGGACCCTAATGACTCGTGTCTTCCTGGACTTCCTCTTCCAACACAGGTGTAGATTCTTCAACTGTTACGATGCAAAATTTTTAGAAATTTGAATCACTCAAATCCGAGTTACGATGCAAAAGATATAACCTTTTGAAGTTTAAAATAAATACTGAAATTGCAAAAATCACAAAATCAGAATTAACAGATTTATTTTTAAATCGAAAATAGATTTATTGCGCAAGCATGACGTCATGCTGACGTCAGCCCTGGCCCGAACAACTCAGATGTTGCCATGCGTCTCGGGTGTATGGACCCGGTCAATGACGCATCTTCGGACCACGGCGAACCAGTCCACGGCGCGCCGATACCGATGCGTTCGACACGTGTCGCAAATTGACTGGCCAAACGCGCGGCTTGATCTGATCCGCAGAAGACCGATCGAACGGTCAGCGATCGTTCGCTACGTGGCAGCGCATCAACCGTGAAGTTTAGATCTGACGGCCCCGAACTTCTGGATCTGGCGATGGAGACGCGACGGCGGGTTCTTACCGGTGACGAAGAAGATGACGCGCTACGCGGTGCTCCGGTGAGCTACTGGCGATGAAAAGTTGCCGGTTCAACGCGGCTCGGTCCGGCAAGCTCGAAGATGGCACCGGTGACGGCGAAGGCCCAACGGCGGCGACGAAACCGAGCGAAAAACCCCACGGTCCGAACCACCACTCCGGCGAGCTTTTGTGCGCTCACCCCGACGTTCCTCGCCAAACGAGTCTATCAAAAGTGCGCGGCTGCTGACGAAGAACCTCGGGCGACGCATCACGGCTTTATAGGGCATCGGAAGGCGTGCTCAAGGCGGAGTCATTTACGAACGCGGAGACGGCGCGGCGGAGAAGTCCCAGGCGGACACGACGGAGACGATGCAATCCGGCCCTCCACGTGTCGCAACGGACGGCCACCAAGCGCTCGACGCGAAGGAATCCGAGGCGTACACGAAACGGAAGCCCAAGATTCATTAGGGTTTCGGCGCGCCTTCAACCCTTCGATCGAGATCCTACGGCTACGGCGATTGCTTCCTTGCGAAATTCCGGGTTTTATTAATTAAAACAATTCCAGAAATTCCTTTAATTACTTTTAGGCAAATAAATAATCAGGAAAAATCACAGAAAAATCTCAAAAATACTTTGAGACATCCTTGACTCAAATAAAATATTTTTGGGTAAACTTTATTTTAACTTTGCACAGATTTAAATAGTTTTGGACAAAAGGTCAATATTCATAATTTAAAATTAATTTGAATAAATCCAGAAAAATCCAAATAAATTCCAGAAAATCATAAATGTACATTTAAGCAATAAAATAATATTTGAGCAAATTTTTTTGGGATGTTACAAACCTCCCCCCCTTAACAGAATCTCGACCCCGAGATTTAGGGCTAACTAGAGAATAGGTTTGGAAATTCCGACTTCAAATCTTCTTCTCGCTCCCAAGTTGCTTCACTTTCAGAATGATTGCTCCACTGAACTCTGCAAAAGCGAATAGACTTGTTTCTGGTCTTGCGTTCCATAACATCCAAAATTCTGACCGGTTGCTCTTTGTAAGTCAAATCTTCCTGCAGCTCTATTGCATCCAACGGGGTTTGCTCCGTTGGCACTCTGAGACATTTCTTGAGCTGCGACACATGGAATACATCATGCACTCCTGCCAAAGACTGAGGCAACTTTAACTGATAAGCTACTTCTCCTCGACGGCTCAGAATCTTGAACAGACCAATATTTCTTGGTGCAAGCTTTCCTTTAACGTGAAATCTTTTAACACCCTTAAGAGGGGTAACCCTGAGATACACATAATCCTCTGGTTCAAAACTCAAATCTCGGCGTCGGTTATCGGCGTAACTCTTTTGCCTTGACTGTGCTATCTTCAACCTTTCTCTGATCATTGCAACTTGATTTTCAGCTTCCTCAAGAATATCTGGCCCAAAAACCAAACGTTCTCCTATTTCATTCCAATTCAACGGAGTACGACAAGCACGTCCACACAACGCCTCAAATGGTGACATCTGCAAGCTAGCTTGGTAACTATTATTGTAACTGAATTCCGCATATGGCAAACATTTATCCCAGGATGTAGTATAGGCTAAAGCACAAGCTCTCAACATATCCTCTAAAATCTGATTTACTCTTTCACCGACCATCCGCATCATGGGTGATATGTCAGATGAAATTCAGACGAGTCCCCATTGCTTCATGCAACTTGTTCCAAAATCTTGAGGTGAATTGGGTACCTCTGTCCGACACAATCTTCTTGGGCACTCTATGCAAACATACAATCCTTAACATATATAACTCTGCTAAACGGTCTCCCGAGTAAGTGGTCTTCACTGGGATAAAATGGGCGACCTTGGTTAGACAATCCACAATAACCCAAATGGAATCGTAACCTCTCTGAGTTTTAGGTAAACCGGTGATAAAGTCCATTCCGATTTCCTCCCACTTCCATTCAGGAATTTTCAACGGCTGCAACAAACCGGCTGGTCTCTGATGCATGGCTTTTACCCTCTGACATACATCGCATAAAGCAACATGCTCCGCTACTTCACGCTTCATATTGGGCCAACAAAATCTCTCTTTCAAGTCCTGGTACATCTTAGCACTTCCTGGAAGAATTGAGTACTTAGAATCGTGAGCTTCCTCAAGAATCAACTGTTTAAGTTCCTTTTTATCCGGCACACAAATTCGGCCTTTGAAGAACATGGTTCCTTGCTCGTCTAGAGTGAATTCCACGGCTAGGCCCTCCTCCTTTTTAGCCTTGATCTTAGAAATTTTATCGTCATCTTTCTGGCCTTCTCTAATCTGATCCTCCAGTGTTGGCTTTACTTCCAGTGCAGTTACCATTCCCTGCGGAACAACTTCCAATCTCAGCTTCTGAAATCCCTTACATAGCTCTGGTTGCTCTTCCATTGTCAATGTATTCGCGCTATGGCTCTTTCGGCTCAGAGCATCCGCTACCACGTTGGTTTTTCCGGGATGATAATGAATTCCCACATTATAATCCTTAATTAGCTCCAGCCACCTTCGCTGTCTCATATTAAGATCTGCTTGAGTGAATATGTATTTCAGGCTCTTATGGTCTGTATATATCTCACATCTATTTCCTATGAGATAATGACGCCATATCTTCAAAGCATGCACTACGGCAGCTAACTCCAAATCATGTGTTGGGTAATTCACCTCATGCGGTCTTAACTGTCTTGACGCATAAGCAACGACTTTGCCTTCTTGCATTAACACGCACCCCAAGCCTTGCTTTGAAGCATCGCAATAAATATCAAATCCATTCTGCACATCTGGCAACACTAATACGGGGGCTGTCGTTAAACGCTTCTTTAATTCCATAAAACTTTTCTCGCAATCTGGCGTCCATGCAAACTTCTTTCTTTCTTCAACAACTGCGTAAGGGGTTTAGCAATTGTCGAGAATCCCTCTATGAACCGACGGTAATATCCCGCCATACCTAGAAAACTACGGATCTGAGTAACAGACTTTGGTTGCTCCCAATGCAACACTGCGTCCACTTTGCTTGGGTCGACTGCCACTCCTTTAGTAGTCATTACATGACCAAGAAATTCGACTTTTTCCTTCCAAAATTCACACTTGCTAAACTTAGCATACAGCTGATGTTCTCGCAGCCTCTCCAAAACCATTCTCAGATGTTCTGCGTGCTTTTCCTCTATTTTCGAGTAAACCAAGATATCGTCTATGAAGACTACAACAAACTTATCCAAATATTCCATGAAAACCTTATTCATCATGTTCATGAAATATGCCGGGGCATTTGTTAATCCAAATGACATGACTGTGAACTCATAATGTACATATCGCGTAGAAAACGCAGTCTTAGGCACATCCTCCGCTCGGATCTTCAACTGATGGTATCCTGAACGAAGATCTATCTTGGAGAAAACTCCAGCTCCTCTTAACTGATCAAATAAGTCGTCGATCCTGGGCAACGGATACTTATTCTTGATAGTTACTTCATTAAGTGCACGATAATCAATGCACATCCTAAGGCTTCCATCCTTCTTACGAACAAACAACACTGGTGCTCCCCATGGTGATGAACTTGGTCTAATGAAACCTTTCTCTTGCAGTTCCTCAATCTGCTTTTTCATTTCCACTAACTCGTCGGTAGGCATCTGATATGGTCTCTTTGATATCGGTGCTGTCCCTGGTGCTAACTCGATAACAAACTCAATATCGCGATCGCGGCGATCTGGTAAATCTTACAAAACACGTCCGGTATTCTCGACTCATCGCACATCTTCCATGCCGATGGCTTTCACGCCGTTGACCACTAATCGCCCATCACGAACTGCGGTCGCTTGAAATTCTACCTTCTTGCCATTAGGGCCATCCAATGTTACAATCCTTCGACCACAATCCAAAATACCTTATGCTTAGACAGCCAATCCATTCCAAGGATGACGTCTAGGGATTGCGCATCTATCAAGATAAGATTTGCTAGAAACTCTATCCCATCCATAAGCAACTTAGCTCCCAAACACCCAAGGCTAGATCTAAGCTCAGATCCTGGGGCTTGGACTAAGAGCACACACTTAAGATTCACCACTTTAAATCCATTCTTGGTTGCAAAACTTTGAGAAACAAACGAATGCGAAGCTCCAGAATCAAACAAAACTGTAGCGGGTACTGAGTTAACCAGAAACTTACCCAGTACAACGTCCGTAGCTTCCTGAGCTCCATCTGCGGTGATGTGGTTGATCCTCCCGCGCACTGTTGATTGCGGTGTTGCTCCAGCTTGACCTGGCGCACGATTTCCTCCTGAGGCTGGTGCCTTGGCAGGTGTTGTTCCCAAGTTGAAACGAACCGGCGTGATGCCTCCCTTCTGTGGACACCTATTAGAAAAGTGCCCTGGCTCATTGCATGTATAGCATCTTTTCACTGCAGACTGCTGACTCCCTCCTGGCGCATTGTTGCCCTGTGCTGGTGTCTGAAAGTTCTGATTGGCAGGGCGAGGTGCAGGGGTTGATGTCTTATTCATGGCTGGCGGTTGGAATCTAGCAAATTGCTGTGGTGACATTCTCAAACGTAGATGGTTTGGACATCCACCCTGATTAGTCATCAAGCGCTTACGGTTTTCACCCAGCTCTTTGCGCTTATCCTCTAGGATCAAAGCCTTTTTAACTAGCTATTGAAAATCTGGAAAATTGTGGGTGGTTAGTCCCACCTGCAGTCCTGAATTTAGTCCCTTCATGAAACGAGACTGCCTAGCTTTATCTGTCGCTATGTCTTCAGGGGCATAGCGAGCTAACTGGGTAAATTTATTCAGATACTCGGCCACTGGTTGGCCTCTTTGTTTCAGAGCCCTGAACTCTTCCTTCTTAAGATCCATCATTCCCTCTGGAACATGGTACTGGCGGAAAGCAGTAGTAAACTCATCCCAGGTGATCTCTTGCGGGGCTCCATGTGCGGCACAAGAATTCTCCCACCATTCTGGCGGTTCCTTCCAGTTGATGAGAGCGAGAGCACCTTCTCATTGCCTTCACATTGCGTGATGTGCGGCTTCTTCTCAATAGTCCTAAGCCGCCATCGGCTTCCAAAGGGTTCACATTTCTGAAAAAGTTGGTGGCGAGTCCTCATGAAATCGGCGACTTGGAGTAAGGTCGAGGTCCACCATTGTTGTTCGAGCTGCATGGTTGTTGTTGGTTGCGCTACATTGGTCATCGCTTGCATCATAGTGCGCATTAGTTGAGTCTACGCGCAAGAAATGCTCCCATTCTCGCATGTCCACTGGCGGTGGTTGAGGGCTGCCTCCATCATTGGGGTTGTCATTCTGGCGTAGTCCACTTCCTGAAGCACTGTTGTTTCCTCGAGTATTCACCATCTGATGATTGCCTCTTGGGTTACGAAAGGTAGATGTAGCATAGATAAGAAGTAAGAATTTCTAAAGCGGGGAGATAGGTTATACCCAACTGAAATAATTCTTTATTTATTCTTGGTATGGCTGCTTATTTAAGCCTACAAGCTTTGCAACACATACTGCACACTCAGAATTACAAGGAAGCAAACTAAACACGAAACCTTAACGTCAACTAAAGAGGTAAAAGACTAACTTAAAGACGCGACTCGCACTCGAGTCTCAACACAACTCTAAGATCGATCCTCCTCGGGCTCCCACTCGCCTCCTCGGGATCCTCCTCCGACTCCTCCTTGGCTGGCTCTGAGCTCCTCGGTCACACGCCCAACTCGTCCTCGACCGCCTCTAGGGCCTCTCCCACTCGGTGATCATCCCGATGGTCAAGCACGGTCACCTCAAGCTCCCGCTCGCCACTCACGAGTGCCTCGCATACGCCTCCAGCTCCCGAGTAGTCTCTCTCATATGCTCCTCCCGGGCAAGGGCGAACTCCGCAAGGTGAGTTGCGAGAGCACACTCGCCCTCCACGATCCGTCGGCCGCACGCTTGAACGTCTGGGTGAAGTCGGAACACTGAGTCGTGAAGCTCGTCGGGGTAGTCGCGGCAGACACGGCGAAGAGCAAGTCGGGCAACCTCCTGAATTGCAACCTTGTACGAGAATCTTCTGGCGGAGATGTTGATTGGCCTGCTAGTTTCATCATTCTCCCGGGCGTAGATAATCAGCTTGCAAATAAATCCTCGGTGTACACCATTAACTGACCAGCTGCCTCCTCGGTAAAGCGGACGATAGAAGCCTCCAAGCGTCTGAAGAACTCTCCACAGCTCTATGGCATAGCCACCAGCTGACTCCTCGAAGGTTGGAATGATCGGCATCTGCTCCACAAGAACTTTGAATAAGTTCACCTCCCGAAACGGCAAGTAAAAAGGGTAAATTCAGCAAAGGCGAGAAGTAGAGAATGAGATGAGTCGAGAGTGTTTTATTAGTAAAGTTTAAATTTTTCTTTAGAAAATAGTTTTGGACTCACAGTCAGTATGCTATGATACCACCTCTGTAAGGACCCTAATCCACTAATTCGAACCCACTGTGTTTACCGCACTAGTCCCAGGATCAACGCTAGGGCACACAGCTCAACATCGGTACATATCACATCATACTCAACGATAATAGAATAATAGTTAATTTATTGATATAGCTAAATGTATGATCTTATGACCGACTTACATTATTAAGCCACGTAGGACAAGACTGGAATATAAGCTAATAATTAAGCAGCGGAAAGTAGAAAACGTAGATAGCTCATCAGTTCACCACAGGCAACCGACAAGGCTCGGACCCTAATGACTCGTGTCTTCCTGGACTTCCTCTTCCAACACAGGTGTAGATTCTTCAACTGTTGATTATTGTTGTTTGGCAAGGGTGAATACTTAAGCACTCAACAAGTCGTGCACAGAATGAAATTCTATGTATCTATATGCAAGGCTTATTCCAATGGATAGGCTATCATGGCTATTTTGCAATAAGCAGCATTTATGAACAAATATAATAAATAGATTGTAAAGACTTGTAAAACAAATAGCAATAATAAATAAATTCAGTACTTCTCAAGTAAACCAAGTTTCCAATCCTAAGTCAAATTCCATCTTCCACATGGCATTCCGCCATCCCAACCAAATTATCCATTTAATTAAGCTAACCCTTAACTGTAATTCCCGAGCATTGCTCAATACCGCGAGCACGGCTATCCGAATAGTTTCACACTCTGCAGAGGTTATGCACTTTACCCACGTGATACAACCAAACACCACCAAGGCGAGTGATTATAACAAAGCCTTTACAATGCTACCGCTTAACCGGTACACCCGCTAAGGTTTCAACACCGTGGGACTGGTTACCACATCCAGGGCCCCCCTCTTGCGCCATGTGAATTACTCCATAACTCGGGAACTCACACCGACCACGATATACCAAAATTAAGATATTGCAAATTACTCAGCTAGGATGGCCGATACCAGACATGTGGTTGCATGATTGACTCAGGTCAAAGGCTTGTAAGGTTAAGTCCTTAGAGTGATCAAGGCAAGACATCCACATACCCTCTGCCCATCAGGCTCACCTTGGCATCCTCGCCCCTTGTCACTTGCCCCAATCTAAATGATTATCACCCAGTTGATTACCAAGCACCACGTGCCATCAACAATTCAACATCGTTGCGTGACATGACTCGCCACAACAACTCAATCTCATCGTGTGATCTCACATGACACACAAGTTCATAACATTGTTCCATATTCCATTAATCAAGATTAATTATCAATGATTCCAACACATGTGATGACGTGGCATGGCTAAGCTACTAATACGATCTAACAATCCCATGTTGATTATATTTACTAACCAACTATATTGAACCAATCTAGGGTGACAATGGATCATTGCATACAATGACAAGGTAGGGTATAGATCAATCTGGTATATTAGCTAAACCCAATCTAATTTGAAACAATTGTATACTTGAAATATATGCAATATGGTAAAACAAATATAGCAATTTTATAAACATGGGTTCAACATGATCAAAGCACAACTTGCCTTGGAATAGGTCCTGATCTGGTTCTGGAACTTGCTCTTGAGTTGCTGGATCTTCCTCCGAAGCGTCGCACAATTCAACGTCTATGCGTACCGAAGGAGAAAAGCAAATAAATACCAAAGCATAGAGCAAATGAACTCCAAAAATCAAATAAAATTCACCATTAAATATATCTCAATTTTACAAATTTTTAGAAATTTGAATCACTCAAATCCGAGTTACGATGCAAAAGATATAGCCTTTTGAAGTTTGAAATAAATACTGAAACTGCAAAAAATCACAAAATCAGAATTAACAGATTTATTTTTAAATCAAAAATAGATTTATTGCGCAAGCATGACGTCAGCCCTGGCCCGAACCACTCAGATGTTGCCACGCGTCTCGGGTGTATGGACCCGGTCCATGACACAGTGTTGGACCACGGCAGACCCGGTCCACGGCGCATCGATACCAGTGCCCGACACGCGTCGCAAATTGACTGGCCAAATGCGCGGCTTGATCTGATCCGCAAAAGACCGATCGGACGGTCAGCGATCGTTCGCTACGTGGCGGCGCATCAACCGTGAAGTTTAGATCTGACGGCCCCGAACTTCTGGATCTGGCGATGGAGACGCGACGGCGGGTTCTTACCGGTGACGAAGAAGACGACGAGCTACACGATGCTCCGGCGAGCTACTGGCGACGAAAAGTTGCCGGTTCAACGCGGCTCGGTCCGGCAAGCTTGAAGATGGCACTGGTGACGGCGAAGGCCCAACGGCAGCGACGAAACCGAGCAAAAAACCCCCACGGTCCGAACCACCACTCCGGCGAGCTTTTCTGCGCTCACCCCGACGTTCCTCGCCAAACGAGTCTAACAAAAGTGCGCAGCTGCTGACGAAGAACCTCGGGCGTCGCATCACGGCTTTATAGGGCATCGGAAGGCGTGCTCAAGGCGGAGTCATTTACGAACGCGGAGACGGCGCGGCGGAGAAGTCCCGGTCGGACACGACGGAGACGATGCAATCCGGCCCTCCACGTGTCGCAACGGACGGCCACCAAGCGCTCGACGCGGAGGAATCCGAGGCGTACACGAAACGGACGCCCAAGATTCATTAAGGTTTCGGCGCGCCTTCAACCCTTCGATCGAGATCCTACGGCTGCGGCGATTGCTTCCAGAAGCGGGCCGACGCAGGCACAGTACTGGGCTTGGCCCATTACTGTTCCTTGCGAAATTCCGGGTTTTATTAATTAAAACAATTCCAAAAATTCCTTTAATTATTTTTAGGCAAATAAATAATCAGGAAAAATCACAGAAAAATCTCAAAAATACTTTGAGACATCCTTGACTCAAATAAAATATTTTTGGCAAATCTTTATTTTAACTTTGCACAGATTTAAATAATTTTGGACAAAAGGTCAATATTCAAAATTTAAAATTAATTCGAATAAATCCAAAAAAATACAAATAAATTCCAAAAAATCATAAATGTACATTTAAGCAATAAAATAATATTTGAGCAAATTTTTTTGGGATGTTACACTTACATTATTCAGAGTAAAAGGAATAGTAGCGGAATAAAATAAATGTCGTGGATGCCTTCATCTTGCCACAGGCAACCGACTGGGCTTGCCCCCTAATTGTCCGGATCTTCATTGTACTCCTCCCACGCTAGTGTAGACTCCTCCACTGATGTTGGGGTTGATAAGCAAGGAGGGGTGAGTACACAAGGCACTCAACAAGTAATGCACAGAATGCAGCACTATTACTACATGCAAAGCTTATTCCAAAGGATTGGCTTAATTGGTTTTTTTGCTTCGAACAACATTTTTAAAGCGCAATCTTATTTAGATTAAAGCAGTGAAACAGTTATAATAATACCAATTTCTTCAAATGGTTTTTCTTCGAAGATTCTCAGCACACAACCTTAACAGTTCATTTTTAACACTGGCACACAGCCACCCAATCCACATTTTTATTTTTGAAGATCTAACCCTTGACTGTAATCCCCGAGCAATGTCCAATACCGCGGACTCAGCTATTCGAATAGATTTTACACTCTGCAGAGGTTGTACACTTTACCCACAAGATACAGCCATTCACCACACAGGTGATCGTCCGTAACAAAGCCTTTCAGGAACCTCTACCTTAACCAAAGAACCTCTCCGGTATTGCCTTCACTATGAATTCCCTCACACAGAGCCGAGGTATAGGACAGGTCAATCACCGTTGGATGGGCACCAAGCCGTAGCACGTATGCGCTCCCGCATGCATACACCCACATGTCTTCACACCCCGAGGTATCGAGGAAAGATAAAAGAACCCTAATCAACTAGGTCCGACCCATACCAGACATGTGGTTGTACGGGTGACTCAGATCAAAGGCTTGCAAGGTGAAGTCCTTAACTGACCAAGGCAAGACTTCCAACACTCAACAAGGCACCACACCCAATGTGGCACATAGACTCACATCACTCATCAACACATTGCCACATAGGCCCAC
Source organism: Otatea glauca (assembly GCA_036346275.1). Lineage (NCBI taxonomy): Eukaryota > Viridiplantae > Streptophyta > Magnoliopsida > Poales > Poaceae > Otatea > Otatea glauca. Next base: position 23,634,076 of record CM070725.1, on the reverse strand, counting down.
CTGGCACACAGCCTCTTGCCACTTGCCTCAGTCTAAATCATTTCCCACCTAGTTGATTATTGTGCAACACATGCCAGCAATAACTCAACATCGGTACAGAACCACACAGGTCTCCGTACCTCAATCTCATCATGTGGCATCATCACACCACTTTCAAAATACATTCAGTATTTCATTAGTCAATATTGTAGTATTTCCAAAAGATCATCAATGATTCGTTGCAAGGCTAAGCATCTATTCACGGTCTAGCCTTTCGTGTTGGCATCATATTAACATCCAACAGATATGAATAACCTTAGGGTGGACAATGATTTAAAGGCATACAAATAGTAATTTCAAGGTGACATTAACAGTATGGGTTGATTAGCTAAATTACCCAAATTCATTTAATTATATTTTAATTAATTTAGCATGCATAGTTTTAAAGCAAAATATATGTTCACAAGAAACTGGGATCAAAATGGTCAAAGCATCACTTGCCTTCAAAGAGTTGCTGGTCTTGATCCGAAGCTTGATCTTGAGCGACGAACTCTTCTTCGAAACTTTCCGGCAAATTTGCGTCTACGCGTAAAAATAACATATGTAATAAATAACCAAAACAGTATACTAAAGGACCTCAAAAATTCAAATAAAATTCATAAATAAAAAGACTCAATTTTACAAATTTTTAGAAATTGGAATCACCTCAATCGGAGTTACAATGCAAAAGTTATAGCCGTTCAAAGTTTTGAATAAAATATAAATAAGAAAATCCGATTTGTTATAATTATTTTTATACGGAAAAAAATTGGGATTTTTGACGTCAGCATGACCTAATGATGACGTCAGCACCAAATGAAATTCGGGTGAATTATAAAAATATTTATGACATCAGCACGACACGTGGCAGCTTCTGGTGCTGCCACGTCGCCTCGGTCTATGGACTCGGTCCACGGCTCGGGTCGGGTCCACCGTGGACTTGGTCCACCAGCACAATGCATCCACGCGACAAGATCTGAGCCGTTCATTGAATCAACGGTCAGATCTCACGCGTCACACCGCACTGCCTCGAATCCACGCGACACGCGTCGCGCATCCGACGGTCGCTCGGAACCAACGGCTGTATCCCACGCACTGACTCGGCGATTCATCGCGTTCTGCCCCTCCACACGTCGTGCATCCGACGGAACTCCCGGATCCGACGGCTGGATCTCAAGCACGTTCGGCGGCGTCTCGATTCACGCGCGGCTACATGGCAAGATCACAGCGGCGCTCTCGAAATCGACGGCTAGATATGGTCTCTGCCCCAGTCAAAATGCCCACGCGTCGGCACGTGATTCGGCGAGGGTACAGCGCCATCACCGCCGCACGTTCAAATCTGAACGGCGCGGATCCTTAAGGCAAAACCAGATCTAATCTCTACCATTATGATCTAATCCGATGGCGCATGTTACCGGAGCGGTTTACTATTCACCCTAGCGACGCGGCGCAATCTCATGCGTACACTAACGATCCAACGGCTGAGATCTAAACAGGCACAGAAACTAAATCTAATCACCACCGTTCAATCTAGATCTAACGGTCAAGATTAACGCTGGGTAAGAAAAGGGAGCAGCGACGTGGATGTACCAGAACCGTGCGATGCAGATCGAACGGTCGACGGAGCTCGGTGAAGACGACGGCGGCGAGGAAGCGAAGGTTGCCGGAGCTGGGGAAGACGACGCAGCCAACGGCGCTACGGGGCTTCTCCGGCGTGAAGAACTGGCGCGTTCGACGTGTCTCGGCGAGAGTGCTACTCCGGTGGTCTCGGCGACGGCGGAGACTCAACGGACGGCGAGAAAAAGGCGAAGGACTACGGCGGCGCACTCGAGCAACTACGGAGAGCTAGAGCAGAGTCTCTGGGGTGTCTCGACGTGCGTGCGAGGAGTCAAAAGATGCAGCGAGAGGAACTCAGCCAGACGCGCTACTCGGTGCACTTTAAGGGGCCTCGACGTGCGTGCAAACACCGGCGAAACGAGCGGAAACGCTCAGCGGCGTTAACTCCGACGATTACGCCCGGTCGGACCGACGTGGCTCCATCACAGCCGTCCAAGCAGCGACGATCAGATGGCGCACGTTCGCGGTTGACGCGACACAACGGCAGCCGCTGGATCCCGATTTGACGGTGCAGATACGTGGCGGCTATGGTTTCTGGCGCGTTGGGCCGTTGGCGCGCACAGTAACAGGCTCAGCCCATTACTATTCATCGCCATTTTTAAAACCTTTTTCATTAAAATAATTCCAGAAATTCAAATATTCCAAGAAAATAACCAAAAATACTAGAAAATTTCCAGAAAATACTTTGAGCTATTTGGAACTCAAATAAAATATTTTCAATAAAACTTTGTATAAACTTTTGCATGAAGTTAATGAAATTCAAGAAAGGTCACAAATGAATAAATCCAATTAAATTCTCATAAATTCCCAAAAATAAAAAATACTCCAAAATTTTAAATTAGAGCAAATTTCAAGGTGTTATAGTAGGCTGAAGCGGTGTATACACCATGCTATGGGAAGAAGTGGGACAACTTGGTTTGTGTTATCATTTGTCGTACTAGTCACCTATCTTTTGCCGCCGTAGGGAGAAGTGGGACAATTTGTTGTGTGTCATCACTTGTCGTAGTAGTCACACATCTTCTGCTGCCATAGTATGGGTTCGTCACCGGGCTGGTGCAAAGTTAGGATTAAGTAATGTAATGGTTATGTTATGATCTCCTTGCCGACACACCAAAGGAAGTATGTTATTGGCCTGGCAAAAGATGTTGATCATTTCTGGTGGGTAAAGCTGTACATCTCTGCAGAGTATAAAACTAATCGATAGCCCGCGGTCAAGAGCACTTGGTAAAGTCATCACATGGTTAGCTATTTTTATTTTCATAAAATCTGGTTTTTACCGTGTGTCGGTAATTTCTACTGTATGTGATTGGGAATGGTTTGTGGATAAGGTCATGATACCCAGGTACATGAAATTTATTTATACTTATATTCTGTTACTTTCAGTATTAAATTGCTTTTACTTAAATTCCATTTTTCAATCTACTATTCTATATTTACAATTCAAATTAGCTTTATGCAAAACAACCATAAGCCTTCCCTTTGAATTGGCTTGCATGTATATTTAGGTTTTGCAAAAAGTCTTGCGAGTACGTAAGTACTCAACTTGCCTATGTTGATGTTTTTAGGTGAAGAACCAGAATACCCTGACGATACATTTTATGACGCAGGATTCAGGGACTTGAACGATGAATTTTACTAGGGTCTTCCTTTTCAGTTGCCTGTGAGGATATTGGGTTAAAGGCATACTACAAGAAATATGTCTCCACTGAAATGTTTTACTTTTGATATTATAAGAATATTATGTACTTTGCTTCCGCTATGATAATAAAGTTTATGTATGACTATGATATCTATTTGTAATTGTGCGTACTAGCCACTGATCATGGGACTAGTATGGAAAGCATATGGTACCCATTATTAATATTTATTATCAAAAATGGGGGCTTTACAATGAAGATACTGATCAGCCGCACTCTCCACACAGAGACCTCCCGCCCTGCTCACCACCACACAGACAAAGTCCAACTCCTCCGCCGGCACTAACCAGAAAAAGTCCGACTCCTCCGCCCAAATCTGAAAAGAATCAAACACCAGCACCATCCTCGAAGAAATCTCAATCATCTGTGAAGCAATGACAATCCCAGAAGAAATTATCAGCCGACATGACTGAAGAAGAACAGAAAAAGCATGTAAGTGCCAGCGTAACATCTCACTTTAAAAAGGTGCCATCACCTAAGAAGACTAAAGTTGATGCTAACGCGCAAAAAATTTTCTTGAGTATGGCAAAAGTGCAAAAGACGGGGCAGCCTTCTGAACCTTGCAAAATGTCGGACTACGAGTGCATATCTAGTAAGCAATACTTGAAGGCGGCTAGTGCCAGCGCGTTGAGGTTGGATACTCAGGCGGATGCTGCTCAACGAGATGCTCAGGAGCAAGGTCTAAGGTGGAAGTTCTTTATGGGGAAACCGCTGGTTGAACCAGGTCATTTCGACCACCTAACAACACAACTGCGGCGCGTCCATCAGTGGTACATGCAGTAGTCCAACGAAGATATGGAGGAGTTCGCAGTCCGATACACGGAGCAAGATTTTCACAATGGGGATAACATCTTCTGGGTGAATTCGAGCAGTTGTACATGTTGTACCAGCAAGATGCCCTGGATGTGAATATACTTAGATTGTGGACTTTGTAATTCTCTACGTATATTATTGTGCATTCTTGTACTGTTTAATTGCATGTCTGACTTCTTTCTTATGTAGAATGGAGATACAGACATGTAGAAGAAATGGCAATGACAATCTAGCATTCCTAGATCCGAGGCTTGTCAACGAGAAGATTGTGAGGGACAATCCACAGTACAATGAAGACTATTTATTTAATACTTTTTTGGAGCTGCAATACAAAACCTCCATACTTTTACCCTATAACTTTAAGTATGTATTTCCCTACTTCTAATATCGTTTTACTATTTTTGCGTAACACGTACGATGTTGGAGTAATTGACTACGTTGACATATATGTGAAAGTTTCACTGGGTCCTCCTCGTCATCTAGTTAGATGCTAGCAGGATTTTTGTCTTGGACTCTAGGAGAAAACCAACTAATCTATATCAAGACTTTTGGGACATGCTGAACAGGTAAACTCGATCGTTGCGTTATTGCTCTAGCAATATTCTATTCTATTTCATTTAAGTTTACTTAATATTTAAAATCATTCACAGCGCATTCGCACGATACTGCAAGAAAATTGTTCGCCATCGTCCCTACAGAAAACATTTTGAAATAGTAATCGACTTTCCATGTATGAGGCAGGACCCAAGAAACAATTTATGTGCATACTATGTTTGTACAAATTTACATTCAATTGTCACGGAGACTGTGGGCTATAACGAAGCCATGGTACATAATTACACATTGATGCCTATTTTTTTTTCATTTAACATATATCATCATTAATTAACTTTCTCTTTTTCTTAATAACAGCGCTCCAAACTGAGAACCAATAAGTTATTACTGACATAAATTATAGCAATTCAAGAACAGATTGCTGGATTCATTCATGATGATGTCATCAATCCAAATGGCGAGTTCCACGAGCAGCCTCATCGCCCTCATTCCTTTGATCTAGACCCGTGATATGCCTACTTCGACTCCTTCTACTATAGCCGGTGCATAATCAAAGTGAATGAGATGAGATGAGATGTAGTCGAACTACATTTGTAAACAAATCTTTGTAAAAACAAAATATTGTGATGCTTAATTTAATATATTTGAATTATGATTTTAACGATGCTTTATATATACATGGATATATTTGAATTATGATTTGAACGATGCTTTATATTCTATATATGGACACTATATAAACAATTGTATAAAAATATATATATTGCACAAAAAATATGTAATAAAAATATTTGGTTCACAGCTTGTCACTGCTAGTTCTTGGAGAAAACCGGCAGTGATATGTATATATCACTGTCGGATTGAGGTATAACCCGGTAGTGATAGTGATAATCCTTATCACTGCAGTGATAATCCCCGAGTATCACTGCCGACCAATCACTGCCGGTTGTAGGTAGAACCGGCAGTGATAATCCCCAAGTATCACTGCTGACCAATCACTGCCAGCACCAATGACCAACAGTGACGGCGTTTTGGTACCGGCAGTGATGTGTTGTTCTGTAGTAGTGTCACTTGGATAATCTTCAAAGCTCTTTTAGGATGCATCTCATGCATACATGTGTAAAGGAGGAGAAAATGTCTTCCTGATGCCTATATTGCCAAAAGGGGGAGGGAGAAATTTTAGAAAAGGCATCATTAAAAAGATAAAGATGTGATTGCATTCTGTCTCTTATGATCTTTGTAAAGTCTTGCAAATTTTTAGGATCATAAGTATATTTAAGCTTTTCTTAGAATTTTTAGAGCTTTTGTGGAAAACTTGTTCTTTCTATTGGCTTGCTCTAAATTTCTTCTTGCCAACTTGGTCAAGTCCTTATCTTCTTTCTTTTTGGGTCAAGTTCGGCTTTTCATCCTAATTGATTCATTCTCTTCACTTCTCAAACTCAATTTTATGCCTTTTGGGTGTTTGTCAATATACTCATCAAGGGCGAGATTGAAAGACCATGTGGAGGTCCAAGTGTGTGATGAGTATTTGACTGTATTCGAGCTTTTGGTGCTCAAGGTTGAGTTTGATTTGAGTCTATCCTAGTCAGATCTCGAGTGGTCTGGACTCTAGCTGGTTGAAGACTAGTGGTCGGACCTCAAGTGGTCTGGACTTTGGCTGATCGAAGACCAGTGGTCGAGTGACTCGAGTAGAGTGAGAATCGAGAAGTATCGAGTAGGGATGCTACTAGGTCGACCCGCGGGCTAGTTTGATTATTGCCAAGTTCTGGTTTGGTCGAGTAATGCCCCGTCAGCTTGTGGTCGAGTGACTCGAGTAGAGTGAGAATTGATAAGTATCGACAAGGTTACTCGATGCTCGATATTGACTCATCGACTCGATTTTGAGCAAAGTGGGCAATGCTATGTGATGTTTCTCCTTGTTTTTGAAGGTTGTAGGACGATGGTGCTAGATCACGGTGAGACGAAGGATGATCGGGAATAGGCGAGGTGCGTCGGAGGTCCAGACGGTTGAGGATCACCGGAAGATGATCAGAGACGGAATCGCTGTGAACCCAGAAGATAAGGAATGGATGAGATACTAGCTAGGAGCTGCTCGGATCGAGGAGGGCCACCGGATTGGAGTCTAGGTGATAGAGTAGCGGGTCTAGTTAGTATACCTTGAAAACCCGGTGTGATTGTTGTGTTTCGGGTTAGAACATGTAAGGCCGTGTGTGGGAGTCATCCTAACCCTTGATGGTGGTCCTTAGGGTAGAAGAAACTCATCCAAGGGTAGAGGGTGATTCAAGAGTAGTATAAATAGAGGGGGAGGGGTGGCCTTCCTCCTCTTGAAGGTTTTAGAGGTTTTGCCTCCTTTGAGCTTTTTGCCCACTTTGTTGTGAGGCTTTGTAAACCTTCCTTCCAGAAATACAAAACACTTTCTATCATGCTTGAATTACAATTCGCATTAAATTCAGCAACTTACTTTTAAGCATTTAAATTCTGCACTTACATTCTTGCAATCTACTTATACGCAATTCAGATTTGCCTCCCCTCCTACTTTCTATTGCCACTTATTTTCGAAGGATTGTTGCACTTTTTGAAGGATCGAGATGGCGAATAGAGGGGGGGTGAATGGTCGCAAATAAATTTTCCCCAAAATACTCCAACAAAAACCTCGACAAGATCGCTCAAAGGAAATCGTGAAAAACCCAAAAAACTAGACAACTATGTGTACCCCTAGCTAGCATGGATAAGTATCATAAAATATGTGGGGATATTTGAGTCACAATCCTGGTTGTCTAGTGTCCAAGATAAAGAAGAATCAATCCAACTCTTGCTTTTAGAATGGAGATCAATTCAAATCATAGAAGTCACATTCAGAAAAGCAAAAGCAGAATTTCCAGAAATTGTCCTCAATTTGAACAGGAGGTTCGTGGGTTTCTACAGCTCACAAAATTTTGAGAATTGTTCTCCCTTTGAGCAGAAGAGTTGTGAAGAACTCCACCAAATTTCTACTCAGAAATCCTTACAGAAAAAACAGGAAAAATCGAAGAACACAGTCAGTCAAGAACTTCGAGTAGAAAGTTTGGGGTTCGGTTTTCACCTCATGGCGCCCAAACGGTGCAACAAGTGAACTCCAAAATATTTTTGAAGGTGGATATCAGAGTGTCGCACCTCCTCCAAGAAGAATCACTTAAAAAGGATTTTTCTAGATTTTTATAAACATCAAATACTAAATGTTGCGCAAAGAACAAGTTCTGAACAAAGTTGGAACTTGAAAGAAAAGATTTTCTCTACTCAATCCAAGAGTGCAAAAGAGATGTGAAACCATATGAACACACTCAAAACATCCAACATCAACAACATTTAGAAGGAGGGGAGGCAAATCCAAATTGCGTGAAAGTAAATTGCGAGAATGTAATTGCGGGAAAGTAAATGCTGAATTTAAATTGCGTAAAGTAAAGACATAATGTAAATGCGCAAAATAAATTCAGAGTTCAAGGGCTAGGATTAACCCACACACACAGCCATGCAAGGGCTATCCCAAAACCCACAAACATACCGGATTTTCTTGCACGGTTTTCAAAGCATACTACCTAGACCCGCTAACCTATCAACTAGACCTCAATCCGATGGCCCTCATTGATCCACGCGGCATCTAGCTAGCATCATCTCCTTTCCTTGTCTTCTTGACTTGCCTGGACTCCATCTCCGATCATCTTTCGGCGATCTCCCAACCGTCAGGACCTCCGACAATCCTCGCCTAGTCCTGGTCATCCTCCGCCTCACCATGACCTAGCACCGTCGCCCTGCAACCATCAAAGATAAGGAAAAACCTTTCACATAGCAATGCCCACAAAGATATTCAATGATTATCCCAAAATCATTAATCGATCATAATTGCTCTCAATGGTCCGGTGCTACTACCCCTAGGCCGATAGCACTAAGAAGAGTAACCAACACTCAAATTGCTTCAAATCCAATTCAATTCAAATCAAACTAAGCTCAAAACTCGTCAACTACTCATCACACACAAGGATAGACCTTCACATGGTCTTTCAATCTCCCCCTTGATGAGTATATTGACAAACACATGAAAAGGCATAAGTTTTGAGTTTGAATAAGAGAGAAGAAAGCAATTTGAATGCAAAGCCAAACTTGGTCCAGAATAAGGAAATAAGATCATGACCAAGTTGGCAGAAAAGGGATTTTAACTTTAGAGAGAGCAAGTTTTCAACAAAAGCTCTAAAAGATCCAATAAAACTCACAAGGAACACTCGAATATGCTTACGATCATAAAAATTTGCAATTGTCACAAAGATCATACGAACCAAAGTGGATTAACATTTTTCCTTTGAAGATGCATTTTCTACATTTTCTACCCCTTTTGACAATATAGGCATCAAATTTTTTTTTATTTTCTCTCCCTTTATATATGTATGCATGAAATGCATCCTAAGTGAGCTTTGAGAATTATCCAAGTGATCATAAATGCAAGATATGACACCAAGCTAGTCAATTTAGAAAATGACTGAACTAGGATGTCTCCAAGAACAAATTCATTTTGCTCACAAGCTTTGTTTACAAGATTTTATTTTAGCAAGATTTGAACAAGTGCAAAACTTAGCAAAAGTTTCAAAGCTAGAAGCAAACACCACTCATAGGATCAAATGGAAAACCTAGAGTTCAACCTACTCAACACTTTGGGGAATTTTGAAGTGCATATAGAGTCCTTCGAGCTCATTTTTCAATTCATGCAAATTCTTCTTCTTTGATATTTTGAAAGACATAGCGGGGTGCAAATGTTTGACATTATTTGCATTCTTTACCCACTTATGTTTTTGTTATTTGCATTTCTTAATGATTGACTCAAGCCATGTTCGATCACCCCAAGGTGTAACATCCCAAAAATTTGCTTTAATATCATTTTATTAGTTAACTGTCCTTTTAATATTTTTCTAGAATTTATTGGATTTTTCTGGATTTATTGGAATTAATTTTAAATAAAGTATATTAGTCTTTTGTCAAAAACTATTTAAATTTTTGCAAAGTTAAAATAAAGTTTTGTCAAAAATGTTTTATTTGAGTCCAGAATGCCTCAAAGTATTTTTGAGAATTTTCTTGGATTTTTCCTGATATTTTTATTGCCTAAAACAAATTAAATAATTTTTTGTAATTATTTTAAATGAAAAACTCGGGGGAAAATCCTAACCAGTTTTGGGCCAGGCCCATTACTATTCCCTGTGTTCGGCCTGTACGCAAGGACGATGGCCCGATTTTTAGATGGATGAACATGAGCCATTGGATCCTTGTTTTGCGGTGGAGATCGTGTTGGTTTGGATTTCATTGGATTCCGAATTGCGGTTCAGATTGCTTTGCGTGGAATGCATCTCTGTCGTCGATCAAGGAAATTGGACGGCTCTGCATCATCTACTCCGGAGCGTGTCTGGATCGGACTCCAACGAGGCCAGCGTGCTGGCCATGGACTCCTCGTCGTGCCGTGCTTCATCCGGACGTCTTGTGCTATAAGAGCAGGGGCATCGGCTGCGCAAAGCCATGGAAATCAAGAACCCTAAGCGCCCCTACCGAGAATCGCAGCCATTCACCGGAATTTTGGGACAATCACCGAGAGCCGCCGCCTCAGTTCTTCATCGATTCCGCCGCCTTCATTCGAGCTCGAGGCACGAGACCAGGGTCGTTAGTTTCGTCTCAACGAGGGGGAGCTCGTGCGCGCGCCAGTTTTGTCGGAGCATCACCGGAGCAGGAGATCGCCGTGGAGGTCGCTGCCGCCGTTGAAGAAGACCTCGCCAACTCCGTTCTAGTGAAGAAATCGTAGATCCGTTCGATTCACCGAACTCATTCTGTCGAACCTAACCCGAAGGTAACCCTCTTGGCCGCCGGCGGTGACCGTAGGGCCGCGTGCGCCGATGAGTGACGTGGCGAAGCTTGCGACTGACTCGTGGATCTGACATGAGCGCCAGATTAGCCTCGTGGCTTGCTTGGCAGTGAGATGGTCGCCCGGTCAGCGTCGCACGTGGCGATCCAATCAGACGAGACGTGGGCCCGCGCGTCAGAGAGCCTGACCCGTGTGGACCAGGTCCACCGTGAACCCGAGGAAGTTCATGGACGCAGTCCATGGACCGAGGGCCACGTGTCGTGCTCTGGTTGGCTCGGGTCAGAGTTGACGTCAGCATGACGCAGTTAATCGGTTTTTCAATCTAAAAATAATTCAGTTAATTCTGATTTTCTAATTTATGTATTTTCAGTATTTATTCAAACTTCAGAAGGCTATAACTGTTGCATTTTAACTCGGATTTGAGTGATTCAAATTTCTAAAAATTTGTAAAATTGAGATCTATTTAATGGAGAATTTTATTTGATTTTTGGAGTTCACTTTATCTCTATTTTGGTATTTATTTGCTTTTCTTCTTCGGTACGCGTAGACGTTGAATTGTGCGACGCTTCGGAGGAAGATTCAACAACTCAAGATCAAGTTTCAGAGCAAGACCAGAACCTATTCCAAGGCAAGTTGTGCTTTGATCATGTTGAACCCATGTTTATACAAATGCTATATTGTTTTACTCTATTGCATGGTATTTCAAGTATACAATTGTTTCAACTTAAACTGGAATTTAACTATTATACCAGATTGATCTATACCCTACCTTGTCATTGTATGCCATGATCTATTGTCACCCTAGATTGGTTCATTATAGTAGGTTAGTAATGATAATCAACATAGGCTGGTTAGACCGTATTAGTTGCTTAGCCGTGCTACGTCATCACATGTACATGAATCATCAATGATTAATCTTGACTAATGGAATATGGAACAATGATGTGAACTTGTGTGTCATGTGAAGTCATACGATGAGATTGAGTTATGGTGGCGAGTCATGTCACGCAACGATGTTGAATTCTTGATGGCATGTGGTGCTTGGTAATCAACTTGGGTGATAATCACTTAGATTGGGGCAAGTGACAAGGGGCGAGTATGCCAAGGTGGGCCCAATGGGCAGAGGGTATGTGGATGTCTTGCCTTGATCACTCTAAGGACTTAACCTTGCAAGCCTTTGACCTGAGTCAATCATGCAACCACATGTCTGGTATGGGCCAGCCTAGCTGATTAATTTGCAATGTCTTAACTTTGGTACTATCTTGGTCGGTGTGAGTTCCCGAGTTATGGAGTAATTCACATGGCGCAAGAGGGGGGCCCTGGATGTGGTAACCAATCCCACCAGTGTTGAAACCTTAGCGGGTGGTACCGGGTTAAGCCAGCGCAGTGTAAAGGCTTTGTCATGATCTCTTCGCCGACACACCAAAGGAAGTGTGTTAATTGCATGGCACCAAGAGACGATCATGTCGTGTGGGTAAAGTGCATAACCTTTGCAGAGTGTAGAACTATTCGGATAGCCGTGCTCGTGGTATTGAGCAATGCTCGGGAATTACAGTTAAGGGTTAGTTTAATTAAATGGAAAACTTGGTTGGGATGGTGGAATTGCCATATGGAAGGTTGGAACTTGATTTAGGATTGGAAAACTTGGTTTACTTGAGAAATGCTGAATCTATCTATTATTGTTATTTGTTTTACAGTCTTTACAATCTATTTATTGTATCTGTTCATAAATGCTGGTTTGTCGCAAAATAGCCATGATAGCCTATCCTTTGGAATAAGCCTTGCATATAGCTATGTTAGAACTGCATTCTGTGAACAACTTGTTGAGTGCTTTATGTACTCACCTTTCCATCAACAACATCACCAGTTGAAGAGTCTACACCAATGTTGGAGGAAAGATTCCAGGAGGAGACGAATGTTTAGGGCGCAAGCCTTGTCAGTTGCCTGTGGTATACTGAGGGGTTGTATACGTTTTCATTCTGCTGCTGTTTAATATGTTGTTCAGCCTTGCGAGGCATTGTCATGTAAGTTGACCATGAGGTCATATAACTAGTAATATTTAATATATGATGTCTTTCATAATATTTCCGCTACGTATGATTGTGATATTTACTAATGTTGAGCCTGTGTGCACTAGCGTGATCCTGGACTAGTGCGGTATACACAGAGGGTCCGGATTTGCATATTCGGGTCCCGACAAAGAGTAACTCATAAGAGAATGATCTTGGTCATACACGATATTCCAAGTTCATCCCAACTGCAATGGGAGGCAGTCTCGAGAATATATAGTGTTGAGTTCAATTTTGCACAAAAGAGAGTCAAATTTTTCTTAATTTAGCACATATGAGCAATTTTGAAGGACTAAAATATGGATCAAGCAAGTTTCACCCAAGTTGCTATAAGGACTCTAGAGAACTCTATAAATTCACAATTCATGGTAAAAACCTCTAGAGAAGAAACTTAACAAGAAAAAGCAACATATTTTTCATTTAAGATTTTCAATTTTCAGATTTTAACAAGCTTAGTATGATAGATGAACTTGGATAGACCTAAGCTAGTGATTTTCTTCAAAGATGTAGCAAGGTGCATTACATGAAGATTGAATCAATTGCATAATAGACAAAGCTCATAAAACAAAATAAATGCAGCCTATATGCAATGCATGAACAGATTTTCAAACTCCCCCTCAACATGTGAGTCAATTTTAAGCACAAATTGAGTTATTAGCAGAGTTAGGCATAGAAAAAACCAAATGAACTCAATTGAAGCCAAAAACTCAAAAAGAGAGAAAGATTGAAAAACTACAAACTGAATGGCTATAGAGTTTAGAAAAGATAGCAGAGAACACTAGGCTCAAACTCGCTCTCATCTTCCCCAATGACTGACAAAGGACAGCTAACTCTTGAACTCCAACACAGGAGCAAACATGACCTGTCTACCCAGAGGCCCAACACCGCTAGACCTATAAGTGCGTGAGTAAGCTCAACCAAGAAGAAGAAAAGATTAGCATCCCAAGCTTAAGATGAGAGGTCCATGCCGAAGCATGCCAGAAGTTTAGGTGAAGTGAACTCAGAATTCTAAAGAGAAAAACCCATAGCACCCAGAACAAAACAAAAGAAAGAAGAACCGGAAGAAAAATAATATAATACATAATATACAAGCCAGCTCCCCCTCACAGAAGGCCGTAAGGGCACACGACCCCAAGCTCACTCCTCAGGGCAATAAACCTGGAGCTATCCAAAGGCTTGGTGAAGATATCGGCTAACTGAAGGTCACTCTCTACAAACTGAAGCACGATATCCCCTTCTCTACATGGTCTTTAAGGAAGTGATATCTAATATCAATGTGTTTTGTCCGGGAATGCTGCACTGGGTTTTTAGCAATGCAAATAGCAGAAGTGTTGTCACAGAAAAGTGGCACACTCGTATATCTAACCCAAAGTCCCGCAAGGTCGATCTCATCCAGAGAACTCGCTACAAAGAATCGGTCAGCAACAACATACTCGGCCTCAGCGGTGAACTGTGCAACCCCAGACTGCTTCCTAGATGACCAAGAAACAAGATAAGTGCCAATGAATTGGCAAGTGCTAGAAGTGCTCTTCCTATCTATCCTACAGCCAGCAAAGTCAGCATCGGAAAAGCCTCTAAGAGATAGACAAGAGGAGGAAGAGTACCAAATACCATAATCAATGGTAGCGCGAAGGTACCGGAAAATGCGCTTCACCGCCTGACAGTGAGAGGCACGAGGAGAAGCCTGAAATCGGGCGCCCATACACACGGCAAAGTGTATGTCCGCCTCGCAGTTGAAATACAAGAGGAGCCAATCATGCTACTGAAACTCCTTTTGATCAGCAGGCTCACCATCCTCATCAGGCTCAAGGACTGCAATGGTGGCCATAGGAGTTAACACCGGCTTCCCGTCAGACATGTCGAAGCGCCTCAGGAGGTCCCGGGTGTACTTGCCTTGATGCAAGAAAGTGCCCTCTCGAGTCTGCTTGATCTGGAAGCCAAGGAAGTAGCTCAACTCGCCCATCATACTCATCTCAAACTCTGTACTCATCACATAAGAAAACTGAGAGACAAGAGAATGAGAGGAGCCACCAAAAATGATATCGTGCACATAAATCTGGACAAGAAGAAAATGAGACTCATGGTGTCTGATGAACAGAGTATTTTCTACTATGCCCATTTTAATGTCATGGCTGAGAAGATAAGACTTGAGCCTCTCATACCATGCTTTGGGGGCTTGCTTGAGTCCATTCAGAGCTTTGGAAAGCTTGTATACATGACTCGAAAACTTGGGGTTCTCGAATCCTGGAGGTTTCTTGACATAAACCTCTTCCTCAATATAGCCATTAAGGAATGCACTCTTGACATCCATTTGATAAAGCTTGAAGCCTTTGGATGCAGAAAATGCAAGCAGGATTCGGATAGCCTCTAGCCTAGCTACAGGGGCAAAGGTCTCCTCAAAGTCAAGACCGTCAACCTGAGAAAAGCCCTGTGCAACTAGTCTAGCCTTGTTTCTAACTACAACCCCATCCTCACTCTGCTTGTTTTTGAACACCCACTTGGTCCCAATGACATTATGACCAAATGGGGGCTCGACAAGCTGCCATACCTTGTTCCTCTCAAAGTTCTCAAGTTCCTCATGCATAGCATTAATCCACGACTCATCGGATAATGCATGAGAAACATCCTTCGGCTCAAAGGAGGCAACGAAGGCAAAGTAGAGGCAGAAACTGGACAAACCTGATTTTGAGTGAGTGGCCCGCTCAAACAGATCTCCAATGATCTGATCAGGTGGATGAGCTTTCTGGATATGTCGGGGAGGACCAGAAGCAGAAGTGGCCTCTACATCTTGAATAGAAGAGGTAGGTACAGAGCCGCTCGCTGAAGGAGAGTTGGAAGGCAAGGGCTGGTCTCCCTGAGGTGTAGAAATGGAAACAGGAGGCACCTCAGGTGTAGAGGGGACTGGATCCGGTGTAACACCATCATCTCCATCATCCTCATCTTCTACAAAGATGGTCTCGGAGGGATAAGAAGAGCCTGAAACATCAGGTCTAGCTCCTAGGCTAGCCTCATCAAAGGTCACATCACAGGTCTCTATGATCCTATGCGCATCAACACTTCAGACCCTATAGCTACGATAAGAAGTCGAGTAACCTAGAAAGATACCATCAGAAGAGCGAGACTCAAACTTATATAGGTTACCAGACTTCAAGATAAAACACTTGCAACCGAAAACGCGAAAATAAGACACACTGGGCTTTCGCCCATACCTCAACTCATAAGAAGTGCGATGCAAATGTGCTCCCAAAAACACGCGATTAGAAACATGGCAAGCAGTAGCTATAGCCTCAGCCCAAAACTTCCTAGGAGTACTGTACTCATCTAGCATCATCCTGGCCATCTCAACCAGGGTCCTGTTCTTACTTTCCACTACACCATTCTGCTGAGGGGCGTAGGGAGAAGAGAACTGATGCTCTAAACCAGACTCCACACAAAAGCTCTCAAAGTAGGAATTCTTGAACTCCGTGCCATTATCACTGCGTATAGCTCGTAATGCACCTAGGAGCTCAATAGACAACCTACTGACCAAACCCCTGAAGTGAGAAATAGTCTCATCCTTCGAGGCCATGAAGAATACCCAAGAGTATCTAGAAAAATCATCAAGGATGATAAGAACATACAACTTCCCTCCTGCTGACTGCACTCTAGCTGGACCAATAATGTTCATATGTAAAAGCTGTCCTGGTGCATCAGTCATCACTACGGTGACTGGAGGATGAGAAGCAGTAACCATCTTGCCATGTCGGCAAGGAGAGCAAACTAAGTCTTTGACCATTTTGAGTTTGGGCAAACCCCGAATGAGATCGTGGCTGCTAACTCGGGTCGAATGATAAAAACCATTGTGACCAAGTCTCCTATGCTAGAAGGAGAGATCACGGGACTCTGAAGCAATCAAACAACAGAGAGAGTCTCTAGAAGAAGCAGAAAAATCAGCATGAAAGACTCTCCCATATCTAGAAATCCCGCAAACTAACCCTCCTGAAGAATCGAGGATTCTACAGGCGCTACTCTTAAAACTCACCTCGAAAGAGTCATCAATAAGCCGAGAAATAGAAAGCAAATTGTATTGCAGCTTACTTACTAAGGCAACATCTTTAAGAATGAAATTGTCATTAATGCAAATGGTACCTTTAGCAATGACTCTACCTGAAGAAGCATCCCCAAAAGTGATCAACTCATCACCGGGGGCTCGGACTAGGGAAGAGAACCATCGAGAATCTCCGGTCATATGACGAGAACAACCAGAGTCGACAATCCAAACATCTCCCTTCCCCATCCGACGAACCTGATCAAGACACAAGAGAGAAAGATGACTCAGTACTGGGATAGAGTGAAGACTTGGGAACCTAATACTGAACCACATGACGCCTTAGAGTACCAGCCACAGAAGAAGACTAGACTCGAGTGTCTCTCTGCCGTTTAACCTTAACATGATCAGTAGCAACTCTAGTAGATGATCTAGGAGGTGGAACTGGGTTAGCCCGCCGTGGTGCAAAAGCCAGACCATCCCAGTGAGGCTTCCTAAATCTCCTACCAGAAAACACCTCACGCCGCTGATATCTACCTCGATGGGAAAAACGAGGAATATCAAAAGGACGGCGGAAGATCAGCTCTGAACAGCTCCAAGACTAAAACTCAAGAACCAAAGATGAAAACCGAGTAATGGACGCCGCCCAAAACAAAGCGACTCTCTAACCTATCTAGAAGCGGTGTGTACCTTAGGGCACTCAAAGTCCGGGATGACCACGAATACCCCTAAGAGCAAGACAACACGCTCACGCCGAGTGATCTTGGCGCGCTAAAGCGTAAATCTACTAGGTGACCATCCTTCTTCTGTAAGGTGCATGTGTACTTCGCCTTGCTAGAGACAGAAGCAACAGGAGTAACATCCTTCTGGTCAGAAGTCCTATGGACAACCCCAGCAGACCTAAACACGGTGGTGCTCACTCTGGGAGCTACCACAATCTCACCACTCTTGGAGCCGCGCACAATGGTGGGAGGATGCTCCCGAGAGTGCTCCAAGGGGTCAAATCCTAGACCTTGATTGAATCTACTAATCTTGGATTGGTCTAGAATAAGATTGAGCTTGTTCTTGCCTGCTACAAACTTCTCGAGAGTGCTCATAAGATACTGGCAATCTTGAAAGAAAGAGGCACAAGAAGAACAGGGGGAAGAAGAAGAAGAACCAGAAAGATGAGCTCTCTCAGCAAGTGCATTTTTCTCCCTCAACACGGCTGCCTCAATCTTGAGGGCCTCACAAGAAACGCAAGACGCATTTCTAATTCTATGGGCTTGGTCTCCTAATTTCTTCCTAAGCTCGACATGGATTTTATCCAAGTCCCCCTCATTCATAGAACATCGCAAGCAACTTTCTTGTGACTTATCTAGTAAGTCCTTAGCAAGATTAGCACACTTGACATTTAAGGATTCATTGTCAAGTTTTAGTTGCCTACAACCCTCACATGAGCTGACTGGGTCCTTAGAAGCATGCATTTCAAGTTCATTGTTTCTAGAAGAAAGCTTCCTAAGGTGATCGCTCATGGCATCAATTTTGGCAAGCAATTTAGGGCAATTAGCACAAGAGGGAGTAGAGTGAGCATGAAGAAAACTAGCATCTACATAAGGAGTATCAACAGATTCATTGCTAGCATTCTTCAACCTAAGACTATCTAGTTTAGACAACACACTATCATGCATAGTCCTTAGGTTCTCTAACTCCACAAGCAAAGCATCACACAAAGTACAGTCATTAGTGACTCGGGAGGGAGAAGATCTAAGTGAAGCTAACTCCCGAGTCAAGGTACCTACTTCCTTCTCAAGCTCCGTACACCTAGCTTTAGCATGAAATTTCCCTAATTTGCAGCAAGCTTCATTCAGCTGGTCATAGGAGGGTACCTCGTCCGTGTCGCTGTACAGCTCGGAGTCGCTGATACCGTTGATGTCGACCATGAAGCACATGTCGGAGAAGTCGTCGCCACCTTTCTTCTCTTGCGGATCATCCTCGCCCTCGTCGCTCCATGTCTCCGTGTCGGAGATGTTGATGTCGTCAAGCGCGGTGAGGACGCGGTGAAAGAGCTTCTTGTTCTTGGAGAAGTTGCGGTACTTCTTCTCGTGCGCCAGTTCATGAACTAGAGGCTTCTTGTTGCGGTTCTTGTCGGTGTAGTCGTTCTTGCCCGAACCGCCAACATCGTTCTTGCCCTTCTCCAGCTTGGGACAGTTCGCCCGAATGTGGTTGGGGCCACCACACTCGAAGCAGGTGATCGTGCCACCTCTCTTCCTCTCTCTCACCCTCTTGTATGCATGAGAGAATTTGCGAGCAAGAAGAGCAAGCTCATTTTCTGGAAATTTTTCCAGTTGGTCATCGCTTAGCTCACAAAGGGTGGAGAGGGAGAGACTGACAGAAGAATCAGAAGAAGATCCATTGGATCGGTGACCAAAGCCATCGACTGAGATTTCGTCTACCGAGAGACGACATCGATCTCATGAGTCTTGAGGTGGGAATAAAGCCCGTCAAGAGTCAGAGTCGATAAGTCGATGGTATCCTTGATGGTGGTCACCTTCATCTCCCAAACCCGAAGGTCGAGTGCGGTCAAGAAATGCTGAGCATTGTTTGAGTTAGGGTACATGCAACCAACTACTCGAAGGTCGCTCAAGATCTTTGTAAACCGACCAAAACACTCATCGAGACTCTGACCAGCACGTTGATCAAACTTGTTGTACTCGCGCTTGAATTGGTCCTGCCTCATAGTTTTGATTTGAGTAGAGCCCTCATGGTAAGCATCCAGGGTTTCCCAAATCTCGTGAGCGGAGCGAAGGTGAGAAATCCTATCATACTCACCGCGGCTAAGACCTTGTATGAGAATGTTCCTTGCCTTAGCATTCACCTCAACGTCAGCCATATTGATGGAGTGACATTTTCATCAGCACGAACCTCATACGGGAGTTTCACCTTCTGCCATATCAGGTAGCCCTGGGCAGTGATGTATGACTCCATCCGGGACTTCCAAAAAGGAAATTCAACTCCATTAAAGATGGGAGGCTTGGTGGAATATTTATCCGTCGCCATAGCTCTTGAGACCGGTCAAGATCTAGAAAGAGCAGAACCGGCTCTGATACCAATTCAAGGATCGAGATGGCGAATAGAGAGGGGAGTGAATGGTCGCAAATAAATTTTCCCCAAAATACTCCAACAAAAACCTCGACAAGATCGCTCAAAGGAAATCGTGAAAAACCCGAAAAACTAGACAACTATGTGTACCATAGCTAGCATGGATAAGTACCATAAAATATGTGAGGATTTTTGAGTCACAATCCTGGTTGTCTAGTGTCCAAGATAAAGAAGAATCAATCCAACTCTTGCTTTTAGAAAGGAGATCAATTTAAATCACAAAAGTCACTTTCAGAAAAGCAAAAGCAGAATTTCCAGAAATTGTCCTCAATTTGAACAGGAGGTTGGTGGGTTTTTGCAGCTCACAAAATTTTGAGAATTTTTCTCCCTATGAGCAGAAGAGTCATGAAGAACTCCACAAAATTTCTATTGAAAAAGCCTTACAAAAAAAACAGGAAAAATCGAAGAACACAGTCAGTCAAGAACATCGAGCAGAAAGTTTGGGGTTTGCTTTTCACCTCATGGCGCCCAAACGGTGCAACAAGTGGACTTCACAATTTTTCTGCAGGTGGATATCAGAGTTCCGCACCTCCTCCAACAAGAATCACTTAAAAAGGATTTTTTTAGATTTTTATAAACATCAAATACTAAATGCTACGCAAAGAACAAGTTCTGAACAAAGTTGGAACTTAAAAGAAAAGATGTTCTCTACTCAATCCAGAAGTGCAAAAGAGATGTAAAACCATATGAACACACTCAAAACATCTAAGATCAACAGCATTTAGAAGGAGGGGAGGCAAATCCAAATTGCGTGAAAGTAAATTGCGAGAATGTAATTGCGGGAAAGTAAATGCTGAATTTAAATTGCGTAAAGTAAAGACATAATGTAAATGCACAAAATAAATTCAGAGTTGGATGGATAAAACTTTTATTTCTGGAAGGAGAGGTTACAAAGCCTCACTTTCATGTGGGCAAAGCTCAAAGGAGCATTCAAAAACCTTCAAGGGGAGGAGGCTACCCCTCCACCCCTATTTATACTACTCTTGGGCCACCTACCACCCTTGGATGAGTCCCTCAACCCTAGAGCACTCATCTAAGGGCTAGGATTAACCCACACACACAGACAAGCAAGGGCTAACCCAAAACCCACACACATACCGGGTTTTCTTGAACGGTTTTCAAAGCATACTACTTAGACCCGCTAACCTATCAACTAGACCTCAATCCGATGGCCCTCATTGATCAACGCGGCATCTAGCTAGCATCATCTCCTTTCCTTGTCTTCTTGACTTGCCCGGACTCCATCTCCGATCATCTTCCGGCGATCTCCCAACCGTCTGGACCTCCGACGGTCCTCGCCTAGTCCTGGTCATCCTCCGCCTCACCATGACCTAGCACCGTCGCCCTGCAACCATCAAAGACAAGGAAAAACCTTTCACATAGCAATGCCCACAAAGATATTCAATGATTATCCCAAAATCATTAATCGATCATAATTGCTCTCAATGGTCCGGTGCTACTACCCCTAGGCCGGTAGCACTAAAAAGAGCAACCAACACTCAAATTGCTTCAAATCCAATTCAATTCAAATCAAACCAAGCTCAAAACTCATCAATTACTCATCACACACAAGGATAGACCTCCACATGGTCTTTCACTTTTATTGCAAGAAACCGATCTTTTGTTCTTGAGTGATTCATTCTTGTAGATCGTGTTTGCGGAGATTTTAACTTGAGTTCATGATTGCTGTGACAAGTGGGAAGTTGTCCAAGATCATCTTGATCATCAAAACCCCATGAGCAAGTCTAAGATCAAGTTATTATGTTTTGTTTGAAATTGGTGTGTCTTTCCTTCCCAGGCAAAAAGGTCCGAACTTTGATGCCAATCATTGCGATTGAAGGTTCGAATAAGTTCCTAACATCCTTATGATCACATCTACCAAGTTTCATAAATTTTTGTCTAGCCGATCAAAAGATTCCTCAAGATTTGCTTTTGAGTCGTGCTGTTTTCGGACTGTGTTCTTGCTGCTATTCTTGAGTCCGGTGCTACCGGTCTCCCTACGATAGTACCGCCCATACAAAGCAGTTACTCCTTCCCATTTGCTCCTTTTGGATTGATTTGTTTTTGGGCTTGGTTGAATCATTTTTGAGTGGAGGAAATTTCAGATTTGGGATCATTCAGCCCCCTCTGATCACCATTTCGGTCCTCCACCTATCTTGTCCTGAGAATTTCAGCTTTATTAATTAATGTTGATAGCTTGTGGTTTTAACTTGAGAATGTAATTCCTTTGGTGGCTAGCTCTTACTCTCATCGTTATTTATCTTGAGATTGTTTGTGGCTTATAGTTATATATTATCACTATCCTTTAGTGGTTGATTAGTGTTTAAATGATTCACTTTGTTGTTGCTGAAATTTTGTCTTAAAAGACTATTTAAGTGTTAGAAAGGCTTGATGTGGTGACATTCGGGGCACTAGAGTGCCAGGGGTGTTACACTAATCTTGTTCTTGCACTCAATTTCAGCACATGTCTTTTACAAGTCTGAATGCCTTGAATGCCTCATCTTTTGTGGTAATCAACACTGCACACAAGAAATGAGAGTAGTCATCAACCATAAAAAAGAAATACCTTTTTTCCTACTGGAGTCACTGGAGTGATCGGTCCACACAAATCAGCATGCACTAAGTCAAGCGGTTCTGTTGCTCGATAAGCTATGCTCATCAGAAAAGGTAACCGATGTTGCTTCCCAGCTAGACATGCTTCAAAGACTTGATTAACATGATCAATATCCGGCATACCTTCAACCATCTTCAAACGCGACTGTCATGCAAAGCTGAAAATTTTACATGACAAAATTGCTCATGCCAAAGCCACTCTTTCGATCCATGCACTGCCAGAAGGCTCACCGGCTGAGCACTAATCAAATTGAGTCCATATAACCTGTTCTGTGATCTTGATACCTTAATTAGCAGCTTCCCTTCGATATCAAAGATTCGTAGGACCCCATCATCTATTACAGTCTTGCACCCATGCTCATCTAGTTGCCCTATACTAATAATATTGCTCCGGAGAAGTGGGATATAATACACATCAGTGAGAATTTGATGCTCATCTGTCGTGCCTCAAAACAACATAATTCCACGACCACATATTTCAACATTGGATCTATCGCTGAATTTTATAGACCCTCGCACTGAATCATTGAGTTCTGTAAATATTTCACGACATCCTGTCATGTGGTTGCTTGCTCCTATATAAAGGAACCACATACTGCCTTCAGGCTTGCTTCCTTCTCCAATCAGCGGATAAAACTTCTCTTCATTAAGCAGCACTGCTCCAACAGAACCGAGCTCTTCAGTTTTTGTCTTTTTGCAGCACTCCATTAACAGAAGAGCCATTTCATTATCTTCCTTTTCCACATATAAGGCTTTCTCCTTTTTTCTGGCTAATGACACTCTGATGCAAAGTGTCCATACTCCTCACAATTAAAGCATTTGATTTTTGTTTTATCAAACCTGTGATGAGGCTTATTCTCAGCATCGTCATTACTTCTATCGTGGCCACGCCTTTGTCCACGGCTACTGCCACGTCCACGCCATCCTCCTCTTTGGTTAGCACTATTGGAGGCTTCATCTACTTTCTTGCCTTTCACTGACAGTGCCTCATACTTTGCCCGTGATAAAGCATCAACTGGTCGCCCTCTTCTTTCTGTTGACGCTGGCCCTTCAAGCTTCCCTCAAAAGCCCACAGTCTACCGACTGATTCTGCAACCATCATCACATACACATCACCCCATTGTTCTATTGTTCCAACAATGTGTAGAAATATGTCGGGGATAGCACTGAAATGTTTCTCCACCACCGTGTCTTCCGACATCTCCATATCGAGAGATCGGATCTCACTCACCAAAGTAGTGAGACGGAGAGAAAACGTATTGATCTTAACTCGATCCTCCCTTACTTGCATCTCCCTGAGTGTGTCCCAAGCCTCTTTTGCTGATTCTCTTTGTGATATTGCCATCTTCACATCATCCGACGCAGATTGGAATATCGCGGCTAATGCACCGTGGTCTTTCTCCTCATCGACCATAGCATTTTCTATTTCCGCCCACACTCCAAGCGATCTCAGGATGATCTTCATCTTTATGGCCAATAAACCGTAATTCGTGTCCCCCAACATCGGATATTGTATCGGTACTGTTGTTCTTGTCAGCAACCCTTATGTTGCTTCAACAGTTCCAGTTGAATTCTCCATTGTTGGCAGTGACCCCTTCGGCGAGGATGCGCTTGACAGTTCGGCATAGCAAAACATCAGGCATTCTGTAACATCCCAATTTTTGCTTTTATCGGATCTATTATGCTTTTCTATTTTAATGAATTTTCTGGATTTTATTTGATTTATTTGGAACTTATTGAATTAAGCCGTATGCTATCTTTTGTTTATTCAGTCAAAAGTATTAATGATATTTTGTTAGAAATATTTTATATGGGTTCCAAATGTCTTAAAGTATTTTCTAGAATTTTTTTGGATTTTTTCAGGTATTTTTTCTATTTATTTAGGCTTCGTTTAATTATCTAAATTATTTTATTTCGAAAATGATTTATAAATCATCGTGAATAGTGCTAGGCCGTAGCCTAGCAGGTCGGCCCGTTTCCTCGCATCGCAGGCTAGCCCACGCAGCCACTGCGCCAAACCCTAGCCACGCCGCTCACCAGCTGTTGGATCTTGATCGGTCGACCGTTTTCGCGCCTCGTCGCCCGTGTGCCCCTAGCCATCGATTTGTCGCCACATGTGCGCCTGCGATTGTGCCACGTCAGCTCACCGTATCGCAATCGAATCTGCCGTCGCCACTGATTGCGTTCGAGTTTCCACGCCCTACACGAAAGTCGAAGCTCCTATTTAATGCGCCACCGCCACCTCTATGATGCGCACGTCGAGACGAATCTGTAGCCCCATCGCACACCTCCTGAACCGCCGCCGTTTGCCCACAAGAGCTCGCCAAAGTTCACCGAAGCCTCTACTGCGGTTCTTCATCATTTGCTCACCGTTCGTTGAGTTTTCGCCATTACCAAGGCTGCCATCGTGCTCACCGTGTCAAGACATGTCGATCCCGTCATCTCTCGTCGCCAGAGTCGCCCCCAAGTGTTGTCGTCGTGGTCTTCGTCCTCAGCGCCGGTAAGACTCTCGCCGCTTTGCGCCGCCGTGCCATAGCCACCTTTGCGAGCTCGCTCCGCCGTTAGATCTAAATCGTGTGGCATAGATCGCATCGTGTAGAACCACGTTAGGTTAAGTCTTAGCCATCAGATTGAGATTGGATGGTCTAGATTATGCCCCGTAGGCGCCCTTCCATAGCAGCTTGTCACAGTTTGATTTGCATCACCCGTACGTGGTTGAGCCACGTAGCCACCGCCGTATCGCCTTGCGCTGTTGCATCATAGATGTTAGACACGCAGCGTGCTTCCCGGATCGTGCCACACGCTGTCTGCCGGGCCAGTCGCGTCACCCCGCTGCTTCAGTTCTCTCCCGCAGTCACCGCAGTCCAATCGAATCTGAACAATCCAGATTTCATCTCGTGTCGCCTCCGCAGTAAGCCGCCGTCACATGAAGGAGTTGATCTCGGCCATCCGTTTTGAATTTAACAGGTGGGATCGCACCGGGGCTACGCCAGTCGCACATCGCCGCGTGTCGCATCATGATTGGCCGAGTGTCGCCGCTGATGTCACGGCTTGCGTCAGTCGGTGCACGGGCACAATGCTGCTGGTCCACCGTGGACCAGCGACGGCCATGGACCGAGTCCATATGCTGGTGACACGTGTCGCACTATGGTTGTGCCACGTGTCATCATCCGAGTGGGCCAGGTGTTTGCTGACGTCAGCGTGACGTTACAAATCGGTTTTTCTTCAGAAAAATAATTCGCCGAAAAGTATATTAGGTGCTGACGTCATAAATACTATTTTCCAGCATAAAAATAATTCGGTTTTTTCTAATTTCCTGATTTATCTTTTATTTCAAACTTTGAATAACTATCCCTTTTGCATCCGTGCTCCGATTTAGGTGATTCTAATTTCTAAAAAAATTTAAAATCAAGCTCTATTTAATGGTGAATTTTATTTAATTTTTGGAGTTGATCTTGCTCTCTATTTTTGCTATTTAATACTTTCTCTTTCATTACGCGTAGGTGTCGAGTTGCCTAGTGAATTTTTTGTTGAGGAGCCAGCACCCGAGCAAGGTCTAGAGCAAGAGTCGGAGCTATTTGAAGGAAAGTTGTGCTTTGATCATGTTGAACCCATGCTTTAAATATTATATTGTTTCAAAGTATTACATGATAATTCAATTATGCCTTGTTTCACATTGGCTGGGAATAGCTAATTGTCCACATTGAATTATATCCACCTTGCCATGTCGTATTTCTTATCTCATTTGTCGCCCTAGAATGGTTTAATAGTATTTGGTAGCTATAATTGCCAATATGGGTAGTTAGAACGCAAGTAGTATGCTTAGCCGTGCAATGAGTCATCATTTTATGTGAAAATGGTTAATCTTTCTTAATGATTATGGAATATGTTTATTAATGTCGGGACCCGAATATGCAAATCCGGACCCTCTGTGTATACAGCACTAGTCCATGATCACGCTAGTGCACACAGGCTCAACATCAGTAAATATTACAATCATACATAGCAGAAGTATTATGAAAGACATCATATATTAAATATTACTAGTTGAATGACCTTATGGTCAACTTACATGACTATGCCTCGCAAGGCTGAATAACATATTAAACTGCAGCGGAATGAAAACGTAGACAACCCCTTAGTATACCACAGGCAACTGACAAGGCTTGCGCCCTAAACATTCGTCTCTTCCTGGACTCCTGCTCCAGCATTGGTGCAGACTCCTCAACTGGTGATGTTGTTGTTGGCAAAGGTGAGTACATAAAGCACTCAACAAGTTGTGCACAGAATGCAATTCTAACATAGCTATATGCAAGGCTTATTCCAAAGGATAGGCTATCATGGCTATTTTCCAACAAAGCAGCATTTATGAACAAATACAATAAATAGATTGTAAAGACTGCAAAACAAATAACGGTAATAGATAGATTCAACATTTCTCAAATAAACCGAGTTGCCAATCTAAGTCAAGTTCCAACCTTCCATATGGCAATCCCGCCATCCCAACCAAGTTTTCAATTTTATTTCAACTAACCCTTAACTGTAATTCCCAAGCATTGCTCAATACCGTGAGTACGGCTATTCGAATAGTTTTACACTCTGCAGAGGTTATGCACTTTACCCACACGACATGATCGTCTCTTGTTGCCATGCAATTAACACACTTCCTTTGGTGTGTCGGCGGAGAGATCACGACAAAGCCTTTACAATGCTCTACCTTAACCTCGTACTACCCGCTAAGGTTTCAACACTGTGGGACTGGTTACCACATCCAGGGCCCCTCTCTTGCGCCATGCGAATTACTCGATAACTCAGAAACTCACACTGACCAAGATAGTACCAAAGTTAAGACATTGCAAATTAATCAGCTAGGCTGTCCACTACGCCAAAACCTGCAATAGGTGACGGTCTATTTGTGGCGGTTTTTTTGAACCGCCCCAAATATAATTATCAGTGGTGGTTCTATACTGAAAATGGGGGGAAGAATATCAGTGGCGGTTCTATCCACCAACTGCCACTGATAATGAATTATCAGTGGCGGTTTGAGGATAGAACCGCCATTGATAACAAATACATCATTAGTGGCGGTTGGAGGATAGAACCGCCACTGATAACTAGGTTATAAGTGGCGGTTGGAGGATTATCAGTGGCAGTTCTATCCTCCAACCGCCACTGATACTATTGGATTATCTGTGACGGTTCTATCTTCGAACCGCCACAGATAATGAATTATTAGTGGCGGTTCGAGGATAGAACCGCCACAGATAATGTTATCAGTGGCGGTTCTAGTTAACAACCGCCACTGATAATATTGCCTATAAATAGGTGGTCAGTAGCAGCACTGGTCTTCTTCCTCCCGAGAGCAAACCAAATGTTCTAATTTTCAGCTTTCGTTTTCTCCAATTCTTGTGTTTGTACTTCCTCTAGTTGTTCCTTGGTGAGTTATTTTTTCTCCTCTCTTGATTTGTGTTAATCTTGTTTCAATTTAATTTTTAAACCTAGTTTAATTAAGGTTTATATGTAAATTAGATGAAAAGTTTAGATTTTGTTTATTTTCATTTACCTACCATTTTGTAGTTGATGAATTTATTTCCTAGCTAGGTTCATTAGATGATGTTGTGTTCCTTTTATAGATGATGAATTATGATCAAGCATATATTTAATATAAACTGCATTTTAAGTTAATTTGGTAGATGATGAATTTTATTATCTAGCTTCTTAAGATGATAAGTAATTAGATTAGTTTTTTAATTATTGTTAATTTGGTTCCATTAGTGTGGACATATACATCTTGCATATATTAAATTTATTTAATTAAGATTATTGGATATTAATATAAATGAAATTTTAGTTAATTTGGTAGGTGGGTGCTCATCATTTTTAGATGATGAATTTATTATCTAGCTCCTTTAGATGATAAGTAATTAGATTAGTTTTTTAATTACTATTAATTTGGTTCCATTAGTGAACGGACATATAATATACATCTTGCATATATTAAATTTATTTATTTAAGATTAGTGGATATTAATATACATGAAATTTTAGTTAATTCGGTAGGTGGATGCTCATCATTTTTAGATGATGAATTTGTTATCTAGCTCCTTTAGATGATAAGTAATTAGATTAGTTTTTTAATTACTATTAATTTGGTTCCATTAGTGTGGACATATAATATACATCTTGCATATATTAAATTTGTTTAATTAAGATTAGTGGATATTAATATACATGAAATTTTAGTTAATTTGGTAGGTGGGTGCTCATCATTTTTAGATTATGAATTTATTATCTAGCTCCTTTAGATGATAAGTAGTTAGATTTTTTTTTAATCAATTTTTATATGTTAATTAATTTTAGATGGACTGGAGATGGATGTACAATGCGAACTGCTGGTAGAGATTACATCGACGGGGTATCTGCTTTTCTAAGAGCCGCTGAGGAGAACAAGTTGCATAAGAAGACGGAGTACATACATTGTCCATGCATTGATTGCAAGAATGAGAAAATGTTTTCAGACAAAGAGCACATCCACTTGCACTTGATTCGAAGGGATTTTGTACTTGGCTATACACGTTGGACAAGTCATGGTGAAGAGGAAAACATACATGAAGGTGATAACGTATTGGATGATGGAGAAGGCATTATGGCAGCTGACATCGGTTATGGATCTGATGAGGATAGGTTGGACATTGATGACGATAATAATCTTGCTCAGATGTTGCGCGATGCAGAAGGGAACTACACTAGTCAGAGAGAGTTTAATCAATTCAAGGGTCTGTTGGATGACTCGGACACACCTTTGTTCCCGGGTTGCAAGGAGGAATACACAAAGTTGCACACCGTGCTTTCACTTCTAAAATTGAAGGCAAGCAATGGTTGGTCTGATAAGAGTTTCACGGCGCTATTACATCTCTTAGCGGACATGCTTCCAGATGGAAACGTATTGCCGTTAACCACTTATTTAGCTAAGAAGGTTGTATGTCCATTGGGATTGGAAGTAGAAAGAATACATGCATGTCCAAATGATTGTATACTCTATCGCAAAGAGTATACAGACATGCATGTATTCCGGTATGCAAATCATCGCGATACAAGCGTAAAGGCCATGACAGCGAGGTCCCCGTGGTGAAGAAAGGAGCTCCGGCTAAAGTGGTGTGGTATTTACCAGTAATACCTCGGTTGAAGTGTTTTTTTGGAAACAAAAAGCATGCCCAATTGATGCGATGGCACTCAGAAGAGCGTAAAAAGGATGGAAAGCTGAGACACCCTGCTGATTCTGCCCAGTGGAGAACCATCGATAGGCTCTTTAGGAAGGACTTTGGGAAAGGTTTGGGTTGAGTACGGATGGAATGAATCCTTTCGGTAACATTAGTAGTATTCATAGCACTTGGCCCGTGACTCTCTATATCTACAACCTTCCTCCTTGGTTGTGTATGAAACGAAAGTACATTATGATGTCGTTGCTTATCCAAGGGCCGAGACAACCTAGCAATGATATTGATGTATACCTACAACCATTAGTGGAAGATCTTGTGGTACTGTGGAACTAAGGTGTACAGGTATGGGATGAGTACAAGCGAGAGTACTTCATCCTATGCGCATTGTTGTTTTGCACCATCAATGATTTCCCTGCCCTTGGTAACCTATCTGGTCGTATTGTAAAAGGGGCCAAAGCATGCCCCCAGTGCATGGATGAAACTGCTAGTGTGTGGCTCAATAACTTGAGGAAAACTGTGTACATGCATCACCGCAGGTTCCTTCGTAGGAATCACCCCTACCGCAATATGAAGAAACAATTCGACGGGACAAAAGAGGATGGTATAGCTCCAAGGCCTCGTCGTGGGGAAGAGGTATATGAAATGGTTAAGGATATTAATGTTGTACTTGGAAAGGGAGATAGTAATAATAAATCGAGGTCTCGTACTGAGAAGACCACGTGGAAGAAGAGATCGATATTTTGGAACTTGCCCTATTGGAAGGATTTAGAAGTTCGACACTGCATAGACGCTATGCACGAGAGAAAATGTATGTGACAGCTTGATTGGTCTTTTGCTGAACATTCCTAGCAAAACTAAGGATGGACTGAAGGCACGAAGGGACTTGGAAGATATGAAAATCAGAGCTGAGCTACATCCTCAAGACACCGGGAAAGGGCGACTTTACCTAGCTTGCTACACTCTATCCAAAAAAGAGAGAACAGACCTCTGCAAATGCTTGCATGGTGTGAAAGTTTCGTCCGGTTACTCCGCAAGCATCAAGAAACTGGTCTCGATGAAAGATTTGAAGTTAACTGGCATGAAGTCTCATGATTGTCATGTGATGATGACACAAATGCTTCCCATTGCAATTAGAGGTATTTTGCCTGAAAATGTTCGAGAGGCAATCATGAGGTTGTGTTTCTTCTTCAACACGATTTCACAGAAGGTCATCGATCCCATCGGACATTCTCGAATCGCAATGATGTGGTCAAGACACTATGCCGCCTAGAGATGTATTTCCTCCATCATTTTTCGATATAATGGTTCATCTCATTGTTCACCTTGTGAATGAGATAAATGTATGTGGCCCCGTATTCCTGCATCAGATGTACCCGTTCGAAAGGTACATGGGTAGCCTGAAGAAGTATGTATGTAATCGATCTCGGCCGGAGGGTTGCATTGTGGAAGGTTATGCAACTGAGGAGGTTATCGAGTTTTGCGTGGATTACATGGAGGGGGTGGAACCGGTAGGAGTGCCTGTATCTCGCCATGAGGGTAGGCTAGCTGGGAAAGGGACGATTGGAATGAAATCAACAAATTCTTACGATCATGGATTGTTCGAAAAAGCTCATTTCACAGTCTTGCAACAGTCAGTTGTGGTGTCCTCGTATATGAACATGCACAAGGATAAGTTACGAGAGGAAAATCGTGGACGATCAGAGGTTTGGGTAACAAAAGAGCATAACCGTTTGTTCAATCATTGGTTCAAAGAGCATATGACTGGAAAAGAAACGGGTGTTATGTTGAGGTGGTTGGCAAAAGGGCCATCAGGTACAATCTTGACATGGCAAGGATACAACATAAATGGATATACCTTTTACACGATATCTCAGGATAGCAAAAGCACTTACCAAAATAGTGGTGTCCGCATAGATGCCTATGACAACACAGGCAGTAAGAACAGTAGCTTCTATGGGTTCATAGAAGAGATTTGGGAGTTCGACTATTGTATTTTTAAGATCCCGATGTTTCGGTGTCGTTGGGTACAACTCCCAAAGGGTGTCAAGGTGGACAAGTACGGCTTCACTACTGTGGACATCGAACATGTTGGATACAGAGACGAATTATTCGTACTTGCGAATCAAGTAGCACAAGTCTTCTATGTAATCGACCCAGCAGATAAGAAGCGCCATGTAGTTCTTCAGGGAAAAAGAAGGATCGTCGGAGTTGAGAATGTCGTGGATGAGGATGAGTACAACCAGTTTGATGAGTTGCCTCCTTTCGTAGATGGCAACATCAGGCTCGAGGAAGAAACCACTCAGGAAGCTACCTATCATCGCGACGATCACGAAGAAGGGCAAATTGTGAAAGAAAATAATTAGCTATATACGAGTAATGGCAATGTGATGTAAACAATATGCATTTATGTGGAGTAATGGAAATGTGGTGTTATCCATTTGTGTGGAGTAATGGAAGTGTGGGTCATTACTATATTAGGATTATATAGGGTATATAATATTTAGTAGGATTATATAGGGTATATAATATTTATTAGGATTATATAAGGACATTAATATATTAGGATTATATAGGGTCATTAATATATTAGTATTATATAGGGTATATTACTATATTAAGATTATATATGGTAATTAATATAATAGGATAATTATATCATTGGTGGTTCTTCACAAGAACCGCCACTGATACACTATCTGTGGCGGTTCTTCACAAGAACCGCTACTGATACACTTATCTGTGGCGGTTCGTATAAAGAACCGCACAGATAATGTATGTATTAGTGGCGGTTCTTTATACGAACCGCCACAGATAACTGTATCAGATCGCTGGCGGTTCTTGTGAAGAACCGCCACTGATAATATGCTCCATATATAAAATGGATACAGTCACTCTTCTCACCGAGTGCCCTAAACCCTAAACTCCCACCACCCCCGACGACGCCGCCCTGGCCGACGCCGCCACGGCCGCCGCCATCGACGCCCAGCGCCGCGCCGATGCCCCCGCACCGTCGCCGCCCGACGCCCAGCGCCCGCGCCGACGCCGCCCTAACGACGCCTCCCGCGCCCGACGCCGCCCAAGGGTATAGTCAAAATCTTTTTCAGCTGATTTATTTCGTACTACATTTTTTAGAACACAGTGTAAAAACCCACGAAATGTTACCTATAGTATATTGGGAATTGTCTATCTATTTCCGTTAAAAAACCATATTGACCAACTCAAAATTTATAATATATTAGGACGTTAGTATCGATCTTCCTGCTGTGTGCTTCCTAGACGGATTAAACCCTGAACCACATTGCAAGGTTATTGACACCAAGAGATATCACCAAATTTCTTGTTGTATTTGACTGAGGCCACATATTTGTATGTTCTGCGTTCCTTTTAATTGTTCACTGAAACATGTGGATTTTTCTTGCTCCCGTTCTAAGAACATTGTTGATTGTTGAAACCTGAATATTTTTCTTGTGGCCTGTGAAGACAACATTTTGCCGCTTTTGTCGTGATCAAGTTCATGGCTTCAGTAATGCTTTGCTATCAGAGCTACCGGACTCGGAGTGTTTGCTGCTTTTGCTATCAGACAACATTTTGCCGCTTTTGCTGCTTTCGAAGTGTTCACTATATTGCCCTGTAACTTTTTTAGATCTAGCTAATGTGCAAAAAATTAGCAAATCTCAGCCTACCACGAGAGCTAGATTTATAATAAACGGAGAGCTAGGTGACTATATACGTGACCATTTCTGCTTTCAAGGCATACTTTGCATGAAGCTTTGCTATTTTGTCACAAGGTCGAAATCACCAAGGAAAGACATTGTTATCATTGTCCATTTTTTCTTTATTCTTTATGTACTGCACAAAGTAATCACTACAAGAAAAGTGATTATCTGTGACGAAAACGTCGTGACGTTCTCAACTTTTGTCATGAAAAATCTATTTTCTGTGACGACTTGTTTATGTTCGTCATTAATTGTATCATGCGCCGTCGCCCCATGTACTTTTGTGACGAAGCATAAAATTTCGTCATGAAACTAAAATACAAATCGTCATAGAAAATGAGTCGCGTTTTTTCAGGTTGGGAAGCGATCGTTGCTAGAACCTCCTGGCGGCTGGAAGGCCCTAATCTATTTTTTCCTCCCACCTAATCCCCTCCTCTCTCTCCCTTTTCCCAATCGTTTTGCTCCCCTCCACAGCCGACCCCCTCCCTGCCTCCTCCCACTCGTGCGCCTCCCCTTGGAGCATCTCCAGCCAGTGCCGCCGCCCCTCCGGCCATCCTCTGGCCAGCTCCGGTGGTGCTTTTTATGAAATTTTCTGAACGCAAATTTAGTGATTATTCAAGTAATCACCAGAGGTTACCTTTGTTGTGTCCTGTTCTATTTGGATGAAAGTTTTGTTTGTATAAGCCTTTTATTCCTGCTATCACTATTGATTCTGTTATGTTTTATGTCTTAGGCTGAGATGGAAGCTATGATGGTGCCTGATGTAGAGTGTCAGCCAACAATGTCTACTACCGAAATTGTTGACAAGGTTCTGTCTCAAAGTAGCGCCACCAGCAAATTCTTGAAGAACGTTGGCTTACATTCTTCCACTCCGAACTCTGCAAAGGACTCCAAACAACAAGCTCTTGAGAAACAACTTGAGCAGGAGAGACGAGGAGCAGCTGAACTTCGACAGACCGTTGAGCAATAGTAGCAAGAAGTAGAAGACTTGAAGCTAAAAGCACAAGCATCAGATGAAGCACTGATCAAAACCCAAAAGGAAATGGGAGATTTAAAGAAGAGGCAAGAGGAGAATGATGCAATTATTCGTCATCTCATGCGAATGGCTGGTCAATAAAACTAGTGAGTTTATGAACCTGTTCAATTATTTTGCATGGATACTTATTTTGTATGGCTGCTAACCTGGTTCACTGGTACTAGTGAGTTTACGTAACATGGTTCAACTTTGTGACCTATGGATTTATTTTCAATAGCTTCAAGTGTGGTACTAACTAAAAGTACTGTGAACAAAGTTTGTGTCTCTTAATGTATGTATGGTTATGTGCAATGTATTGATTGGTCTCCTGAAAATATTGTGTGCTGTGTCGAGATGTATTGTGTGTTGTGGCTGTAGAAATGGATGTCCACGTGGCACTTATCTATGACGAAACATTTGCATCACAACACGTGCCACGTCACCTCACATCCTCGGCCGACGTGGCAATCGCATCGCTCAATGACGAAAATGCATGTCCACGTGGCAACAATCTGTGACGAACAATTTCGTCATAAATAAAATGGTCAACGCTAATTTTTGGCCGATCGGAGTGTTCGTTTATGACGAATTTGATGTTTTTCATGACGTTTTGGGTACAATTAATGACGGATATATTCGTCATAGAAATGACCTCTTCGTTGACGAAAATGTAATTCGTCATAGAAAAGTTGATTTTTTATGACGAAAAAAAGTAATTCGTCATTGAAAACTTTCTATGACGCACTTACTATGACAAGTTGAATTTCGTCACAAATTCGTCATAAAAAACCTACAATGACGATTTCGGGACTATTGATGACGAGTTTGGACCGCCATTAAAAATCACTTTTCTTGTAGTGAATGTAGCCATGACTGTACAACTTGATCATGCCATCCTGCTGTATTAGTTGTCATGTGAACACTTGAGCTGTGGTTAAATAAGGGAGATATCCACTATAAACTATTTTTATCATGTAAACTCTGTGAAAATCATATACATAAGTTTTAGAAAATTCTAAAATAATTATCATACGTCAGGGAGTTGAGCTTCTACAACCTTGTAAAATTTGAAGACCAAAATCAATTGCATTTGAAAGACATGAAATTGACAAGCAATGAATACATGTTTATGTTTGTCCCCACTTGATTTCAGTTGGGAGAATATGCCAACATGAAAGCAATCATCAATGAATATATAAACTCTTTAGGCATGTTATTACATTTACACGTATAAGCTGGCACTATGACTTGCACATAAACTTAGTCAGTGCAAGTAATTAGACAAAAGAGTTATCCAATACGCTGCAAATATTTGAGTGCCATCTTTTCCAGATATGTAAGTCACATTATGTGTAGAGTCATTCTTGTAGAACCATCTGTGATGTGTAGTCATCACAGACGGTTCTTCTAAAAGATAAGTTTTTCTATTGAAAGCCCTATTTCTCGATTACTCTCATTTCTAGTTTTCAGAGTTAAACTTCCGTACTTAACCCAAATGACCACCAAATTCTAATGGTTCCATACTTTACCTCTTTCAGTTCGCACATCTAAGGATGATATGGAGGAGCAATCCATCCCGAGCCCGAGCCCTAGCCCTAGCAGGTTCCTCAACCTCCACCCAACCACCGCTGGTGCCGCCGATGCTGACGTACCCGTGGCAAGACCTCGTGGCCGAGGAAGAAATAAGAAGCCCGAAGTCCGGTATACCATCTCTGAGGTCTCAGATGCTGGGGCCCCTATTGCACCGCCAAAGTTCGTAGCAAAGTACAGAATGACCTACGGGTATATCGCAAGGGAGAGAGTGCCAATCACCTTTTTGGATTGGCACAAAGTGCCCGATACCATCAAAACGGATCTATGGACGGAGCTCAAACAAACCTTCGAATTCCCCGAAGAAGATGAACACCGTGTGCGTCGGGATGCGTTGATGACAATGGATGTGGCATGGAGGAACTTCAAGGCCAGGCTGAATACTAATTATGTGAAGAAAAACAGGTCGGCCATCGGGGACTACCCAAACTTAGAACCATATTGGAATGAATTTGTGTCGATGAAGCAAAGTGAAGCAAAGAAAGAAGTCCAAATGAGGACCACATAAACATCGGTAGAAACATCCATCCACACGCACTTGGTACGGGTGGGTACGCTGTAAAATCCTCAATGGGAGAGGCAGAAGCGTAATCACTACAATCGACCGTACAAGTCAATTGGCGGACTACTGACCGAGTCAAGCACTATGTGCTAGCGAGGGCAAGTGTCACGCCCGGTGGGGGCTTATCCTTCAGAAATAGTGATGACGAAGCAATGTCGCAAAGGGTCCAGGAGCTGTACGTCGAATCTTCCCAAGGAACATTCCACCCAGATAGGGAGAACGATGAACTAACATGTGCCCTGGGAAACAAGGAGCATCCTGGACGGACACGAGGTGTCGGGGTTAAGGTTCCCTGGAAGACAGGATTCCCAGAGCACCTCCACACTTACAAGAGTCGAAAGAGAGCTAGAGAAGCGTTTGCTGAAATAGAAATGATGAAGGAAAAGATGCTTCGAGAATTGCAAGGCACAATAGAACAACAAGTACAACAACAAGGACAACAAGGCATGAGCCAGTCGCAAGCCGAGAACATTGTTACGACCAGCCCTCCGAATCGTCGAAGCAGTTGCGCATCTGCCCCACTTGTAGAACAGGGCATGGGCCATTATCCTGTGGACGACATACATGACCCCACACCGTGTTACCACTTTGCCCGTCATGAACATATTCATTCAGCCGCATGCATAGCGCACCTATGCCTAGAAGGAGATGTATTGCACAACTCGCGATAGCGACGGTTATGCAAAGGTCCAGTGGACACGGTTAATCCCGGTTGCCAACCTCGGGCTAGAAATGCCCCGAGCAGACGAGGTTACAACTCTAGGAAGTGCCGCCCACTCATTCATCCAAAGGCGCAAACGTGACATCATCTTAGACCATCATGAAGTGCCCGCCTCCCGAGGTTAACTCCGCCACCCTCCCGAGGTGACCATGCCACCTCTCTGCAGTGAACTCCGCCGCCGTCCCACAAGAAACCTCGCATACCGCCACCAACACATCTGCGTACAAAAGTTACTGCGACAACTTCAGTTGACCGACTTAAAAATCCTCCTCTGAAGGCATGGTAGAATAGACAAGCCATATCAGCGAGGTCAGGCGAAGCCAGAACAGAGTATGATGTTATGCGCGAGAAAAGTAAGGGTAAAGCGGTCTCCAAAGGACAAGTCAAGAAAGATCAAATTGAATTGGGAAGCCGTTTGTCACCCCTTCGAAGCTTGATAGCCTATCAGTGAAGCTAAGGCGATTACATGAATGGTATATGGAGCGATCTAACCAAGATGTACTCCCGAAGGTGATCACTGCCATTTACAAAGAGGAACATTTCCACCATGAGGGGTCTGGCTGCTTAATGATAGAATTCAGCGAGTTGCACAACATGTACTATCAAGATGCCCTCGACGTGTCTCTTATGAGATGCTGGTCACTTTAAGTGTCCAATATAAAAATCATTGTCTACATTCATGTAATACCGATAAATTTGATGTCTAAATCATTTCTTATGTAGATACGAGTTGGTAGAACTAAGAAGAACCAAAGGGCCAGTGGCATTCCTCGATCCGGGAACGGTTTGCTAGCCGGAAATCGTAAGAGTACCAAACGAGGTCGAGGAATACGTATATAACGCTTTCATCAAACTCCAAGACAAGGAGTTCATACTTTTACCATACAATTTCAAATAAGTGGCTCACTAGCTAGTTCAACTACTTGTTGATCTCGTTCTTTGCTCAGCTTAGGACTAATGACTACGGCATCGTACATGTGTATGTAGTTTCCACTGGATTCTCATAGTAATTACTCCAGATAAAAGCAAGATGCTGATCTTGGACCCGCGGAACAAAAATCCAAAAAACTACAAAGATATGACAAGTCTAGTGAATAGGCGCCCAAGCATATTGTAAAAGAGCTCGAGACACCGTCCTTTCCATAAATCACCGACAATCTGTACTAAATTTCCGGTAAGTACAAAAACATTTTTCCTATATCGCACTTCGTAGTCAATAACTCCTTCAATGTCGTATAAGTTTATTCAATTTTTGCGAGTACCACAAGCACCGCCAGCACAAATTTATGTGGGTACTTCGTGTGCCAATACATGCGCGAAATCTTAGGGTCTACAATAGTAAACAATGATGTAGAGGTTTGCCACGTTAACATCACACATTGATTCGTACATCTCATTCTCTATATAAGCTCTTAAGATAAACTTTTTCTATTTATAGCATCTGAAGTTGCCTACGGGAGGACTGATTCCAAATGAAATACAAGGCATTTAGGGATAGCTCGCCTACTTCATCATGAAGGAAGTACTCAACAAGAACGGCGAGTTTCATGACCTAGATAATAACGATGAAGTCTTCCATACTCATCTCCACCTCCTGATGCCCCTACCAACACTGAAGACTCGTAGGCTTATAGTTTAGAAAACTAGTTAATTTTTTTCTTACGGTGGTGTAAACTGATGTTTCATTGAATGTCAAGTTTAGTATTGGATGGCATGGCTTGCACATGTTCTAATTTCTGTCATTTGATTTATGAAGTTGTGATTGATCTGCCTGTGTGTTGTTGCCCTTCTCCCGTGCGTGTGGGTGTGTGTTCATGGGTGGTGTGTGTGTGCTCTAGACGAGGAGCACTCCCTCTATTGCTTTTCTCCGTGCCCTTTCATGACGGCTAGTAGAGCTTTTTATAGATAGTGCAACTTGCCGTAGTATGTTCCAGTCGACTAATTCTATTTCATAGCGGTGGGATTCATTTTCATTTCTTGGTTTTCAAGAAAAAATGGTCCAAATAATCTGTAGTGGTCCATAATGTAAGTAGACAAAGCAATCCACTTTAGGAGCAAACCCGCTGAAGTAAAGGGAACCGGTTAAGTAGCAACCTTGGGAACTGGTTAAGTAGCAACCCCAGTAAGTGAACCTTTTGTATCATTTTGCTTATATTTAGCTGTTCGTTCTATAAATGACCTTGAGTTGTTTTTCACATTCTTTCTACAGGTAATTACAGATATTGACAAAGATGGTGTACATGAAATGGTGATTGCTGTATCCAAAAACAGCTTTAAGCTGAGTTGTCGTTTCATATATTGTGTATATATATCTAGTTCCCATAGCATAAAGTTTCTTGACTAGAATAATATAATTTGCTGGTGTAATTAACTAATAATCAGTTTTTACCATACTATTTTTTGTTTTGGAAAATAAGACTGTAATTCATTGAAATCCTTACTAGAAAACAATGAATTCCCACCATCCTTTATACTTGAACCTGCGCATTGATACGCTACTTATGTGTAAACATCCATGTGTCTACTTATGTGGATTTTGTCAATTTAGGTAAGGATAGGAACAAGTTCCCACTTGAGATGGCTGAGATCCATGCACCAGTCATTGCTGCGGACATCAATGATGATGGGAAAATCGAGATGGTTACTACTGATGCCCATGGAAATGTAGCAGCATGGACTGTGGAGGGAGAAGAAATCTGGGAAGTGCATCTGAAGACTCTTATTCCACAGGCAAGTTTCATCCATTAATTTTGTATGGTGTTAACAGATTGCTTATATAAATAGATTGTTTATCCACATGCAAAGGTAATATACCAGCAAGATGCCCTGGACATGAATATACTCAGACTTTGGACTTTGTAAGTCTTTATGTATATTATTGTACATTCTTGTACCGTTTAATAGCATGTCTAACTTCTTTCTTATGTAGAATGGAGGTACAAACATGTAGAAGAAATGGCAATGACAACTTAGCATTTCTAGATCCGAGGCTTCTCAATGAGAAGCTTGTGAAGGACCATCCACAGTATAGTGAAGACTATTTATTTAATACTTTCTTGAAGCTGCAATACAAGACCTCCATACTTTTACCCTATAACTTTAAGTATGTATTTCCCTACTTCTAATATCGTTTACTATTTTTTGTGTAACACGATGTGGAAGTAATTGACTACGTTTATATATATGTGTAGGTTTTACTGGGTCCTCCTCATCATCCAGTTAGATACTAGCAGGATTTTTGTCTTTGACTCGAGGAGAAAACCAACTAATCTATATCAAGACTTTTGGGACATGTTGAACAGGTAAACTCGATCGTTGCAATATTCCATTCTATTGCATTTAAGTTTAATTACTATTCTAAATCATTCCAGGGCATTCGCACGATATTGCAAGAAAAGTGTTCGGTATCGTCCCTACAGGAAACATTTTGTAATAATAACCAACTTTCCATGCATGAGGCAGGACCAGGGAAACAATTTATGTGCATACTATGTATGTACAAATATACATTTAATTGTCACAGAGAGTGTCGGCTATAACGAATCCATGGTACATAATTACACATTGATGCCTACTTTTCTTTCATTTAACATATATCATCATTAATTAACTTTTTCATTTTTTCAATAACAGCGCTCCAAGCTAAGAACCAATAAGTTATTACTGACAGAAATTATAGCAATATAAGAACAGATCGCCGGATTCATTCATGATGAGATCATCAATCCAAACGACGAGTTCCACGAGCAGCCTCATCGCCTCATTCCTTTGATTTCGACCTGTGACATGCCTACTTCGACACCTTCTACTCGAGTCAGTGCAAAATCAAAGTGAATGAGATGTAGTCAAACTATTTGTAAACAAACTACTGTAAAAACCAAATATTGTGATGCTTTAATATATTTGAATTATGTTTTAACGATGCTTTATATACTATATTAATACACTATACAAAAATATTGTATAAAAATATATAATGTAGAAAAAATATGCAATAAAAACATTTGGTGCACGGCTTATCACTGCCGGTTTGTCCAAGAACTGGCAGTGATATATATATATATATATATATATATATATAATATCACTGCCGGTTCTTTGTTCGAACTGCCAGAGATATGGAACTATCACTGCTGGATTTTTTTTGAACCGGTAGTGATAGTCCAATATCACTGCCGTATTTTGGTTTGAACCGGTAGTGATAATTCAATATCACTAACGGTTATAGGCTGAACCGGCAGTGATAGCCCTTATCACTGTCGGTTCCTGAGTCGGCAGTGATAATCCCTAGTATCACTGCCGGCTCCAATAACCGGCAGTGATAGCGTTTTGGAGCCGGCAATAATGTACTGTTTTGTAGTAGTGTCGTTTCCCTGTTAACTAGTGTTATGCACTACAGAAAACATCTTTACTACCGGGTCCACATCGGCATAACTGCCAGATGTGAACCTGGCACTACCTAAGTGGCAATGATAGTCGGGGACTATCACTGCCACTTTTTGAACCGGCAGTGATAATCACTATCATTGTCGGTTTGTGTTATACAACTGGCAGTGATAAGTAATTATCACGGTCGGATTTTCCTCGATAACTGGCAATGATAACTCCTTATCACTGCCGGTTATATTCTACAATTGGTAGTGATGGTTTCTTTAAACCTTTTTATATATATTTCCAGTATATGTATTATGTAATGTTGTAGTATATATATTGTACAGTAGAAGTATTCCGTACGGTATATGTTACGCACAATATTAATGAAGCATCACTAAAGCATAATTCAAATACATTAAAGCATCATAATATTTAATTATTACATTGTTCATTCACAATCATTCACATTTCACTTAAGCTTTAGCGTTGGCTCCTAAAACTCATCATTCGGGTTGATAACTTCTCGAACGATGAACCCAATCATTTGCTCTCGAAGGGCTTCAATTTCGCTATCGAGTAGACTATTGGTGTCCAACTTCACACGCTATCATTCAAGAAATTGAAGCATTAATTAGTGTCATCGTCTTTATAAAGAAAAGTAGGCGTCAATATGTAATGATATACCATCTCGCTGTTGTAGTCGGTACTATCAGTGACGAATGCGTGCATATGCGTCATTAGGTAGTATCCACATAAATTGTCCCTTGTTGTTGTCTCATGCACGGAAAATTGGTTTTTATTCTGAACTTCTTCATGAATGGACGATACCGCTGGCTCTTCTTGCGGTATTTTGCGTACGCCCTGTGCATGGTTTTGAGTAGTCATTAAACTTAATTAGGTGCAATGGAATGAAAGATTACTAGAGCAATAAAACAACGACCGAGTTTACCTATCTAGCAACTCTATTACATCTTTGTAATCGTCTGTCGGTTTCCTCATTGAGTCCAAGATAGTGATCGTGCTTTTGTTTAACATGATGACGAGGAGGATCCAGTGAAAGATGTAGAAGCCAATTAGTCGTCACATAGTGTTGCGCATGAAATGTGTGAGACTAGTAGGCAGGGAAACACGTACTAAAAGTTATAGGGTAAAAGTACGTAGGTCTTGTCTTGTAGCTTTAGCAACGCCATGAATACGTACTCCTTAATCTCTTTTAGCGTGTTT
The DNA here is from genome assembly GCA_036346275.1 of Otatea glauca. Taxonomy (NCBI): domain Eukaryota; kingdom Viridiplantae; phylum Streptophyta; class Magnoliopsida; order Poales; family Poaceae; genus Otatea; species Otatea glauca. The sequence goes on along the minus strand of CM070725.1, from coordinate 23,591,229 downwards.
GGATCTTGAAGAAGTTTTCAATTGACAAGGCTTGGGTCGAGGAATCCTACACTTTCATTTAAGTCCGCTCTGAGTGTCATTGCCTCCATTCTACATAAGAAAGAAGTCAGACCCTCAATTTAAGGGTACGTGAATGTACATCGTGAATTATACAAGAGACTTATAGAGTCCACATTCTTAATATAGACACGTCTAAGGCGTCTCGTTGGCACAACTGGTATATTTCTATGTGTTCTGCCCAGAAAATGCCATCCACGTTGTGAAAATCCACATCTTTGTATCTCATGGGGAACGCATCGCTCTTTGTCTCTTGGACAAACTATCAGTACCATTGATTTAGACGTTGTAACTGTGTTGTCAGTCTGTGCTCCTCGTCTGAATTCACCAATGCTTCCTCATAAATGAATGGCCACCTTAGAGGGGGCTCCTGCCCTTTAGCACCCCCTTGGTCTGCAGCAACAGCTCCTTTACCACCATCAGCTTTAGATTTCTTCCTAGAGATGCGCTCGTAGTCTGATTGTTGGCTAAGTTGAGGAGATTCAGTTGCCCATCCTGTCTGGTTAACCGTTGCTAAGCCCACGAAGAAATCCCTTTTGGCAGCTTCGATTACAACCTTATCAGGTGGTGGCGTCTTTTTGAAGTGAGTTGTTATGCTGGCGTCTACTTCCTTTCTAGTTTCTTCTTCGGTCAGGTCATATGCTCGTTTCTTAAGAGATTGTGCTGGCTTAACAGATGAGGAACTTTCCCCCCCTGACCGTGAATAATTTTGAGATCGCGGTGCTCTTTGATTACTTTTTTGTAGCGCTGGAGAAGGAGAAGGATTTTTTTTGGGTGACAGCGGAGGAGAAGGACTTTTTTGGGTGACGCCGGAGGAGGAGGATTTTCCTAGGTGGATAGTTCGCCTCGTCATCATTATTATCATCATCGTCATTGTCCTCATCTGAGACAAATATTATGTAGCGCTTGCGCCACGCGATGAATTTGCCCAGGCTTTGTCCAAGAATATTTTTCCTCTCCTCGCTCGGGATCTCTACCTCAACTTTACAGTATCTATCAACCACGCTGTCCACTGATACTCTGGCGTATCCTTGAGGAATTGGGCGGTTGTGCAACATCAGCCCCTTGATGCATGGCCAAGCCAACCCTTCAGCCACCTTAATGGTAATGTTCGCTACGGGTAGGTGCAGACTGCAACGTGTCGACTTACGTTCGCTGAGGACGTTTGCTAGCATTTCTTGCATCCTTTGCATCTTTTCTTCTAATTGCCTTTCCTTTTTCTGCATCCGGTCTTCTATTTCTTGTACATGTGCATCCAACTATTCTTGTCTGGAATTCTTTGAATGCCTATAAATTTCGGCGTCCTCTGGGAATGCTGCTTTCCAGGGCACCAAGCCGAACCCTCTGGTGCGACTAGGGTGCTCTTTGTTTGTACCCAAGGCGCGTGTTAGCTCGTCGTTCTCCCTTTCTGGCTAGAAGGATCCCTAGGTAGCTTGGGCTTGGGCATATGTGATCTTCTTCGAGATTTCCTCGTGTTTCTCACCTCTGAAGCTTATGCTACCATCATCCGACAGAGTAGCTCCCCTAGCAAGCATCCAGTACTTCGATCTTGGGGCCATCTCGGACATCGCAGGAACAACTCCACTATGTGTTAGCTCTTCTTCCCGTGCATCCCACTTGGGTACTTTCTTCACGTAGCCATCGGTGCCTAGCACATGGGGGTAAATGTTCTTGTCCAAGTTTGCCTTGTTCTGTTGGCTGATAGCCTGGGCTTCAGCAGACTTCTTATAATGCACGAATTCATCCCAAAATTGCCACAACCTTGGGTATCTATCATAGTCCGGCGTTTCATCCTTCTTCACATACTCCTTATTTAGCTTTGTCTTCCAATTCTTCCATGTGGATCCCATGACGGTTAGTGCACGTTTCTTAGCAAGCTCCAACTGATCTTCGGGGAACTAGAACTTGGCTGTCAAATCTGTCCACAATGTTTCCTTGATTTCATCGGGAACATACGACGGGCAATCACCACGGTGTGTCCATGATTTGTATGTGATGGGCACATTATCTCTAGCTAGGACCTCGCATGCTGTCCGATATGGCCCAAGCAATTACACGGGTATAGCTGGTTCCCCGACTACATTAACCTCGACAATCACCTTTCATTCACCTGTCCGCAACTTGCTGGGACCTCGACCACGACACTGCCTCTGTTCACCTAATGTCTGACCCTGCATTTTGACTGTTTCATTAGTCATCTGGTCCTGCTAAAGAATTACCCCATCTACGTGAACAATTTCATTGAGAAGCACATACTACGAAAGAATTACATCGTGTACGTTTGTTGGCTCGAGTTGCTCCAGGTCGAGGAACCTTGTCGAGCTTTGGTTCAAGGGCTCTGCGCCATCCAGCACTTGTCCTTGGTTAGAGGCCATGTGCAGCAAGTTTATCTGAAATTTTAAATTAACAAAGTCATGAGATGAATCTATTATCCTTATCTATTGTAACGATGCAAGATTTTTACTATGTCGTCTATCCAAATTAGACCTTTTTGCCGGCTAACAAGATCTTACCTTTAGGAATATGCTGAGACTAGCCTTACTTAATATGATACTTGATGTATGAGGTTTTATACATATGTTTTGATTATCATCTATATATATATATACATACATATATATAGGGGTGGGCATTTTTAAACCGCCACCGAATTACCGAACCGAACCGAATTAACTGAATATTGTGTGGGTACAATACCACTTTTATAATGTTCTTCCTAAATCCACTAAACAATCATCATTTTCTAATACATTTGTGCATATGTTTGGTATATTCATATGTTCTATTATTCTTATATTGTAATGAAATATGATTATTGCGAGATATAAGTGTTTGAATATTAATTGCCTAGAAAATTCACTGGGAAAAGATGAAATACGTTTTCTCCCCAGGAATTCATTGCCATTCCTGTTGCAGATAAGGTGTAACCACCATTTTGTCGTGCGTTAGAGTTGCTAATATCAACGTTTTGCATATATAAGGCGTAATCACCATTTTGTCGTGCGTTAGAGTTGCTAATTTCAACGTTTTGCATATATAAGGTGTTGCCACCATTTTGTCATGCATTAGAGTTGCTAATATCAATGTTTTGCGTATATAAGGCGTAACCACCATTTTGTAGGAAAAGATAAATTAGCAACTCTACATATGAAATATAAATCATATACATCCATGGCACCATTATACATCCATACCACCATTATACACCCCTGGCACCATTAAACATACATACATACACGAATAAGCACAAGAATTCAGAGTACTAGCTGTATGGTTACACTAAATTGCTATCACACTCCACCAGCTCTGGCTGAAAGGGCAAACTAGCTAGGACCTTAACTGTTAGTGAGATAAGAAACATTATGACACCATGCTTTTAAAGATGAAACTTAGATAATCAGAACAACCCAAATTAAATCTAGGTAATAAGATTATAACAACCAAGTCCATCCTAGTCATAGAATTATGTTTCAAACATTCAAACTTTGTAAAGTCCTTTTTTGAGTATCGGGGCTAAAGGACTAAAATGAACCTGCTTATGTCGTGCTATTGGACTGAATAGATTTTTGTAAAGTAGTGAAGTAAATGAATTTCTGTGGTATTTTATATTATACCACAAGCATAACAAAAACTATAATTACCTCTTAGAAAACTGTTTAATGTGAAATTTTTGAATTGGTTACAAGAATGGCCTAGTTTCATAATTTTTCTGCTGCAAATTCACTACGAGATTAAAATGTGGAGATGATGCAAATTCACTAGGTCATTCTTTCCTGCAAATTTTTGTAGCATTCGGCAGGGGTTGCTGCCATCCTTACCAGTGAGGAGGGGGCATGAGCACAGTAGGGGTGCGGCGGGATCCTAGCGGAGTAGGGCAAGGCGGATCCAGGCGGAGTACGGTGCGTCGGAGCAGAGGCGTCATCGGGGCAGAGGCGATCACGGGGAGGCGTCGGAGTAGAGGCGGCCGCGGGGAGGTTTCTTCGGGGAAGCGTCAAAGCAAAGGCGGTTGCGGGGAGGCGTTGGAGGAGGGGCTGGCGCGGAGGAGGGCCAACGTGGAGGAGTGGTCGTGGTGTCTAGGTCACAGACGAAATCGGTAAGAAGAAACGGGCAAAATGGCTAAGAGTGGGGAATATGGCACATTATGTTTATATAGAAAGGATGTATCACTGCCGGTTCCACGACGTAAACTGGTAGTGATGTATCATCTCTGCCGGATGACCCTAGAACCGGCAGTGATGCCTCACAATCTCTGTCGGATGACCCTAGAACCGGCAGTGATGCCTAACAATCTCTACCGCTTGATTCTGGACCTAGCAGTGATACCTCACAACCTCTGCGGCTGATTCTGGAACCGTCAGTGATACCTAACAATCTCTGTCGACTAATTCTGGAACCGGCAGTGATGGTCCCTGCCCCCCCACCATTTTGCATACTATATTAACTAATATTTATATTTTCCATACTGTATTAACTAATGTTTATATTAATATTGTTAAATATCTGTAGTGTAGTAATAATCAATAGTCCATACATTACAAATTGAAGCATGTCCTTCATACAAAATGTTTATATTAATATTGTTTGTTAAATATCTATAGTATAGTAATAATCAATACTCTATATATTACAAATTGAAGCATGTCCTTCATACAAAATAAAGCATATCCTTAACTAATACAACTAAGCTACGATTCTACCTTCGTTATGATTGCGGCGTATGTATGTAGCTTCCTCACTGTCTTCCATGACACCTACGTCGATGTTCTCACCGAAAGGAGGAAGCTCATCGAATTGGTTATAGTCATCCTCGTCGACTACATTCTCAACTCCGACAATCCTTCTTTTTTCTTGAAGAACCACGTGTCGTTCCTAGTCAGCCAGATCCCTTACAAAGAAGATTTGTGTAACGACATTAGCAAGCACAAATGGTTCTTCTTTGTATCCAACATGTTTGAAGTCCACGGTAGTGATACCGTACTTATCATAAATATAATCTCCTTGTTGATTTCGTTATTCTGAACAATATTCTTAAATTTACTTTCTTTCCTCTTCTACGTATGTGTGTGAATTGTTCAGTTACCAACTTGCCTAATCATTGAAGATCTAAAACAACCTAGTTTAAAAGAAGATGACGTCTCCTCATTCCTCATCTCTGAATTGATCTGATGAGGTGCCCAACGTAGAAAATCAGAGGCGCGGTTCAAGAGGGCTTAGTAAAAGGCCCCAGAGCAATATACCGTCACGGCGGTCTATCCGCAGGATGGCGCCCCTACCGCACCTCCTAAGGCTGCGACAGCATTCCGGACATTGTGCAAGATCGTTGGGCATTAAAGGGTCCCCATCACATATCCATCATGGAAGACGCTAACAGATGAGGAGCTTGACAGCCTGGTGACAGAAATTTACGTGTTGTTCAAGCTCCCACAAGACGCCATGCACGCACTACGACGGTATGCGTTGCTAGTGGTGGGAAAGATGTGGAAGGACTTCAAGAGCATCCTCATCACTAATTACGTGAATAAGGAAATGACTCTGTTCCAAAAGTACAGGGTCATCACTGAAGACTTGTGGAAACGATTTGTTGAGATGAAGATGACGGAAGAGTTCGTGCATCAAAGTGCGGCGCACAAGACCATCTAGTCAAAAAACACCCGCCCGCATAGACTCGGCTCCACTGGATACGTGGGTAAGATTGTGCAATGGACAAGGGAGGATGATGAGACAATCCAGAAGGAGGTCACGCCGTCGTTTGCCTTGATCTTGGACCCGTGCGCCCGAAACGGGTAAGAGCGAGGCCATGTCCCACGTCTTCGAGTGACATGTTCTTTGCCAACCGCGTAAACGAGGAAGTGTCCCAATGCCTAATATCGTTGAGCATAGAATCTTCCCTGGGATCTTTCACTTCAGACAGAGAGAATGATATACTCTCCACGGCCTTGTGAAACAAGGAGCACCCGGGTCACACCTGAGGCCTAGGTGTTTTCATTCCCTAGAAAATTGGATTCCCACAAGACTTCGACACGTACCGGAGTAGGAAGAGAAGCAAAGCCGAGTGTGAGGAATGACCAGTATGCCTGATTGAGGAAAGGGTTGAGGAAAGGATGAGAGTGCAGTTCGACAATCAGGTAAGAAACCTTGAGGAAAGGATGGAGCAATGCGTGGCTGGGGAGAGGCATGCACAGAACGTGCAAGCCGCAGAAGCACAAGTGCAGTTTAGCCCAACTAACCTTCGGAGCAACTACGCGTCCACCCGTCTCTTGACAATCTATACACAGCTATTGCTACATGTGCTGAAGCTGCTTTCTTAGTTTAGCTAACGAGAATACATTCATCCATAATCTTGCTTAGATCCATTACTTAGAGATCTACCATTCGGGCTTCATCTTGTGCTATTAATATTTTTTGACTGATTGATTGAGAACATTATAACTTGGTTATAGTGAAAATGAAGATACCACGTACTTTCACCACAACATTTTCTTAGCTGTATATTTCTTTGTTACTAGGCTATGTTTTTATATGCAACTGATTGTCATTATCATATGATGACAAATGACCTACAGCTTGGTGATGTCAATGGAGATGGTCACACTGATGTTGTGGTCCCAATCAGATCAGAAACATATATGTTCTCAGTGGAAAGGAAAGGATGAATCAAAAATTCTACCTTTCCCATATAGAGCACATGGAAGAATCATGAGTCCAGTTCTATTACTCGACATGAGTAAACATGGAGAAAAGCCACAAGGGCTAAACCCTTGCTATAAGGTTGTTTTAGCAGTTAGCAACAAATTCATCATTTCTTCCGCACTGGTATATTGTTGTTGTTTGATCAAATCGGTATATTGTTTGTACATTGTAATTGTGTATATGCAAAATCTGTGATTGATGTATATGTTTCAAAGGGCATGGCTAGCAGCACCTGAGGCTAGCCTAAAATGAGGTTTTTTATTTTTTCGATCAAGTACTATCTATGGCGGTTGGTGGATAGAACCGCCAAAGATAATATTGTTATCTGTGGCGGTTTGTGTATAGAACCGCCACAGATAATATTGTTATCTGTGGCGGTTGGTAGATAGAACCGCCACAGATAATATTGTTATCTGTGGCGGTTGGTGGATAGAACCGCCACAGATAACTATTATCAGTGGCGCTATATCTGTGGCGGTTCAATAACTGCCACTGATGGCAGTTAAGAACCGCCACAGATGACCTTTTTCAGTGTAGTGGTCCCATACCAGACATGTGGTTTGCAAGGTTAAGTCCTTAGAGTGATCAAGGCAAGACATCCACATACCCTCTGCCCATCGGGCCCTCCTTGGCATACTCGCCCTTTGTCACTTGCCCCAATCTAAGTGATTATCACCCAAGTTGATTACCAAGCACCACGTGCCATCAACAAGTCAATATCATTGCGTGACATGACTCGCCACTACAACTCAATCTCATTGTGAGACTTCACATGACACACAAGTTCACATCTTTGTTCCATATTCCATTAGTCAAGATTAATCATTGATGATTCATGTACATGTGATGATGTGGCATAGCTAAGCATTCTACAACGGTCTAACCAACCCATGTTGATTATCAATATTAACCAACTATTAGTTAACCATCCTTGGGTGACAATTGGATCATGGCATACAAATGACAAGGTAGGGTATATAGATCAAATGGGTAGATTAACGAGATCCAAATTTAAATTGAAACAGTTGTATACTTGAAATACCATGCAATAAGGTAAAACAATATAGCATTTGTATAAGCAAGGGTTCAACATGATCAAAGCACAACTTGCCTTGGAATAGGTTATGGTCTTGTTCTGGAACTTGATCTTGAGTTGACAGATCTTCCTCCGAAGCGTCGCACAATTCAACGTCTACGAGTACTGAAGAAGAAAAGCAAATAAATACCAAAACAGAGAGCAAATTAACTCCAAAAATTAAATAAAATTCACCATTAAATATATCTCAATTTTAATTTTTTTTAGAAATTTGAATCACTCAAATCCGAGTTAAAATGCGAAAGATATAACCTTTTGAAGTTTGAATAAATACTGAAAATACAGAATTTAGAAAATCAAAATTAACTGAATTATTTTTATTCTAAAAATCCAATTTATTGCGTCATGCTGACGTCAGCCTTGACCCGAGCTGACCAGATGGTGACACGTATCCCTCGGTCCATGGACTTAGTCCACGAACCTCATCGGTCCACGGTGCACCCGGTCCACACGCATCTGGTTCACTAACACGCATGGCCTGCACTGCCCATTCGACCCCACCGTAGCGCCTACGCGACACGCCACATGTGCAACACCTCAGCATCTGGTGCTAACGCAGCAGTCTCGTGGTAGACACATGGCAGCGGAAGACCTCGTCCACGTAAGGTGGCGGCGCTCTCGGTCCAATGGTCACTAGCGGCGAAAACGAAGGGCACCTACGGATTCACCTCGATGAGACGAACACAATGACACGATCAGATCATGAGTCCCGGCGCTGGTTCGATGGCGACAAGGCTCTCTTCTTCGGCGGCGATGGACCCATCGCGGCGGTGATGTTTCGGTGAGCTTCCGGCCCGGCTAATGCATGCAACAGACGCGCCTCGCGATTACGAAACTAACGGTACCAATCCTAGGCCTTATCTCTCATAAACGGCAACGAATCGATACTTCCTCCTTTCCGGCGGCACACGATGAAGTTCTTCGATTTCGGCAAAACGGCGCTCTAATCTATGCGAGTACCTTCGGGCTTACGTTCTGTGATTCGTCGCGGTCCCGATGCGCACCTAATAAAGCCGCAAGAGTCCATGAACCACACGGACTGACCCTCGAGTTCACGGCGAGCATGGCGGTTGTGCTAGAGTATGATTTGATCATGTCTTGGGGAAGACGACGAGGAGCCGTCCACTTTTCTTGATCCACGGCTGAGATGAGATCGGCGCAAAGCAATCCAAGCCGCACACTGCGATGACGGTTTCCAATTGAACTCTCACTGATTAGATCTGCACCGCTTAATTGTGATCCAACAGTCGGCATCCAGCTTCTAGAAACCAGGCCAAATGGGCCGCACAGTAAATGGGCTTGGCCCTTTACTGTTTAAAAGATTTTTCCGGATTTATCAATTAAAATAATTACATAAATTCATTTAATTAGTTTTAGGCAAATAAATTATCAGGAAAATCCCACAAAAATCTCAAAAAAATACTTTGAGACATTTTAAACTTAAATAAAATATTATTGGCAAAAAATTTATTTTAACTTTGCATAATTATAATTAGTTTTCACAAAAAGACCAATATACTTAATTTAAAATTAATTCAAATAAATCAAAAAAATCCAATAAAATTCCAGAAAATCATAAAATGCACAAATAACCAATAAAATAATAATAAAGCAAATTTTGGGATGTTACAATTAACTAGTGTGTCGGGTGTTGTCACACATTGTTGTTGTTGTTGATGGCACGTGGTGCATGGTAAATCAACCGGGGTGGTAAAATGATTTAGACTGAGGCAAGCGGCATGTGTTTGTGGAGGGCCAATGTGGCACTTGGGTGGTCGTATTGCTTTTTATGATAAATATTAGTTCATGGTTATGATGATTTTTAGTTCTTGCCTTGGTCAATTAAGGACTTAACCTTCCAAGAATTTGAACTGAGTCATTCATACAACCACAAGTCTGGTATGGGACAAACCTAACTGATTAATTTGTTGAGTGTAAACTTTGGTACTATTTATGGTGGAGAGGCCCGGGTAGTGGTAACCAGTCCTCACACAGTTATGCTCACATGGCGCAAGAGGGGGGCCCTAGATGTGGTAACTAGTCCCACCAATGTTGAAACCTTAGCGGGTAGTACTGGGTTTAGATAGGCACTGCAAAGGCTTTGTTATAATCACTCGCCTTTGTGGTGTATAATTGTACCTTGTGGGTAAAGTGTATAACCTTTGTAGAGTGTAAAACCTATTCGAATAGCCATTCTCACGGTATTGAGCATTGCTCTGTGATTACAGTCAAGGGTTAGATTTTATAGAATTTTCTGGAATTAATCTATGTTTAGGGAATTATTGAAGCATGTAGAGTAAAAATACTTCTGTTGCATGTAAATTACTAAACAATTTATGTGTTGATAGTAATGTTATGAAATGAATGTGTCTCTGTTTTCATAATTTTTGGAGCATGTTCGATAGACTTTCTGTTCTGGTCAACCAAAGTTAAACTATTGAATAATTGTTTAACAGAATTGCTGAAAACTTAGGAAATCTATAACATTAGATCCAGAAGTCCAATCGGAGTGAAACTTGTTTCTGAAATTCATGAAAATTATTTTGAGAAAGCCTACAATAATGTCAAAAAGGGGATTAGGAAGTATAAAGATAAAAAATATATATGTGTACATGTTCTTTAAAGATGTGTATGTGTCTTTCAAATATGTGTATTAATTTTATTTCTTTGAATTGATAAGTTCGGCATCACGAGCACAAGAATAGTATAGCCAGCAACGCGGCTATACTTAGGCTCATATGCTTTTATGTCTATATTCGTTCATTATGTCTATCTTCATTTCCTCGTTTATTTCGTTAGCAGGAGAATAGTTTAGTCTATAATGCGGCTATACTTAGGCTCATATGTATATGTGTATTAAGTTTATTTCGTTAGCAGGAGAATAGCTTAGTCTGTAACACAACTGTACTTAGGCTCATATGTATATGTTTATTAAGTTTATTTCGTTAGCAGGAGAATAGTTTAGTCTGTAACGTGGCTGTACATAGGAATGAAACTCTTTGTTAACAGATAAGCTTTGTTAACATAAATGTTTTGACATCATGTCTAGCATTATCCAAGTTGTATCAACATTCATCTTATGACTTTGTTAATTTAAAATTTCCGATAAACTTGCTAGGAATGGCCTCTTGCCAGGGACAAGTGCCAGCGGGAGTTGGACCCCTAAATATGGACGAAAGAGGAACGGGTAGCCCAACGCACTACCTGAACTTACAAGATCCTGACATGGAGCAACCTGGCGCCACTGCCATGGACCAACCTAACGTCACTAAGGTAGGCAAGGTAAAGTATTAGTAGATTGTGGTTCCCAAAACAATGTGGGGCCAGGCGACTAATGAGAAGATCAAATTGTAGGCTCAGACGTCTGATGAACAGAGGCAGCGCGCAGGTCATGGTCTGAGCAAGATGCCTAAGGGACTTTATAATGTAGTGGAGCTCTCGACAGTAGGGGAACCTGCTATACTCGAGTTATTGTTGGGGACATATAGGACAGCATGCAGGGTTCTTGCTAGGGATTATGTGCCCATTAGCTATAGATCATGGACTGGCTGCCGAGGTGACCAGTGGGTGGTTCCCAATGAGCTAAAGAACTTGCTGTGGGACAGGCTAAAAGAAGTGTTCCAGTTCCCACAAATGACCGAGCTGGTTGCAAAGAAACATGCACTATACATCATGTGCACAGCGTGGAGGAATTAGAAGACGACACTAAATAAGAATTATGTGAAGAAGAATGAAACGCAAAATTTTGACACGTATCCAAAGTTAAGGGAGTTTTGGGAGGACTTTGTAGCATACAAGAATTTTGAGGAAGGCCAGATAGTAAGTCAAAAGAACAAAGCAAACGCTGATAAGAATATTTACCCTCACACACAAGGCACAGGTGGGTATGTGAAGAAAATACTAGCATGGGATAGGTGCGAAGAAGAACTAACCCGCAGGGGCATCATTCCTGCGACGACCGAGTTGAGCGAACGATCGAATCATTGGTTGTTTCGGAGGGGGCTTCTATCTCACATGATGGCAGCTTAAGCTTCAGAAGCGATATAGACGAGGAATTGCCATGCAAAATCACAGACACGTGCAGTCCTCCCAAGGCTCTTTTAGGCCATAAAGGGAGAATGACAAGCTAACCGTAGCCCTGGGTAACAAGGAGCACCCTGGTCGCACCTGAGGAGTTGGTTTGGTGCCGTGGAAAGAAGGCTTTGATGGGAACGGGTAGGCTACTCTAGCAAAAAACAAAATTTTTCTACCGTGTAACCAAGGAACCAATGCAAGTTATAGATCACATAATTACGACTAGACGTGCAGACCCATAGCGGAAGTAGAGTCGATGTAGCGCGATGGTGCAGATATAGTCGTACTAGCCTCGCGCTTCCCCAACAGCTCCTTGTGACTTTCACAGGTTGCGGATCATCCTAGCATTGAAGTTTCACAGCAATGCCTCCAAGGTATCCACACGTACGGGGCAAGAACACCACGCGCTGGAGTGCTAGCGCCAACTACATGGTTTTGGGCGGAGGAGGGGTGGTGGCTAGGGTTTTAGGAATTCTGAATTCCTATATCTCATCAATCGCAAAGCCAACACCTCCTCCCTTTATATAGACATCCCATAACGAGTTTCAACCCTTGAAGTCCATTAGGAACTCAAAGCCCATTACAACTCGAGTCCCTATCCAAATTGGTTACATCCCCTTAACTGTGCGATCCTATAGGTTCACATGCACTCGGACATGACTGGAGTACCCTATCAATCATTGACTACTCCTACTCGACCATCGGGTACACCTACTTGACTGTCAAGTACTCCTACTCGATCATTGAGCATTCGACTAATAGTCGATAGCGACCCCAAGCAGGACTTATCGACACCCGAGAACAAGTAAAGATCGGATGAACCTCAACAATGTCCTATATGCATTTCCTTTTGCCTCACGATATTGGTCAAACCCAATGCGAGTTGTTGTCATCCTTATTTGGAAGGCTGGACCACTCTTTCTCGATGCCGTGACTCGGATTCCCGAATACAATGAGTTAACTCTCTGACTCGATAACTCGAGTAACTCTTTACTCGAGTAGCATAGCCATGCGTTTCTAAAATCTATCCACTCGAGAGGCCTAGATATATCTCTCCCGTTGTATGGAGGGGCAAATCCTATTTTGATCGACCACGCCTCGTAGCATGTTTCATGACAAACCCAAAAGCCATCTTTATAACTACCCAGTTATGTTATAGAGTTTGATGACTCCTAAGTAAGCCATTATGCACCTTGAGAACATAAAACAATCTCAAGTCGAAGGATATAGCATACACATCGTATATGAGACCAACTGATGACAGGAAAGAATACAACGTTCTCGCAGTGTCTCATAGTGGGCCGATGTCCAACACCATGTTCTCTAACATGTGTCCATATTATTGGTTTGATATCTCCATATCTATGACCCGTGAAACATGGTCATCGACCAATACATATGCTAGTCTACTCATATGTGTCCTCATATGATTATCGACTAGAGACCCTTTTAGAATGAACATCATAAAGAAGAATACAGAGTTTCACAAACAAGTCACACACTTTGTTAATCAGTATCCATGATGTTATTCAAAGAACAATCTCATAGTTTATGAACATTTATGGAAATATAATCATCTCTATGATTGCCTCTAGGGCATATTTCCAACAGGCTTCCTAGCTGATGCATAGTTGTATAGGCGCCCAAAGAGAATAAGAGAAGATCAACTGGACCGTCAAATAAAAGTTGCTATGGCGAGAGCATTAGAGGAACAGAGAGCGAAACTGGATAAGGCTATGGAGGAAGCAGTACAAAATGTTCCCAGCTCACGACCGCCACCCGATGATAGCCCTCATGGACTCCATTTTCCCAGTGCTCGTAAGAGCAGCTGCGCGTCCACAGAGATTCCCGAAGAGCATGGACTCCATTTTCCTGTGGATGACATCATAGAACCGACATCATGCAAGCTGCATTTGTCCGCACATGGCATTACTATCAAGGTGGTTGAGGGCAGGGCTTGGTCATGCGACTACTCCCATATTTTGAACTACCGCCCAATATCGCCTAGATTCACGAGGGTCGAAGAGGACAGTGTGTAACATCCCAAAAATTTGAGTTTTGGAATGTTTGATTTCAAAATTGAACCATTTGTATTTTACTTGAATTAATTCTAGCTTAATTTGAATTTCCAAATAATTAAAGGATTTAATTTGACTAAACTATTCAGCAAACCAAAGAATTTCAGTTTTAGTTGGGTTCCTTGTGCTCCAAGGAATTCTTCTGTATTCTTGGGAATTTATCTGAATTTATTTGATATTTATTTGAATTTATTTGATTTTATTTGAAATTCTGGCAATTTATTAAATTGGAAAATGTTTTTAAATTCCAAAAACTCTTTCGGGCCGAATCTTTCCCCTCTGGCCCATTTCTTTTCCCCTCCGGCCCGCTTCGCCTCAAATTTCATTTCCTTCGCGTCGCCTCGGCCACCCGCCTTGCCCGCCCATTCGCCGCTCAAGACGGCCCAGTTGGCCCACCCGTCTTCCGCCGCCGTGAAACCCTAGCGCCGCCCGCGTTGAAACCGCGTCCACCGCCATCTCAGAGTCCGCGTCCGACACGACCTCCAAGGCCCCTATTTAAGCCGCCGCACACCCTCCGAGTTTCGCCGTTTTGCGCCGCGCATCTTGCTCCTTTGCCATCGCCCAAAACCTCGCTGGCCGTTGCGGCGACCTCGCCAAAGTTGTCGCCTCGCCCGAGACCTTCCGCCGTCTCGATCTCCATCGCTGGGCCCTCTCCGCCGCCGCCGTCGGTCCCTATGGATTACTCGCGTCGAGCTCTTCAAGAACCCTAGGGTTTTGCGACCGGTCCGTCGCCCTTTCGCCGCGTACCTTGTCGTCTTCCTCGGCTCCGGTGGAATAGCGCCGCCGCTCTCCGTTGAACCTCTTCGCTGATCCGTGGCCGTCCGATCGGCAGCGAGAGCCCCGATCGTGCCACGTCATCGTCGCCTGCAGCTGCGTATCCCGGCCATCCGATCTTGCCGCGTCGTTGGATGCGCGACGCGCGGCTAGTCCACGTGGCCGCCACCTCAGCCGAGTCCTCCCAGTCAGCGCGCCATCAGACGCCGCGTCATCTCCGCGTCAGCCCTAGCGCTTTTCCTCAGATCCGGTCCACCGTGGACCAAAGCCTTCCCGTGGACTCGGTCCATAGACCGAGGGTCCCACCTGTCAGCCTAATAAGGATTTTCTGATTTATTTCTTTATTCGGGAAATTGATTGCTGACGTCAGCGATTGCGCAGTAAATCCTTTTTCCGTATAAAAATAAATCCAAAAATTTTGATTTTCTGTATTTTCTCTGAATTTAATCTTTCGGATGCCCGTTCTCGCTTATACGAACTCCGATTGAGGCGATTCAAGTTTCTAAATTTTTCTAAAATCAAGATCTATCTTACAGAGCCATTTATTTTCAGTTTTGAGGTTGTTTGAGTCTCTGTGTTGTATTTATTTGGTTTCATTGCTTCTTTTCCGGTAGACGCTAATTCCGAGGGAGCGAACGAAGACTTCGAAGACCAAGATTCAGCACTAGATCAGCAAGGCAAGTCGTAACCTTTGATCATATTGATCCTATGTTTGCAAAGTAATTTGTTTTATACAATTGCATGCTATTTTAGGTATCAATGCTTATTTAATGGGAGTAGATGTATACCTAGTTGACATTATGCCACCTTGATAATTGTATGCCATGTATCAATTGCTAGACCTAGGTTGGGACATTACTAGTTGGACATAATCATTATACCAATAATGGGTTATCGTAGCTATGCTTAGACATGCTTAGTTGTACAAAGGGATTCATGTCACGCATTGAATAATGTTAATCTTGACTTAATGAGATATTGAATCGTGGCCGTTAGCCACTGTTGTAAAATCTGTTGTACCATGGCGGGGTTGCCATTGGTCTTGGTTGAACAATTGTTTTCCTCGCAAGTGATCGTGCAATAAAGGGGTGCTTTCTAGCACATTGGGATGTGGATGTCTTGCACGAGACAATTTAAAGACTTAATCTTGTGCGCCATTGAACCGGGCCTAACTGCACTACCACATGTCCGGAATGGGACAGACTTAGTCGATTAATTTGCAATGTCTAGCCTTGAGTATCGCGAGTTGGTGGTGTGGGTTCCGGATGGATGGGTAGATTCGCAAGGCGCAAGAGGGGCCCTAATGGGCTAAACCTTAGCCGGGCGAAGATCGAGTTTAGACAAGGCATTATAAAGGCTTTGTCATGATATCTCTGCGACACACCAAAGGAAGTGTGTTAGTAACGCTTGCACAAAGAGATGTTCATGTCTTGTGGGTAAAGTTGTACAACCTCTGCAGAGTGTAAAACTCTTGAATAGCAGCGTCATCATGTCATGGACAAAGCCCGGAATTTCACACGGGTATAGAGTGTTTCATAAAATGTGGAATGTGGAATTGTTGGGATGTGAACAGGGAGTTCACTATTGTTTTGTTGTCTATCATTGATCTATCAATCTTTTATTTATCTTTTCATAAATATGCTTTCAATCTATTTATTGTATTTTCAATTCAAGTTATTGCTTTACGCAAATGAACCATATAGCCATCCTTGTCAAGCCGCATGAATATATTGCATCAATTCCTACGGCTTGTCGAGTACCTTTGTACTCACGGCTTTATGCCCTTGTTGATCGATTCTGTCAAGGAGATAATGAATATCATGAGGAGGAATTCTATGAAGACTACGTGGATTAGGAAGGCGTTCCCCAGACGATTGCCTGTGGCATGTCGAATGGCTCAAGTTATCTTTTCCGCTGCAATAGTATTTGTTTCTTAAGCCCTTAAGGCGTAATGGTGTAAACATTGACCATAAGGTCGTTTGCTTTATTCAATAATAGATTGCTTCTTCTTAGTTAATTCGTTGTATGGAATGGTATTTCATCTATGTTTCCACTGTGTGCACTAGCGTGATCCTGGACTGGTGCAGTATACACAGAGGGTTTTGAATTTGCAAATTCGGGTCCCGACAGAGATGGTATCAGAGCCATATCAACTGTAGGTCGCTATCCTAGTTAGCATGGTCTTCAAAATTATTTTCTAAATCAAACCAACAAATTGGTACTTAATAGTTTTCGTCTCCTCTCGCCTTATTCTTAGGTTCTTATTCCTCTCCTTTGCTAAAACATTGATTCAAATTTAAATTGATCTTATCTCATGAAACTTCTCAAAGCCTCGAGTCTTCTTGCAAGGATTCAACCAAAGAAGGTGAGGATCAAGCTGTCAAGATTATGCCAAGAAGACTACCATATAAGATAGGTTCCTAGTGCTCAACGGTGCTTGAGCATGTTTTTCCTTTCAGTTTAGTTACGTTTAGTCTGCGTATACGAAGATTTTCTTTGCTTGTGTGCCTGGTATGTTGTACCCTTGCCCCAAGCACGGTGTCGCAACCATGCCTTTAATTGAAAAAGCTTTAATTGCCTCTTTATTTGAAGCCTATCGGCTGTGTTCTTTCGTCCCTGGGTATTACCCTCTCCCCTAGATGATCTTACCACTTGTCTACTGCTTTTCCCTCTTACCTATCAAACCTTGTGCTGCATCTCAGATGGTTGACACTCGTTCTGGAGCCGGTCGCAGTTCACCCGTGGATGCCGGTGCGCGCGCCCAACACCAACTCCAACCCCAATGCACCACCGCCACCACCAAAGAAGTGATGATCAAAACATGGGACATTTTCGGCAGCTCGGACTCACTAATGAACACAATGATGCGTAACATGAACAATATGATGAATCGCCAGAACTGCATCGCAGCTTGCCTAGCTAACCTATTGAACCAGCAGAACCAAGTTGCTGCTGCACCTCCTCAAGCTCGTCTCCACTCCAAGCTAGCAGAATTTATGAGGACTCGTCCGCCAACTTTCTCCAACTCTTCAGAACCATTGGATGCCGACGATTGGATTCGCTCCATTGAGAAGAAGCTTGCAATTGCCCAGTGCACCGATCGTGAGAAGGTTCTCTATGCCGCCATCACCGGAGGGCACCGCCACCGAATAGTGGGAGAACTACAAGATCTGCCCATGATGACCCTCGACTATCACTTGGGCGTAGTTTTCCATCGCCGCCACTCCCATACCTAGATGGAAAAGTGGAGATGAAGAAAAATGAGTTCCGAGAGCTCAAGCAAGAAGGGATGTCAGTGAGTGAATACCTTAATAAGTTCACTCAACTTGCTCGCTACGCCCCAGAGGATATAGCCTCAGATGATGCTCGCCAGAAGAAGTTCAAGCGTGGACTCAATCCAGACTAAAGGTGCAAGTCATTGGCAATGACTATGCGATTTCCAACACCTGGTAGATAAAGCTATGCTCATTGAGGAATCTCGCCGTGAATTGGAAGAATCCTGTGTGAAAGATGATGCAACATGGTGCCCATAGAGTCATCAGAGAGTCGTAACCAATGCTCAACGACCGCTCGTTTCACTCCTCCAATACATTCAGACCCTGCGCCAACACCTCGCCCGACTCCTTCAGCAATCGCAACCTCAAGACCAACAAGAATCCACCTCGAGGACCAAGAATCCACCGCAGGAGTCACATGTTTCAATCGTCATGAACTTGGTCATTATGCCAATAATTGCCCAAGAAAGCAAGTGTGGCACCATTCGTTTCAACTTGGGATCTACGCCACCAAGACCCCGCACCAGATCGGGACGGAGTGCCCTGCACTCCTAACCAAGCCACCAGACTCCGCCACTGCCGGAAGAGGCCGTGTGAATCACGCCACCACCGAGGACGCCACCGCACTGACGTCATACTAGGTAAGCTCCTAGTCAACTCAAAGATCCGCCATGGTTTTGTTTGATTATGGAGCTACGCATTCGTTTGTTTCTCGGAGTTTCGCGGCAAATCATCAATTAAAGACAATGCCTCTGAAGACTATTTTATTAGTGCAATCACCTTGTTCTGATTTGAGTACGAACCAAGGCTGCCCCGAAGTTAAGATATTAATTGGAGGGGTAGAATTTCTGGCCAACCTGATTGTCCTAGACACCAAGTCCCTAGATGTGATCCTAGGAATGGATTGGCTTTCCAAGAAGCAAGCAGTTTTGGATTGTGGGAATAGAGAGATCACCCTAACCAGTCCAGATGGAGCCAAGTTAAAAGTTAGATGGATTTGGACGATGCTAGATTTCCTTTCGACGACACCCAGGTAATATACATGTCTGCAATCCTCCTTAGATAGACCTATCAGACGTGTTAGCTAATTAATTGTGTACCCTTATGTAGGTGGCCATGCCTGCAATCTCCAAGTGAGGCTTGCCAACGGCTCTGTTTCCCTAGAGGCTACTTGGGGGTGCACGTATCCATCTGGTTGTGGGTCGGTGGTGCACGGTTGCACGGTAGATCCAGGCTACACGAAGGTCCAAGTCGACGATGTACACGAAATTTGCAAGGCTGTCACACTGGAGATGCCCCTAAATGACGAGATCATCACACTAGGGGATGCCATTCACACATTCATCCAGTGGCCCAAGAAGGACATAACTTTCGACGCCCACCCTACAGCACTGAAGCTACAAGCACTACCGGATGCGCCGGAGCTACCAGCACTACTGGAGCCACATACTGCACCGAAGGAGTCCACCAAATCAGCTACCGTGTCCCGTCAGGCACAGGCCATTACTGTAGTTCAAGCCCAGTCATCTCATGTGAAGACGACATTTGGTAGACGGCGAGGAGGTGACAAGGGCAAATCGAAAGGGACCACGTCAGCCCATGACTTTCTATTTTGCCCCGTTGGCGCAGCAATTCGAGCTGGGCAGCTGTTCATCCCGAAAGAGCTCTAGGAGACGCTTACATTAGCTTGCATTAGATTGCAAGAGTGGTGCATGGAACAAGCCAACAAGCCGGTGGCACAACGGGCATCGAGTATCTCGGTCAGCTTCAAGCAAGCATTTCCTAAATTAGTTTTTGGATGGCTTCTTTGTGGTCGGCTTCAATGACTTATTCAATCTCTACAACCTCAATGCTCTCGATGCCTCACTCATAAGATGCTGGACATTGTAAGTGTGTGCAATCACGGTCTACATTCGTGTTGTACCGATAAATGTCATATATATATGTTCTGTGATTTTGTATATGTAGATACATGATCATGGAAGCAAAAGCAAGGGAAGAACCGGTGGGTTTCCTCGGCCCACTCATGGTGTCCAAGCAAACCATAGACGAAAATTCACAAGTCGTCCATGAGTACGTGGAAAATGTATTGTTGGCTCAATGGGACAAAAAATCATACTTTTACCCAACATGGCATGTAGAAGGAGGTACTTCTATAGTACCCAATGAGATGAACCAATTAAATATAATTCTTATATTTGGTTTGAAACTGTATAAATCTCTGTTGTCATATGATATTTTATTGTGAGTAATGATTAAATGTGTTATTGTTCATCCTTAAAAACTATTGCATTAATTGAAAGTATGGGAGCGCACCTTGTTATTTCAAGGGTAGGTGACCAATGAGAATGTTGAGACTCTAAACTTTGATGCATAGTTAGAACATTGAGACAATGTTAATTACTGATGTTGCTAAATTAAATTTGTTGTTTGTTTAAAGATATTCTAATATAAGGTGTTATTAGAGAAATTTAATTGTAATAGTAGGTGACCCTAACGTGAAAGTTGATTAGAGTTATTATGTATGTTGTTGCAAACTATTGAAATAATTAATAGTATGACATCGTGTGTTCCGTTAATGCTAGTACATATCACGATTGAGGAGTTATATAATTTTCATTGTGATGAATTTTGTTAGAGCAATGTGATGGTGTAAATTACTGAAATTTGTTAGACTGTGTTGTTTAATGACAATTTAATATAGTATATGGATAGCATGACTAAAACAATGTTGTAATTAAAGTATGAAGAAACACTGGATAATTATCTTGGTGTATGTTTTTATCCATAGCGAATGTCTATCCTAGAGCCATACTTACGAAATATATCTTGTTGAGATAATATTTATTTGTTATCACTTATTGATTGAATATGTTTTGATAACTGAAATGTTGACCTATGGGTTGTATAAAATTTGTATGTTAATCATACTAAAAATTTCATCAAAATGGAGGTTCTGAACTTTAGAATACAAAGTTTCATGATTTGATGGTCCTTCATGGGTTGCAGACTTTGAATAATGTTGATGTAGCATCTTGTATTGAATTAACTATCAGGTTGAATATGCTTAATATTATGACAATTTTTTCCGTGTTGATCATGATGAGGTAGACATGGTTTGATATTTTATGATAAGCATTGTAAATTTTCTATATAATTATAGGAGAAGGTAATTAAAGGAAAGATTGGTTACATAATGAATGTTATATCTTGATATGGTTCCTTAAGGTGCAAATTATGAGTATTGCAATCTTTAATGGTACGCGTATTTGAATTCTACACATGGTGGGATTTGAGGAGAACCATCTTTTAAATGTATATGGATTCATTTGTTCATATGGTCTTTTGGATGAATGTCTCTTAGCTAAGGTGTATTTGAATTCTAGAGATGGTGAGATTTGAGGAGAACCTTCTTTATTTTGTTGAACAATGTAATTTATTTGTCTTTGCTAAGACATTTAGCTTAAGTTATGGTTGTAGAATTTACATTCAAGGGCGTATGATTGGATTGCACTCTTTAGCATACAAAATGAGTTATCTTTGGTACTATTTATTAGAGGAAACAACCAGACAAAATGTAATATTTTGGAAGCTCTTGATTTGGAAATATATGTATCTGTATTTTGATTAGAGTTGGAGTTAGTAAAAATTTGTGCAGTATTTGTGAATGTTTCTAAAAGGTGATTCTTATATTTGCTTCATAAGTGATTTTTGCTGGTTTAATTCCATATCTTTTTGGACATTGCTATGTGATGTGTTTTCTTATTTCTGATGGTTGCAGGACGATGGGTTTTGATCATGGTGAGGCGGAGGATGACCGGGACTAGGCAAGAAGCACCGGAGGTCCAGACAATTGAGGATCGTTGGAAGATGATCAAAGACGTAGTTAGTGCTAGCCAAGAAGACAAGGAATGGATGAGATGCTAGCTAGACGCTGTGTGGATCAAGGAGGGATGTCGGATCGCAGTCTAGTTGATAGGATAGCGAGTCTGGTTAGCGTACTTTGAAAACTATGCAAAAAAACCCGTTTGTTTGGTGTGTTTTGGGTTAGCCCTTGCGTGGCTATGTTAGTGGGTGAATCCTAGCCCTTAATAGAGTGCCCTAGGGTTGAGGGACTCATCCAAGGGTGGTAGGTGGCCCAAGAGTAGTATAAATAGAGGCAGAGGGGTGGCCTTCCTCCTCTTGAAGGTTTTAGAGGTTTTGTGCTCCTTTGATCTTTGCCCACTTTGTTGTGAGGCTTTGTAAACCTCCCTTCTAGAAATACAAATCATTTCTCTTATGCTTGAAATTACTTTACGCATTTAAATTCAATAATTAAATTCCGCACTTAAATTCTTGCAATTTACATTCATATAATTTGGATTTGCCTCCCCTCCTTCTACATGCTTTTGGATTTGCCTCCTATCCTTCTAAATGTTTTTGCTTCTTGTGCCGAGGATGTTGATTGATGGATTTCAGATCATATCCCAATCATCTAGGCAATCCATGCATCTTTCTTGCAAGAAACCGGTCTTGTGTTCTTAGTTGAATCATTCTTCTAGATCGTGTTTGTGGGGTGTTGGACTTGTGTTCTTTCTTGCTGTGATGTGTGGGAGGTTATCCAAGATCATCTTGATCATCAAAACCCCACGAGCAAGTCCAAAATCAAGTTCTTGAGTTTTGCTCAAAGTTGGTGTGTTCTTCCTTCAAAGTGAAAAAGGTTGAAACTTTGATATCAATCCTAGCGATTGAAGGTTAGAATAAGTTGCTGACATCCTTAGAATAACATCAACAAGGTTTCGTGAGTTTTTGTCCAGCCGATCAAAAGATTTCTCAAAATTTGCTTTTGAGCCGTGCTATTTTCAGACTCTGTTCTTGCTGCTATTCTTGAGCCCGATGCTACCGCACCTGGTGCGATACTACTAACCTCCAGTGCTATCGGCCTTCTAGTGGTAGAACCAGCCATCCATGTTGGAAATATGCCCTAGAGGCAATCATAGAGATGATTATATTTCCATAAATGTTCATAAACTATGAGATTGTTCTATGAATAACATCATAGATATTGATTAACAAGTACGTGACTTGTTTTTAAAACTCTGTATTCATCTTTATGATATTCATTATAAAAGGGGGTCCCTAGTTGATAATCATATGAGGACACATATGAGTGGACTAGCATATGTATTAGTAGATGACCATGTTTCATGGGTCATAGATATGGAAATATCAAACTAATAATATGGACACATGTTAGAGAACATGGTGTTGGACATCGACCCACTATGAGACACTGCGAGAACGTTGTCCTGCCCGCCTTTCTCTTTAAGTTACGACTCTTTGTTTCTTGCTTCTCTCAAGCCCTAGGGAAAGTCTATGATGAATTTTTTAAATTCATCTCACTCTTTCTCTAGGGCTCGGACTTCATGATAAGTGGGGGAAGAAAACATCTTCCCCAATTTCTTTGTTCAGAATTGAAGAAAAAGGAAAAGGAAGAAAGGGATTTATGGGGGCAGTGCTGCCCCCTTTATCTCCTAGTGTATATTGTAGGAATAATAAAACTATTCCTTACAGCAGTCTGGCACACTTACGTCCTCTCAAAGTAAATAATGATCATTGTAGTTGTAACCATAGAATACGACCCTAACCAAAATGCATACATTAGGCTCATACGCTATTGGGATGGTAAGAAGATATGTATTTAACTGACCAGAGAGGCTATCTAAACCCTAAAGTAAAGGACCGCGATCGAAGTACCAATCGCTCACTGTGATGAACCTTCTCCATTTGATTCAATAAGGGAGAATTAGCCTCCTTCTCGAATGGCTACCCTTGACAAAGGGTAACGTTGGTATCATAATCTACATGTAGCGGGTATAGTTTAGTGGTAAAAGTGTGATTCGTTCTATTAATAACTGAATTTGAAATGATATACTTAAGGCGTCCTTAAGTTTTTTATATTCCGATGAAAACTTTAGTTCTTATAAAGGATTAAATCCTTTTCTCTCAATAGCATATTGAGGAAGAATATTCATTCTCGCGATTTGTATCCAAAGACTAATGGAAATTCAAAATACAAATTGGATTATGAGTACAGAGTCGCGAAGCATAATTTTGCATTGGATTAAGTATTCCAATTTTTTAAATATGAGTAAAGGATCTATGGTTGAAGATACAAAAAAGTTTATTTCCAATCATAACTAAATCTTCTTTTGTTAAAAAAAGGAAATGGAAGCCAAATAGTTAAAAAATGGTAGTTTTGGTTTACTAGAACCATCAGCATATTGTTTTAGCTCGGTGGAAAACCAATTCTTTTCCTCAGGATCTCTTGAATAAAATTAGTGAATGAAGTAAATAGATTAGATAGATTTAGTAGAATTTCTATTTCCAACTCTATACGGATCATCTAGAAAGCGGAGACCTTTGGTTCCATTTAGATAGAAAAGCTGACATAGATGTTAAGTGGTGAGAATATCCATAAAGGAGCCGAATGAAATCAAAATTTCATGTTCAGTTTTGAATTAGAGACATTAAAAATAATCAACCAACGTCGACTATAACCCCTAGCCTTCCAAGCTAACGATGCAGGTTCGATTCCCACTACCCGCTCCATTCTGTATAAAAGGACTATTCTATTTGTCTAGACATGGTAGAAGCTCAGTATTCAACCTTTTTGTCCACTCGCCTCCGGCCCTCCAGTGGAGTAGAGCAGTTTGGTAGCTTACGAGGCTCATAACCTTGAGGTCATGGGTTCGATTCTGTCTCCGCACTTAGCTATCTCAGATAAAAGGACTATTCTATTTGTATAGATATGGTAAAGGGTCAAGGTATACAACCCTTTTTATTCATTAGTTCTGGTCCTAGAGGGCCAAATTGAGCAGTTTACATAGTCACTTGCCCCTACAAGAAGAACTCTCAAGGCTCCTTCCTACCCTGCAGAAAAGAAAAAAGACATGAAAGAAAGGCACAGTCTACCTCCCTTCCCTTTAAAAGTAGTTTGCCTGTTGTTCGTCTCGGTGAATCCCGATTTAGGAGCCCCGTTAGCGAGTTCGATTCCCACCGCTGGAGCCCCCTTTTTTTGAGTGGGGTGCAAAGGAAGGATAAGATAGTAAGGGATACGGTACTAGACTAACACCTACTTAATTTAATATAAGTACTTAAGTAGTCAACTAGACTAAATTTTTGATCATAGTACTTTACTAAATTAAGCTGGCGAGGAGTGGGAATCGAACCCGTAACTTCTCCTTGGCAAGGAGATATTTTACCATTGAACTACGCTCGCTACGGGAAATATTTTATAGGGTATATCCGCTTGGGTCGACCGTCTATGTCTGGGTCGACCGCTTCATTTTCTATTCTATTATATTAGAGTTTTCTTTTTTTTAATTGTCTGTCAATTGATATTCTAATAGAAATGGAATTTCATAATAATGAAAGAGAAGAGGTAGCAATTCGGAACGCAAATTGCATTTTAATGCGTCTCACAATTCGACTTTTTAGAAGAAATGGCCTTTTTATTTATTTTGTATCAGGCTACTAAATACTAAACAAATTTAAGAAATGAGAGAATTCAAAATAGCTACCAGTAAGACTAGTCCAATCCATAATGATGTACTGGAAAATACAACGTTTTTATTATTTGACTAACCATCAGGAGAAGCAAATACAAGGGGTACACTAATTACTAACACTGAGGAAGTCGCAATTAATGCAAAAACAGCTAATTGGAAAGCAATAGTCATATTTCTAATCCTCCAGGCTACCATCAAATAAAGTTGACTACATAATTGATCCCTCACTTAACAAAAATTGTAATAAAATACAAGACGTAGGAGGGGTTTAATCATGAATCTGTTGATTCTTCTCTTTAAAACTTAATACTTACCACTTTTTTATTTGGATATGGGGTTGAGGAGAGGGGCTTTAGTCTTTATTTCACAAGCGGATATAGCGGATCCTGTATCCATGTATATAGTATACAGAGATATATCGAAAGGGGACTTGCATCTGAGATGTTTCTAGAGGTTAGTAGATCATTTCATATGGCTATGTTCTATTTGTAGGAATAAAATAGGGATTAGGCTGTGGAGAGATGGCTGAGTGGTTGATAGCTTTAGTCTTGAAAACCGGTATAGTTCTAGGAACTATCGAGGGTTCGAATCCCTCTCTCTCCTTTTACTTATTGAATACGTTTGTTTCTTTATTTGTTTTTCTTTGTTATGTCCCCTTATCTTTCTTTCATAAAAAGGAATGAATGGCTCGGCTAGATGGAATAACCGAGCAAGAACAGAAAAAAATAGTAGAACAGGTATAAATAAGAAAATCTTAGTTAAGAGGGTTCATGTAAAGAACAGGTTCCAAATCACGATCGATTCCCTTTTCAAAGCCTGCTGCAGCAGCCCGAGCTCTTCCTGCATGCCACAAATGGCCCACAAAAAAGAAGAATCCTAGAACAAAATGGGAGGTCCCTAACTAACTTCTAGGAGAGACATAATTAACTGCATTGATCTCGGTAGCTACACCACCCACGGAATTTAAAGAGCCTAAAGGAGCATGGGTCATATATTCTTCCGAACGTCGTTCTTGCCAAGGTTGTATGTCTTTTTTCAACCTACTCAAGGCCAAACCGTTGGGGCCCCTTAGAGGTTCTAACCATGGAGCACGAAGGTCCAAAAACGCATAGTTTCCCTCCAAAAATAACCTCTCCCGTTGGGGAACACATTAGATATTAACCTAAACCTGTGGGTCCTTGGGCAGATCCCACATTAGCTCCAAGATGCTGGTCTCTAACTAGAAAAGTAAATGCTTGAGCTTGAGAAGCTTCTAGCCCGGTGGGTCCATAAAACTCACTCGGATAAGCCGTATTATTGAACCAGACAAAACAACAAGCGATAAAACCAAAGACAGATAAAGCGCCTAAACTATAAGACAAATAAGCTTCTCCAGACCATACAAATGCACGGCGAGCCCATGCAAAGGGTTTGGTTAAGATATGCCAAATTCCGCCAAATACACAAATGAAACCCAACCATACATGTCCCCCAATTATCATCCACACTAACAATCCACCCTTCTCCCCCAAAAGGGGATTTTAGTAAATAACCAAATATAACACTGGGGCTAAGGGTCAAATTGGAAATTTTTTCTTACATCTCCCCCCTGGGGCCTAGGTATCATATACACCGCCAAAATAAAGAGCCTTGAGTACTAGAAGAAAAGCACCTATACCTAACAAAATTAAGTGAATAACCAAAATTGTAGTCATTTTATTTCTATCTTTCCAAACATAACCAAATAATGGAAAAGATTCTTCAAGAGTCTCGAGTCCCAAAAGCGCGTGATAAATTCCACCGCTTCAAGATCATGGAGGAAATTAGGTGAAGTACTCCAGATACAAAGTACGGAAAAGTATTTAGAACTTCTCCCCCCGGCCCTACTCCCCAACCTAGAGTAGCTAAGTACGGAAGTAAAATCAACCCTTGTTCATACATGGGCTTTTTTGGTACGAAATGGGCCACTTCAAATAGGTTCATTGCTTCGGCCCAGAATATGATTAATCCGTCATGGGCTACGTGAGCTCCAAGTAGTTTACCGGACAATTTGATAAGTCTGGCATTCCCAGCCCACCAAGCAAAGCCTGTGGTTTCTTGGTCACGACCAGCTAAAACGAAAGTTCCATTAAAGAGCGTTTCCACGTGGTAGAACCTCCTCAGGGAATATAAGATTTTCATGAGGATGATCCTGAGCTACCATCCACGCACGAATACCCTCATTTAAAAGAATATTTTTGGTGTAGAAAGTCTCAAATTCAGGATCTTCCGTTGCACGGATTTCCTAGGAAACGAAGTCATAGGCACGTAGGTTCAAAGCCAGGCTGACTACGCCAATAGCACTCATCCATAAATGGTGACGGCTACAAATAGCATAAAGAAATGTAACCAACGTTTATTGGAAAAAGCAACACCAAAGATTTGGGACCAAAAGCGGTTAGCAATGACCATTGAATAAGTTTCTTCAGCTTGAGTTGCGTTAAAAGCGCATAAGGTATTTGCACCATCACCGTCCTCGAATAGAGTGTTTTCCGTAGTCGCCCCATGAATAGCGCATAGCAGAGCCATGCCTAATACTCTGGCAAATCCCATCATATGAAATGGGTTCAACGTTCAATTATGAAATCCTTTGTGAGACCCCGTTCTGATGAACAGGAACTCCATGTGATTACTGTGCTATTCCCTGGATCAGTAGCTAGCACTCACATGTTTACAACACTCGTATCAAATTCATACACGCAAACACACAGAAGAACTTACATTACTGTAATAATTATACAAAGTTTAGTCCAAATTTAAACCATTTAACAGCGGAAACTAAAAGCGGAAAACCAAAAGGAAACTAAACTCCAAACAGCCTTGCGGTTGCCCACTAAACCCTCGAGCAATCGACTAGGCAACCTAGAAGAGACTATCGTCGAACTCCCGAGACTCGCTGAAAGAACGCGTCGTCCGTGAGTTCATGCGATCTTCTTCCTCCGAGACAAAGAGATGCAAGATTGAGTACTTTGGTACTCAAAGACTTATATTGGTTCACGATGCAAATAAATAATTATGCAGGTGAGTAAATGACAGCTATGGTTATTTTGCGCTTGCATGAAAACATTAAATAAATAAGCATAATAGATTGCAACATTGCATTTTAATAAAAGCAATTGAGAGACGAATTGTAAGCAAACATTCCAGATTTCCAACCCATCTACCCGATCGATATAACCCCTGTGTCGATCCTTTGACACAAAAGAAGGTTCTTAAACAGCTTCCAAAGCCCGACCCATTTTGAAATCACCAAAACTCTAGCATTGGGAGGATTTTCCCCAAGTGCCCATTACATGGGCGCGCTAATCGATCGATTTTTCACTCTGCAGAGGTGTACACTTTACCCACAAGGAATGATCAACCTCTTTCGCAGCCGCTAACACACTTCCTTTGGTGTGTCGGCAAGGAGATCATACAAAGTCGTTACATTATCTAGACATGGCTTTACACCACCGGGGCGTTAACCCTCGCCAAGAAGGCAGAGACACGCACCCAAGCCGTGGATCCACATTTTCACACACACACCACGCCTCTGCCTGGTAAGGCGTACACCGTTGCATTGGTATGTAGAAACCCCTACAGCATGCACTGGCCGACTGCTGTGCAATCTCCCGCCTTCCATAGATGCAAAGCCAAGTCTAAACAACTTATTAAGCTAAGACCCGCCCATACAAGCCCTTGTGGTTGCACGGAAACATGGTTCTACAACATCCCATTTGCTCGGTCCTTAATCTGACACGGGCGATACTCCACCCTATCTACGTGCATATCCTTTTGCACAACCGGCTAGCGCCAAATAATCACCCGCGTCAAATCATAGTTTTGTTTGAAGGTTTTTAGCAAACTACCACCAACCAATTTCCAAGAGATTCTATGACGGTTGAAAAGACTGAAAACCATCAAGCGACTAAAGCAGGAATATTATTATGCTAGCGGTGATACCCAAATACGACATTACATATGTCTAGTTCAACTAAGGTTTACAAGGTTCACAAGTCCATACAGATTGAGGCAAACCATAATTTACAGGATTAACTACAGTTCTAACCCAAATTAGCACTTTTAGGGGGAATTATCCGGATGCACTGTACATAAGCAAAAACAACATATAGTAGGTGAATTATCAGGCTCAACGTGATCAAGGAGTTGCTTGCCTTGCAAATCACTGTCAGGAATAAAATCTGGATCTGCAGAACCGTCTTCTTCTTCGATGATGTCGGTCTCTACTGCTAAGTAAAAAGAAGAAAAGATAATATCAAGAAACTCCAAATGGCAAAAAGAAAAGACATGATAAACAGTAAACATAATTCAATCAAACAGTAATCGCTATTCAAGAAATATTCGAACTTAAACATCGAATTATAGATGCTAAAATTATTTGAAATAAAAGGATTGATTAAAAGCTTCTTTGGAAGGAGAACTATGCTTAACTAACAACCAAAACAGAGCTCTCTGTTTTTTTTTCTCAAAAGATCCCAAAGGAAGCACTTGAAAACTATATCATCTAGGGTTATAAACCTAACAAGATTGATGACCATTAACTATAGAAATTAGAGTTTAAGTCTTGGATTAGCTAAAGCATAACTTAATTATCAAATCTAACTACTTCTTTTAACTTTTAGAGTTTAGATGAAACTTGAAATCTATTGATGAAAAGGCTTGGTTGAACTCTAGACTTAGCTACAAAACTGGCCAAGGACAGAACTAAACAATATCACTTAAGGTTATTGCACTAATGAAAACTAAGTGAACCAAAGCTCTAACACAGAATATTTTTCTGAATCTGGTAGAAAAACTTTGGTTATCATTTCTACACTATTCTTCCAAAATTTCTTACTTGGATGAGTTATTTTACACAGGGTTGAAAAAGCTTGATTGTTTTAATTATTCAAAGAAACATAAAAAAAATTGACTCAATCTCTTAACTTGTTTGGCATACAAACCTTAACAAAATATCATTATTTTTCCAGAATCTACTAGAATATACTTTGCGAAGTGCTTCTATACCATTTTACATTTCTCCTCATTCACATACTCCATTTTATCATATCTTTGAAAAGGGCTATATGAACAAAAAACTAACTTATAACCTTTCAATTTTTCATTTTCATTCATTACTAAACTATTCAACATCTTTTATCCATTTTCTTCCTGAAATCAGGGCATGGTCTCTTAAACATTTTAAAAGTTAATTTGAGTTATTTTGAACTTGCTCATAGCCAAACACATCTATTTTGGTTATAACCAATATTGTTTTTCTTAATTGAACAACTACCTCATATACTTTTCTTTAAGTATTTTCTCAAGAGAAACTCCCATGATTTATGTCCCAATAGAATGAACTTTTAAACATTCAAACTTTAATCTTTTCTTTCATTTACCCAATTTCATTTTTCATGCTTAATATTCATTTTTCAAAGAAATGTGACACATAATAAAGTATCAAGGGAAAATTTAGTTTATTTGGAACACTCATGACCCAGGAACCCTACAAAACTTACTTTTCCTTAATTGGATCATCCCAAAAATATTCATCTACATCTTCCTTTTTGCACTTAAGCTTCTCTTTTATTTATCCTAAAATCACATTTTTCTCATCTATAGAAATTTTTGCATATTCTGAAACTACAGAATTTTATACAAATTTAGAAATTTGTTTCACTCAAATTGGCCAGATGATTCAAAAGTTATGAGCATTTGAATTTTGGTCGGTTTCTGAAAATCATTCAAAATTGAAAATACGTTTTCGTCCGGAGAAAACGGCTTTTTCTCGCGCGCGCCAAAACTGGGTTCAAACCTGAAGCCTCGCTGACGCGTGGGGTCCACAAGTCAGCGACTCAAAGCAGAGCGCCCGGGGTTTTTGGCTCGCCGCCGGCGAAGTAGCCTCGCCGCGGCGGAATGGGATGCGGTTTGAGCACTAGCATGCCGAGGCGAACCTAGGAGAGGCGTTTGTTCGTCGGAAGAGAAATGGAGCAAGGCTGCCACCGCGAGGGTGCGGCGGCGCCATGACCGCAACGGCGAGACCTTCATTAACGGCCAAATTTCCGGCGAACTAGGGCTAGGTGAGCAACAGTGGAACTAGGGGATTCGAGCTTACCCGGCGGTTGGGTCGGAGAAGGTCTGGAACGGCCTGCCACCGTGCGCCGGCCGGGAGGAAGAAGAGCGGCGAGGCGGCGGCGCTACGAGCAAAAGGAAGCCAAGATAGCAGATGATCAGCAACCCTTGGGTGCTAGAGAAGCTCGAGGTGGAACCAATTCGGAGGATTATGGAGGAACTCACCCGAATCGTGAAGTTCCCCCCCTTTCGGGCTCTTGCGGCTCAGCGAGGAAGACGACCCCGTGCAGAGCTCTTGGCCCAGCAAAATGGCAAGGTGAAGAGCACAGGGGCACTGCGACGCGAGTAGGAACGGCTTAAGGCCAAAAGATTGCGGCTACACTTTGATCGAGCCCGAGCACTGCTTCGGTCGTTGCTTCCGTGCCGAGCGTGATGAAGCCAGCCTCATCTCTGAAGCGGCTCGGCCGGAATCAAGTAGGCACAGGCGAGGAGGAGAGACTCTACTCGCAACGTGGAGGACATCGAGCTCGGCCGGACGGGAGCAGGTGAAGAATCGACGCGAAGGACGGCGGTGTCGGCGACTCGCCTCGGCCAGGGGAGAAGAAGGGGAAGAGTAAAACGCGAACTGAGGCTGACATGTGGGACCGGGGCCCACTGGCAGCGAGACAGCCTCGCCTCTGCTGACCAGCGCGTCAACGCTTCAACAGGGCCGGGCCCACCTGTCAGTGAGATAATCGATTTTAATGCGATTTGACAGAACGAGAATTCTCTAGATTTCGCATTTGATTAAGCCATAAACTAATCCCAGATTTTCTAAAACTTTTTGACTAAGCCCCACTGAGAGTCATACGCCTACTGGAAAATTTTGAGACAAAAATTCCTTTTGGGCGATTTGTTAAAATTCTGACACTGTATCCTGGTTCTAAATTTCGATTTCGGTTTTTGATTTAATTACAGGTCCATTTTATAGGATTTATTTTTGAAAATTTTTGGGAAGGTTACAATCCATAAAATTGAATCACTGTAAAATTTTCAGATCAAAATCCTCATCCATTATATTATAAAAATTCTGACAATCGTTTTCCTTACATTCTGGACCCACTGTATTTAAATTTTTAAGAGGCTTATTTCAATTCATTTAATTATAAAAATTTCACTAGTGATGCATCCTCTCACCAGGGATTTATATAAATTTTCTTGGCTTTTCTTGACATTGATTATTTTTCTTTCTACTTTTGATTCACTGCTTTTAGTCAAAAGTATATACATGTTTTATTTAACTTGCCCCTAAATTTATAAAAATTCTACTTACTGGTCAAACACTATGACCAACTCAATTAGGACTCATGATAAAATTTTATAAATTTTATTTTCATCTTTTTACCTTTTTCTTTGTTTTTCCCTTTTTATTTAATCTTTTCGCATAGCATAAAAGTCTAAGAAATTCTAATTGGAGCAAATAATACTTAGAACTTCAAGAACCATTTATATTAAAATTTAACTTGTTCATTTTTCACTGTTCCAAATTTTCAGGTCGTTACAGATCCACCCCCTTTACAGAAATCTCGCCCCCGAGATTTGACCGGTAAAAAGGAAAAAAAGTTTAAAAGAAATCCGGAAACTCTTCTCTAAGATTTATCCTCTCGCTCCCATGTCGCCTCTCTCCGAATGATTACTCCATTGCACCTTTAGCATTTTATGGGCTTTGTTTCGAGTATGGCGCTCCGCTTCTTCAAGAATCTTCACCGGACGCTCTCGATAGGTTAACTCAGGCTGAAGATCAAGATCTTCCAACTGAGTAAGTTCAGTCGGAATACGGAGGCACTTCTTTAGTTGCGACACATGAAAGACGTTATGCACACTGGATAACTGAGTAGGCAACTGCAATCTATATGCCTTCTCTCCCATCTTCTCCAGGATGCAATAAGGCCCAATGTACCGAGGAGCGAGCTTGCCTCGAACACAAATCGATTTAACTCCCGAAGAGGTGAAATTTTAAGGTATACAAAATCACCAACCTCAAAGCTTAAGTCACGTCGACGAGTGTCGGCATAACTCTTCCGGCGAGATTGAGCTTCCTCAACCGCTTCGATTAAATCCACTTGCTCTTGGGCTTCATTAATCAAATCGGGACCAAGAACTGCTCTTTCACCCACCTCGGACCGAAAAGTGGTGTTCGACATTTTCTTCCATAAAGGGCCTCAAATGGCGACATCTGCAGACTAGCTTGGAAGCTATTGTTGTAAAAACTCGCAAATGTGAGGCACTTCTCCCAATTGGTGCTATAAGACAGCACACAAGCCCGCAACATGTCTTCAAGAGTCGATTTGTTCTCTCGATCGCCCATCGCCTATGGATGATAGGCAGAACTAAAGTTCAACTTGGTTCCCAACAACTTGTGCAAATTGTTCCCGAAATGAGATGTGAATCGAGATCCACTCGACACAATCGTCTTTGGGACCCCATGCAAGCGCACAATATTTGAAACATAGAGTTCTGCTAGTTTAACTGTAGAATCTCTAGTCTTGACAGGAATAAAATGAGCCACCTTCGTCAACCTGTCGACAATAACCCAAATGGAATCACTCCCCTTCTGGGTTCGAGGAAGACCAGTAATGAAATCCATACTGATATCATCCCACTTCCATTCTGGAACTTGCAATGGCTGAAGAAGTCCAGCGGGACGTTGATGTTCAGCTTTAACTCATTGACATACATCACACTTTGCGACATATTCAGCGACATCTTTCTTCATACCGGGCCACCAATATTCCTTCTTAAGATCCTGGTACATCTTTGTACTACCAGGATGAATAGATAATGGTGACTCATGAATTTCTGTCAAAATCAGCTTCTTGATCTCCGGATCATTCGGCACATATATTCGAGTTCCTCTCATGATTATCCCATCAGGGCTTTCAAAGAACTCAGAATCCGTGCCTTCTTTCAACTGATTCCGAATCTCAACAACTGCTTCATCTTTAAACTGTGCAGTTTTAATTTGACTTTTCAGAGTCGACTGCAACTGCAGAGCGGCCACATAACCACTTTCAACTACATTCAGATTGAGCTTCTGAAATTCACGAACTAACTCAGACTGATTTGAACCCAACATGCAATAAAGCTGCGGCTAAGAGCATCGGCCACAACATTGGCTTTGCCAGGATGGTAGTGAATGCCGAGATCATAGTCTTTGATTAGCTCTAGCCATCTTCTTTGTCTCAGATTCAAATCTGGCTGAGTAAAGAAATATTTGAGACTCTTGTGGTCAGTGTAAATCTCTGTTCTGTTTCCAATGAGATGGTGCCGCCAGATTTTAAGGGCGTGCACCACTGCAGCTAGCTCTAGGTCATGTGTGGGATAATTCTGCTCATGAGGACGGAGTTGTCGAGAAGCATAAGCGACAACCCTACCCTCCTGCATCAACACACAACCCAGGCCGTGAAGCGATGCATCACAGTACACTTCAAAACTCTTATGAATATCTGGCAAGATGAGCACCGGAGCAGAGGTTAATTTTTCCTTCAATTTCTGAAAACTTTCCTCACAACCAGGAGTCCACTCAAACTTCTTTTCCTTTTTCAGAAGCTGAGTCAGCGGCTTAGCAATCTTAGAAAAGTTTTCAATGAACCGGCGATAATAACCGGTGAAGCCTAGAAAACTCCGAATCTTTGGCACTGATTGCGGCCTTTCCCAAGCCAACACTGCTTCTACTTTACTTGGGTCGACGGCAACTCCGCCTTCTGACAGAACATGCCCCAGAAAAGCGACTTCTTTCAACCAGAACTCACATTTCTCAAATTTGGCATACAATTTGTTCTCCCGAAGCATATCAAGGACCAAGCGCAAATGTTGCCTATGCTCTTCCTCACTCTTGGAATAAATGAGGATGTCATCTATAAAAACCACCACAAACTTATCTAAATACTCCATAAAGACTTTGTTCATTAGGTTCATGAAGCTTGCTGGAGCATTTGTCAGTCCGAACGACATTACGGTGTATTCAAATAAACCATAACGCGTCGTGAGGGCGGTCTTTGAATGTCCAAGGTCTGATTTTTAATTGAAAATATCCCAATTTCAAATCTATCTTGAGAAGACTTGCGCCCCATTCAAGCGATCAAGCAGATCATCTATCCGGGAAGCGGATACTTATTTTTAATGGTCACCTCATTTAAAGCACGATAGTCTACGCACATACGCAGGCTATCGTCCTTCTTTTTCACAAAAAGAACCGGACTCCCCCATGGCGAAGAACTGGGACGAATGAACCCCTTATCAAGCTGTTCTTTAAGTTGCTTTTTCAATTCTACCAATTCATTTGGAGGCATCCGATACGGTCGTTTTGATATTGGTGCGCCTCGGCACCAAATCAATCACAAACTCCATATCGCGATCCGGAGGCACTCCCGGCAATTCAGCAGGAAAAACATCCGGAAATTCACTAACGACTGCCACTTCTTTTAAACTAGAAACAGATGCAGAATACGAGACTGTCTGAGGTGTTGAACTTTCAGTACTTGAGGTAAATTCTACATGCACCCCCTCTTGATTTTCAAGGGTTATGGATCGCTTAGCACAATCTATGCAACCCTTACTTTTAGCTAACCAATCCATGCCTAGAATCACATCCAAACCAGATGTTTCTATTATGATGAGATCAGCATAAAACATAACCCCATTGATCTCTATGCCAATCCCAGAACAGAAACTAGCAGTTCTAATAGCAGCTCCAGGTGATTGCACAATCATATGAACAGGCATAAGAGAGACTTCCAAATTATGTTGCTCAGAAAACTTCTTTGAGATGAAAGAATGAGAAGCTCCCGAATCAAATAAAACCAAGGTAGGAATGGATTGAACGGGAAACATACCAAGCACGACATCTGGCGCATCTTGCGCCTCCTCAGTCGTCACGTGATGAAGACGACCAACATTGCCACCTTGAGTAGGTGGTGGAGCCGATCCCTGAGTTTGCCGCTTTGCCCCATCCTGAGAGCGGCCTTGGGCTTGAGGCCGTTGCCCAGCCTTCTTCTTGGGACAAGCGTTGGCGTAGTGCCCACGCTCGTTGCAGTGAAAGCAAGTAACATTAGCGGCTCGCTTCAACAACAAAGAATGATCTCGGTTCTTGTCCACTGGCGGGCGGTGTGATGATCGCCACGAACAAAGCGGAGTCGACTCAACCCGCCGAGCTCGGCGCTGACCCTTTGGGCCTGAATCGGTGGTGGTCGACGAACATTAGTCGACTGCCACCCTGGCGATCTAGACGATCCAGCTCCAGAAGAACTACGCGCAAGCCACTTGCGCTTTCGGCTCTCCAGCACATTGCGGCTGCCGTGTTCCACCCTCACCGCCTTATCAACGAGGGTTTGGAAATCATCGATGTCTTGGGCAATCAAGGCCCATTTGATCTCCTCATTGAGACTTTCCCGGAACCTCTCAATCCTTCTCGCCTCATCAGCAACTTCATAAGTGGCATATCTGGATAGCTGGTTGAAGCGATGCAGGTATTCCATTACTGTCATTGACCCCTGCTTTAGGTCCAGAAATTCCCGCTTTTTCACCTCAATCACACTAGCTGGGATGTGAGTGCGGCGAAAAGCAGCCCTGAACTCTGGCCATAAGACCACTCGACTTTCAGGCAGCACTGCTTGGTAATTCTCCCACCAAACTGCTGCGGTTCCCTGCAGCTGATAGGAGGCATACATGACTTTCTCTCTATCATCACACTGTGCAATGGCCAACTTGCTCTCCATAGCTCTCAACCAGTCATCAGCATCAAGAGGCTCGGCAGTAGGAGAGAAAACTGGTGGTTGTGTCCTTAGGAATTCACCCAACTTAGACACCTGAGGTGCTCCACCATTTCCCCCACGAACCACATTCTGAGGCGCCGTATTCTGGGCTATCTGCTGAAGCAACAGGGCATTCGCCTGCCTTCCTTGCTCGATCATAGCCAGGACTTGTGCCATCGTAGGCGGCTGCGGCAATCGATCCTCCTAATATCCTTGAGCGGCGGCGGATCCGAACATCATGGCGAGCAACTCGTGAAGCAGAGGCCCGCGTTGTAGGATGCTGAGGATTCGGTTGGGCTGGCGTGGAAACATTTGCTCTAGGATCATGAGCGTCCTGAGCCGCGCCAGACCCCAAAATTTGACTGAGGGATCTTGTAACATTTGTGTTTTCTCTCAAGATCAACTTTCTTCATCCGTGTTTTGGGAGGGCAGTAAGTGGAATTGTAGGCTGTCAATTCTATTGGTGTGGGAGGAAAGAATGGGCGCTTATCCATTTTTCTTGGCTTAATCCCTAATCACCTAACCCCTACCTAATCCCCTCTCATTTCCTTTCATTCGCAGCCCTCCCATTTCAGCCGAATGCTTCTTGAAACTCCTCCCATTCTTCATTTCTCCTCCTCTCTTGCTCCCACGTCCAAGGAAGCAGCAGCAGCACCTTGGGTGGTGCCTTGGCCTCCTCCTCCCTCCAAGCTTGGTGAAGGAGCCCCTCTTCCTCCCTTGGCCAGCAGCAGCTCAGCTCCTCCACTCGGCTGCAGCAGCACCTCCCTCTTCTTCCTTCTTCCCTCTTTGGTAAGAGTTTGTCCCCCATGGATTTTTGCTTGTGAGCTCAGATCTGAGTCTCCTAGGAAGGATAGAGGTGGTTCTAGGGTCATAGGATTGAAAATTTTGGAGGGAAACTAGTTCTATTGGAGGAAGGTTATTTCCTGTTTTCGGGCAGATTTGTGGTCTGTCTTGAAGCGCGTGTTTGGAGTTCTTGCGCTGGTCTAGTGCTTGGCCGGCAGTAGAGGTTGTTGTAGATCTTCCTCCCCTCTTTAATTTGAGTACAAGAACTCGAAAATCCATTAAGCCAATTAAAAGTTATGGGTATTCTTCTACCTGCTGTCCAAAATGGGTGAATCTGGGAGCAGGAAGATTGATCTGTGTTTTCGAGCCATGTTCAAGCCGAATTAATTTTTGGGGTTGCCTAGAGAAGTGTAGAGCATCTCCTGTAGTTCCCGAGAATGTACTTGTTTACTTGATTTGGACTTGTATAGCTAAAGTTATCCCCGGTTGAACATCAGTCAAGTTTCATTTTCTTTTCTGGGAGTTCCAGAATTGAGAGTCGGTTCAGTTGAGGTTTTAGAGTCCTTATGGTTTTTTTTCTTGAGGTTTGGTAGTAATGAAAGTTGTAGCTTGTGTCCTTAGGTTTAATTTAAGAGCAAGAACACTAAAATCCATGGTGCCAATTGAAAGTTATGCTATTTTTAGTATCTGCTGTCCCGAGTGGATTGTTCTGTGAGCTGTTATGTTCAACTGCTTATTAGGCTTAGCTGCAGGCCGATTGAGCTCTTCTTGTTGCCTAAAGAAATGTAGGAAATTTCCTGTAGTTTCTGAATATGTACTTGTTTGTGTGATTTGGAGTTAGGAATCAAAAGTTATGATTATTCCATCTTGCTGTCCAGGGAGTGATGTTTTCTGGAAGTCCAGGTTTGTGGGCTGTGTTTAAAGGGCTTGTTGAGGGCTTAAGCCCTAGCTCCTATTTAAGGGGCTGTAAGATATCTCTAGATGGGTCTCTTATGCTCATTTAAAGTATAATAACATGAATTTTGGATTAGCCAAATTAAAGTTACGCTAGTTTTAGCGGTCGCTGTCCCATACTGAATTCTTGGGCAGATTGGGCAGTTTTGAGTATAGAGTGTCTTTGCGTATTTTTGAAGTAAGATTGTTGCATGTTTGAGT
This sequence comes from Otatea glauca, assembly GCA_036346275.1. NCBI lineage: Eukaryota > Viridiplantae > Streptophyta > Magnoliopsida > Poales > Poaceae > Otatea > Otatea glauca. Next base: position 23,551,833 of record CM070725.1, on the reverse strand, counting down.
CGATTTGCAAATGTGTTTTCCTTGCAGGTGGAGTAGCCTCGGTGCGGCTTCCTCGTCGCATCACCCGCTCCTCGCGGTAGAGGCAAGTGTGAGCGGCATCCCGGCTCGATGCGGTGTCGCCTCTTCTTTCTCTTTCTCTTTTGAATGGTTGATTTAAACAGAGACATAATTGGTGCAATGAATAAGCTTGAATTAATGCAATAAGTAAGTTAAAGTGATGCAAATTATTTATGCGATTTGCATTTATGCCTTCATAAAAGAAGAGGTGTCCCATTTTGATGCGGGCCTCGGTGTTCACGCGTTGAACACAAAAGACCTACCTCGTAGTTCCATACCTTTAGAGTATGGGAGCGAGTCGATAGTGTAGGCACCTCCACGGGATGGAGGGGATGAGGGTGCACACCGACGGGTGTGCACCCGCAATACCGATATGAGCTCCATAAAAGGCATGCATGTGCATATCATTGACATAGTTTGAGAAAGAGTTGTATGAAATGAGTTAAAATGATGAGTTGTGAGTTATTACTTACATGTTCAAATTGTTTATTGTAGTATTGCAAAAATTTAGCTATGTTGCTATTTGCCTGTCACTTCACCTTCTTGAGTATCGAACTCACTCTTGTTGCTTGTTGTTTTATTTTAGGTTCCTCCCAGCGACGCCATGGGGTTTGGGCTAGAACTTCACTCACGCTATTCTCACCGTAGCTCAAACTGTTGGGATACCTTTCTTTTGGTCGTGTTAGTGGTAGAACATGCTTTTGTCTAGTTAGGTTGTAAGTAATTAATGGGATTATGTGTGTCCCAGTGTTTGGCCCCTAATTTGTGATATTGGTTACCCTTTGAATGTTGTTATTCCTCTTGAAGTTATGCTTAAATTGCTTATGTACTTAGGAGCATGAGGTTGATTGATGTCATGACCCCTTTGTGAATCTTACTTGTGTTTGTTACTAGATGATATATTGTGTCCTTTTTGTCTGCATGTGTGGATGTCCTAGATTTAGGGAAGGTTCTGCGAATTTTTTTTTATTTTGTTTTGTGTCTTGGTGGTGGTTCGTATGTTGAGGGTGTAGCATCCGGGGCACGTGGTGTGCTTAGGTGTTACAGATTGGTATCGAGCGGGCATTAGGTCCGTGGTTTATGAATTTAGCAAATTACTCTAGAGTAAACTAAAACTTGACATAGGTTGGTGAAGTAATTAAAATTTTGACACACATTGGAGCACGATGGGAGGGTATGGTAATGCATTGCATCGCGCTTGTATGTTCTATGTGCTTATTGATATTGCTATTTGCGATCGCTAACTTATTGTCATTGCTATTCGAGGCTTGAGTGGTTCTTTTGTGTGGTTGTTGTAGCTATGCCAAGGGGTAGAGGCCGTGGTCGTGGTGGCCGTGGCGGAGGTGGGAGGCACCCATCTCGTGTGGACGTTGAGTCGATCGACGAGGAGCGGCTCGCTCAATGCCCTCATTCGATTCATCTCGGTGCCGGATGGGCGGTGGTGTAGGGGTAGATGCCGCGATCGCGGCTCTGCTCCAAGCTTTGCGAGAGAGGTCCAGAGCTACGTCGGCAGGTTCAGACGGCCCTGCGGCGTGCCTCCCCTGCAGAGTCCTGTTGTGGCTCGGTTGTGCCGGATGTCGATGAGCCTACGGAGTGGATGTCTCTTCGACTCGACACCTTTGATGGTGCGATGCGCCACCACCAGGGCGGACTGGTTGCGTTATATGGAAAGACAATTGAGTCTTGGAGATGACTTCCCTCCGAAGGTTCGGTTTGTGGCCTTCGGTGAAGGGCCAGGCTGATATTTGGTGGGAGGGCGTCCTTGCTGCGAGGACCCCCACCGAAGGGGTAGTCACTTGGGAGGACTTCACCAGGCATTTTCAAGCTAAGTATTACCCGGAGTCCTTCCTGGAGAGGATGGAGTCTTCCTTGACCACTCTCTCTCAAGGGAAGAGGTCGGTGGTCGAGTATGAGGCGAATTCAATGGTATTGTCCGCTTCATACCACTGTGGCGTAAAATGATCGAGAGAAGGCTCGAAGGTTCAAGGGCCTCAATCAGAATTTAGGGTGGTCTTGGGGCCACGGTCCCCGTAGCTTTGCCTCCGTGGTTGAGCAAGCTAGGGGCATGGAGCTCGAAATGGAGCTCTCAAAAGAGAAGCTCAATTCTGGTGGGTCTGGAGCTCCTGTGGCCGGTGGTGGCCAGAAGAGGAGTTTCGGTGGAGGAGGTGGGTCTTTCCAACGACCTGCTTCCAAGAAGTTCAGGGGGGGACAAGGTTCCTCCTCGGGGGCCAAAGCAAAGCAATCTCGGTCGTCAGCTTTGTCCACCCAGCGAGTGGCCTCTCGCCCGGTTCCGGGGCAAGGCCTCATGTGCTTCAAGTGCGGTGCTGGGCATCGTGCTGCAGAGTGTTCTTGGGTGGGCGAGTGCCACCATTGTGGTCGTTCTGGCCATATGGGACGCGTTTGCCGGTCGAACCCCAACAGCATGATCAAGTGGGAGTCAGCCATTCCTCCTCTGACCCAGACTGCCTCGTCCAGAGGGTCAGTCCAGATGATGGCTGCAGCTCCCGCTTCCTCGACCTCTGTGTGGGCACCGCCTCGGCTTCGGCATTCTCACCATCGGCTCCTCCTTTGGTGGTCGCACCACCTCCTGTTCGGCGCCACCTCGGCAGTCTGTGGGGCTCCCACCGCCCAAGCACCACCAGGAGTTTACGCCCTGCCGACCGCTGAGTCGACCGGACGTCCAGATTTGGTCACAGGTACTTTACTTGTGGATTCAGTTGATGCTTTTGTTCTCTTTGATTCAGGTGCATCCTATTCTTTTGTGTCGATCGAGTTTGCGAGAAGGGCTAAATTGGGGATCGATGTATTGCCAAGTCCGTGGTGGTTACTTCTCGGGTGGGCTTATTTGAGTTCGATGGTATGCCCGGGTTGTGTTATCACCATTGATGATGAAGACTTCTGTGCTAATCTGACAGTTATTCAAATGGCCCCGTTTGATGTCATCCTGGGTATGGATTGGCTACATCAATATCGTGCTAAGATTTGTTGTTCTTGGAAGCGATCGCCTTCGAGCTCCCTGGAGTGGAATTGGTCTTCGGGTAGTGTTCCATCAAGCTCTCTCTTCGTGTTGTCTAGTTTGTTTCCTAACCGTCGTATGTTGAAGTCGGGGTGCTTTGGGCACTATTAGAAAATTCAAGTTACGTGTTGGTCATCGAGAGATCCTGTGGTGAGGAATTTGTTGATGTGTTCCCGGAGGAGTTGCGGTTTGCCACCAAAGAGAGATGTGGATTTTCGAATTGATCTTATTCGAGCACTCGGCCCATATCTTTGTCTCCGTATCGCTTGGCTCGTCCTTTTCAAGAGGAATCAAGAAGCAATTGGATGATCTCGCTAGCTAAGGGGTTGATCCAATGAAGTGTGTCACCTTGGGAGCGCCCGTTCTTTTGTTGCTAAAAGGATGGGGTTGGCGTTTGTGTATTGACTACCGCGCTCTTAATTTGGTGACGATCAAGAATAAGTACCCTCTACCTCGGATTGAAGACTTGTTTGACCAATTAAAGGGAGCAAAGGTGTTCTCTAAGATTGATCTTCAATCGGGTATAATCAAATTCGTGTGAGGAGCAAGATGTTGAGAAGATCGCTTTCTCCACTAGGTATGGGCATTATGAGTTTAAGGTTATGTCTTTTGGACTAACCAATGCCCCTGCTGTCTTCATGGAAATGATGAACAGGTTGTTGCATGAGTACCTTGATGATTTCGTGGTAGTGTTCATCGATGATATACTCATCTATTCCAAGTCAGAAGAGGATCATGCTCATCACTTGAGACTTGTACTCTGTATGTTGAGGGAGAACCGACTCTTTGCCAAACTGAAGAAGTGTGAGTTTTGGATATCAGAAGTGGGTTTTCTTGGTCATATTATTAATCAGGAAGTCATCTCTGTTGATCCTAGGAAGATCTCTACAGTTGTGGACTGGGAGAGACCTTCTAATGTCAAAGAAGTGCGCAGTTTCCTTGGGTTAGCTGGTTACTACCGGCGTTTCGTTCAGGATTTCTCAATCATTGCCAAGCCATTATCTCAGTTGACTCAGAAAGGGGTCAAATTCGATGGGTCGCTTTCAGGTGAGAGCGGTTTTACATCCTGAAGGAAAATCGGTATCTGCTCCTGTTCTCACCCTTCCCGAGCCAGGAGAGCGTTTCACTGTGTATTCTGATGCTTCTCTGGTGGGCCTCGGCTGTGTGCTTATGCAAGGGGCCAAAGTCATTGCTTATGCATCAAGGCAGTTGAAAAAGCATGAGCAGAATTACCCAACTCATGATCTTGAGCTTGCCGCATGGTCTTCGCCTTGAAGATTTGGCGGCATTACTTGTATGGCGAGTCATGTGATATCTTCACGATCATAAAAGCCTCAAGTATATCTTCACTCGAAAGATTTGAATTTAAGGCAAAGAAGGTGGTGGAATTGATCAAAGATTATGATCTTACAATTCAAGATCATCCGGCAAGGCAAATGTTGTGGCGATGCTCTCGATCGAAAAGCATCGCCTCCGCTCTCGATTGTCTTATTGCCGATCTTGAGCATATGGGAATCTCGTTTGGTTTTGCGGCGCTATGCACGCTGAAACCCAACTTATTCGAAATCAGCCATTCTGGCGTGTGCGTGAGGCACGCCGCATGATCGCTTGCTTCAAAGAGTGATTAAGCGCATTCTTGAGGGCAAGTCCGGGATTTCAGTTTGGATGTGGATGGTGCATCGCGATTTAAGGGCCGCCTTTGTGTACCCCAAAAGTCTCTAGTCAAGGGTGACATCCTAAAGGAAGCTCATCGCACCCGTATACGGTTCACCCCGTGAGACTAAAATGTATCGGATCTCAAAAAGAATTTCGTGGAAAAGAATGAGGGTCGACATTGCTCGAGATGTAGCGACTTGTGGGATATGTCGGAAGGTGAAGGTGAACATAAGCGACCATTGGATTGCTCCAACCTTTGGAGATTCTGTTTGGCCACGGGATGACATATCCATGGATTTCGTGGTTGGCCTACCTCGTACTCGACGAGGAAAGGATGCTATCTGGGTTATTGTGGACCGTCTCAAGAAGTCCGCTCACTTCCTTCCCATTCGCACAACAAATTCAGCAAGTGACTTGGCTCCTATTTATGTGCGGAAGTAGTGAGACTTCACGGCGTGCCCAAGACCATCATCTCGATCGTGATGCCAAGTTTGTCTCCAAGTTCGGGAGAGTCTGCAGAGTGCTTTAGGCACACAACCGCCTTAGCACCGCTTTCCATCCACAAACCGATGGGCAATCTGAGCGCACCATTCTGGACCTTGGAGGACATGCTTAGATCTTGTGTGCTAGCTTGGAAAGGTAGCTGGGAAGATCATCTAGCTCTTTCGAGTTTGCTTATAACAATAGCTTCCATGCAAGTATCCGAGCAGCTCCTATGAGGTACTTTATGGGCGTAAGTGCCGCTTCGCCCTATGCTGGGATGCGAGGGGAAAGATCAATTCTTGGTCCAGTTGGGTGCAGCAGACGGTTGATCGAGTGGCGAGGTGCGGCAAAACCTCCTTGCATTTCGAGTAGACAGAAAAGTTATCTTGATGTGAGGAGGCGGGATCCGAGTTTGAGGTGGGGACAATGTCCTGTTGAGAGTGTCTCCCACTAAGGGCGTGGTTCGATTTGGTCCGAAGGGAAGCTTAGCCCAAGGTTTGTTGGGCCGTTTCCTATTATTGCCCGAGTAGGGAAGGTAGCCTATCGGTTGCATCTTCCGGATTCTATGCAAGGAGTGCATAATGTCTTTCATGTCTCTATGTTGCGAAAGTACCTTCATGACCCAGATCTGGTTGTTCCGCTTGAGTCATTGGTGATTGATCAGATCTCACCTTGAGTCTCGACCGTCCAGATTCGGGAGAATCGAGCGGTATTGAAGAACAAGACGCTGAAGTTTGTCAAAGTCTTGTGGTCAAATCAATCTGAGCGAGAAGCAACTTGGGAGCTGGAGTCTCACATGCGTGAGAAGTTTCCCAATTTATTTCTAGCAGGTTTGTGATGTGTTTATCTTCTGCGAATTATTCTTTTCGACTTGTCATCGTTCGGAGAATTCGGGGTCGAATTCATTAAGTGGGAAGAGTGTAACATTTGTGTTTTTCTCTCAGTATCAACTTTCTTCATCTGTGTTTTGGGGAGGGCCAGTAAGTGGAATTGTAGGCTGTCAATTCTATTGGTGTGGGAGGAAAGAATGGAGCGCTTATCCATTTTTCTTGGCTTAATCCCCTAATCACCTAACCCCCTACCTAATCCCCCTCTCATTTCCTTTCATTCGGCAGCCCTCCCATTTCAGCCGAATGCTTCTTGAAACTCCTCCCATTCTTCATTTCTCCTCCTCTCTTGCTCCCACGTCCAAGGAAGCAGCAGCAGCACCTTGGGTGGTGCCTTGGCCTCCTCCTCCCTCCAAGCTTGGTGAAGGAGCCCTCTTCCTCCCTTGGCCAGCAGCAGCTCAGCTCCTCCACTCGGCTGCAGCAGCACCTCCCTCTTCTTCCTTCTTCCCTCTTTGGTAAGAGTTTGTCCCCATGGATTTTTGCTTGTGAGCTCAGATCTGAGTCTCCTAGGAAGGATAGAGGTGGTTCTAGGGTCATAGGGTTGAAAATTTTGGAGGAAACTAGTTCTATTGGAGGAAGGTTATTTCCTGTTTTCGGGCAGATTTGTGGTCTGTCTTGAAGCGCGTGTTTGGAGTTCTTGCGCTGGTCTAGTGCTTGGCCGGCAGTAGAGGTTGTTGTAGATCTTCCTCCCTCTTTAATTTGAGTACAAGAACTCGAAAATCCATTAAGCCAATTAAAAGTTATGGGTATTCTTCTACCTGCTGTCCAAAATGGGTGAATCTGGGAGCAGGAAGATTGATCTGTGTTTTGAGCCATGTTCAAGCCGAATTAATTTTTGGGGTTGCCTAGAGAAGTGTAGAGCATCTCCTGTAGTTCCTGAGAATGTACTTGTTTACTTGATTTGGACTTGTATAGCTAAAGTTATCCCGGTTGAACATCAGTCAAGTTTCATTTTCTTTTCTGGGAGTTCCAGAATTGAGAGTCGGTTCAGTTGAGGTTTTAGAGTCCTTATGGTTTTTTCTTGAGGTTTGGTAGTAATGAAAGTTGTAGCTTGTGTCCTTAGGTTTAATTTAAGAGCAAGAACACTAAAATCCATGGTGCCAATTGAAAGTTATGCTATTTTTAGTATCTGCTGTCCTGAGTGGATTGTTCTGTGAGCTGTTATGTTCAACTGCTTATTAGGCTTAGCTGCAGGCCGATTGAGCTCTTCTTGTTGCCTAAAGAAATGTAGGAAATTTCCTGTAGTTTCTGAATATGTACTTGTTTGTGTGATTTGGAGTTAGGAATCAAAAGTTATGATTATTCCATCTTGCTGTCCAGGGAGTGATGTTTTCTGGAAGTCCAGGTTTGTGGGCTGTGTTTAAAGGGCTTGTTGAGGGCTTAAGCCCTAGCTCCTATTTAAGGGGCTGTAAGATATCTCTAGATGGGTCTCTTATGCTCATTTAAAGTATAATAACATGAATTTTGGATTAGCCAAATTAAAGTTACGCTAGTTTTAGCGGTCGCTGTCCCATACTGAATTCTTGGGCAGATTGGGCAGTTTTGAGTATAGAGTGTCTTTGCGTATTTTTGAAGTAAGATTGTTGCATGTTTGAGTCGTATTTGCAAATGTGTTTTCCTTGCAGGTGGAGTAGCCTCGGTGCGGCTTCCTCGTCGCATCACCCGCTCCTCGCGGGTAGAGGCAAGTGTGAGCGGCATCCCGGCTCGATGCGGGTGTCGCCTCTTCTTTCTCTTTCTCTTTTGAATGGTTGATTTAAACAGAGACATAATTGGTGCAATGAATAAGCTTGAATTAATGCAATAAGTAAGTTAAAGTGATGCAAATTATTTATGCGATTTGCATTTATGCCTTCATAAAAGAAGAGGTGTCCCATTTTGATGCGGGCCTCGGTGTTCACGTTGTGAACACAAAAGACCTACTCGTAGTTCCATACCTTTAGAGTATGGGAGCGAGTCAAGAGTGTAGGCACCTCCACGGGATGGAGGGATGAGGTGCACACCGACAGTGTGCACCCGCAATACCGTATGAGCTCCATAAAAAGGCATGCATGTGCATATCATTGACATAGTTTGAGAAAGAGTTGTATGAAATGAGTTAAAATGATGAGTTGTGAGTTATTACTTACATGTTCAAATTGTTTATTGTAGTATTGCAAAAATTTAGCTATGTTGCTATTTGCCCTGTCACTTCACCTTGCTGAGTATCGAACTCACTCTTGTTGCTTGTTGTTTTATTTTAGGTTCCTCCCGAGCGACGTCATGGGGTTTGGGCTAGAACTTCACTCACGTCATTCTCACTGTAGCTCAAACTGTTGGGATACCTTTCTTTTGGTCAGGTGTTAGTGGTAGAACATGCTTTTGTCTAGTTAGGTTGTAAGTAATTAATGGGATTATGTGTGTCCCAGTGTTTGGCCCCCTAATTTGTGATATTGGTTACCCTTTGAATGTTGTTATTCCTCTTGAAGTTATGCTTAAATTGCTTATGTACTTAGGAGCATGAGGTTGATTGATGTCATGACCCCTTTGTGAATCTTACTTGCTGTTGTTACTAGATGATATATTGTGTCCTTTTTGTCTGCTGTGTGGATGTCCTAGATTTAGGGAAGGTTCTGCCGAATTTTTTTTTTATTTTGTTTTGTGTCTTGGTGGTGGTTCGTATGTTGAGGGTGTAGCATCCGGGGCACAGGGTGTGCCGGGGTGTTACAGATCTTGTCGACCTCATCCTGCAACTTCAACCTTTTAACATACCACACAAAAGAACACTACTTTAAAACTTATGGCCGGCATAATACTTCACATAGCTAATTCATGCTCTCTTAATTTGTCGTGAATGATTATCTCATCGAAAACTTCCACTTCAAAGCTAAAAATTGCGAGAGAAAATCATCACTATTAATTCACGCAGAAAAGAAGCAACTCAAAAACTTTATACTGCAAAACATGATATACACGTATACTATTCACATACACACACCTATGTTAATTTACATCTCAGTTATCAACAAAACATGTGCAAGAAAACTGTTTTCACACAACAGCCAACTCCACCTCCCTGTCATTTGGGTTCATGTTTTTAAACATATATACATACACACTTTAGGAAACTAATACTACTACTCTTTCCTGCAACTTAGATTCTCATCATCTAAACACTAACCAACAGAACACTTCAAACTTACAGGGAGAAAAATTCCAGCACAAACCCTTCCCAGATACACTCAAAGTATTAAGCTACTAGGAAGTTTCAATTTCCATCCAACTCTTACTGCTACCAGCACACATGCCTATACACACAGGTTAGCTCATATCTTAACTACCACTAAACATGTGCATGCAAATTGTTACAATATGACAGCCACTAGTATATTTTTCCTGTCTTTGATCCTACTTCCAGAACACAAGTTATACATGGACTAATTCACCCATTAACTAATCTTTCCAGAAACTTGAATTCTCATATTTTCAAAACACATACTTATGTACCATTTAACACTTACTACTAGCACAACACAAAATGAACTTTCCCATAATATTTCGCAGCACCTTCCCGAACCACAGCCATTTCATCACAACACAATATAGCAAGACTATCAAATATTTTTTCTCACAAACACACATACAAAGTATTGATCCAATTTCTATACTCAACAGCAATTTTAACACTACCCATCATACACATATTACTTGCATACATAGACATGGATCACTTTCATATGAAGGTCAGCACCACCTCCTGAAATTTTTGCCCCCATTGCCAAACACCAGAAATTTCAGCACAAGGAACATAGGAGGGACTAAATGCACTCTTCCATAAGCACATACACATATTACTAGCTTGTCCACACAAAATTTACTCCACACTTACATTCTTACATATCCTACTCCTAGTTACCAAAATGAGACTACTTTAGCTAGTAATTTCAGCACTACCTTCATTAATTACAAAGTTCTTGCAACACTTATTTTACATCAAAATCACATCTTAGTAATTACATTACCAATACATAACCAAAATACTTATTCCATTCATTACCACATACTACTAGATTTTTCTACACTCCATTCCACTACCTCATATTCCCACATTCCTAACCACACATCTCCTTCGGCGATACACCCGTGGAGTGCTAGGGCGGTAGGTGCAAATAATGTATGGATTGATGCCCTTGTCATTAATGAGCCTAGGGCAACTCCCAATAGTAGACATCATGGCATTTGCACCCACTCCCGGCGTAGGCACATAGGACATAGGTGGAGGGCGTTGCGTCGCCGGAATACTCGGAGCCTCACTAGTTAACACCGTGCGTGGTAAGGCACGCCTCGCCACACACAATGTCACTCGGGACTCCAAGAATGCCACACGACGCCGAGTCTCAAGCAACTCTTGCGCCAACTTCACATAGTGGCTATCTAACCTATTAATAAACTCCACCATGACCCTTAAGTTGCCATTTCCCACTCCAACATGATCCCTATACACATTACTCCCTACTAACGGTCTCCCGGGTAGGTAGTAATGGTGAGGGCTCAAGTCAGGTAGCACGTGCCGGAGTCGTACTATGGCTAGGTATGCCGCTTCATTCATAGAAGCGTCTATCGATGACCCACTACCCATATAGCTCCTCTCTCCCTCACTGTGGGCCGGCCTAGGAGGAATAAATACACGAGCGGCATACTCCTTGGTTATTGGGCTCAAGTACGCGTGGAACACCACGTATCTCGGGCACCCCTCAAACTGACAGCTCTCAAGCAAGGACTGCAGCACTCCCATCATACCTGAGTGCTCGGGGATTCTCGACTCGTGGCAAGGAACAAACCGGGCCATCTACAAAATACAAGACAAGACAAGCTTATAAACATAATTAGGAAGAGCTAAGGAACTACAAACAAGAAAATTAGCATTAGGCTAAATTTCATTATTAGTAGTGGACAGAGTTTTGTTTACTTCCAAATTAAGTTTTCACACTTCTAACTAGCGACCATTTCTCCCCAAGGTTCCTACAGTCAGTATGGCTCTGATACCACTGCTGTGAGACCCCGTTCTGATGAACAAGAACTCCATGTGATTACTGTGCTATTCCCTGGATCAGTAGCTAGCACTCACATGTTTACAACACTCGTATCAAATTCATACACGCAAACACACAGAAGAACTTACATTACTGTAATAATTATACAAAGTTTAGTCCAAATTTAAACCATTTAACAGCGGAAACTAAAAGCGGAAAACCAAAAGGAAACTAAACTCCAAACAGCCTTGCGGTTGCCCACTAAACCCTCAGGCACTGACTAGGCAACCTAGAAGAGACTATCGTCGAAACTCCCGAGACCTGCCTGAAAGAACGCGTCGTCCGGCAGTTCGCAGTCTTCTTCCTCTGAGACAGCAGATGCAAGATTGAGTACTTTGGTACTCAGCAAGACTTATATTGGTTCACAGATGCAAATAAATAATTATGCAGGCTGAGTAAATGACAGGCTATGGTTATTTTGCAGTTGCATGAAAACATTAAATAAATAAGCATAATAGATTGCAACAATGCATTTTAATAAAAGCAATTGAGAGACAGAATTGTAAGCAAACATTCCAGACTTCCAACCCAGTCTACCCGACTGCATATAACCCCGGTGTCGATCCTTTGACACAAAATAAGGTTGTTAAACAGTTTCCAAAGCCCGACCCATTTTGAAATCACCAAAACTCTAGCATTGGGAGGATTTTCCCCAAGTGCCCATTACCGCGGGCGCGGCTAATCGATCAGATTTTTCACTCTGCAGAGGTGTACACTTTACCCACAAGGAATGATCAACCTCTTTCGCCAGGCCAGTTAACACACTTCCTTTGGTGTGTCGGCAAGGAGATCATACAAAGCTGTTACATTATCTAGACATGGCTTTACACCAGCCCGGGACGTTAACCCTCGCCCTGAAGACAGAGACACGCACCCAAGCCGTGGATCCACATTTTTCACACACACACCACGTCTCTGTCCAGGGTAAGGCGTACACCGTTGCATTGGTATGTAGAAACCCCTACAGACAGACCTGACCGGACTGCCTGTGCAATCTCCCGCCTTCCATAGATGCAAAGCCAAGTCTAAACAACTTATTAAGCTAAGACCCGCCCATACAAGCCCTTGTGGTTGCACGGAAACATGGTTCTACAACATCCCATTTGCTCGGTCCTTAATATGACATGGGCGATACTCCACCCTATCTACGTGCATATCCTTTTGCACAACCGGCTAGCGCCAAATAATCACCCGCGTCAAATCATAGTTTTGTTTGAAGGTATTTAGCAAACTACCACCAACCAATTTCCAAGAGATTCTATGACGGTTGAAAAGACTGAAAACCAACAAGCGACTAAAGCAGGAATATTATTATGCTAGCGGTGATACCCAAATACGACATTACATATGTCTAGTTCAACTAAGGTTTACAAGGTTCACAAGTCCATACAGATTGAGGCAAACCATAATTTACAGGATTAACTACAGTTCTAACCCAAATTAGCACTTTTAGGGGGAATTATCCGGATGCACTGTACATAAGCAAAAACAACATATAGTAGGTGAATTATCAGGCTCAACGTGATCAAGGAGTTGCTTGCCTTGCAAATCACTGTCAGGAATAAAATCGGATCTGCAGAACCGTCTTCTTCTTCGATGATGTCGGTCTCTACTGCGTTGTAAAAAGAAGAAAAGATAATATCAGCAAACTCCAAATGGCAAAAAGAAACAGATGATAAACAGTAAACATAATTGAATCAAACAGTAATCGCTATTCAAGAAATATTCGAACTTAAACATCGAATTATAGATGCTAAAATTATTTGAAATAAAAGGATTGATTAAAAGCTTCTTTGGAAGGAGAACTATGCTTAACTAACAACCAAAACAGAGCTCTCTGTTTTTTTTTCTCAAAAGATCCAAAAGGAAGCACTTGAAAACTATATCATCTAGGGTTATAAACCTAACAAGATTGATGACCATTAACTATAGAAATTAGAGTTTAAGTCTTGGATTAGCTAAAGCATAACTTAATTATCAAATCTAACTACTTCTTTTAACTTTTAGAGTTTAGATGAAACTTGAAATCTATTGATGAAAAGGCTTGGTTGAACTCTAGACTTAGCTACAAAACTGGCTAAGGACAGAACTAAACAATATCACTTAAGGTTATTGCACTAATGAAAACTAAGTGAACCAAAGCTCTAACACAGAATATCTTTCTGGAATCTGGTAGAAAAAACTTTGGTTATCATTTCTACACTATTCTTCCAAAATTTCTTACTTGGATGAGTTATTTTACACAGGGTTGAAAAAGCTTGATTGTTTTAATTATTCAGCAAAACATAAAAAAAAAAATTGACTCAATCTCTTAACTTGTTTGGCATACAAACCTTAACAAAATATCATTATTTTTCCAGAATCTACTAGAATATACTTTGCGAAGTGCTTCTATACCATTTTTACATTTCTCCTCATTCACATACTCCATTTTATCATATGCTGAAAAGGGCTATATGAACAAAAAAACTAACTTATAACCTTTCAATTTTTCATTTTCATTCATTACTAAACTATTCAACATCTTTTATCCATTTTCTTCCTGAAATCAGGGCATGGTCTCTTAAACATTTTAAAAGTTAATTTGAGTTATTTTGAACTTGCTCATAGCCAAACACATCTATTTTGGTTATAACCAATATTGTTTTTCTTAATGGAACAACTACCTCATATACTTTTCTTTAAGTATTTTCTCAAGAGAAACTCCCCATGATTTATGTCCCAATAGAATGAACTTTTAAACATTCAAACTTTAATCTTTTCTTTCATTTACCCAATTTCATTTTTCATGCTTAATATTCATTTTTCAGCAAATGTGACACATAATAAAGTATCAAGGGAAAATTTAGTTTATTTGGAACACTCATGACCCAGGAACCCTACAAAACTTACTTTTCCTTAATTGGATCATCCCAAAAATATTCATCTACATCTTCCTTTTTGCACTTAAGCTTCTCTTTTATTTATCCTAAAATCACATTTTTCTCATCTATAGAAATTTTTGCATATTCTGAAACTACAGAATTTTATACAAATTTAGAAATTTGTTTCACTCAAATTGGCCAGATGATTCAAAAGTTATGAGCATTTGAATTTTGGTCGGTTTCTGAAAATCATTCAAAATTGAAAATACGTTTTCGTCCGAGAAAACGACTTTTCTCGCTACATAAAACTGGGTTCAAACACGAAGCCTCACGACGTGTGGGGTCCACAAGTCACGACTCAAAGCAGAGCGCCTGGGGTTCTTAGTTCGCGCGGCGAAGTAGCCTCGCCACATGCGGAATGGGTCTGCGTTTGAGCACTAGCATGCCGAGGCGAACCTAGGAGAGGCGTTTGTTCGTCGGAAGAGAAACGGAGCAAGGCTGCCACCGCGAGGTGCGGCGGCGCCATGACCGCAATTGCGAGACCTTCATTAACGGCCAAATTTTCGCGAACTAGGGCTAGGTGAGCAACAAGGAACTAGGGATTCGAGCTTACCGCGGTTGGGTCGGAGAAGGTGCAGAACGGCCCGCCACCGTCGTCGGCCGGGAGGAAGAAGAGCGGCGAGCGGCGGCGCTACGAGCAAAAGGAAGCCAAGATAGCGATGATCAAGAACCCTTGGGTGCTAGAGAAGCTCGAGGTGGAACCGATTCGAGGATTATGGAGGAACTCACCCGAATCGTGAAGTTCCCCCTTCGCTCCTGCGGCTCAACGATGAAGACGACCCGTCGAGCTCTTGGCCCAAAGAAATGGCAAGGTGAAGAGCACAGGGCATCGCGACGCGAGTAGGAACGGCTTAAGGCCAAAAGATTGCGGCTACACTTTGATCGAGCCCGAGCACTGCTTCGGTCGTTGCTTCCGTGCCGAGCGCGATGAAGCCAGCCTCATCTCTGAAGCGGCTCGGCCGGAATCAAGTAGGCACAGGCGAGGAGGAGAGACTCTACTCGCAACGTGGAGGACATCGAGCTCGGCCGGACGGGAGCAGGTGAAGAATCGACGCGAAGGACGGCGGTGTCGGCGACTCGCCTCGGCCAGGGGAGAAGAAAGGGAAGAGTAAAACGCGAACTGAGGCTGACATGCGGGACCGGGGCCCACTGGCAGCGAGACAGCCTCGCCTCTGCTGACCAGCGCGTCAACGCTTCAACAGGGCCGGGCCCACCTGTCAGTGAGATAATCGATTTTAATGCGATTTGACAGAACGAGAATTCTCTAGATTTCGCATTTGATTAAGCCATAAACTAATCCCAGATTTTCTAAAACTTTTTGACTAAGCCCCACTGAGAGTAATACGCCTACTGGAAAATTTTGAGACAAAAATTCCTTTTGGGCAATTTGTTAAAATTCTGACACTGTATCCTGGTTCTAAATTTCGATTTCTGTTTTTGATTTAATTACAGGTTAATTTTATAGGATTTATTTTTGAAACTTTTTGGGGAGGTTCCAATTCTTATAATTGAATCACTGTAAAATTTTCAGATCAAAATCCTGAGCCATTATTTTATAAAAATTCTGACAATCGTTTTCCTTACATTCTAGACCCACTGTATTTAAATTTTTAAGAGGCTTATTTCAATTCATTTAATTATAAAAATTTCACTAGTGATGCATCCTCTCACCAGGGATTTATATAAATTTTCTTGGCTTTTCTTGACATTGATTATTTTTCTTTCTACTTTTTGATTCACTGTTTTTAGTCAAAAAGTATATACATGTTTTATTTAACTTGCCCCTAAATTTATAAAAATTCTACTTACTGGTCGAACACTATGACCAACTCAATTAGGACTCATGAAAAAAATTTCTAAATTTTATTTTCATCTTTTTACCTTTTTCTTTGTTTTTCCCTTTTTATTTAATCTTTTCGCATAGCATAAAAGTCTAAGAAATTCTAATTGGAGCAAATAATACTTAGAACTTCAAGAACCATTTATATTAAAATTTAACTTGTTCATTTTTCACTATTCCAAATTTTCAGGTCGTTACATCCTTGTAAAAAGAGGATGAATTGAAATATCGCTGCTACGCCAAAACTCGGTGCAAAGAACCAACCAGATTGCCCCAGTGGATAAATAAGGAATACGGAAACAAAAACAGCGATTGGAGCAGAGAATGAAATCGCATTATAAGGCCGCAATGGAACAGACCGAGCAAGTTCAAATTGACGTAACATGAAACCTATTAGTGCAAAAGCCCCATGGAGAGCGACAAAAGTCCACAGACTCTAATTGACACCAACGAGTAAAATCCCTTGCGCTTAGGACCCCATAGTAGCTACAAAGAGTGTGCTAAACTATTGGCAGGGGTGGAAACTGCCGCGATTAAGAAATTACAACCTTCCAAATAGGAACTAGCCAGTCCATGGGTATACCAAGAAGTTACAAAAGTTGTCCCTGTAAACCAACCCCCTAAAGTGAAATAAGCACAAGAAAAGAGCAATAGGCCAGACCGTCCTACAAAAACAAAATGGTCCCATCGTAACCAGTCGTCCATAATATCAAATAGATCATTTTCTTCTTTAGTAACTCTACCAAGGGCTATAGTCATAGTGATCCTCCTATTCAATTACTTCAACCATTTTCGAGCACCTCGTATCATTCAAGGAGTCAGGTCTACTTACTTTATATTTCTTTCCGATTTTATGGTGGGTTTGATAAGAACCCTTTTTGCTTTGTTGATAAATAATCAAAGAAAGAGTTTTATTCAAATTCTCATAACATAAATGAACTCCAAATGGAGTGAAACTAGTTTCTAAATTTTTCTAAAATCATGATCTTTCTGGATCTGCAAAACTATTTGAAATTGCTCTCTACTCGAATTCATTTATCTCTTATTTTTGCTTTATGATATACTGCGTGCAGATACCAACACTCCAATAAATCACTTTAACAACCTCGAACCACCTCAAGAACTCAATGAACAAAGCAAGCACCTCCTTTGATCATGTTGATCCTATTATTTCACTTAATTTATGTTGTCTTTACAAGTTTTTGTATGCATGCATGTACTTTCAATAAAATAGCCATGTTGTGGGTATCAGTAGCTATTCCTACTTGTTTCAAAGAACTTCCTTCATAAATATGTAATTGTCAATATTGAAATCAATAAGGTAGGAATTAGGCAATAAATAATGTCAATGTTTTGTATATTCCATTACATGTATTTATGCTTAGCCATGCTATAGAAATGGGAAGAACAAATGATCGGTTAAATCATTTGTTTGGGGATGGAACATTTGACATATTGAGGAAGTTGTCTCTGTTATTTTGTTATAAAAATCAAAAGTGAAAACTAAGTTTTGATGTGGGCAAATTATTGCAATAACCTAAGGTACGAGGGATGGACTTACACGTAGTGTAGGAAGAGTTCTCACCGAGGTCGATTAAGGACCGAACATAGTGTTGTATAATCCGAGACATTCCGTGCAACCACAAGTACTATTTCTGGGGAGGTTCTAACCTATTAATTTATTTGTGACTAGCTTTGCACATTGAAGGCTGGAGTAGTACGGGCATTCCGAGTAGATCTGTTCGCAGGGTTTCCCTCAACGAGGTGTTGAGAATAATGCCTGCCGATACAATAGTGTATGCCGCTATAGGGAAATGGTTATGACAGGGATAGACTGTCATTGTTCTTATGTATTATATGTATTTAATTTCCACTAACATAGTAAGGTTCAAACATCACCAGGCAAGTGCAATGTTAGGTCTAGGTGATAACGGTATTATCATGATCTCTCTACCGCACACCAAAGGAAGTGTGATAATGGCTTCACAACAAGAGTTGTTCACGACTTGTGGGTAAAGTTGTACACCTCTACTGAGTGTAAATCTTTTTGAAAAGCCGTGCTCGTAGTCATGAGAAACTTGGTTCACTCACACTAGTTAGTTTTTGGATTTTAAATAAAAATGTTTGAATTAGAAAATGGTGGGTAGCCATTGTTTTAGATCTGATGCTAGGATGGTGGGAAATAGACCGTTGATCATAGTCAAGGTAGATTGTGAGTTATTCACATTTATATTATATATATAATTGTTATTCACATGTCAAATGCTCGTACAAATTCCATTTACAATATAATACTGTTATTGTTAACTTAATTTTTCTTTGTGAAAAAGAACTGTAACATCCCAAAAATTGGAGTTTTGGAATGTTTAAATTTGAAAATTCACTATATGCATTTTTCTTGAATTAATTTCAGCTTAATATGATTTTTATATTTATGAAAGGATTTAATTTGACTAATCTATTCATCAGAAAAGAGATTTTCAGTTTTAGCTGGGTTCATTGTGCCTCAAGGATTTTTTTTTAATTTTTTGGATATTTTTCTGAATTTATTTGCTATTTATTTGAATTTATTTACTTTTAATTGAATATCTGGAATTTCTTTAATTCTAAAAAGGTTTGAATTTCTAAAACCCTTTTCGGGCTGAATCCTTCCACCGGCCCATTTCCGCGGCCCGTTTCCTCTCCTGCGCGGCCCGCTCCCTTCTCCCTCACTCGGCCCAGCTTCGCCGCTCGCCTCCGTCATCGGATCCGCGACACGTGCACGGTCCAGATGCAGTCGCGTTGCGTCGTCGCCGCCGAAACCCTAACCCTAACCGCGTCGCCGCAGAATCCACGCCAATTTCGACGTTTGTGCCTCGCCCGCCGTGGAGCGCGTCATCTTCCTCGGCTCCGGCGGAATATCACCGCCGCCTCGCCGTCGATTTGGTCCGCCGATTCGTGCTCGTCCGATCTTGCGCCAACGCCCCAGATCGCTCCACATCGCCGTCCCCCGCGCGATCGCCTCCCATTGTCCGATTCCGCGCCGCCGCCGGATCTGCGCCCGCCACGCCACCGTGGCCACTGCGTCGCCGCGTTCGCGCTGCGTCAGCGCCACATCGCCTCGCCTCTTGCCCGGTCAGCGTCGCCTTGGCTCCCGTGCAGCGCCGCATTACCTGCCCGCGTGGTCGCCATGTGTCGTGCCACATCAGCCCTAGCCCGCACGTGGTCGCCACGTCAGCATGGTCCGGCACATCGGCATCTTCATCCTCGGTGGACTCAGCTCAGCGTGGACCGAGCCACTAACATGTGGACCCCACGTGTTAGTCGGCTTTTGTTTCTCTTTTTCTGATTTTCGAAAAAACCCAAAATTCCAACCAATCACGTGTTACCACGTGTGGGCTCTCTGATTTTTCTGATTTTCTGTTCCTGGAATCTTCCAAGAGCCCGTTCTCCTTCGCTTGAGCTCCGATTCCAGTGATTCAAATTTCTAAATTCAAGATATATCTTCCAGTATTATTTTTTCAATTTTTTAGTTTTATTTGAATTTTTTTATTTATTTGCTCTCGTTTCGCGTGTAGACGACGCAATCAAAGATCAATCGAATCATCAATCAGAGATAGAACCAGCAAGGGGCAGTGAAGGCAAGTCTTCCTTGAACATGTTGATCCCAAATTTTATGAAAATGTTATGTTGTTTCTAAATTATGCACGCTTACTTTTATGCAAAGTACTTTAAATGTAGTCTTAAGGTTTAGTTAAATTCCAGTTTGTTATACCCTCATTGGTATTGATCATGTCGAACCTTTGACACGCTAGATGATATATACTGGCTATTTTATTTGGTGATATCCAGTAGATTAGCATGGAACGGTAGAATTGCTTAGTCTAGCTTAAGCGTTTCGGTATTGTGCAATTATGGGAATCATTTCAAATGTTGTTGAATCTTATTTGTGAAGTTGCGGCAATTGGTGTTGCTGTTGTTATTTAAACGAAACAAAATGAAAATTATGGTTTAGACCAGGACGAATGGATTTTTGGCGGGTGCAGAAAGCACGAGACCTTGGTATGTGAATGTTCCGCCCTAGTCAATTAAGGACCGAAGCGTGTGTTACCATTGACCGAGTTCTACCGTACAACCACAAGTTTATATGGGTACGACCTGGCTAAATAATTTGTGCATCTCATTATTAGCTTCGCCAGTTGGTGAGTGCCAGATGTTGGCAGGCGCAAGAGGGGGCTTCTGTACTAGGCATTTAGAACCCTAACAGCGGTGAAACCTTATCGGGCGAGGTTAATTGTGGGGTTGTACATTGTGAAGGCCTTGTCATGATCTCTCTGCCGACACACCAAAGGAAGTGTGTTAATTGCATGGCAATAAGAGTCGATCATGTCTTGTGGGTAAAGTGTACACAATCTGCAGAGTTAAAACTACTTAAGTAGCCGTGCCCATGGTCAAGGGCAGGCGAGGTACGCTTGCGCATTGTAGATTTCTTGGTTTTGTTTTAAAGGAAAATGGTGGTTTGGGAATCCGTGAGCAGATGGAACTCTCGGGTTATGGTTTGGCGGTTGGAGCCAGTCAGGTAGATGGAACCTGCTTTATTTGTCATATCAAATTTAATTACTATTCAATTACATTTTGATGAAATGATGCTTTGAGAAATTACTATTGGTATTTACAGTTAAACTTTGCTTTATGCTAAAAGAGCCATATTAGGCCTTCAATTGTTTAGCCTCGCATATAGTTATCATGCATTATGTTTCCAAGACTTGAGGAGTAAATTTTGTGCTCACCCTTGCAACATCCCCAACCTTCCACAGAGGAGTTCGCAGAAGCTGAAGGTGACTACGATTTCTACGCTTGTGGTTACGACGAAGGTGATCCGGAATGCTAGGACGCGAACCCCAGTCGATTGCCTGTTGGGCTAATGAATGGGCTTACTTTGCTTTTGTTATTTAGTTTCCGCTGTTTCTTATTGAACTCAAGCTATGATGCTTTTTATTTGTAATAATTGGCCATAATGCTAATGTTCTTTTGCTTAATTAATATTATGTGCTTCGTGATATGGATGTGTTATCATCACTGTTTCCACTGTGTGTGCTAGCTTTTCCTGTACTAGCACAAGTTATACATAGAGAGTTCGGATTCGGTAATCCGGTCCCGACAGAGGTGGTATCAGAGCCATATCGACTGTAGGTCGCATCCCTAGTTAGTCTGGTCTTCTTAGCAAGAACTTCAAAATTATTTTCTAAATCAAACCAACGAATTGTTGTGAATATATTATCTCATCTCATCTTATTCTGAGTTTCTTACTCCTTTCCTTTGCTAAAATATTGTTTTAAAAAGTTTAATTTGATCTTATCTCTTGAAACTTCTCAAAGCGTCGAGTCTTCTGTAAGAATCCAAATCAAGGAAGAAGATGATCAAGCCGTCAAAGAGTATATCCGAGAGGACTCCCATATAGTATAAGTTAATAGTGCTCAATAGTGTTGGAGCATATTATCCCTTTTAAATTTAGCAATGTATAGTCCGAGTGTATTAGAATTTTTGTTGCTTCTTTGTTGAGTGTGATGTACACTTGCCTTAGCATTGTGTTGCAGCCACCTTTCTTTTGGAGTTTTATAGCTTGTTTGGTCTTGGAATGGCTACCTCCCTAGTCTTCTCATCTTTTGCTCTTTCCCTCTTATCTATTGCTAACCTGTCCCTGGCTGTTGCTTCAGATGGAAGGTCAAGGAAGAGGTCGTGGAGCTGGTCGCAGAGGAGGTTGCAGAGGAGGTCGTGGTCGTGGTCGTGGCCAGGCAGAGCCATAAGAGCAGCAGGATGTTCAAGATCAGCAAGAGCAGCAAGTGCCACCGCCGCCGCCACCATTCCAACCCCCAGTCGCAGATGTCCAGCAGATGATGGCAATGCAGCTTCAGTTGTTGCAGGCTCTTGCTCAGAATATAGTAAACAATCCTCAACCAGCCCCAGTCGCAGCACCAGTGATGCCGCCCTAGTCTAAGCTTGGAGAATTCATCAGAACTAGACCGCCTACCTTCACGGGAGCAGGTGAACCCTTGGAGGCAGATGACTGGTTGAGGGATGTGGAGAAAAAGCTCCAGTTGGCGCAGTGTGATGACCATGAGAAGGTTCTCTACGCAAGTCATCAGTTAAAAGGAGTAGCTGCTACTTGGTAGGATAATTTTTGTGCTGCCCATCAGAATGCTCAAGCTA
Organism: Otatea glauca; assembly: GCA_036346275.1. NCBI lineage: Eukaryota > Viridiplantae > Streptophyta > Magnoliopsida > Poales > Poaceae > Otatea > Otatea glauca. Next base: position 23,529,712 of record CM070725.1, on the reverse strand, counting down.
TAACTTGGGAGGAATTCTCTGAAGCCTTTCGTACTGCTCATGTGCCTGCCGGCATAATTGAAATGAAGAAAAGAGAATTTCGCAAGCTGCATCAGGGAAACCAGAGTGTTTCTGAGTATCTTAACCAGTTTACCCAATTGTCGAGGTATGCACCAGAAGATGTGGCTACTGAAAGTACCAAGATCTGGAGGTTCATGGAGGGACTTGACCCTGACATCAAGGTGCAGCTAGTTGCTTTGGATTTTCTAAATTTTCAGCATATGGTGAACAAGGCACTAGTACAAGAGGATGCCCAGCGCCAACAACAAGAGTCCCGCAAGAGAAGGATGGCATTCCAGGCTCAGCATGGAGCGAGTGGTTCTCGACAGCGCTTTTAACCTCAGCAGGCCAACAGGATACCTGTTCAAGGAGCACCCCGTACTCCTAATTCTGGACCACACCCAATCCCTCAAGGACCCTAGCAAAACAGCGCCAATGGTCAACAGCAGAAAGGGAATTCAAATGCTGCAGGGATTCAGTGTTTCTATTGTCACCAGATGGGACATTATGCCAGTAACTGTCCTCAGAAGCATCAGCAAGTGACCCCAGTGACGTTCAACTTGGGATCCAATTCCGCCAGAGCTCCTACGCAAGGACAAGGTCATGGAACATCTCAAACGCCAAGAGCTCCGCAATCCTTTGGAAGAGGATGTGTCAACCATGTGACCGCCGAAGAAGCTCAGGAGGCATCAGATGTGGTTTTGGGTAAGTTCCTTGTTAACTCAATACCTGCCTCAGCATTATTTGATTCTGGAGCATCGCATTCTTTTATATCGAAGAATTTTGTTGAACAATTTGGTTGGGAAATCTTTACCCTTAAGAGCCCTATGATAGTTCAACACCGAAAAGAATTGAGAACTAGTTCAAGATGCCCAAGTGCAACCATAAAATCAATGGGGTAGAATTCCCAGCGAATCTTATCATCTTGGATTCTAAAGGAATAGATGTCATCCTAGGGATGGATTGGTTAATCAAGTATAAAGGTCAAATAGATTGTGCCAGTAGAGCCATCACCCTCACCAATTCAGAAGGCATTCGAGTGGAGTATATGCCTGATGAGTCTTCAAGTAAGAAGTGCGCTTTGAACAGTTTGAAGGAATCAACTTTGGAAAGTATGCATGTGGTGCAAGAATATCATATGTATTTCTTGAAGATTTGCCTTGTATGCCGCTTGATCGAGATGTAGAGTTCATCATAGAGCTAGTCCCTTGTACGGCTCCTATTTCTAAGAGACCCTACCGCATGCCATCCAATGAACTCACCGAGATGAAGAAACAGATTGAGGAATTGCAAGAAAAATGATACGTTCGTCCAAGTTCGTCACCTTGGGGAGCGCCAGTTCTTTTTGTAAAGAAAAAGGATAATAGTTTGCGTTTGTGCGTAGACTATAGAGCTCTGAATGAAGTCACAATCAAGAACAAGTATCCGTTGCCCAGGATTGATGACCTGTTTGATCAGTTAAAAGGAGCATGTATTTTCTCCAAGATCGATCTTTGATCCGGATACCATCAGTTGAAAATAAGGTCACAAGATATTCCGAAGATAGCTTTTGCTACCCGATATGGACTATATGAGTTCACAGTGATGTCATTTGGTCTGACCAATGCACCAGCCTTTTTCATGAACTTGATGAATAAAGTGTTTATGGAATACCTAGACAAGTTTGTGGTGGTATTCATAGATGATATTCTTATCTATTCCAAAGATGAATCGAAACATGAAGGTCATTTGAGGATGGTGTTAGAAAAGCTCACAAATCATCAGTTGTATGCTAAGTTCAGTAAATGTGAATTTTGGTTGAAAGAAGTTGCTTTCTTGAGACATATAATTTCTGCTGGAGGTGTCGTAGTAGACCCTGCAAAAGTGAAAGGTGTACTTGATTGGAGGCAACCGAAGTCAGTGCCTGATATTAGACAAAATCTTGGTTTAGCGGGATACTAACGAAGATTCATAGAAGGATTTTCAAAGATTGCAAGACCGCTTACCCAGTTGCTGAAGAAGGAAAAGAAGTTTGAATGGTCTGAAGCTTGTGAGCAAAGTTTTCAGGAATTAGAGAAAAGATTGACCTCAGCCCAAGTGCTCATTTTACCAGATATTCGTAAGAACTTTGAGATTTTCTGTGATACCTCAAGACAGGGACTTGGATGTGTCTTGATGCAAGAAGGCAAAGTAGTTGCATATGCCTCACGGTAGTTGCGACCACATGAGGAAAACTATCCAACCCATGACTTGGAAATGGCTGCAATTGTGCATGCACTAAATTTGTGGAGGCATTATCTCATCGGGAATCGATGTGAGATTTTCACAGACCATAAGAGTTTGAAGTATATCTTCACTCAAGCAGACCTCAACCTAAGACAAAGAAGATGGTTAGAGTTAATCAAAGATTATGATGTGGGAATACATTATCATCCTGACAAGGCTAATGTAGTTGCCGATGCCTTAAGCCGGAAGAGTTACTGCAATAATTTGATGATTCAAGAAGATCAACCTACTCTTCAAAAGGAATTTCAGTGTTTGAATTTGGAACTAGTGGAGGAAGGTTCCGTTGCTGCTTTGGAGATTCAACCAACCTTGGAGGATCTGATCAAAAAGATGCAAAAGTCAGATAAAGAAGCTGCTAAGATCAAAGATAGAATAAAGGAAGGTAAAGCCCCAGGATTTTCAAAGGATGAAGAAGGAATCGTTTGGCTTGGAAAAAGTATATATGTGCCGAATCAAAAAGAGATCAAGCAGTTGATATTAAAGGAGGCGCATGAGTCAGCGTACTCAATTCATTCAGGTAATACTAAGATGTATCAGGATCTTCGTGGTATATATTGGTGGCCAAGGATGAGAAAGGAAATCGCAGAGTATATAGCTATGTGTGATGTATGCCAGCGAGTTCAAGCTGAACATCAAAGACCCGCAGGATTGCTACAGCCGTTAAAGGTGCCTGAATGGAAGTGGGAAGAAATTGGAATGGATTTCATTACAGGACTTCCGAGAACCAGATCAAGTTATGATTCAATATGGGTTGTAGTGGATCGATTGACAAAAGTGGCACATTTCATTCCTGTGAGAACAACTTACCAGGGAGATCAACTTGCAGAGTCGTATATGTCAAGAAACGTGTGTTTGCATGGCGTGCCAAAGAGAATTGTATCAGATTGAGGCACTCAATTCACTTCAAGATTCTTGCAAAAGTTGCAAGAAGCATTGGGTACCAACCTGAATTTCAACACAGCTTATCATCCTCAGACTGATGGACAAACTGAGCGAGTAAACCAAATCCTTGAAGATATGTTAAGGTCTTGTGCATTGTCCAATTCGGCAAGTTGTGATCAAAGTTTACCTTTTGCAGAATTCTCATATAACAACAGTTATCAAGTGCAGATGTCGCCATTTGAAGCCTTGTATGGAAGAAAGTGTAGAACACCTCTCTGTTGGAATGAAACAGGAGATCGCCAAGTCTTTGGTCCTGATATTTTGCAAAAGGCTAAAGAACAAGTAAAAATGATTCAAGAAAGATTGAGAACAACACAGTCTAGGCAAAAGAGCTACGCTGATAATCGTCGGAGAGAGTTAACCTTTGCTCCTGGTGACTATGTGTACTTAAAAGTCTCGCCGCTTAGAGGGATACGTCGATTTCAAGTTCGTAGAAATTTTGCACCAAGATCTATTAGACCGTTCCCAATCCTAGCCAGAAGTGGACAAGTGGCTTATCAGTTGGAGCTGCCACCGCAGTTATCAAATGTGCGCAATGTGTTCCATGTGTCGCAGTTGAAAAAGTGCCTCAGAGTTCCAGAAGAACAAATGCAGATTGAGAATGTTGAGCTACAGGAAGATCTTACCTACCCAGAGTATCCGATCAAAATTCTGGATGGAGCAGAGCGCAGAACAAGAAACAGGACAATCAAGTTTTGCAAGGTTCAGTGGAGCAACCATTCAGAAAAGGAAGCAACTTGGGAGCGTGAAGAAGAACTTAGAGAAGAGTACCCCAACCTTTTTCCCTAATCCGTCCAAATCTCGGGGACGAGATTTCTTTAAGGAGGGGAGGTTTGTAACATCCCAAAAATTGGAGTTTTGGAATGTTTAAATTTGAAAATTCACTATTTGCATTTTTCTTGAATTAATTTCAGCTTAATATGAATGTTATATTTATGAAAGGATTTAATTTGACTAATCTATTCATCAAACAAAAGATTTTCAGTTTTAGCTGGGTTCATTGTGCCTCAAGGATTTTTTTTTGTATTTTTGGAGATTTTTCTGAATTTATTTGCTATTTATTTGAATTTATTTACTTTTAGTTGAATTTCAGGAATTTCTTTAATTCGGAAAAGGTTTGAATTTCTAAAACCCTTTTCAGGCCGAATCCTTCCGTCGACCCATTTTCGCGGCCCGTTTCCTCTCCCGCGAGGCCCGCTCCCTTCTCCCTCTCTCGGCCCAGCTTCGCTGCTCGTAGCCCAGCTTCGCCGCTTGCCTCCGCCGTCGGATCCGCGACACGTGCACGGTCCAGATGCAGCCGCGTTGCGTCGTCGCCACCGTAACCCTAACCCTAACCGCGTCGTTGCAGAATCTTAGCCAATTTTGGCGTTTGTGCATCGCCCGCCTCCCGAGGCTATTTAAAGCCCCGAGGACCCCCATCCCGTGGTTCCCCGCTCCGCGCCGCCCCTTTTGACCTAGCCCTTGCTGCCCGAGGCGCCGCCGTCTTCTCTCGCGAGCTCGCCGAAGTTCCGCCGCCGTCCCGAGCGCTTCTCCGCTGTTTTCTCCCTCGCCGGTGAGCCTCCGTCGCTTCTTTTGGTCGCATCAAGATCCCCACGACTCCCTCTCCCTTTTGCCCAACTCTCCGTGCTCGATCCGGTAAAAAACCGTCGTGGAGCGCGTCATCTTCCTCGGCTCTGGCGGAATATCACCGCCGCCTCACCGTCGATTTGGTTCACCGGTTCGTGGTCATCCGATCTTGCGCCAACGCCCCAGAACGCTCCACATCGCCGTCGCCTGCGCGCTGCCTCTCCGCTGTCTGATTCCGCAGCGCCGTCGGATGCACGCCGTGTCATCCGCCCGCGTGGCCACCAACGTCGCTGCGTTCGCGCTGCGTCGCCTCGCCTCTGCCCGGTCGGCGTCGCCTCGGCTCCGTGCGGCGCCGCCACACTGCCGCGTGGCTGCCATGTGTCGTGCCACGTCAGTCCTAGCCCGCCGCGTGGTCGCCGCGTCAGCATGGTCCGCCGTGTCGGCATCTTCCTCCTCGGTGGACTCAGCTCACCGTGGACCGAGCCATAGACATGAGGACCCCACGTGTCAGTTGGCTTTTTTTCCTCTTTTTCTGATTTTCCAGAAAACCCAAAATTCCAGCCAATCACGTGTTGCCACGTGTGAGCTCTCTGATTTTTCTGATTTTCTGTTCTAGGAATCTTCCAAGAGCCCGTTCTCCTTCATTCGAGCTCCGATTCCAGTGATTCAAATTTCTAAATTAATCTAAATTCAAGATATATCTTCCAGTACAATTTTTCAATTTTTGAATTTTATTTGAATTTGTTCTATTTATTTTCTCTCGTTTCGCCTGTAGACGACGCAATCGAAGATCAGTCGAATCATCAATCAGAGATAGAACCAGCAAGGGGCAGCGAAGGCAAGTCTTCCTTGAACATGTTGATCTCAAATTTTATGAAAATGTTATGTTGTTTCTAAATTATGCATGCTTACTTTTATGCAAAGTACTTTAAATGTAGTCTTAAGGTTTAGTTAAATTCCAGTTTGTTATACCCTCATTGGTATTGATCATGTCGTGATATCCAGTAGATTAGCATGAAACGGTAGAATTGCTTAGTCCAGCTTAAGCGTTTCGGTATTGTGCCATTATGGGAATCATTTCAAATGTTGTTGAATCTTATTTGTGAAGTTGCGGCAATTGGTGTTGCTGCTGTTATTTAAATGAAATAAAATGAAAATTATGGTTTAGACCAGGGCGGATGGATGTTTGGCGGGTGCAAAAGGCACGAGACCTTGGTATGTGAATGTTCTGCCCTAGTCAATTAAGGACCGAAGCGTGTGTTACCATGGACCGAGCTCTACCGTACAACCACAAGTCTATATGGGTACGACCTGGCTAAATAATTTGTGCGTCTCATTATTAGCTTCGCCAGATGGTGAGTGCCAGATGTTGGCAGGCGCAAGAGGGGCTTCAGATCGGGCGGCTAGAACCCTAACAATGTGAAACCTTAGCGGGCGAGGTTAATAGTGGGGTTGTACATTGTGAAGGCCTTGTCATGATCTCTCTGCCGACACACCAAATGAAGTGTGTTAATTGCATGGCTACAAGAGTCGATCATGTCTTGTGGGTAAAGTGTACACACTCTGCAGAGTTAAAACTACTTAAGTAGCCGTGTCCACGGTCAAGGGCAGGCGAGGTACGCTTGATGCGGGTGATTATTTGGCACTAGCCGGTTGTGCAAAAGGATGTGCACGTAGCTAGGGTGGAGTATCGCCCATGTCGGATTAAGGACCGAGCAAATGGGATGTTATAGAACCATGTTTTCGTGCAACCACAAGGGCTTGTATGGGCGGGTCTTACCTTAATAAGTTGTTTAGATGTGGCTTTGCATCTATGGAAGGCGGGAGATTTGCACAGGCATTCCGGTCAAGTCTGTCTGTAGGGGTTTCTACATACCAATGCAACGGTGTACGCCTTGCCCTGGACAGAGACGTGGTGTGTGTGTGATAAATGTGGATCCACAGCTTGGGTGAGTGTCTCTGCCTCGTGGCGAGGGTTAACGCCCCTGCTAATGTAAAGCCACGTCTAGATAATTTAACAGCTTCGTATGATCTCCTTGCCAACACACCAAAGGAAGTGTGTTAACTGGCCTGGCAAAAGAGGTTGATCATTCCTTGTGGGTAAAGTGTACACCTCTGCAGAGTGGAAAAAAAATCTGATCGATTAGCCGCGCCCGCGGTAATGGGCACTTGGGGAAAATCCTCCCATTGCTAGAGTTTTGGTGATTTCCAAAAGGGGTTGGGGATTTAGAAACTGTTTTACAACCATGTTTTGTGTCAAAGGATCGACACCGGGGTCTTATGCAGACGGGTAGACAGGGTTGAAAATCTGGAATATTTGCTTATCATTCTGTCTTTCAATTGCTTTTATTAAAATGTGATGTTGCAATCTATTATGCTTATTCATTTTAATGTTTTCATGCAAATGCAAAATAACCATAGCCTGTCATTTGCTCGACCTGCATAATTATTTAATTGCATCTGTGAACCAATATAAGTCTTGCTGAGTACCAATGTACTCAATCTTGCATCTACTGTCTCAGAGGAAGAAGACTGCGATCTTCTAGACGACGCGTTCTTTCAAGCAGGTCTCGGGGGTTTTGACGATAGTCTCTTCTAGGTTGCCTAGTAAGTGCCTGAGGGTTTAGTGGGCAACCACAAGGTTGTTTGGAGTTTCGGTTTCCTTTTGGTTTTCCGCTTTTAATTTCCACTGTTAAAATGGTTCAAATTTGTACTGAACTGTGTATAGTTATTCAGTTATGTAAGATCTTCTGTTTGTTTGCGTGTATGATTTTGATACGAATGTTGTAAACATGTGAGTGCTAGCTACTGATCCAGGGAATAGCACAGTAATCACATGGAGGATCCTGTTCAACAGAACGGGGCCCCACAGCAGTGGTATCAGAGCCATACTGACTATAGGAACCTTGGGGAGAAATGGTCGTTAGTTAGAAGTGTAAAAATTTAATTTGGAAGTAAACAAAAATCTGTCCACTACTAATAATGGAATTTAGCCTAATGCTAATTTTCTTGTTTGTAGTTCCTTAACTCCTCCTAATTATGTTATAAGGTTATCTTGCTTTATATTTTTGTAGACGGCCCGGTTTGTTCCTTGCCATGAGACGACGGTTCCGGAGCACTCGGGTATGATGGGAGTGCTGCAGTCGTTACTTGAGAGTTGCCAGTTCGAGGGATGCCCAAGATATGTGGTATTCCAGGCATACTTGAGCCCAGTAACCAAGGAGTACGCCGCTCGAGTATTTATTCCCCCTTGGCCGGCCTACAGTGAGGGAGAGAGGAGTTATGTGGGTAGCGGGTCATCCATAGACGCTTTTATGAATGAAGCGGCATACTTAGCCTTAGTACGCCTTCGGCATATGCTACCTGACTTGAGCCCTCACCATTACTACCAACCCGGGAAACCGTTGGTAGGGAGTAATGTGTATAGGGACAATGTTGGAGTGGGTAATGGCGACTTGAAAGTCATGGTGGAGTTTGTTAATCAGTTAGATAGCCATTATGTGAGGTTGGCGCAAGAGTTGCTTGAGACTCGGCGTCGTGTGGCATTCTTGGAGTCGCGAATAGCATTGTGCGTGGCGAGGCGTGCATTACCACGCACAGTGCTAACTAGCGAGGCTCCGGGGATTCCGGCGGCGCAACGCCCTCCACCTATGTCTTATGTGCCTACACCGGGAGTGGGTGCAAATGCTATGATGTCAACTATTGGGAGTTGCCCTAGGCTTATAAATGACAAAGGCATCAATCCATATAGTATTTGCACCTACCGCCCTAGCACTCCACGGCTATATCGCCGAAGGAGGTGTGTGGTTAGAAATGTGGGAATATGAAGTAGTGGAGTGGAATGTAGAAAAATCTAGTAGTATGTGGTAATGTATGGAAAAAGTATTTTGGTTGTGTATTGGTAATGTAGTTGCTAAAATATGTCTTTTGTTGTAAGATAAATGTCACAAGGACTTGTAAATATTGAAGGTTGTGCTGAAATTACTAGCTAAAATAGTCCCATTTTGTAACAAGGAGTAAGATTTGTAAAATTGTAAGTGTGGGATTAAGCTTTATGTGTTCAAACTAGTGTGTATGCTTCTAAACAAAGTGTCAAATTGTTGAAAATGGTGGCATGGAGCTCCCTGTTAAGTGTAGATACCAAGTAATGCTTAAAGCTTCTTTGTTAGACTAGTAAAATTGTGTGTGTACTTGTGGAAAGGAATGTTTGATAGTCTTGCTATGTTGTGCTTGTGATGAAATGGCTGATGTTCTGGAAAGTTGCTGCCGAAATGCAAAAGGGAATGAGTTCAATTTTGTGTTATGCTGATAATAACATTTATGAGTGTGGCTCTCTGTTGTCTAATGTTTTGAGAGTATGAGTGAAAGAATGCGTTGTATTCTTCCTGTATTGTTTGAGCTATAAAATGGTGTGTGCTGGTAATGAGATTGTTGTTTAATTAAGAAAAACAACATTTGTAATAACCAAAATAGATGTAAATTGCTATGAACCAGTCCAAAATAACTTAAATTTGATTTTGAAACACTTTTAAGATCATGCCCTGATGTCTGGAAGAAAATGGATAAAAGATGTTGAATGGTTTAGTAATAAATGAAAGTGAAAGATTGAAATGTTATAAGTTAGTTTTTGTGTTCATATAACCCTTTTCAACATATGATAAAATAGGTTATACAAATGAGAAAGAATGTAAAAATGGTATAGAAACACTTCACAATGTATATGCTAATAGATTCTGGAAAAAGAATGGCTTTTTGCGAAGGTTTGTATGCAGAATAAGTTAGTGGAATGAGTCTACTTTTTATGTTTTTGCTGAATGATTGAAGCAATTAAGCTTTTTCAACTGTGTAAAATAACTCATCCAAGTAAGAATATTTGGAAGAAAAATATTCTGTTTTAGAACTTTGGTTCACTTAGTTTTCATAAGTGTAATAACCTTAAGTGATATGATTTAGTCCTTTTTCCTTAGCCAGTTTTGTAGCTAAGTCTAGAGTTCAACCAAGCCTTTTCAACAATAGTTTTCAAGCTTCATCCAAACCCTAAAAGTTAAAAGAAGTTATTAGAATTGACAATTAAAGTATGCTCTAGCTAATTCAAGACTTAAACTCTGTTTTCTTTAGTTAATGCACATAAATCTTGTTAGGTTTATAACCCTAAATGATATAGTTTTTAAGGGCTCTCTTCTTGGAAATTTTGAGAAAAGCAGAAAGAGCTCTGGTTTCTTTGGTTGTTGCATCCTTCAAAAGAAGCTATTGAACAATCTTTTCATTTCAAATAATTTTAGCATCTATAATTCGATGTTTGAATTCAAATATTTCATGAATAGCAACCTCCTGTTCAATTCGAGTTGTGTTTATCTATTTGTCTGTCTGTTTTCTTTTTGCCATTTGGAGTTTGCTGATATTCTTTTATTCTTCTTGTCCTCGACGAGTAGAAACCAACATCATCGAAGAAGAAGAAGACGGTTCTGCAGATCCGGATTTTATTCCTGACAGTGATTTGCAAGGCAAGCAACTCCTTGATCACGTTGAGACCGATAATTCACCTAATTTTTGTTGTTTTTGCTTATGTACAGTGCATCCGGATAATTCCCCATAAAAGAGCTAATTTGGGTTAGAACTGTAGCTAATCCTGTAAATTATGGTTTGTCTCAATCTGTATGGGCATGTGAACCTTGTAAACCCTAGATTGAGCTAGACATACGTAATGTCATGTTTGCGTATAATCGCTAGCATAATAACATTCCTGCTTAAGCTTCTCGATGTTGTTTTTAGTCTTTTCAACAGGTATATGATCTTTTGGGAATTGGTTGATGATAATTTGCTAAAAACCCTTAAACAAAACTATGATTTGACGCGGGTGATTATTTGGCACTAGCCGGTTGTGCAAAAGGATGTGCACGCAGCTAGGGTGGGTATCGCCCGTGTCGGATTAAGGACCGAGCAAATGGGATATTATAGAACCATTTTTTCGTGCAACCACAAGGGCTTGTTTGGGCGGGTCTTAGCTTAATAAGTTGTTTAGATGTGGCTTTGCATCTATGGAAGACGGGAGATTTGCACAGGCATTCCGGTCAGGTCTGTCTGTAGGGGTTTCTACATACCAATGCAACGGTGTACGCCTTGCCCTGGACAGAGACGTGGTGTGTGTTTGATAAATGTTGATCCACGGCTTGGGTGAGTGTCTCTGTCTTCAGGGCGAGGGTTAACGTCCCGGGCTGGTGTAAAGCCACGTCTAGATAATTTAACAGCTTCGTATGATCTCCTTGCCAACACACCAAAGGAAGTGTGTTAACTGGCCTGGCAAAAGAGGTTGATCATTCCTTGTGGGTAAAGTGTACACCTCTGCAGAGTGGAAAAAAAATCTGATCGATTAGCCGCGCCCGCGGTAATGGGCACTTGGGGAAAATCCTCCCAATGCTAGAGTTTTGGTGATTTCCAAAAGGGGTTGGGGCTTTAGAAACTGTTTTACAACCATGTTTTGTGTCAAAGGATCGACACCGGGGTCTTATGCAGACGGGTAGACTGGGTTGAAAATCTGGAATATTTGCTTATCATTCTGTCTTTCAATTGCTTTTATTAAAATGCGATGTTGCAATCTATTATGCTTATTCATTTTAATGTTTTCATGCAAATGCAAAATAACCATAGCCTGTCATTTGCTCGACCTGCATAATTATTTAATTGCACCTGTGAACCAATATAAGTCTTGCTGAGTACCAATGTACTCAATCTTGCATCTATTGTCTCAGAGGAAGAAGACTGCGATCTTCCAGACGACGCGTTCTTTCAAGCAGGTCTCGGGGGTTTTGACGATAGTATCTTCTCGGTTGCCTAGTCAGTGCCTGAGGGTTTAGTGGGCAACCACAAGGTTGTTTGGAGTTTCAGTTTCCTTTTGGTTTTCCGCTTTTAATTTCCACTGTTAAAAAGGTTCAAATTTGTACTGAACTCTGTATAATTATTCAGTTATGTAAGATCTTCTGTTTGTTTGCGTGTACGATTTTGATACGAATGTTGTAAACATGTGAGTGCTAGCTACTGATCCAGGGAATAGCACAGTAATCACATGGAGGTTCCTGTTCAACAGAACGGAGCCCCACAGCAGTGGTATCAGAGCCATACTGACTGTAGGAACCTTGGGGAGAAATGGTCGTTAGTTAGAAGTGTAAAAATTTAATTTAGAAGTAAACAAAAATCTGTCCACTACTAATAATGGAATTTAGCCTAATGCTAATTTTCTTGTTTGTAGTTCCTTAACTCCTCCTAATTATGTTATAAGCTTATCTTGCTTTATATTTTTTTAGATGGCCCGGTTTGTTCCTTGCCATGAGACGAGGGTTCCGGAGCACTCGGGTATGGTGGGAGTGCTGCAGTCGTTACTTGAGGTTACCAGTTCGAGGGATGCCCAAGATATGTGGTATTCCAGGCATACTTGAGCCCAGTAACCAAGGAGTCCGCCGCTCGAGTATTTATTCCCCCTAGGCCGGCCCACAGTGAGGGAGAGAGGAGTTATGTGGGTAGCAGGTCATCCATAGACGCTTCTATGAATGAAGCGGCATACTTAGCATAGTACGCCTTCGGCATATGCTACCCGACTTGAGCCCTCACCATTACTAGCTACCCGGGAGACCGTTGGTAGGGAGTAATGTGTATAGGGACCATGTTGGAGTGGGTAATGGCGACTTGAAAGTCATGGTGGAGTTTGTTAATCAGTTAGATAGCCATTATGTGAGGTTGGCGCAAGAGTTGCTTGAGACTCGGCGTCGTGTGGCATTCTTGGAGTCGCGAGTAGCATTGTGTGTGGCGAGGCGTGCCTTACCACGCACGGTGCTAACTAGCGAGGCTCCGGGGATTCCGGCGGCGCAACGCCCTCCACCTATGTCTTATGTGCCTACACCGGGAGTGGGTGCAAATGCTATGATGTCAACTATTGGGAGTTGCCCTAGGCTTATAAATGACAAAGGCATCAATCCATATAGTATTTGCACCTACCGCCCTAGCACTCCACGTGTATATCGCCGAAGGAGGTGTGTGGTTAGAAATGTGGTAATATGAAGTAGTGGAGTGGAATGTAGAAAAATCTAGTAGTATGTGGTAATGTATGGAAAAAGTATTTTGGTTGTGTATTGGTAATGTAGTTGCTAAAATATGTCTTTTGTTGTAAGATAAATGTCACAAGGACTTGTAAATATTGAAGGTTGTGCTGAAATTACTAGCGAAAATAGTCCCATTTTGTAACAAGGAGTAAGATTTGTAAAATTGTAAGTGTGGGATTAAGCTTTATGTGTTCAAACTAGTGTGTATGCTTCTAAACAAAGTGTCAAATTGTTGAAAATGGTGGCATGGAGCTCCCTGTTAAGTGTAGATACCAAGTAATGCTTAAAGCTTCTTTGTTAGACTAGTAAAATTGTGTGTGTACTTGTGGAAAGGAATGTTTGATTGTCTTGCTATGTTGTGCTTGTGATGAAAAGGCTGATGTTCTGGAAAGTTGCTGCCGAAATGCAAAAGGGAATGAGTTCAATTTTGTGTTATGCTGATAATAACATTTATGAGTGTGGCTCTCTGTTGTCTAATGTTTTGAGAGTATGAGTGAAAGAATGCGTTGTATTCTTCCTGTATTGTTTGAGCTATAAAATGGTGTGTGCTGGTAATGGGAGCCAAATTACAGAGAAGAGGTAGTAAGAATGAAAGGAAATTAAAATTCCATGTGTTTGCTTAGTACCTTTGAATAGGTTGTGAAATTAGATGAATGCATGTGTGCTGGTAGTAGTAAGAGTTAGATGGAAATTGAAATTTCCTAGTTGCTTAATGCTTTGAGTATATCTGGGATGGAATTGTGCTGTGAAATTTTCTCCCTGTAATGTTGGAGTGTTGTGTTGGTTAATGATCAGATGATGGGAACCTAAATTACACGAAAGAGTGGTAGTGTTAGTTTGCTAAATTATGTATATGCATGTGTTTTGGAAACATGAACCCAAGTGACAGGGAGGTAGAGATGGCTGATGTGTGAAAATAATTTGCATGCACATGTTTTGGTGATAACTGAGATTTGAACTAATATATGTGTATGTATGTGAATAGTATATAAGTAGCATGTTTTGCAGTGTAAAGTTTTCGAGCTGCTTCTTTTCTACGTGAATTAATAGTGATGATTTTCTCTCGCAAATTTTATCTTTGAAGTGAAAGTTTTTGATGAGATAATCATTCACGGCAATTAAGAGAGCATGAGTTAGCTAAGTGAAATATTGTGCCGGCCATAAAATTTTAAAGCAATGTTCTTTTCTTTAGTGTGCTAAAAGATTGTAATTGCAGGATGAGGCCGACAAGATCCCTTAGTCAGATTTTGGAGTCTGGTACGGCTCAGGATGCTCGCGATCCCCGAGCGAGTGTTTCCACGCCGGGCCAGCCGAATCCTCAGCATCCCACGACGCGGGCTTCTTCTTCACGAGCTGCTCGTCGTGAAGTCCCTGATCCACCGCCTGTTCAAGAGGAGATCCCGGAGGGACAGTTACCTCAGCCGCCCACAATGGCGCAGGTCTTGGCTATGATCGAGCAAGGGAGACAAGCAAATGCGATGTTGCTGCAACAGATAGCTCAGAATACAGCGCCACAGAATATGGCTCGTGGAAGAAATGGTGGGCCACCTCAGGTGTCCAAGTTGAGTGTGTTCCTAAGGACCCAGCCACCAGTTTTCTCCACTACTACCGAGCCTCTCGATGCTGATGACTGGTTGAGAGCTGTGGAGATCAAGTTCGCCATTGCACAATGTGATGATAGGGAGAAGGTTTTGTATGCCTCCTATTAGCTGCAGGGGACCGCAACAGTTTGGTGGGAGAACTACCAAGCGGTGCTGCCTGAAGGTCGAGTGGTCCTATGGCCTGAGTTTAGGGCTGCTTTTCGCCGCACCCACATTCCAGCTAGCTTGATTGAGGTGAAAAAGCGGGAATTTCTGGATCTAAAGCAGGGGTCAATGACAGTGATGGAGTACCTGCACCGCTTCAATCAGCTATCCAGATATGCCACATATGAAGTAGCTGATGAGGCGAGAAGGATTGAGAGGTTTCGAAAAGTCCGAATGAAGAGATTAAGGGGCCTTGATTGCCCAAGACATCGATGACTTCGGCACTTCGCCGATAAGGCGGTGAGGGTGGAACACGGTAGCCGCAATATGTTTGAAAGCCGGAGCGCAAGTGGCTTGCGCAGTAGTTCTCACCGAGCCGGATCATCTTGATCACCGTGGTGGCAATGACTAATGTCCGCCGACCACCACCGATTCGAGCCCAAAGGGTCCAGCGCTAGGCTCGGCGGTTCGAGTCGACTCCCGCTTTGTTCAACGGCGATCATCACAACCCGATCCGTCAGTGCAAGAACCTAGATCGGGCCGTTGTTCGTTGAAGGTGCCGCTAATATCACTTGCTTTCATTGCAACGAGCGTGGGCACTATGCCAACGCTTGTCCTAAGAAGAAGGCTGGGCAGCGACCTCAAGCTCAAGGCCGCTCACAAGATGGGGCGAAGCGGCAATCTCAGGGATCGGCTCCACCACCTACTCAAGGTGGTAATGTTGGGTGTCTTCATCACGTGACGACTGAGGAAGCGCAAGAAGCGCCGGATGTCGTACTTGGTATGTTTCCCGTGCAATCCATACCTTGGTTCTATTTGATTCAGGAGCTTCTCATTCTTTCATCTCAAAGAAATTTTCTGAGCAACACAAATTGGAGGTCTCTCTTTTGCCTGTTCATATGATTGTGCAATCACTTGGAGCTACTATTAGAACGGCTAGTTTCTGTTCTGGGTTAGCATAGAGATCAATGGAGTTATGTTTTATGCTGATCTCATCATGATAGAAACATCTGGTCTCGACGTGATTCTAGGTATGGATTGGTTAGCTAAAAGTAAGGGTTGCATAGATTGTGCTAATCGATCCATAACCCTTGAAAATCAAGAGGGGGTGCATGTAGAGTTTACCTCAATCATCAAATTTCAACGCCTCGAGCATACCGTATTCGCATCTGTTTCTAGTTTAAATGAAGTGGCAGTCGTTAGTGAATTCCCTGATGTCTTTCCTTCTGAATTGCCGGGAGTGCCTCCGGATCGCGATATGGAGTTTGTGATTGATTTGGTGCCGGGAACTGCACCGATATCAAAATGATCATATCGGATGCCTCCAAATGAGTTGGCAGAATTGAAAAAGCAGCTCAAAGAGCAGCTTGATAAGGGGTTCATTCGTCCCAGTTCTTCGCCCTTGGGGAGTCCGGTTCTTTTTGTGAAGAAAAAGGACAATAGCCAGCGTATGTGCGTAGGCTATCGTGCCTTAAATGAAGTGACCATTAAAAATAAGTATCCGCTTCCCCGGATAGATGATCTGTTTGATTAGTTGAATGGGGCGTAAGTCTTCTCCAAGATAGATTTGAAATTGGGATATTTTCAATTGAAAATCAGGCCCTCAAATATTCCGAAGACCGCCCTCACTACGCGTTATGGTTTATATGAATACACCGTATTGTCGTTTGAGCTGACAAATGCTCCAGCAAGCTTTATGAACCTGATGAACAAAGTCTTTATGGAGTATTTAGATAAATTTGTGGTGGTCTTTATTGATGACATCCTCGTTTATTCCAAGAGCGAGGAAGAACATAGGCAACATTTACACTTGGTCCTTAGTAAGCTTCGGGAGAACAAGTTGTATGCCAAATTTGAGAAGTATGAGTTCTGGTTGAAAGAAGTCGCTTTTCTGGGGCATGTTCTGTCCAAAGGCGGAGTTGCCGTTGACCCAAGTAAAGTAGAAGCAGTGTTGGCTTGGGAAAGGCCGCAATCAGTGCCAAAGATTCGAAGTTTTCTAGGCTTCGCCGGTTATTATCGCCGGTTTATTGAAAATTTTTCTAGAATTGCTAAGCCGCTGACTCATCTTCTGAAAAAGGAAAGGAAGTTCGAATGGACTCCTGGTTGTGAGGAAAGTTTTCAGAAACTGAAGGAAAAGTTAACATCTGCTCCGGCGCTCATCTTGCCAGATATTCATAAGAGTTTTGAGGAGTACTGTGATGCATCGCTTCACGGCCTGGGTTGTGTGTTGATGCAGGAGGGCAGGGTTGTCGCTTATGCTTCTCGACAACTCCGTCCTAATGAGCAGAATTATCCTACACATGACCTAGAGTTAGCTGCAGTTGTGCACGCCCTTAAAATCTGCGGCACTATCTTATTGGAAACAGAACAGAAGTCTACACCGACCACAAGAGCCTCAAATATTTCTTTACTCAGCCAGATCTGACTCTGAGACAAAAGAAGATGGCTAGAGCTAATTAAAGACTATGATCTCGGCATTCACTACCATCCTGGCAAAGCCAATGTCGTGGCCGATGCTCTTAGCCGCAAGCTTTATTGCATGTTGGGTTCAAGTCAGTCTGAGTTAGTTCACGAGTTTCAGAAGCACAATCTGAATTTGGTTGAAAATGGTTATGTGGCCACTCTGCAGTTGCAGCCGACTCTGAAAAGTCAAATTAAAGCTGCACAATTTGAAGATGAAGCCATCGTTGAGATTTGGAATCAATTGAAAGAAGCCACGGATTCTGAGTTCTTGGAAAGCCCTAATGGGATAATCATGAGAGGAACTCGTGTATATGTGCCAAATGATCTGGAAATCAAGAAACTGATTTTGAAAGAAGTCCATGAGTCACCATTATCTATTCATCCTGGTAGTACCAAGATGTACCAGGATCTTAAGAGGGAATATTGGTGGCCCGGTATGAAGAAGGATGTCGCTGAATATGTCACGAAGTGCGATGTATGTCAACGAGTAAAGGCCAAACATCAGCGTCCAGCTGGACTTCTTCAGCTATTGCAAATTCCAGAATGGAAGTGGGATGATATCAGTATGGATTTCATTACTGGCCTTCTTCGAACCCAGAAGGGGAGTGATTCCATTTGGGTTATTGTCGACAGGCTGACAAAAGTAGCTCATTTCTTCCCTGTCAAGACTAGAGATTCTACAGTTAAACTGGCAGTGCTCTATGTTTCAAATATTGTGCGCTTGCATGGTGTCCCAAAGACAATTGTGTCTGACCGTGGATCGCAGTTAACATCTCACTTCTGGGAACAGCTGCACAAGTTGTTGGGAACCAAGTTGAACTTTAGTTCTGCCTACCATCCATAGACTGATGGGTAGACTGAAAGAACAAATCAGACTCTAGAAGATATGTTGCTGGCCTATGTGCTGTCTTATAGCACCAATTGGGAGAAGTGCCTCGCATTTGAAGAGTTTTCTTACAACAATAGTTTTCAAGCTAGTCTGCAGATGTCGCCATTTGAGGCCCTTTATGGAAGAAAATGTCGAACACCACTTTTCTGGTCTGAAGTAGGTGAAAGACAATTCTTTGGTCCCAACTTGATTAGTGAAGCCCAAGAGCAAGTGGATTTAGTCAGAAGCCGATTGAGGGAAGCTCAATCTCGCCAGAAGAGTTATGCCGACACTCGTCGACGTGACTTAAGTTTCGAGGTTGGTAATTATGTATACCTTAAAGTTTCACCTCTTCGTGGAGTTCGTCGATTCCAGGTTCGAGGCAAGTTAGCTCCTCGCTATATTGGACCTTATTGCATCCTGGAAAAGATGGGAGAGAAGGCATATAGATTGGAGTTGCCTACTCAGTTGTCCGGTGTGTATAACGTCTTCAATGCGTCGCAACTGAAGAAGTGCCTCTATGTTCGGACTGAACTTACCCAGTTGGAAGATCTTGATCTTCAACCTGACCTAACATATCGAGAGCGTCCGGTGAAGATTCTTGAAGAAGCGGAGCGCCAAACTCGAAACAAAGCCCATAAGATGCTAAAAGTACAATGGAGTAATCATACGGAAGAGGAAGCGACATGGGAGCGAGAGGATCGACATAGGGAAGAATTCCCGGATTTCTTTTAAACCCCTTTTTCCTTACCATGAGTCCTATTTAAGCTGGTCATAATGTTTGACCAGTAAATAAATTTTTTATAAACTTGGGGGTCAAGTTAAATAAAGCATGTATCTACTTTTTGACTAAAAACAGTGAATCAAAAAGTAGGAAGAAACATAACCAATGTCAAGTAAAGTTAAGAAAATTTATATAAGTCCCTGGAGGTATAATACACCACTGGTAAAATTTTCATAATTAAAGGAACTGATATAAGCCTCTTAAAAAGTCAAAAACAGTGGGTCCAAAATGTAAGGAAAACAGTTGTCAGAATTTGTACAAAATAATGGCTCATGTTTTTGACTTCAAACTTTTACAGTGATCCAATTATAAGGATTGGAACCTCTCCAAAAAGTTTCAAAAATAAATCCTAGAAAATGGATCTTTAATTAAATCAAAAACCGAAATCAAAGATTAGGACCAGGGTACAGTGTCAGAATTTTATTAAATATTATACAAGGATTTTTTGTCTAAAAATTTTCTGGTAGACGTGGGACTCCCAGTAAGATTTGGTAAAAAAATTGTAAAAAATCTGGACTCAGTTTGAGGCTTAAACATATCCAAACTCTAGAGTTTTCCCGTTCTGTCTCATCGCATTAAACACGTCGTCTCGCCGACAAGTGGGCCCGGCCTTGTTGAAACGTTGACGCGCTGGCGAGGCTGTGACGAAGCGTTGTCTCACTGCCAGTGGGCCCCGGCCCCACCCGTCAGCCTCAGCTCGCGTTTTTGCTCTCCCTTTCTTCTCCCCTGGCCGAAGCGAGTCGTCGACGCAGCGTCCTTCGCCGACCAGCTTCACCTGCTCCCGTCCGGCGCAAGCGCTGCCCTCCACGTCGCAAGTAGAGCTCCTCCTCCTCGCCTTGCCCACTTGATCCCGACCGAGCCGCTTTGGACGCGAGGCTGCGCTTCGTTGCGCTCAGTACAGAAGAAGCCGACCGGTGCAGGTTGCCCAAAAACCGCGAAAGCGATCAGTCTCCTTCAGCTTTAAGCCTTGCATTCGCGTCGCAGTGCCCTCACGCACCCCACTTCTCTATTTCGCAGAGCCGAGAGCTTCATTCGGGAGTCTTCTTCCCCGTTCGTCCGTAAGAGCCAAAAGAGGGGAAATCATCGATTCAGGTCAATCCGCCCCTAATCTTTCGAATCGATTCCTCCCGGAGCATCTTTAATACCTCAGGTTCTCTGATCAAGTGCCAGCTTGGCTTCATTTTGCCTGCAGCGCCGTTGAGCCGCCGCTCTTCTTCCTCACGGCCGGCGCATGGTGGCAGCACGTCAGGGGCCTTCTCTGACCCAGCCATCAGGTGAGCTCGGATTCCCTAGAGTCACTGTAGCTCGACTAGCCCTAGATCGCCGGAAGGATGGCCGTTAGTGAGGTTTTCGCTGTCACGGTCATGGCGCCGCCGCACCCTCGCGGTGGCAGCCTTGCTCCGTTTCTCTTCCGGCGAGTGAACACCTCTCCTAGGTTCGCCTTGGCGTGCTAGTACTCATGCCGCTGCCCATTCCGTCGCGGCGGGGCTGCTTCTTCGGTGACGAGCAAGAAACCACGGCGCTCTGCTCTGAGTAGTTCACTGGTGGGTCCCACACGTCAGCGGGTCAGAGCGTTTGAACGCGTTTTTGTCGCGCGCAGCGAAGCCGTTTTCTCTGAGCGAAAGCGTATTTTCAATTTTTGTTGGATTTCAGAAACCAGCTGAAATTCAAATGCTTGTAACTTTTGAATCATGTGGCCAAATTGAGTTAAACTAATTTCTAAATTCGTATAAAATTCTGTAGTTTCAGAATATACAAAAAATTCAGAAGATAAGTAAAATGTGATTTTAGGAAAAATCAAAGAGATGCTTAATTGTAAATAAGGTGGTATGAATAAAATATTTTTGGGATGATCCAATCAAGGAAAGGTAAATTTTTGTGGAGTCTCTGGGTTATGTGTATTCAAATAAACAAAATGTTCCCATGATATCTTATTATATATCATGTTTGCTAAGAAAAATGAATACTAAACATGAAAATGAAATTAAGTAAATAAAAGAAAGGATTAAAGTTGGAATGCTTAAAAGTTCAACCTAATAGGGCTTAAACCATTGGGGATTAACTCAGGTGAAAAATACTCAAAGAAAAATTTATGTGATAGTTGTTTAATTAAGAAAAACAACATTTGTAATAACCAAAATAGATGTAAATTGCTATGAACTAGTCCAAAATAACTTAAATTTGATTTTGAAACACTTTTAAGATCATGCCCTGATGTCTGGAAGAAAATGGATAAAAGATGTTGAATGGTTTAGTAATAAATGAAAGTGAAAGATTGAAATGTTATAAGTTAGTTTTTGTGTTCATATAACCCTTTTCAACATATGATAAAATAGGTTATACAAATGAGAAAGAATGTAAAAATGGTATAGAAACACTTCACAATGTATATGCTAATAGATTCTGGAAAAAGAATGGCTTTTTGCTAAGGTTTGTATGCAGAATAAGTTAGTGGAATGAGTCTACTTTTTATGTTTTTGCTAAATGATTGAAGCAATTAAGCTTTTTCAACTATGTGTAAAATAACTCATCCAAGTAAGAATTTTTGAAAGAATAGTAGAGAAATGATAACCAAAGTTTGTATTACTAGATTCCAGAAAAATATTCTGTTTTAGAACTTTGGTTCACTTAGTTTTCATGAGTGTAATAACCTTAAGTGATATGATTTAGTCCTTTTTCCTTAGCCAGTTTTGTAGCTAAGTCTAGAGTTCAACCAAGCCTTTTCAACAATTGTTTTCAAGCTTCATCCAAACCCTAAAAGTTAAAAGAAGTGAATAAAATTGACAATTAAAGTATTCTCTAGCTAATTCAAAACTTAAACTCTGTTTTCTTTAGTTAATGCACATAAATCTTGTTAGGTTTATAACCCTAAATGATATAGTTTTTAAGCGCTCTCTTCTTGGAAATTTTGAGAAAAGCAGAGAGAGCTCTGGTTTCTTTGTTTGTTGCATCCTTCAAAAGAAGCTATTGAACAATCTTTTCATTTCAAATAATTTTAGCATCTATAATTCGATGTTTGAATTCAAATATTTCATGAATAGCAACCTCCTGTTCAATTCGAGTTGTGTTTATCTATTTGTCTGTCTGTTTTCTTTTTGCCATTTGGAGTTTGCTGATATTCTTTTATTCTTCTTGTCCTCGACGAGTAGAAACCGACATCATCGAAGAAGAAGAAGACGGTTCTGCAGATCCGGATTTTATTCCTGACAGGGATTTGCAAGGCAAGCAACTCCTTGATCACGTTGAGCCCGATAATTCACCTACTTTATGTTATTTTTGCTTATGTACAGTGCATCCGGATAATTCCCCATAAAAGAGCTAATTTGGGTTTGAACTGTAGTTAATCCTATAAATTATGGTTTGTCTCAATCTGTATGGACATGTGAACCTTGTAAACCCTAAATTGAGCAAGACATACGTAATGTCATGTTTGGGTATAATCGCTAGCATAATAACATTCCTGCTTAAGCTTCTCGATGGTGTTTTCAGTCTTTTGGGAATTGGTTGACGATAATTTGCTAAAAACCCTTCAACAAAACTATGATTTGACGCGGGTGATTATTTGGCACTAGCCGGTAGTGCAAAAGGATGTGCACGTAGCTAGGGTGGACTATCGCCGGTGTCGGATTAAGGATCGAGCAAATGGGATGTTATAGAACCATGTTTTCGTGCAACCACAAGGGCTTGTATGGGCGGGTCTTAGATTAATAAGTTGTTTAGATGTGGCTTTGCATCTATGGAAGGCGGGAGATTTGCACAGGCATTCCGGTCAGGTCTGTCCGTAGGGGTTTCTACATACCAATGCAACGATGTACGCCTTGCCCTGGACAGAGACGTGATGTGTGTGTGTGATAAATGTGGATCCACGGCTTGGGTGAGTGTCTCTGTCTTCAAGGCGAGGGTTAACGTCCCGGGCTGGTGTAAAGCCACGTCTAGATAATGTAACAGCTTCGTATGATCTCCTTGCCAACACACCAAAGGAAGTGTGTTAACTGGCCTGGCAAAAGAGGTTGATCATTCCTTGTGGGTAAAGTGTACACCTCTGCAGAGTGGAAAAAAAATCTGATCGATTAGCCACGCCCGCGGTAATGGGCACTTGGGGAAAATCCTCCCAATGCTAGAGTTTTGGTGATTTCCAAAAGGGGTTGGGGCTTTAGAAACTGTTTTACAACCATGTTTTGTGTCAAAGGATCGACACCGGGGTCTTATGCAGACGGGTAGACTGGGTTGAAAATCGGAATATTTGCTTATCATTACGTCTTTCAATTGCTTTTATTAAAATGCGATGTTGCAATCTATTATGCTTATTCATTTTAATGTTTTCATGCAAATGCAAAATAACCATAGCTCGTCATTTGCTCGACTGCATAATTATTTAATTGCATCTGTGAACCAATATAAGTCTTGCTGAGTACCAATGTACTCAATCTTGCATCTATTGTCTCAGAGGAAGAAGACCTGCGATCTTCCGAACGACGCGTTCTTTCAAGCGGGTCTCGGGGGTTTTGACGATAGTATCTTCTAGGTTGCCTAGTCAGTGCCTGAGGGTTTAGTGGGCAACCACAAGGTTGTTTGGAGTTTGATTTCCTTTTGGTTTTCCGCTTTTAATTTCCATTGTTAAAAGGTTCAAATTTGTATCTTGAACTCAGATAATTATTCAGTTATGTAAGATCTTCTGTTTGTTTGCGTGTATGATTTTGATATGAATGTTGTAAACATGTGAGTGCTAGCTACTGATCCAGCGAATAGCACAGTAATCATATGGAGGTTCGTGTTCAACAGAACGGGGTCTCACACTTTTGAAGGAGAAGAGTTGACTCAAGATCGAGACAAGGACCGATTCCAAGGTAAGTTGTGCTTTGATAATATTGAACCTAGTTTTATAAAGGTCATTTTGTTTTAAATTATTTCATGCTATCTCAAATTATAAATGTTTATTTATTTGGAGAAAAAGTTATGCAGCCTATTTGAAATATATACCTTATCATTTAATTTGTTATGCCATCATGATTTGTCACCTTAGGCTGGATAATTAAT
Source organism: Otatea glauca (assembly GCA_036346275.1). Taxonomy (NCBI): domain Eukaryota; kingdom Viridiplantae; phylum Streptophyta; class Magnoliopsida; order Poales; family Poaceae; genus Otatea; species Otatea glauca. The sequence continues at coordinate 23,505,910 of CM070725.1, read as the reverse complement.
AGTTGGTCACTAATGTATTACAAACATGGGTTGGTTTATGTAATATCCCAATTTTTTCATTTCTTTGATTTTTTATGCATTTTATAATTTTGTGAATTTTTTGGAATTTTTTTAAATTATTTTGAATTTCTCTGAATTAAGCCTTTTTGTAAAAGTCTTTTTGAAAATATGAAAAGTTTAAATAAAGTTTTATTGAAAATATTTTATTTGAGTTCCAAATGCCCTAAAATATTTTCCAAAATTGTTTTGGAATTTTTTGGGTATTTTTGTTTTGTTTATTTTCTAGAACTGTTTTTATTGGAGAAATGTTTAGAAAAGCCTTTTGCACAGTGTTGGGCCAAACCCACTCGGGTCCAGTCCTAAGCTGTGCCAGCTGGCCCAAAACCTACAGGTCGCAGCCCGCTTCGCCTTAACCCTAGCTCGCACACATCTGGACTGTCAGATCTCGATCCAACGGTCAAGATCCGTTCGTCCGAATCGCGCGATGTGGCCCTGCCGATGAGTGCCAAGTGGACGGTCGGGATGTTTCCGAATCGACGCTGCCGTGGGACATCCGAACTCCACTTCCGCCTCCATATCCATCACATTTTCCGCGCCTAACACTGACGTCGATGGGCTATTTATTGCACCGTCACCCCAGTCGTATTCCTCGTTCTGTTGCGCATCTTTTGTCCCACGTACCGACGATCGAGAAGATGTTGTTTAGGAGATCAACTCACCGTGGTTTGCAAGGTCACCACCGTGATTTCTGTCCATGAATGCCACCGTTCATGCTTCTCTGTTGAACCCAAGCGCACTGATGAGTTCGCCATGATGTGCCCCCTCAGATCCACGCAGATCCAGTCGAGTTTCGTTGTTGTTACATTGTGGATGATGTTGTCATCTCCAAGTCCGGTAGCGCTCCACCGTTGCCGCCTCGCTACATATCCATCGTTGGATCTTTGTACGATCAACCTAGATCGTGCCACGTAGATGCTGCCCCGCTTTGCCACGTTGCGTTCATCGCCACTGTCGCCAACGCGTGCAGCCACCACCGTCCGATCTGGCGTGGGCGACCGAGATCATGCCAAGTGTCACCAACGCAGTAGAACCACGTGTCCCACCATGCATCAGCATGGCGTCAGCGCCGATTCACCTACTGCGTGGACCGCGTCCACCGTGCACGTGTGCGTTAGTCGTGGACCATTCCATGGACCCCGGGCCCACCTGTTGGCCTAATAAAGGATTTTCAGATTTATGTTTATTTGTTTAATCTTTAGTGACATCATCATGATGTCATAAATCAGATTTTCCAGTAGTAAAATAATTCAGTTAATTCGGATTTTCTTTTTTTCTGATTTCTTATTTACTCAAATGTTTAGAAAGCTCATTCTCCCTCGTACGAGCTCCGATTGAGGTGATTTTGGTTTCTAAAATTTTGTAAAATTGAGATCTATTTAATGCCCAATTTTATTTAAATTTTGGAGTTGATATTTGTCTCTATTTTTCGTATTTATTAATTTTTTATAATCATTCGCGTAGACGTTCAGGTACTTGAGGTGTTCGTGAGCGAGAAGCCAACTCAAGAGCAAGGTCCAAAGTAGGATTAAGATCATTTTGAAGGCAAGTTTTGTTTTGATCATGCTGAGCCCATGTTTCAAAAGTTATATTGTTTTAAACTATTGCATGCTAATTCAACATATAATTGTTTCAATTAATTTGGGATTATCTATTCAACCAATTTGAGTTATGCCAATCTTGTCATTTGTTTGCCATGATTCATTTGTCACCCTAATATAGTTCTTTATGAGTTTTTAACTATTAATTGCAAATGTGGGTTAGATAGAATGTGAAAAGTTTGCTTAGCAAGCAACGAGTTATGGATATCATTTTATGTGAGCAAAGTTAATCTTGTTTAATGGAATATGGAACATGTCTATAAAATGTGTGTCAGGTGTTGTCACCCAATGTGGTTGACGTTGTTGATGGCACATGGTGCATGGTAATCAACTAGGGTGGTAAAATGATTTGGACTAAGGCAAGTGGCAAGGGATATGATTTTATGGTGGCCATTGTGGAATTTGGGCAGTCGCATTGTCTTCGATAAATGGAAATTGATGGTAAATTGGTAATGGTTTATTTTTGGTAAGTCTTGCCTTCATCAATTAAGGACTTAACCTTGCAAGCATTTGACCTGAGTCAAACATGCAACCACATATCTGGAATGGAACAGATCAAGCTGATTTATTTACAATGTCTTAGCTTTGGTACTACTAGCGGTGGTGTGAGTCCCGACTATATGGGTAAACTCACATGGCGTAAGAGGGGGCCCTGAATGTGGTAATCAATGCTTCAGTGTTGAAACCTTAGCGGGTAATACTGGGTTAAGACAAAGGTATGTAAAGGCTTTGTCATGATCTTTCTGCTGCCAGACCATAGAAAGTGTGTTAATTGAATGGTAACAAGAGATGATCATGTCGTGTAGGTAAAGTGCATAACCTCTGTAGAGTGTCAAACCTGTTCGAATAGGCGTTCTCGCGGTATTGAGCAATGCTCGGGAATTTCGGTTAAACGTTAAATTTTAATAAAATAAACTTGGGAATGGAGGCGGTATGCCTATGGAAGTATAGAAATTGATGTAAGTTTGTGAGTTAGTTTATTTGGGAAATAACTGAGAAATTTATTATTGCTATTATTAGTTTTACTGTTATTTCAATCTATTTATGTTATTCTTTTGTAAATGTTGCTTTATTGTAAAATAACCAATTCAGCCATTCATTTGGAATAAACCAAGCATGTAGAATAATAGACTTGCATTATATGCACAACTTATTGAGTGCTTTAAGTACTCACCCTTACCAACAACCAAATCACCAGTTAAGGGTTAGTCTACACGATTATCTAGGAGTTGAACCATGTTAGATGCCTGTGGTATGTTGATGGGATTCACCGATCACTACAAGAATCAGGGAAAAATTCGTGGGCCAAAAACCCACGAATTTAAGCTAAAACCCACGAATTTAACTTAAATTCGTGAGCAAACCGTCGAATTTAGTTCACGAATTTAACTCGACGAAATTAATTAATTAAATTCGTGGGTACCCACGAATTTAAGTTAAATTCGTGGGTTTCTACTAAGCCCACGAATTTAATTGGGTTTCTGAGTTAAATTCGTGGGTTTTTTCAGCCCACGAATTTAACTGTCATTTTTACAAAAAAAATGTATATATATCCAAATGATTTATATATATATATATATATATATATATATCGCACTCAATACATATATGTATATATATCCAAATGTATGTATTTTTATATATATATGTATCGCACTCAATACATATAACATCTAAAGAAGAAAAGAAAAGGCAAAAAGAAAATTGAAACTAAAAATTGCTAAGCGAAGAATAAATAAGATCATCTATTTTGTTCAAATCGATCGTAAATCAGTAACACAAAGACAAACTCCACAATGAAGTTGAAGCGAGCGAATAATTAACAAACGAGACACCAAACCTATTACCGAGACTAAAATACTGAAACCAACCTTTTAACTCTTCAAAACCGGCTTAAAACTATGTCTCCGAAATGTACAAAATTTCGTATGACCTCTCTTGTAAATAGGACATCCACTCGTGACAAAAAAACATTTGCAGTTATAATATATATATCAATCTCTCAAACCGAAGGAGACATTCTAGCGCATCCTTAGATAATCCAATCACACATCCAACGGCAATTTGTAAACTACGCAATGACGTACAACACATTACAACCACAATAGATACAATCCACATCCATTAAAATAAGTCCATCACAATAAGTCGATCACAACGTATCCATCACAACAAGTTATAAAATACAACAGCTTATACACCAATCGAGCTCACAATGGAATTCATGCCTCGGGGTTGTTGGAGTTGTGGCGCTACCACCACCGTCGTTATTGTTGAAGATGTCTTCTATGATGTCGTCGTTAGAACGTCTTTGGGCGTGACCTAGAAACCCGCAAGTTCAAGATTAACTTAGGTTGTGCTACAAGTAACATTATCTTTGATTCACATGAATGTCAATATGAGAATATCAATAGTACTATTCAACCAAGACACAATATGAGAATATCAATATGACAGTCAAGCTAAACAAGAATAGGTATTATATATAAGAACTACACGTGCAGAGCTAGTCAAGATATCTGCAATAATCATATGAACATCAATCTCATATTCAATGAAGTATCAAAGTAATACTCTCTAGTATTAACATAAGGCCAAGATTACAACTACAATTATTTAATTCAACTTCCAAAGACCCCAATTGCATCACCGAGTATTCAAAAGATAACAAACAGTGAAAATAGTTCAAAGAAGCAATAAGAGTTTTGGTAGTCATTTTAAGAGTTCAATATACGAAGTACAAATATAAAGCATTCTACAAGGATAAACAATCAGATTGTACATGGGCAAACAACATTCTACAAGGATGCCATATGAAGCATTTAAAACATAAGTTCACAATTGAACAAGTTGTCTTAAGATAACTTTTCAATTCCAAGAAGTCAAGACACAATATAAGGTTCAAATCAAAAGTTATTGTGTAAAGATAAAATCAAATAGCACGTAATGGGTTCATAATTTGGTAAACCATCACTTATCTACATGAGCACAAGAATGAACTTTCATAAGCACACAAGTTAACCTTTCCAACTATGAACATTGAGATGATTTGTGCAAGGTTTAAGAAAGAGTTGCCTAAATATCCTAAAATCGACTCAGTTGTGCATTTCAACAAAAATTATCACTTTTGCAACAGATTACTAAGATTGATATATACTAAAAGAATGAACTAGATTTCCTACGGAAGTATATGTCCATCCGCTGCACATGTAATCTCATATTCAATGAAGCATATGTAATCTCATATTCAAAGAATGAACTAAAGTTCCTACGGAAGCATATGTTTCTAAATTTGAGCAAGAGAAAGGAAGGGATGGGGTAGGTAGCTCACCAAGTAATCAAACTCCACAACAAAGTTCAAGCTAACGAAAAATTAACAAATGAGACACCAAACCTACTACCTCTACTAAAAGACTGAAACCAACCTTTCAACTCTTTCAAACCGGCTTAAAACTAAGTCATTGAAATGTACAAAATTTTGGCATGACCTCTCTAGTAAATAGGACATCCACTCAGCAGACAAAGAAACATTTGCAGTTATAATATATATACCAATCTCTCAAACCAGAAGGAGACATTCTAGCAGATCCTTAGATAATCAATCACACATCCAAAACGGCAATTTGTACAAGAATTGACAAACTTAGCTCGTGTCGCAAACTTATAATATTTTCGACATCCATACATGTGGTGTCGTCTGAGGTGGCTGCAGGGCCCACGGGTTGAAGTACATAGGCATTCCTTGGCTTGGCATAGGTGGTGGGTACATGTAGAACGGGTTTGGAGGCTGGGAGCCCTGTAAGGCATAGACAGGTACATCATGCCACATATAAATCATTCATTCAAATTTTAAATAACGAATTGAACCGATCCGTCTTTACCTGTGGTGCCTCTCCTGTAGAAGGTGGCTGCATCTGTGGATTGAACATGTAGAAAGGAGGAGGAGGCTGGGAGCTCTGTGGATCATAGTTTGTGATATGAAGTACACATAATAGAGTTTTTTGAAAATAAAGAATGCATGAGAATATCATATAACCTGAGGTGCATCTCCTAGGGGTGGTGCCTGCATCCCAGTAGGGTTTATGAAGGACGCCGGGGGAGGCTGAGCACCCTGTGATGCTTCTCCTTGTGGTGGTGGCTGCATGTGCGGAGAAAACATGTAGAAGGGAGGTGGCTGGGAGCCCTATGACATAATAGTCCAGTTTGTGAATTCGTGATTTTACGAGCTAAGTGAATTAAAGAGTAATGAACTCAAGTATCTTTACTGCATGAACAGAGGGCGAAACACCGCACGTTAGGTCCAAGAGATTGTGACAGATTCTTTGCATATAGATTGTTTGTTAGGTTTCAATCACAAATGTAAACTTGAGCGTTTTGTTCAAAGTTGAGATTGTACTGCAGATACATTTTCATGTATTCGAGTCTTCTCGGCCTGCGAGCTTCCTCTCGTGCTTGACGAGACTCTTCTCGTGCTTGACGAGCCTCCTCTCGCTTCACGAGCCTCTTCGTGCGCTTGTGCTTCCCGTGAGGACCTCGACGAGCGAGCACTCCCCTGTGAGGAAACCGAGCCTCGTGGAGGACGATCGCATTCCACAACTCCATCCCCCATGGCCCACCTACAAACGATATATACTGAAATGTGACCATGCAATTTTTTTCCCTTAGTAGAGCGAAAACAAATAAAATCAGTTTTATTAACGAACCTCCCATGCTTTAGGCCCCCTCCAGCGTGGTACAACGCTTCCACATCGATCGGTGCGGCCCTCCAATCAACCTCCGCCCCATGACGTTGTGTCATTTGTTCCGCATATGACGCCTACAAAACAGCATTTTGGTGCTCCTAGATGTAAATTTGCACAAAACATATTGTGTCATTTATACTTACCATCCTCTCACTAGCCCCGTCGTCGCACAACACATCTGGGTTCTGTGGATCCTCGCCTTGGTGCCCCCGGATGTAAACTTCCACAAAAGTGGGAGTACTCCCACTTTCAGCCTCCTACGATGAAAAGTTGTAAACATAGTGACAAATTCACTAACAATTATAATACCGATACTTACCATGCGTTGCTCTAGGCCAATGTGTCCGTCTCACTACTGTACTTGTGCTTCCCAATCTACTTCTTCATTCCTTCGATTTCTATTTGATTTTCTTGAAAATCCTCCAGACCCCATCTGGCACATCCACCTCCAAGCCTCCATGTCCTTCATTATCCAATCGACCGAGCTATGGAGATACTCTTGTTCTGTCAGGTGTATCCTCCTCGCCTCTGGTCCTCTTCTCATGTTCACCTTCTTCACCCTCTTGTAAAAATTGATGACAGCTTGAATCGTGCATTCTTTGAATGAATCTCCGACAACCTTTTGTGCCGCCCTGTTGAAGACACTTTTAGCCTTCTTCAAAGCGTTGTAATCGTCTTCGTTCTCAAGCCGGAACCTCTCCTGCATATAATCACACACTGTCAAATTGTACTTACATTTAAAGCAATACTCAAATAGAGTAAATACATAACGCAAACTCACCCAGAAGCCAGCCCACACTGCGCCCTGACATGTTTGGTTGTCTTCGCCTCCTTCCACATTCTCCTTCAACGCCCAGTGCTTCCAGTTGTGGGCCGCGAATCTTTCCCCGCCTGACTCAACCATGCCAGGGGTAGTAGTACCGCCAAGGGCTCCCAAAGACGGCGTTAACCTTTGTAATGTGGCCCGTCCAGTCCAACCCGGCTCTTTCCAAAGGCCTACAACAAAATACAAGACAAAGATGCATCAAAACAATAAGTTGTCACCTAGCTAATGCTAAAAGAGAAGATATAAGCTTACTGCTCCTGTGTACCTCTATCAACCTCCTATCGGCCGGGTTGCATCTCGGACGAACTGAGACGGTTTTACGAAACCTGAAATGCAAATAATTAGTTCATAGACATTACAATGTAAATATGGAGATTAAAAGATAATCCAATACTACACATATACGATGGTACCAAGAAGACCCACCTCTTCAATCGGCTCTAAGGTCGCCTCCAACTCTGCATCTGCCGCGCCTCGGCCTCGGCGTCTGCATCAGATCTGTTGTCCCATCGCCACCACCCCAACGACCTCCTCGTCGTCGCCTCGCCCATGTCGTCATGCTCACATCCCAACCGCCTCCTCTGCAACCCCTACCGCCCCTCGCCCTCGGTGGCGCTCTCGCGCTGTTCTCGTGCTCGCTCATCAAGCACCTCTGGAGCTGCTCTGCCATTGTCTAATCTGCGCCGCCAAAGAATATGGCGCTGCCGCCGTCCGAGTCGACCATCGAACCCTTGCTCCTCGACCTTACGGAGGACGACCACCGAACTTGCCTTTAAGCTTGTCAACTGATGCTGAACATACTCATCTGCTCAAATTTGACAAGAGTTAGTATGCGAGTTTACAAATAATTTTCAATAACTTGCAAAAAAATGAGACAACTATAACATGTAAAAATGAAGGAGACAACAATGACTTGTAAAATGAACGAGGCAACAATAATCTTACAAAATATACATATCAAAAGTCGTCGGCGCGGAATCGCTCACGACTCGTATTTCATTGAGGCGTGCTTGAAGGCGTGCAATCCTTACCGACTTCGAGGCGTTTCCGTGACGGGCGGGTTCATCTGTTATTACGTCTGTGGCATCGGTAGGTAATTGATCGAGTCCCGCCCGTCGGAGACAAGGAAAGAATCCTATAGCTTCTTCTTGATATACATCACCCACATCATCCTCTACGTTACTTGCCACATACGAAACATCCCCAGGAGGGTATACTTCAGGGTTAACTTTAAATACAACCCACCAAGCCTTCAAGCTACGGTGAGGATAGCTCAGGTAGTACACCTGCTCAACCTGATGTGCAAGCACGATGTTATTGATATGGTCCTGAAGCCGCGAACTGTGCTTCACCTCCACCATCCCAAAGTCATCGACACGTGTGCCGTTGTGTGGATCGAACCAATGGCAATCAAAAAACACGACCTTCAGATCTTTGCCACCCCCAAAGGTATACTCAATTATGTTTTGTACAACACCGTAGTAGTCTAATATATCGCTTTGGAATCGGATGACGTTGTGACTACTCCATTGTTTGAAGTGGCCGCAAGTGGACGGCTAGCTTCTAATTTCACTGTTCGAAAACGGAACCCGTTCACATCACAACGACTATAGCTCCTTGCCGTCACATCACCATGTGAGAGCTGTCGGAGATCCTCATGGACGGAGGCATCACGCATACACTATATAGCAACATTCATCACTGTTAGTCTAATATTAAGTTACTACAACAATTCATTTTAGAAAAATGAATAAATAGTTAAATTACATCTTGTGGAACCATTGCACGAAGCTTGGGCGCCTTTCAACCCATCACGGCGTAGGTTATCCAATTGCTTAGTTGTGGGTTGTCGAGTTGACTTCAATTTTCTTTGTCAAATACTCTGCGTCATTTATTCTCGGGTTAAAAAGGACACTACACTGAAATGTTCAAAACATAATTCAGAAAGTCACTTACTCAAAATATTTTTCAACTTCTACCATGTTAGTGAACATGTAAAGAATGGCCATGTTCCACTCCTCATACTCAACATGGTGTGCAGTGTACGACCCAACAGGTTGATCCTTGCATTGAAAAAGCTTAAGTTCGCTCAACGGTTCTTCTTTCGTGGCACGGTACCGATTCTTATGGACATTCACGTTGTGCTTGCGTGTGAAACATTACCGGAACAAGTCTTTCCATGATAATATGGTAATCATGACTCTTTAGCCCGTTTAGCTTACCGGTGCTGACATTCACAGCCCGTTTCATGTTAGATGCATAGCGGTCAGGAAACTTTAGAGTTTTCAACCACCTCAAAATCTGTTTACGGTCTTCTGGCTTCACACAGTATGGAGCTCGTGGCCGGCTCTCATTCCCATTTAAACCAACTTTAACCTCGAGCCACGGCCTAGCACAATGATCACCCATGTCTTTCCTAGCACTCACGTTATCCTTTGTTTTGCCGGTTACATCAAACACCATGCTTATGATGCTTTCTGCCACATTGCGCTCTTGGTGCATCAAATCTATGTTATGCGGCGTAATCAAAGCTTTCGCGTAAGGCAGCTCCCAAAGAAAAGAAATATGAGTCCAGTTGTGCTCCTTTCCATAGCCGATGAAACCCACTTAGTAGATCGTACAAGCCGACTATGCCACTCAGCTATCTCCTCTCCCGTGAGTCGCCGGGGCCCTTTTTAACTTTCGTCCTTTTCAAATGCTTTGGCGTCGTTCCTAAAGGGTGCCTCGCGGAAGCCATCGTCGGTGGCAATCGAAGAATGTGATCTTTTACCGTGCGTGAGCTGAATGCATCAGTCGACCATACAAATTGGACAACACAGACGACCATGAACACACCAGTCGGCCCAAATGCCATATGCCAACAAATCATGGACCGACCACGGTATGCGGCTCGTAAGGTAAACTCTCGCCACCAACGCTGTCGTATGCCTTTTCCCTCGCCACAACTTCTTGACTCATCAATTAAGGGCCGCATGAACACATTGAGATTCTTCCTGGATGCTTAGGACTGGAATGACAAGAGCAAGGAATATGAACCCCTCTTTCAAGCAAATCTCGGTGGAAGATTGTATGGCATGATGAAGACCGGCCAACAAGAGTAGGGGCTAGCGCTTGTCTTTGAAGGTGTGAAACCGTCCGTGGACAAACCAAGACGGACACTCCTAGGGTCGCTTGCAAATGCAGGATCGAATCGGTCTAATGCCCGCCATGCCTCGCCATCGACGGATGGACCATCATATCCGGTCTTGGTCCTCACGTTTACCTTCTTTGTGCCACCTCATATGTTTATTGTTTCTTTTGACATGTACACCGTTTAAGCCTATCCGTGATCGGCATGTACCGGCTGTTTAGTCGCGACCTTTGTAGTCACTAATACCCCTTCCTCATCTACCACCTCAACGAATCGCACTTACCGCAATGCATACAATGGGTATCGTTGTCATGATCCTTCGAGCGACATGCAATTATTCTCGCACACATCAATCTTACGTAATTCATCCCGAGGCCGCCATCAACTTTTTCGATTGGTACAAATCCTTTGGCATCTTGTGGTTAGGCGGAAGGACATCATTCATTAGTTCAAGCAAAGCGTTGAAGCATTTGTTCGAAAAGTTGAACTTCGACTTCATCGACATAAGCCGTGTAACCGCCTGCAGGACGGTCACATTGGTCAAGTCATGCAGCTTCTCGTCCGAGGCGTCAAGTAGCCTATAGAATTCCTTAACCTCCTCCTACCGTGACCCCTCCCGGAGTTAAATTCATCCCCGCCAAGATCATCCAAAGATGTCTTCCATCCGGTCGTGATCCTCCACATGGTCCAAGATCTCTTACGTCTCGATAGCACGCCTGCGGCCTCTCCATGACGGTGCCACACCAAATAGTTAGGCATGAACCCGCTTTTGCAAATGTGATATCGCACTATATCCTTCTTCAGTAGTAGCTGTTATTCTCGCAGAGGGTACACGGGCAATACACATATTCGGCTCCTCCAAATAATGCTTGCTTCAAGAAAGCATCCGTGATCGCCCCATTCCTTGAGTGCCCCCCATCACTCCTCCATCCGTCATACATCGCCCTTCGATCGTCACCCATTATCAAAGCTAAACAAATGAAACAATGTCAACATACGACCGTGGCTTAGGTGACAAAGACAACCTATTAGGAAAGATTTGTCCTAAACCCACCCAAGAATGGAGGCTATTGCATGCGACCTGTGACGTCTTACTGAGCCGAACGAAATTTGGCAAGATAACTTATTTGTTCTCCAAACGCACGCGCGATCTTTGGTGCGTCGGAGAACAACAGGTTATGTGGCGAAATCACGTTCGAATCGCTCGCACGTCACAGGCCCTATGCAACAACCAACATTCTCGGGCTGTCCAAAATACGCTGGACAATTCCGGAACCGCGCACCTCACAAGCAAATGTGAGATGCGTCGTTCCCGAACGGGTGACGCCTATGCTCTCTACTGTTTGACACAAACCCTAAACTCTAACGTTACATACAACGGCAGCGAGAAAATAAAAATATATATATCATATGCAGCGAATATAAAATGAGATGAAATAACTTTAAACGAATATAAAAAGAGACGAAATATACCTTCTCCAACGCCGGTGGGGCGCGGCGAGGGTCTGGGAGGGCGGGTGGCGCCGACGACGGCGATGGCGCGGCGGTGGCGCCGTCGGGCGGACAGCGGGCGGGTGGAGGCGGTGGCGCGCGAGGCGGACAAGCGGGCGGGTGGGCGCCGCCGTCAGTGCGAGGCGGCGTCTCGCGGCGGCGAGCGGGGCGGTGGCACGGGCGAGGGGTAGCGCAGGCGGGGCGCACGGGCGAGGAAACTACGGATTTGGGTTACCGACTTGGGTTGCTCCCAATGTAGAACCGTCTCCACTTTCTTTGGATCTACCGCAACTCCTTCTGCTGTCATTATGTGTCCAAGAAATTCAACCTTATTCTTTCAGAAATCACATTTGCTAAATTTCGCAAACAACTGTTGCTCTCTCAACTTTTCAAGGACTAGCCTCACATGCTCGGCGTGCTCTCTTCTCGTCTTGGAATAGATAAGGATATCATCTATGAATACGACGACGAACTTGTCCAAGTATTCCATAAAAACCTTATTCATTAAGTTCATAAAATATGCTGGTGCATTTGTCAAACCAAAAGACATCACTGTAAACTCGTGGTGTCCATATCTTGACGAAAATGCAGTCTTGGGATATCCTCTGATCGGATCTTCAGTTGATGGTATCCTGATCGGAGATCAATTTTGGAGAAGACTCCTGCTCCTCTTAACTGGTCAAACAAATCATCGATCCTGGTAGAGGATACTTATTCTTTATCGTCACATCATTGAGTGCACGATAGTCTATACACATCCTAAAACTCCCGTCCTTCTTCTTGACGAATAAGACAGGTGCTCCCCATGGCGATGAACTAGGTCTTATAAATCCTTTTCCAAAGACTCTTCAATTTGCTTCTTCATTTCCACCAATTCCTCTGTGGACATCCTGTAAGGTCTCTTAGCTATGGGAGTTGTCCCTAGAACCAGCTCTATCACGAACTCGGTATCTCTATCTGGCGGCATTCCAGGTAAATCTTTCGGGAAAACATCCGGATATTCATTGACTATGGGCACTTCCTCTAAGCTGACAGTCTTCACGCTGTTGACCATCAATTGTCCATCCCGCACTGATTTTGCTTCAAACTCAATCTTCTTTCCATCCGGGCTTTCGATCGATATGACTCTTTTCCGCAAATCCAAAGATCGCTTTGTGATTGGTTAACCAATCCATTCCCAGGATAACATCCAAGGTTTGGATATTAAGGACGATTAAGTTCGCTAGGAACTCAACTCCATTAATTATTAGTCTTACCCCAGAACATCCTACTTTAGATCGGAGTTCTGATCCAGGGGATTGGACTATAAGCACACATTTAAGATTCACTATTTCCATATCATTTTCAACAGCAAAATCTCGGGAAATAAAAGAATGCGAAGCTCCGGAATCAAATAAAACAGTAGCTGGTACTGAGTTTACTAGGAACTTACCCAAGACAACATCCGTGGCGCTCGGACTTCATCCGTTGTAATGTGGTTGATTCGGCCTCGTGCGCCCTTGGGATGGAGTTGCTACTGTTGATGCCCCGCGGTTCACGATTGGCGGGAGTCCTTGCCGTGTGTTCCCGTGTTAAAGCGGACCGGGTGACACCTCCTTCTTCGGCAATTATTGGCAAATGCCCCATTTCATTGCAATGATAGCAACGTCTTCCCATCGCTCGAGAGGTTCCTCCATGCATGCCACGCTTCTGGCCGAGTCGAACATTCGACCCATCGGGCGATTTGCGGCGGTGGTACCCTATCATTTCCTCCGGCTGATACCGGATGAATCGCTGAGGTGCCGCCCATCGCCTCTGCTGCCCCGACGACCTCCTTGTTGCGCCATTCTGCGCTTCTGTTGTCATCCAACTCTCGGCGCTTGTCCTCTAAGATAAGAGCTTTGTTAACTAGCTCTTGGAAGTCGGGGAATGTGTGGGTGATCGGTCCACTGCAACCTCGCATTCAATCCCTTCATGAAGCGGGATTGTGCGGCCTTATCCGTAGCCACGTCCTCCAGTGCGTAGCGTGCGGTTGGGTGAATTTGTTCGTAATCGCCACCGATGGCCCCTTCCTTGAGGCTCGAATTCCTCCTTTTGAGATCCATGATACCCTCGGGTACATGGTAATTGCGAAAGTCGAGGTGAATTCTCCCACGTGATACTCTGTGGGTCCTCATGAGCTACGCAGAAATTTTCCCACCATTCTCGCGGCGGTCCTTCGAGTTGATGAGAGGCATAGAGTACCCTCTCATGTCCTACACACCGGGTAATGTGCGACTTCCTTTCAATTGTCCTTAGCCAATCGTCCTCTTCCGGTGGATTGGCGTTACGAAAAGTAGGTGGACGGGTTCTCATAAACTCCGACAACCCGGAGTAGGGTGTGGTCCATGGTTACCCCTGGTTGAACATTCGCAGCAGCTTGGTTGGATATCTGCCGCATGGTTTGAACCATCGTGTTCATAAGTTGAGTCCGGCGATCAAGAAGGCTCCTGTGTTACGCATATCGACCTGCGGCGGTTGAGGAATCGGCTCTTCATTCTGGTTATCCGTCTGGTTAGCTCCACTTCCGCTGGCTCCAACATTTCCACGTGTCCTCACCATCTGTTGCAAGCTTCCAAGGTTAAGAAAAGAAGAAAGCATAGACAAGTAGAAGAATTTATGTGGGGAAACAGGTGTAACTTAATTTATTTAGCCACTTTATTGATATAATATAAAGCTGTATGGTTGCTCACAAGTGCCTAAGGGCAATGCAACGCATACGGGACACTCACAACCCAAAACAAGTAAGCAAACATAGGACTCTATGACGACTCACACCTAATGGTGACTTTGAAGAAAAAGACGTCACTCAACCTTCGAGTCTCGACACTATACTCTACTAGACTCGATCACTCATCGAGCCAACCCGGTTGCGGCTCCCCCTGAGCATACACTGGTGGGTGCTCTGGCATCGGGGCGAACTGATCCTGAAGACCTACTGCAGCTGGTGCAAAAGATCCCATCGACTCTGCTGGTCCCGGGGCTGCCTGCTCCTGCACTGGTGCCTCCTGCTCTGGCTCCTCCGGATCTGGATCGTGTAACTCCAGGACTGGCTCAGGCTCGGGTCCGTACAAAGCCATCTCCAACTCCTGGATCTTCTGCATGGAGTGGGCTAAGCCCTCCCGCAGCTGGATCCTCGCCTCCGTGACCTCGTCGCGGGTCCTCTGCAGCTCCTGGACTGTCTCGTCCAGGGCGTCCTCCTGGGCGATGACGTACCTCGCCAGGTGGGTGATAGTGGCGTCCTCCTCCACAAGCTCCATCCTGTCAAAATGATTGTCTCGACGCGGATGGTGACGAAAGACGGTGCCCTCCAACTCTGCGGAGTAAGTGCGGCAATCCGCCGACGCTCGTCGCGCCGCCTCTGGATTCCACCTCAAAAGAAGACCTCCTAACCGAAATGTAGATAGGACGGCTCGCCTCGTCCTTTCCCGAGCATACATCGTGATCTTGACATCCCGGCGACGTCAAGTCCTGCCTGCACCACCAAGTCCTCGATCATGATGGTGCATCAAAACCTCCGAGCAACTGCATCATACGCCATAACTCCGCGGCGTATCCTCCGGTGCGCTCTCCATAGGTATGGATCATCCTCATCTGCCAAAACAAACCTTGTTTAAATTAAACAGAGAATAATAAAAATTCAAAGATAGGTATGAATAAGGGAGAAGAGATAAGTCGAGATTTCATTGATATTCTTGCTCAAGTTGATTAGGTCTTTAGAAAATAGTTTTACCCTCCTAGGCACAACCAAACTAGGGTCAAGTCCTACAGTCAACCTGGCTCTGATACCACCTCTGTCGGGCCCCGAATCTGCAAATCCGGACCCTCTGTGTATTCTCCGTGCGATCCCAGATCACGCTAGCACACACAGTCATACAGGGTTGCACATCACAGACATTCACAAGGATATAAGAATAAATAGTGCAAACATGTATATAAACCGAGTTGTACGACCTTATGGTCTCCTTAGAGATAAGTTAGCCACACAGGGCTTACATTAATCAAAGTAAAGAAATAGCAGCGGAACATAAGTAAAAGTCGTGGAAGCCTTCATCTTGCCACAGGCAACTGACTGGGCTTGCCCCCTAGTTCATCGTGTCCTCGATGTACTCCTCCTCCCAAGTTGGTGTAGTCTCATCCACTGATGTTGGGGTTGATAAGCAAGGTGGGGTGAGTACACAAGCCACTCAACAAATAATGCACAGAATGCAGCGCTATTACTATATGCAGAGCTTATTCCAAAGGATTGGCTTAAATGGTTCTTTTGCATCAAGCAGCATTTTTAACCAATATCTTAGTTAGATTAAAGCAGTGGAACAGTTATACGTAATAATAATTTCAAATGGTTTTTCCCCGAGGATTCTCGGCACACAGCCTTAACAGTTCATTTTTAACACTTGGCACACAGCCACCCCTTCCATGTTTTGTTTATGAAAATCTACCCCTTGACTGTAATCCCCGAGCAATGCTCAATACCGTGAGCACGGCTATTCGAATAGTTTTGACACTCTGCAGAGGTTGTACACTTTACCCACAAGATACAGCCGCTCACCACACAGGTGATTGTCCGCAACAAAGCTTTTCAGGAACCTCTACCTTAACCAAAGAACCTCTCCCAGTGTGCCTTCGCTATCACTTCCCTCACACAGAGCCGAAGTATAGGACCGGCCAATCACCGTTGGATGGGCACCAAGCCGTAGCACAGGTACGCTCCCCCATACAGATACACCCTGTGTACTGTCACCCCGAGGTATCAGAGGAAAGATATCAGAACCCTAGTCAACTAGGTCTGTCCCATATCAGACATGTGGTTGTACGGGTGACTCAGATCAAAGGCTTGCAAGGTGAAGTCCTTAACTGACCAAGGCAAGACTTCCAACACTCAACAAGGGCACACAGACCCATTGTGGCACACAGACTCACAACACTCATCAACCCAATGCCACACAGGCCCACTTGGCACACAGCCTCTTGCCACTTGCCCCAGTCTAAATCATTTTCCACCCCATTGATTATTGTGCAACACATGCCAGCAATAATTCAACATCGATCGGAACCACACAGTCGCGGTACCTCAATCTCATCATGTGGCATCATCACACCATTTTTCAAAATACATTCAATATGTCTTTAATCAATATTGTAGCATTTTTCCGAAAGAACACTCATGATTCGTTGCAAGGCTAAGCATTTACTCGCGATCTAGCCTCCTGTGTTGGCACAATATTAACATCCAACTAATATAATCAAACTTAGGGTGACAATGATTTAGGGCATACAGTTAATAATTCAAGGTGGCATAACAAAATGGGTTGATTAACTACATTATCCCAAATTAATTTAAATTCATTTTAAATAATTAGCATGCATAGTTTCAAAGCATAAATTACATTTTAAAATCTGGGATCAAGCATCACTTGCCTTCAAAGAGTTGCTGGTCATGTTCCGAAGCTTGGTCTTGAGCGACGAATTCTTCCTCGAAACTTTCCGGCAAATTTGTGTCTACGCGTACAAACAAAATATACAATAATTAGCTAATACAGAATACTAGATGACCTCAAAATTTCAAATAAAATTCACCATTAAATATCTCATAATTTTATGAATTTTTAGAAATTTGAATCACCCAAATCCGAGTTAAAATGCAAAAGTTATAGTCGTTTGAAGTTTGAATAAAATCTGAAAATACAGAAATTAAGAAAATCCGATTTTTCTGAATTATTTTTATACTGGAAATTCGCATATATGATGTCAGCACAGAAATGAATTTCGGTCAAAATATTTTTATATAAAACATATTTATGACGTCAGCGATGACGTCAGCACGACACGTGGCACGCCCAGAGGCTGCCACGTCGCTCTGGTCTATGGACTGGGTTCACGGCTCGGCTCTGGTCTACCGTGGACTCGGTTCACGTAACGATGCAGCCACGCGGCAAGATCCAAACGATTCGTTGGATCAACGGCTAGATCTCCTCACGCCGCACCGCAGCCTTGACCGAGATGCGTGCGACACGCGTCGCGCATCCAACGGTCAGCCACGCATCCAACGCGGCGACGCCTCGGCTCCGCGCCTCCACGCGTCGCACATCCAACGGCGCGCTCAGATCCAACGGCCAGCACCGCGCCGCCACTGCGACGTCTCGGTTCATGCGACGACACGCGGCGCAATCGCGACGGTGCACCCGAAATCGACGGCTGGATCTGGTCTCCGCCCCAGTCAAAATGCCCACGCGTCAACACGTGATTTGGCGAGGGTACGGTGCCATCTCCGCCGCACGTTCAAATCTGAACGACGCGGATCCTTAGGGCAAAACCAGATCCAATCTCTACCGTTTAGATCTAATCTAACGGCCTACGGTACCCGAGCTGTTTACTATTCGGCCGCTCGCGCACAATCTCACGCGTTCACTAACGATCCAACGGCTAAGACAAAAACACAACGCGAAACTAGATCTAATCCAAGCCGCTCAATCCGCATCTAACGCATGATCTACTCTAGAAGAACACAAAGAAGGGTGACGTGGACGAACCAGAAGCGTGCGATGAAGATCGGACGGACGACGAAGCTCGGTGAAGGCGATGGCGGCGCAGAAGAAAAGGTTGCCGGAGTCGAGGAAGATGATGCAGCCCACGGCGCTACAAGGCTTCTCCGGCGTGATGAAGTGGCTCGTTCGACGCGGCGTGGCGGAAGGATTACTCCGGTGACCTTGGCGACGGCGGAGAGAAACCGGCGGCGAAGCAAACGACGAAAAACAGCGGCGGCACAAAGAAGCAACTACGGCGAGCTCGTACGGGCGCTAGAGGGAGTCTCGGCGTGCGTGCGAGGAGTCAAAAGATGCGGAGTGAAAGCCTCTGCACGACGCCTTCAACGGGGACTTAAGGGCTGCCTCGACGTGCGCGAAACGGCCGGCGGAAGTCACGGCCATCAACGCCCACGCCTCCGATGATCTCGCGAGGACGGCGGCGTGGCGCGATCACGTGCGTTCGTCGGCGGCGACGATCCGAAGGCTCACGCGCGCGGGCGACGTGGCACACGCACAGGCGTGCGATCCGGATCGGATGGCTTGGGCTAGGCGGCGCTAGGGTTTCGGCGGGGCGGGCTGCGACACGCACAGTAATGGGCTCGGCCCATTACTGTTCATGTGATTTTTAAAACATTTCACATTTAAAATAATTCCAGAAATTCAATTAAATCATTTGGGGCTTTTAAAATAGCAGAAAAATTCTAGAAAAATTCCAGAAATTACTTTGAGATATTTGGAACTCAATTAAAATATTTTCAATAAAACTTTGCAAAAACTTTTCCATTATTCAATTTTTTTTCAAGAAAAGCCCTATTTGAATAAATCCAATTAAATTTAAATAAATTTCCAAAATTTCTCAAAAATCAAAAATACTTCAAACTTTTAAATTAGAGCAAAAATTAGGGTGTTACACTGCTGGATCAAGCTGAAATCTTACCTGAGTTTTCGCTAGTAGATGACGAAGTTCCACACCTGAGGAGAAGCACTGTGTGCCCTGCTTCTACCCCGAAGATCGCAAAGAAAGGAATCGTCGAGCTCAGGGAGGAGTGGATCAATCAAGTGTTCCAAAAGGTCGTAGAGTCAATGCTTCGAGTAGTCAGTTGAGACTCATGTGTGGGAGTCAAGTCTACTTAATATAGGAGTGTCACCCATGTAGGCGGTAGTTTTGTGTGCTTAGGTTGAATTGGTTCTTTCATGATTGTTGAGTGTGCATTATGTGTTGCATAGCTCTTAGGCTTATGTAAACAACCATACCAAGTTATTAAATATTGATTGCTTAAGTTGTTGGGTTAAACCTATCTCCCCTGCATTAGGATTCTTGAACCGTACCTATGCTATTTCCCTCTCATCTAACCCAATGAAGCAATTAGCAGATTGTGGGCACCCGAAAAAATGAATGGAACCTCACTTGTGTGTTGGACTTAGAGGTGACACCCAAACTCCACTTAAGTGCATGCGCACTGCCACCAATAGTCCCGTGTACGAAGTATTAACCAGATGGTCCTCACTCAAACAAATATGAGCCACCTAGTAGCACCGTACACACTTACACAACCAAGAGAGTTTCGATTCTTTTTCGAATAACCGTGCCTGGATTGAAACCAACCCTTCCGAGCGTAACACACGTCGGCCGTCTCAGAACCTTGGTATTACCCACACCCACCGAGGGGTGTGCGTCGCAATAAGCAAGGAACGATGGTCGCACGCGTCCATACGTTGGACGGTTGAGAGCAATTTTGGGTACCCGGATATGTGCCCGGCGCTAGTTCCCAAGATCAACGCCTAGCGCCCACATATCCCGCATTTGACATGTACCATTACATATACATATATGACTAAGAATTTGACATGGCATAATCTTAAACTATAAGTTATTACAACTACTTGATATTACAAGTATGTGGCCGACTGACCAAATATTACACACAAAAGTAGAACGTAACGGAAATTAAGCATGAAACAAAAGTAGGACAGTGGTACGCCCATCCATAAACCCATAGGCAACTGACTAGGAATGAGCCCTAGTTCATCCATCCAAGTAATCGTCGGACCCTGGTGCAAAGTACGAGTCGTCGGGGACTTCCTCTGTACCTTCATCTATATATTATAGATTAAGCAATGGTGAGTACACGTATGTACTCGCAATACTTTAGTATATGGAAATATAATACATTCAGGGTTAGATCAAGGATAACAAGCCACTACAGTAAATCTCAATGATGAGGACATCACTCCTTCGGATACATGCAACACGACTCCTCAAGATATACAAGGACCAATTACAGGAGCACGTGTGCGACAATTAAACCACCAGGTGAACTCATTCCTCGCTGTTCATGCTTTCTTGGATGGGTTGCTACTAAATTCTTGTGATGTCTTGTTGCTTAGGAATATAGGAGAAACATCACAAGCTTACCTGGACGTCATCCCTCAAAGTCCAAGTCTACTTGGACTCAAAGTCAAGCTCAAGTCGGACTCCAAATTCGGTTCGGAGTCTCAGAACAGCATGTCAATAAAACAACCATATCTGGGTCATACGAAGTCCGATTGAGGCGTTCCTGGACTCTACAAACAAGCCCACGACAAGAACTTTCCAATGGAGGTGGTTTCACATCCAAAATCCTTTTGGATCGATGGGAATCGTCAAATTAATATGATGAACAGAATCTGCCAGGTGCTGCGCCACCTCCACTTGGGCCCAAAGGCCTTGTACGACCTAGGGTTGCACGACCAATGCCTTGGCCACCTCCCTTACCCACTTCCTCATATATATTTAGTAGCCTTCGCTAGAATAGATGGGTTTTGCTTAGATTACAACTAGACACTTTGTTAGTTTTTCACCGTTCATCGGTTTGTGGAACCCCAACTCATGTTCTTAATATTATTCGCAATTACATATTGCATTTTCTACGTTCTTGCTTGTGTTCTCGATTCGCATGCAGGGATAAGCCTTCTTGATTAGGTCAACCATGTTTGTGCATGGTTGATAACCAAAGGAGCCGTGGTGTAGCGATTGCAGGGTTTGAATCCATTCTGATTTGAATCCAGATCGTCAACGTCGAGTTCTCCACCAATCAATTTAGTTCTACTTGTCAGAAGATCGGGCCACCGTCCCATCACTCAATTTCAGGATAAAGCAGTTTATTTACAAGTGAGCAGTTTATCATACGGTAATGGAATTTAAAAGAGCATTTGATATGAAGGTAATATCAATAAGTAAAGTATAGTATCATCATTTCACAGCCCTCCTTGGCCATGAACAGCAAGTAAATCATAGCCAACCCTGGCTTACAATTACACCAACCCGTTCCAACACCGTTTCCAATAATTTCTCAAAAGCTAGACTATACTTGACATTATTTCCCTGAGTTGCTCATGACCGCAAGCATGGCTAATTAATTAGATTTAAATCTCTACAGGGAGTGTACACTTTACCCATATGACACATTCTAGCAATCATGTCAACCATGCCTCGCGATACCTATAGTAACTGATTTGCTAGATTGTGATGAAACCGTTCAACTAGCTAAAGCCTAGACTTGCACTAGCGCCGCTGATGACAAACCCTTGCCATGGTCCGGAGGTCTAGACCTGCACACACAGTACTAACGATGGTTTACACCCCATCGCATCCTCTCCCTATGGCAAGGCATACACCATTGTATTGGAATGCTTTAACCCCAACACCTCGGTGAAGGGAGCACCTAGGAGCGACACCGTACCCCAAAGTGCCCTTACTACTTCAACCTACAAAAATGCAAGGTTAAATTTTAGCTAATCTACTAAGCTAAGGCTATCTCATACTAGCATATGTGGTTGCACCAATTGACTTAGGTGATAGTATCAAGTTCGGTCCTTAACCGACCCGGGCGAGAATCTCCCCCTAACTACGCGAGAGGTCCATCCTCACGCCTCATGTTTATAGAGTAACTCACCCGTGTCTAAACCATAAGTTTTGGGTTGGATTTTTACCAAAATACATGGAGACCATAACTCAGCTCCGCACCTGTCGCAAAGTCTAGATTGAAATGTGTCTCAACATTTAAAAGATGTTCTAAGTAAGCATGTCTAAGCTTGTACATGAGATATTTCGCAATTATTACCTATAATGACACTAAGTACTGTCTACACCATAAGCTAAAGTTATAATAGCAGGTAATCAAGTGTCAAGGTGAAGGCAATGCATTCGACAGGACGTAACTACCGGTACCCGCAACATAGCAAGTTGAATACAAACATACACACATGCATATATAGTTTGATAAAACAACATAAACACCGTAAAATAATGGGATCAATATGATCAAAGGAGGGTACTTGCCTTGTTGATCGTTGTTCGCTACGTAATCTGGATCGTAGGTGAGGTCATCATCAATGATTCCTGAATCGTCGGTGTCTACTCGTTATTCAACATGAAGCACGGCAAATAGCAAACAACAAATTGTTATTAAGGGAAAAATGAATCATATATAAGACCAAATTGAAATCTACTAAAGGAGTTGAGGATGCTTTTAGGGTTCTGGAGTTATCGTTTTATAGTTTGGTCCTTTTATAACATTCGGTCAAAAGACAATCTTTCGGTCCATTCAAAGGCATAACTCCATAATTTCTATGTGTATGTTATTCTTATTTTACAAATTCAAGAGGCTAAAATTATATTTATGTATGTAAGTAATTACAAATTTAAGAGGCTAAAATTATTTGGATTTATAAAAAAAAAGTGATATCAGGTTAGCATGAAGTGGTGAGTGTGTATAAAAGCATTTCTCGAGGAGTTTAGGTATAAGAGAGCTTCATTAAGACACATAAATCATAATCTTAAGCTACTGTTACTAAGCACAATTTCATGATTTTTCAATGTTTTGGGTTCCATTTCTAAGGTTTTATAGAATATTTGCGACATTCACTATTGGTTCACCTTTTCAATATTGTTTGACCTTCCTAAGTCCTGAACATGTATAACAGAGCATGAAACTTAAATATTTTTGTATAAACATAATGAGCATCATTTTTAAAGAGCACAGGAATTGGTTTCACTGAATTTAAGATTTATTTGCACAAGTTACAACCATTTGAATTTTTCAATGCATTGAAATTGGCCTATTTATGCATTTGATACAAACTAAGTCATAATCTAAATATTTTTATATATTTTGAGATTTTGTGACCTCAGGAACATGGTAAAATTGGTTTCATCAGTTTTATACTTGATTTGTGGAAATTTTGTATTAAGCACAATTTGGGCCTAAAGCATATATTTGAGCTCATTTACTTTAAAGTTTCTAAAACTAAAATATTTTTGCATATTCAGATTGCACGTGAATTTACACAAATTCAGATAAATAATTCAATAAAATTGGAGTTTCCTAGCAAAATTTATCGGCATTTGAATCCTATCGGTTCTAGGAAAATGACTGAAAATCACAAATAATATTGTGCTCTGGTGATCGAATTAATTAACTAACTTTCATGTGACTCAAATAATATTCGACGGAGACATGGTAATATACTAAATTAAATTATCCGACATTCATTGATCAATAATTCATATTTTACTTGACGATCGAATTATTTATATGAAATAAAAAGCAATAACTATTTATACTGCCGAACAATTAAAATCTAATTGATAGCTATACCGATCGTAAGCACCAAATTAATTTTTATTATATGGTGCATGCATAAATATGCGATGATCAATATTTAAATGCAACATACATATGACAAAAACAATATATATATGAAAACGTATGCGACTACAAAAACTTTACCATAAACGCTAGGAACAAATAAATTCACTGGGGGCATCATGGGCCACTGCGCACTGTCGTGACAGCGTGCCAGCGCCATGTGCTGCCACCATGCCGTTGCCATGTCAAACTGCTGTTGTGGCCGCGGGCTGCCGCAGCGCCGCGAGCCGCCATGGCACGTCGCCTCCCGTGCTTGCGCTCGCCTCGGCTGTTGCGAACTCTCACACCCGTATGCGCACCCACGCTGCATGCACACCATCGCCGCCTGCATGCACGCCCGCATGCACTCCGGCGCCACTTGGGCAAGCCGACTGCTTGAATGTAATGATTAAACTAATTACGGTCATTCGAGTTAAACTCTTAACAGTTTGTATTACGTGGAATGGTCAAGTTTTTGGGCTCTAACTAGTTATTGTCGATTATGATAGGTTGGCCCTCCTTGCCATTGAGTAACAAAGAGACTTACTATGAAGTGCTAGCTGTTTTTTTTTTCTTTTGGAAAGGGGCCACCAGTCAATGAATGGAGAAGGTCACAGAACAGAGCTTCGCACAGCTACAGTAAGGCTGCTACAGTAGCCACGCCATGGGAGCAAAAATCATGCCACTCAACACCCGCTACCTTGTCGCCCTCATCCAAGCCGGGAAGTTTGCCGCTGCAAGAACGGTTCTCAAGCAGATTGATCTGGAGCGCTACAGGGCTACTTACCCTGAAAGTGAAGGCAGCCCGAGGTTCCATGCTCATGTGGAGGAAGAGAAGATCAAGCAGGCTAGTGCCGATTGCTTGCAGACCAACCCAGAGGTTGAAGACGCCAATGTTATTGCCCGACAGCTACTTGGGGTGGTCTCCCTCTCAGCCCTCGAGAACACTCTCTTCGAGGATCATCCAGACTTGAAGCACCCAATCACGGATACATTAGCCAAGATCGAGAAGCAGAGAGACATGTACATTGACCATCGCCTCTCCTAGCCATAGCCGCCTTGCATCGCCAACTCCTCCATGCGCTGTGCCACTACTGCAAGCCGCACTGTCAACCACCACACCTCGGCCTCGCGTTGCGCTGCCCATGCCGCCAGTCAGCCGCAGCATGAGCTGCGCGTCTCCATGCCACTGCCGATGTGCCGTGCGACTGCTGCTCCCCTCTCCAAATCACTCAAACCAGCTTGCATGCGAACGATTTTTGTGAAAATGGAATGCTTGAGGGATGAGGATCGCAGTGATATAACATGCATTGGATGATTCTTTGTTTTTTGGAAGTGATTCTGAGGAGAGAAGGTTAGAGGGAGTTGTGTGTTCTTGTGTTGTTCTTGCTGCCTGTTGAACAGACTGGAGGGGGAAGAAGAAAAGCTGAGTGGGGGAGGCGTGCTACTAGGTGGTACGAGGGGTGGCTGGCCATTTTGGCAGGAGGAAAAAAAAAGAGGCAGAGGAAAATGGCAGGAGATGGGCAGAAGGGATGGCCTAAGAATTAACAAGGCCGTGTGATGAGACCATGCCGGCCTAGTAAGCTATATTTCTACCTCAAGTCAAGACAAGGGCCCAACAACTTCTGAAGCTCAAAAATCAGCCTAGGATCAAGTCCAATTCGTTCACGAGTCCAGTTCGGCCACCAGGAGCAGTCCAACTAAAAATGACCATATTTAGGTCATACCAAGTCCATTTGAGGCGTTCTTAGACTCTACGGATAAGCCCACAACGAGAGCTTTCGAATGGAAGTGGTTTCACATCCAAACTCCTTCTGGATCGACGGAAATCATCAATCAATATGACGAACAGAATCTGTC
This sequence comes from Otatea glauca, assembly GCA_036346275.1. NCBI lineage: Eukaryota > Viridiplantae > Streptophyta > Magnoliopsida > Poales > Poaceae > Otatea > Otatea glauca. The sequence continues at coordinate 23,479,989 of CM070725.1, read as the reverse complement.
AAGTGCTGCGCCAGCTCCACCTGGGCCCAAAGGCCTTATACGACGTAAGGTTGCACGGCCATCCCCTTGGCCGCCTCCCTTGCCCTATTCCTTATATATATTCAGTAGTCATCGCTATAATAGATGAGTTTTTCTTAGATTACAACTAGACACTTTGTCGGTTTTTCGTCGTTCATCTATCTGTGGAACCCCAACTCGTGTCCTTAATATAATTTCGCAATTTAGATTGCATCTTCTACGTTCTTGCTTGTGTTCTCGATTCGCATGCAGGGATAAGCCTTCTTGGCGAGGTCAACTATTTGTGCGTGGTTGATAACCAAAGGAGTCGTGGTGTAGCGATTGCAGGGTTCGAATCAGTTTTGATTGGAAATTGGATCATCAACGTCGAGTTCTCCATCAATCGACTTACTACTACCTGTCGAAGATCGGGCCACCGTACCCATCACCGTGCAGGTCTATGGCATGGGAGGGTGAAATGCCTGTGTCTGTCTCTCACTTTTGTATGTTGGTATTCTAGTTGGGATTGTTTTGTATCGTTGGCGAGGAAGTTTAATAGCAGAAAAACAACTATATTTTATTTTTATTATATATTTTTTACTTGGTTTCAGACACTAAATTTTAAACCTAAAACCAAATATAATTTGCAACTTGAATTCTCCTACGCTAATTAAATTTTCAACCGGCTTGCGAAAATCAGAGCCAAAAATCGGGGTGTTACACAGATGGTGCAGATCTGTGGTAGCAATGGAGGTAATAGAAGTGGTACCCGATCCAATGACAACCTCAATGAAGGAACATTTCCTCAACCGTCGCCGCTAGTGGACATGCAGAACTTGGGAGCTTTTCTTGCTGCTTAAACTCAATTGACGCATTCAATGATGCAGCAAATGCAGAATATGACTAATTAAGACAATGTCAACAATGCGTCTCGAGCTATTGCCAATGGTACATGTTCCTACTCAAAGGTTATGAGAATTCATAAGGACTCGTCCACCATCATATTCCAGAAATGGTTCACCTTTGGAAGCGGAGGATTGGCTTAAGACCATCGAGAGGAAGTTACTCATTGTTTAGTGTAAAGGTAATGAGAAGGTCATGTATGCTTCTCATCAGTTGGAAGGGATTGGTGTTGAATGATGGAAGAAATATCGTGTTGCCCATGAAGCCCTGCAGAATATTTCTTGGAATGAGTTCGTTACTGCTTTTCATTGTTTCTTTACCCCACTAGATGATAGGGTGATCACAGTGAGTTCAGAGAAGAATGCTACCCTTGCACCCTATACCTTTTCTGGACATTATTCTTTGAAGTATTGTCAACCAAACAAGTCAAAAGATTGTACGTGCGTTCGCTGTGGAAAAATAGGACATACCGATGATGAGCATGCAATCAATTGCTCTATTTGTGAAGGAAGTCATTCTCTTGGAGATTGTCCCATGAGCAATATCACATGCTACCTTTGTGAAGCTTGAGTCACTGCCTAGCTCATTTGTAACATCACGAAAAATAAAATAATATAAAAATAAATATTTTAAATTTGAAAATATTTATTTATCAGTTTTATTAGCTTTATTGGTTCTTATTTGAATTTTCTTGGATTTTTGTATTGTATGAAAATCCAACCAAATAGAATTAGTAAATGGATAATGGTAAAAAGGTAAAATTGTAAAATTAAAATTTTGGAAAATTTACCATGGTAGTCCTAAGGATGCAGTGGATGAATTCAGCCAGCAGATAAAATTTTATGCACAGGAATGTGATAGAATAATTGAAAAGACATCCCTTTTGACCAAAAACAGTATTAGAAATTTATCTGGAGCCACAAAAATTACCATAACACCCTTAGAGAATAATATACTTCTGGTAAAAATTTCAGGAATTTATCATGTGTTTTAGACCTTCTAAAAATTCATAAACAGAGGCTTAGAAAATTTGAAAATTACCATGTCAGAATGTTTATAAAATAATTACTTAGTAATTTGACTTGAAATTTTTATAAAGGCATACATAATCCAAGATAATCTCTTATAAAAAATTTTGAAAATAATTAATATGGTTTACACCCTTAAATAAAATAAAGTCCGAAATGAAAATTCTGGATAATGTACAGGGTCAGAATTTTTATAAATTAACCATAGGTTATTTTAGTCTCAAATTTGTACAGAATATTACCAACTCCCAGGAGACTCTAGTAAAAAAGTTTAAGAAAATATGTAGGTGTTTTGTTGAGTGAATTAATGCCAGAATCGAGCTGTCTGAGCTGAAGTCTATTCCTTTAACACCTCATTTCGCTGGCATGTGGGTCCCAGTCACAGTGACCGCAAGAGCTCGCCCAGCCACTGCCAGTGTTCCCTGGCCCCGCCTGTCAGGCTCACTCCTCCCTCTCCTTTCTTCTTTTCCCCCAGCCGAGTCGCTCCCCTCTGCTTGCTCTTTCCCGACCCTTCCTCAGTCAAGCCACCACTGCATCAGTCGCAGCCACGTTTGTCCTCAGCCACGCCCGCGCCATACCGCCGGTCATTTCATGTCCGTCGCGCCAGTTCATCGAGCCTGTACAGAAGCGAGCTCGCGCCATCGCGCCAGTTCACCGAGTCGCTCAGAGCTGAGCTCAAGCATTCGGTCCAAGTCTCCCAAGAACAATACACAGCTATACTTTCTAACACCCAAAGCCATCAATTGAGCCTCTCTACATCACTCTCACACTCTATTTACTCCCTCTGTCAAGAATTGCCTCTTCCAAGCCTCCATTGCCGCCGCAAGCAAAGAAAAGGGGTGAAGCCGAATTCGAGCAAATCGGTGAACCATCCTTAAATTGCTCATATCTGTAGCACCTTAGGATGTCCCTGAGGCTTAATTCGTTACCCATTCAAGCCGAGACTCACTCCTTTTATTCCCCGGCGAGCCACCATCTCCTCCGTCGCAAGTTCGCGGTGCCGCGCTGCTCTGGCCATCAACACCGGCGTTGAGACCCACTGGAAGATGCGCTTTGTCGATCTCATGCTCTAGCTGCTCTCACCCTCGCCGGAGTATGACCGGAGAGTCGCCGCCGCCACGCCCTAGTTCTTCCCCTGCTTTCGGCTCACTACGCAGTGGGACCATTTTGTCAGTGGCGTGAGGGCTCAACGTTCATGGAGCTGTGTACGTATTCATTCAACTGAAAGCTGTGTTCTAATTTTCTTTCAGTTTCATAACCGAGCCGACTTCATGAGTGAATAACTTTACCATTTTCAATCCAATTCAAATGAAACAAATTTCTAAAATCATAAAAAATCCAGTAGATTTAAAATATGCAATAATATTTTGAAAATGATCATTGAGTGAATTTGAAATTCAAATTTGAATAAAAGATCTAAAGACATGCTATAAATAAAATGTTGCAAACAAACTCAAAATGGAATGAAACCAATTTTATTAGAATCTTTATACATCCAGGAACTCAAATATATAAAAATATTTATATTTTACCTCTGTTTAAATTATTTCCCATTAAAGGTTATTCTCAATAGAATAAATAATCAAAAATGAATAATTGTATAAAGGAAATTCTAAAATAAATAAAAAAAATTGTTTTATAAACACTTAGATGTCAGTAGGCTACTTTAATATGCTGAAATGATTAAGGCATAGATTTGCTTTAGATTTGATGTATGAATAATGAAATGGTCAAATGAAAAAGATATATGAAGATAAATGTGTGCATATAATATATCAGTAGCAATACACATATGCATATGAAAAGTATTAAATAGATGTCCAGAGATATAGACAGGTATCAAAATGGGTAATTTGTCACCATTGAAATGTTTTTAATGAAATATCATATATATACAACTGTAAATTGCATCAAGAAAATAAGCCTTGTATATGTAGAAAAATGTATACAAGCATGATTAATGAAAAGCAAAGTCACGACAAGAAATTGGGTTCTAAATATCTAATGTGATCAAACTAAATGATTCAACAAGAATCATTGTAACAAAGTTATAAATAACACTTAAACAAATAATTGAATTTCCAATACTTGTATAATTTGAATAGTTATAACTTTCACAAATGAACTTCAAATTTGACAAAATTAAATCCTAGAATCTTGAAAAGTAATATCCTTCCTAGTTATGCAAAAGTACTTCATATTTATACAAATTTAGGCTAAGTACGTATCAGGCCCTAATGATCGTTTATATGGAAAACATTTCGGATAAAAGCCAAATATCATGAAACTAAATTTAAAACGCTCTTATAGTCATCCCAGGTTTATACCTAAAGAATGGATAGATTATCTTATAAGGTGTAATCGCAAACTTAAATCGGAAATCGAACATTTATCGTGTAAAGTTAGAAAACACTTAAGCATTTTCAGTAGCTTATAAAGTATCTCGTCCAAATGAAAAGAAATATGAAAATAGTATAGAAATACTCTATAAAGTGCATACTACTGTATTCTAAAGAAAGTATTTCGTTGTACTATGGTTTGCATATAAAATGAACTAGTAACATAGCCCTAAATGTTATGTTTTCTAAATAATAGAAACACTTAAGCATTTTCTACAACCCGTAGAATGTCTCGTCTAAACATTAAAAAGTGTGAGATCAGCTTAGAAATGTTCTTCAAAGTATATTCTATCCTTTTCCGAAGAAATAATCTTGTTTTATCATGTTCTGCATATAAATCCTTTTAGCCAAATAACCTTAAGTAATATGATTTCTGAACTTCATATTGTGAATAAGCGAACTCGAAAACAATGAAGAAATCTGTAATTAATATATTTGTATCACCAAAACCTTCTTGAAACCATAAATAAATCCAATAACCTAGCTTAGCAGATCAAACATATTCAAGATTCTTCTTATGCAAAGTCAATCGGGGATTTAAATGCTATTTGCATAATCCTTTAACTAATGTCTTAATTCTATTAATTCAAATAATTTTAGCACCTATAATTCAAATTTATAAATGCAAGAATTCATAATTTTAGCCTCTTGAATTCGTAATTCAAGAATAGATAATTTATAAAAGAAACCCTGCTTTGTTCATAATAAAAGCCATTAACTATATGAATGCTTGTTTATCTTGAACTCAAGATGTGGAAATTCAGAATTCAAATCCTAAAGCATTCCTGTTTTCTGTAGTGAATCTTTATTTGATTTGTTGTCTGTTTTCTTTTTTCCCTTATTAAAGCTTGTTACTTGCTTTATTTCCGTTGAACGACGTGTAGAGCCCGATGTCGCCGTTTCCATCGTCGACTTCATCTATTGCGACCTCGTCTTCACCGTAAGCAATGATTAAGCAAGACAACTGCCCCTTTGACCATATTGATCCCAGTATTTTATATTCCTTTTGTTCATCAAATTGTTTCATGCATGCGTTTAATTATGTAAGATTTGCTATTTTATGGTATTGGTAGATATACCTGTTGTCACATGAAACTCCTTGATAATTATAGAAATGTGAACCTTGATAACCATAAAGTAGGGCTAGACATTACTTAATGCCAAATTGGGTATATGCGATCATGTTAAGCCTGCTTAGCCATGCTTTAGCATTTTGTGGGGCAGATGATCATGATTAAATTTGTTTCTTGAAATGTTTTATATGGAACCTAAATGGTCCTTTTTGGGAAAATGGTTGCTGGTAGTTTGCTAAAAACCCCAAAATAAAACTATGGTTTGACGCGGGCGATTATTGGCAATAGCCGGATGTGCAGAGGGATTTGCACGTAGTGTAGGGTGGAGTATCGCCCGTGTCGGATTAAGGACCGAGCAATGGGACGCTATAGATCCAAGAATTTCGTACAACCACGAGGGCTGGTATGGGACAGTCTTAGCCTATTAAGTTATTTAGATGTGGCTTTGCATCTATGGAAGGAGAGAGTTAGCACAGGCATTCTGGTTAGGTCTGCCTGTAGGGGTTTCTACATACCAATGCAACGGTGTACGGCTTGCCATGGACAGAGACGTGGTGTTGGGTGTGATAAATGTGGATCCACGACTTGGGTGAGTTTCTCTGTTTTCAGGGCGAGGGTTAACTTCCCGGGCTGGTGTAAAGCCACGTCTAGATAATGTAACAGCTCTGTATGATCTCCTTGCCGACACACTAAAGGAAGTGTGTTAATTGATCTAGCGAAAAGGTTGATCATTCCTTGTGGGTAAAGTTGTAAACCTGTACAGAGTGTAAGATCAAATCGATTAGCTGCGTCCACGGTCAAGGATACTTGGTGAAGTCTTTCCAATGTTAGAGTCTTTAGTAATTTTCTAAAATGGGTTTGGTCTGAACTTGTTTTTAGCAACTGTTGCTTTATATCAAAGGGCTGACATTGATGGACCTTATGGTTTGGATTATTCGAACTCACGTCATGGAGGACTGTGAGTATTACTTACTGTTGTATCTATTTTATTATCAATCAAATTGCTCTTATAAATTCCGTTTACAAATGATAACTTGTTTTACAATTCAATTTTGCTTTATGCAAATTAACTGTAGAAGCCTTTCCTTTGAAATGGCCTACATATATTATAGATTTTGCTCAAGTCTTGCTGAGTACGTAAAGTACTCACCCTTGCTTAATTATTATTTTTAGGTGGATGAGTTAGCGAGGCTTCGAGTCTCTTTTCGTCGCAGGTTGCGGGATCTTCTTTGTCGTGTTCTATCTGGAGTTTATGCCTTGTCAGTTGCCTGCGGGTCGGATGGGCAAACTACGAGATATTGCTTCTTTTGCTGCTTTATTCTCTTAGTTGTAGCTCTTCCTTTATGTATTAGTTTTCGTTGTATTTATTTGTGAGGTATGGTTGTGATTCCAATTGTTGTAAACATGTGAGTGCTAGCTACTGATCCAGGGAATAGCACAGTAATCACATGGAGGTTCCTGTTCATCAGAATGGGGTCTCACAGTGTTGGTATCAGAGCTATGCTGACTGCAGGATAAACCCTAGATAGAATGGTCATTAGTAGTAGAAGAATCAAATTCAAAATCTTATTTGGAGAAGTTACTCTATTTGCAGAAGGTAGACTTTGCTATTCTTACCTCCTCCTTAAGATCCTACTCTTACCTACACTTTCATTTTGGTTTATTAAAAAATTCCTCTTTCCTTAAAAATAGTTTATCCTCGCTATTTGCTTATGAAGACGTCCAAACATGTCGCTACCATCCTTCATGTCAACCAGTGAAGACTACAGTTTTTATGCCAACAATCTCAAGTAGACAAAGCTTCACTACCTTCGTCGAAGTAGAAGTAGAGTACAAAGATCCTACTTCATGAAGAGACAACATCGCCCAACAGTGAAATGCAGAAGATTGGAGTATATTAGGTTCTTTGTTAGGAAAGGAACCCTTATACGTGGCATGTTATTCCACTCGAGTTATATAAAAAGTTTTTATGTGGTGTCTTTCTCTTGCTATTGTGAATTGGTTTTTATTTTGTTTGCCCGGGTGATTTATGTGTGAACTTAACCTCTAGGTTAAAGTTTTACAATAAGTTGTCCTTATGTATGAATATGGAAAATTCAAACCATAGGATAAATAGGAAATCATAAAATAGCTTATCTCTTCTTTCTATAAAATTTCTTCCAAACTTATCCTTTCTTTATGTAGAACTTTTCATCTGTGTAAACCATTATGATCATTAACTTTTCTCAAAATCAAGCATCATCAGGATTAGTAATATATTCTCCATTACTACTTCTAGCTTTACTTGAGACCACACCATTCATAAATAAACCAAGGCCAAGATGCTAGTAACCACCAATTTACTAAGCTGCTTTAGGCTAGTTAAAACCTAGTTGTTCACAATAATAACCCCTGACCATGCCACAAAGCCCGCCTTATCGCTTTGCTTAGATAATATACCATGAATCTAAGCTAGAACCAAAAAAGTATATACTTTTGAATGGAAACCTTAGAATGGTCAGTAAAATGGAACTAGAAAAATCGAAAATCCTATGTTCTAAAAGAAATATAAAAGACTAGCAAAGTTGTACATATACCCTTTTCCATATATAGGATTTAGTTTCCTGGTCTGTATACTTTTTCCCTTTTAGTGGATATTACATATACCCATTTCTTCTCTGTAGAACTTCCTTTCTTCACTTCTAGTTATTCTTTCTAGAAGGAATTCTCTCCTTTTGCTTAATAAAAACCACTGACAAATCTTTTTGAAAGTAATTCTGGTAGTAAGTCAACAGCATCATGACGTTTGTGTCAACAACTTTGAGAAGATGGAGGTAATATAGAACCGCAACCTCTCTGACTTCATAGAAGTCCTAGAATATTGACATCAGCAAGTGGTACAAATGTTAAAAGAAACTCGCCACCAAATAGTCTACTTTAAAGGACAATATTATTTAAAGTACATATTATTCTAAGTAAACCTCTTGAACATAGATACGTATGATTAAGCTAATAGAAGGAAAACCTTAGGTACCCCACCCATATACTAAGTTGAATGCATATATAATTTTACTATGTTGTTGAAATTTTGTTGTAAACCTTTTGTATTGTTTTTTGGGTTACTCTCGTAAATGTTAAACCATTTGGTTAAAATTTACGATGTGCCAACCCTTATTTAATAAGAAAATTTTAAGGAACGAAAAGTTGACTTATGAACTAATAACTACCTAATAACCAACCTTGAAACAATGTTTTAATGAATGAGACATTGCCTTATGTAATCTAATCAGCAATTACCTAATACCTAAAGAGACCATTCTAAAATAATATTTTAATAAACGGAATGTTGCCTTGTGACCTAGTTAACCCCTATCTAACCGCCTCCCTCACTCCATCGTGGTAGGCCAACACAATGCCCAACTCACTGATGCCAGTAATGATGTTAAGACAGCCGCTATACTCTTATCTCTGTCTCAGTTATGTCCTACGCCGTTAAATTTCTAATGTCACCACTTGACCGGCTACCAAAACTGTCGCCGCTCAAACCCTATTTTACTGACTTAAGCACCTATATAGATCACTTTACATCTCAATCAGGAGACTGTATCACTCCCCGTTACCACATCTCTGCTCATGTGCGCCTAATTCAACCCTGCCATTTACCATCACCGCACATACGTTCAGCCATTAAGCTTTCCCTGTTTCTTTGGTCAATCAAACAGTGGAAACAGCACTTGTTGCACGGACCCGTTGCACCTTGGCCGCCTCTACTCGCACCCGTTCACACTTTGTGGAAACATCTTCATCCCTTTTTAAATACCTAACCGTGGTTCTCTTGGTTTACCCTGCTTCTTTTCTACAAACACCACAAACTTCTCTATGTTGGCAAGGATCGTGCTCAGCCAGCCATTGCAGAAAACGTTTTAGCGCTTTCCCCTGTCTTGCATCTTGCAGAAAACGTTCTCCACAAATCTGCATGTAAGATGAAAAACTAGCTGTTAGGTGAATTTGAAACTAGTTGCTGTCCTAGCCTGTTCTTCCTTTCAAGACAGCGTGTCATCTTCGAGTGATGATTCCTTTCAAACTATGTTATGCCGCATGTTCGTTTCAAAAACGAATATATTGTTCTTTTGGATCTTCATCAAGCTTTGAAACATGACCATATCTCGTAGAAGACTCGGTCAAAATTATGACTCCAAGAGTAAAACAAATAAAATCCGAAGCAGTTTACACGAAAAAAAAATCAATTAAAGAAATGATGCTTGAACAAAGATACTTGTTCTAAAAAATTCTACTCAACTCCATTTTGAATTTCAATCGTCATTTGTCATCCCTCCAACAACACCAATGAACATCTGTCTATTACTCAAAACCAGAAAGCCAAAAATTTCTTGCTTTTGATGTAGTAAACATGGACAATATCCCAACAGTTGCCTAAAGAAGAAACAAAATCTATTTCATTCTCAACCCTAGGAAGCTTTGTTATAACCTTAAAACTGACTTAAAAAATCTGAAGATCAACGATTCCTTAAACATGCACCTAATCTAACTCAAAACATCAAACCCAGTTATCCGCAACACTTATTCGCAAAAGAAATTTATAACCTACCAGATGTAGTACTAGGAACAATGCTTATGTATTTGAACCCTATCAAAATTCAAAATTAATTCTAAGATCAATTCTTTGATCCTAGTCACCTCTTGATCATTTATTCTATAACCTCAGCAAACAACCTTTCTGTTGTTTTGAATAAAACGAACAACGTCACCTGCATCAACCAAGAAGAGATTGGACACTTTGCCAACATCTGTCCAAGAACAGTTCTACTTCACCTCGTCAAAGAAGACATTAGTTATCTCCAAGCCGTTACAAAGATTTAGGAAAGCATCAAGTACCTAGAGTAACCCTGCCTCGACGATAGGCTCTGGAGATAAACATTTTTCTCAGGCGATTGCACCTAACACTTATGTGGTATTGAGTGCATCCCTTGTGTATTCAATTCTTGCAAACAATCTTTTTGATTTTGTACATTCCATTCCTTTATAATTGCCAAATGCAAGGGAAATCAAAAACCCTCTGCCTCCTAAGGTGGTCAAACGAATTAAATCATCAGGATCATCTTATAACCCTCTTTCCTCAAGTCAATCCTTGAATCATCTCTATTCTGTTGTTAATCTATAGAAAACTTTGAATAACAATTAATCTCAATTAATTTCGTCAACCGTTGTTAAACTATACCGAACAACCGTTGTAATCAAATATCCTGCTTGATGTTGACAGTCAGTTCCTCCCAAATGAATTTATTGACAATACATCTATTCATTCACTCCTAAGCATACCAAATGCTATTCTCAAAATTTGATCATCCTTATTAATCCTTATTAACGATCCTAGATTTATAATCAAAAGAGATATATAATAATATCTGTGGAATATATGGAACCAGGTATCTCTATGACCGGCCTAACATCACCAGAAGAAAGGAAAAGCTGGGAGAGGAGGCCCAAAAGCTGTGCCCCGCGCCAAGCCAAGTTGCCGTGCGGAAGGGTGCATACCTTTGGACAGTTGAACATATATTCGGATATAAACGATACAGTTGTAATCCGAGTTGTTTATAGGATAGATAAAGATGTAAACCCTATCCTATAACTGATTAGAATCTAGTAACCGATCGGAATCTCCAGACCGATCAGGACTCTGTAAGCCGCACCACTCCCAATATATAAGGGAGAGGGCGGGCAACAACAAGGATCAAGCCATAGAGCTTAGAACACCACATATCGCCCAGAACATATAGCGTTTTGAGCAACCCCAAATCCAAGAGATCCGCATAATTCCAGCACACAGGATTAGGGTATTATCTCCTCCACGAGAGTATGAACCTGTCTAAACCCCTTGTCTTGTGTGACCTTCGAGTTTGAGATCTAGTGCCTACCCCATAAGTCGACAGTTGGCGCGCTAGGTAGGGGAAGCGCTATAATCTTTTCCTACAAACTCGATGGCAGCAATTGGCGGATTCATCGCCACCTTTATCTTCGGACAAGCCTTCTGCTTCGAAAGTTTGGATTTCATCGCGGAAACGCGCGGAGAGCTTGTATGCCTGGTCCAAAGCCAGATCCAATCTGGTGAAGATCAGGCCAATCCATCTCAGGTATGCCACTCTGACTCACTCAGAAAACCAGTCGGCATTGTGAAGAATTGCAGCGATTTTCGCGGCGTCTTCGCGATCGAGGAGCAGGGGACCGATCTCCATCAAGAAGACCAAGAGGTCGCGGAGGAAGATCGCCTTCGTAAGGAACGTCGTCGCTTCCAAGATGCTTCTCGACACGCTGGACCCGATGATTACATCAGATAGCCCAGCGGCCTCGATCGTGGCCCAGATCAAGGCCATGGTGACGGCGGCAGCAATCCAGCAGAATCAAGAAAAGCCGGTAGGTGAAGCGCACTCGCGCTCCCACGTGGCTACTCATGTCGCCAGCAGTCAGACCGCAACCAGTCGGAATACCAGCAGTCGGCGCCATACGCCACCTCTCGGCGATGCACGCCAAATCCTCAACTGTGACCTTCGCCAAGATATCACCGCCAGACGACAAGAGCGGGACGAAGAAGAGCGACGTGGGCACCACGACGATTATGAGCGTTTCGGCACCGGCCATGATCGACGAGGCGATCAGAGGTACGACGACCGTGACGACCATAGGGACTATCATCGCCGGGGTCGGGACAACGACGACCATCGAGCCATGAGCTTGCCACGCCGAACTCCGCCCCGGCATGTTGATGACCATCGCTGAGCTAGAGGCTCGCCACGCCGGACTCCCCCTCATAATGATAAGAGATCTATTGACGGGATCCGAGCGTTTACTCCTCGGCTGCACCGAGTGGTATGGCCCGATGGATTCAACCCTAAGGTTGAGGTACGTTCTCCAGATACTTTTTCCCGCTTCAAATAACCCCACCGAGTACGGGGCACTCATCCATGGGCTCCGCATCGCCATATCGCTCGGTATCCGATGTTTGGCGGTTTGCGAAGACTCAATGCTCGTGATCAACCAAGTGCAAAAAGAATGGTCCTGCATTTTAGACAACATGACAGCCTAGTGCCAGGAGGTACGCAAGCTAGAAGGTAACTTTGATGGCCTGGAACTTATTCATGTGCTCCGCCGTGACTACGAAGCGGCCGACGAGTTAGCAAAAATGGGATCCTGCTGATCTATAGTGCCCATGGGAGTATTCGTCGAGGAAATTCACAAGCCCGCGATTAGCACTCGGACAAAGACAAACGCCTTAGCCGAGAAGAGCGTAGAAGCAGAAGTCCTAGTCATTACCCCCGATTGGACAGCCCTGTATCTGGACTATTTGACGAAGGACGAGTTACCCAAAGATCACGTGCAAGCCGAACGAATAATGCACCGAAGCAAGAGCTATGTGGTGATCAGGGCAGAACTCTATCGCAAGAGCTCCTCAGGCGTACTGCGACGGTGCATATCAGAACAAGAAGGGAGAGATCTTCTCAAGGAAATCCACTCGGGAGTTTGTGGGAACCATGCGGCGTCATCAACACTATTCGGCAAAGCCTATCATCAAGGATTTTTCTGGCCAACTGCAGTCACTAACGCAGAGGACATCGTCCGGACATGTGAAGGATGTCAGTTCTTTGCGCGTCAGATGAACAAATCGGCACAAGAACTGCAGACCATCCCCATAACCAGGTCGTTTGCGGTCTGGGGGATGGATATGGTGGGACCTTTAAAAAAGGCTCAAGGTGGTCACACCCATTTTTTCGTGGCCATTGATAAATTCACCAAATGGGTGGAGGCCAAACCAGTCGCGACAATAACAGCAGCAAAAGCCAAAGAGTTCTTTAATGAAATCGTGGTTAGATTTGGAGTTCCAAACCGAATCATCACGGACAATGGCACCCAATTCAGAACTGATGTATTTCAAGACTGGTGTGACGAACTAGGAATAAAAATCTGCTTTGCTTCAGTAGCGCACCCCCGGAGCAACGGGCAGGTCGAGCGAACCAACGGCATGGTATTACAAGGCCTAAAAAGCAAGAATTTTCGATCGGCTAAAGCCAGACGCCACTCAGTGGGTGAAAGAATTGCCTTCGGTACTCTGGGGGTTGCGAATCACTCCCAGTAGAGCAACCGGGCAGTCACTTTTCTTCCTGGTGTACAGCACGGAGGTAGTCCTCCCCACCGAGCTAGAATTAAGATCCCCATGGGTCTGGAGCTATGAAGAAGTCACCTCGAAAGAAAGCCGGCTAGAAGACCTCGACCGACTGGAAGAAGCCAGAGATGTCGCAATGATTCAATCAGCAAAATATCTCCAAGGTCTACGGCGCTATCACGGTCGCAATGTGAGGAGTCGCGCATTCTCCAAGGGAGATCTGTTCCTTAGAAAGAATCAGAAATGCGAGCATAAGCTCTCCCCAAGCTGGGAAGGCCCTTACGTCGTCGATTAAGTGGTACGCCCCGGGACTTACAAGCTCAATCGAGAAGACGGCACGGCAATTAGCAACACTTGGAACATAGAACAGCTATGCGTTTTTTCACTTGAACTTCGTAATTCAAATTGTTCCTTTACGAATGAAAAGATCGATATTAAAGTTATTTTTTACATAATCTTCTCGAGATTTATGCGACCGAGTGCTTCGCTCCTACGATTTTAAGACTCTGAGACATGCGTTACGAACCATGCCTCAGAGCCCGGGGGCTGGACTAGTCGGACACGATAAGTCGAAACCACTCGGAAAAATATTCATATTTAAAGAGAAAAATGCAAGAGCAAGGAAACGCCTTTATATACTTTCAATTTACAGATCCAAAGTTTCTACAACAGACAAATAGGTGTCTTGGACTTCCTCCCAGAGCTCGGCGGCCTGATCCTCATCTACGTTGCAGGCGTAGCCCTCCTTGATAGCTTCAAGATCCACTCGAGGATAAAGTGACTTTGTAACCGCCAGAGCCTGGCTAGCACCATTGGTCGCCGCTTCCTTCAGAAGTCTCTTGAGCTCCTTGGGGGCCTCCTCCAACCGATTGATAACTTGGGCCGTGCTGAGCGGCCTCTCGCCTTCGGGATGAAGCGAGCTCAGCAAGGGCCCCGAGGCTTCGCAGAGCTTTGAGCAAGACGTCTCAAGGGCGTTAACCTTGTCATTGAAAACAGCGTATTGTGCCCGTGTCTTGATCTTATAATCTGCAAGCAGAGCAAGATTTCAAGGACCTTGCAGAGGACGACGAAGATGAGATACCTAGACACTCAATGCACCAAGCAGGTGTGAATATCCTCTAATATGGATTAAAAATATCTTCTTGTGATATGCCCCATGCTGGGTCTCTGTTGGTTACCGCATGACGGATCATATATCATAAGTTGAGTCTAACAAGGCACAAATCCAATGGTATGCCCCACGAGGGTCAAAAAGTTGTGCGTTGTAATAAACGGGTATGGATACCATTCGGATAAACTTTGATATGTCCCAAGTCGGACCAGAGCCGTATCCTACACCAGTCGGGTACGGGTATCACTCGGCCAAGAGCCACGTAAATATGATATGTCCCAAGTCGGACTGAGTAGATCCTACACCACGAATGCACGGTATCACTTGGCCAAGAGCCACGTAAATATGATATGTCCCAAGTCGGACCAGAGCAGTATCCTACACCAGTCGGGTACGGGTATCACTCGGCCAAGAGCCATGTAAATATGATATGTCCCAAGTTGGACCAGAGCTGTATCCTACACCAATCGGATACGGGTATCACTCGGCCAAGAGCCACGTATGTATGATACGCTCCAAGTTGAGCCCAAGCCGTATCCTACATCAGTCGGATATGGGTATCATTCAGCCATGAGCCAAAAAAATCCCGATACGCTCCAAGTCGAGCCTAAGCTGTGTCCTACGGATATAGGTATCATTCGGCCACGAGCCGTGCAAATCCTAACTTGTCCCATGTCGGACCTAAGGAGTGTCCTACGACGGTTGGGTGCGAATCCCGCTCGACCAAGGAACCATGCAAGCTTCGACATACCCCAAGCTGGGTTCAAGCTACGTCAAAATGATGATCATGGAAAAATGCTGAGAAAAGGTACATCTTTATTTATGTATAAAATGTTCACCGGGCATTATGCCTGGGAAAGTATTACATTTATAGGGGACCTACACTTCACCACGACGCACGCGACCCAATGCCTCCACGAGGGCCTCCTTGGCCCTATAGAGAGCTGGGAAGATCTCCAGAAAGGCGTCGACGGCAGCGTGTTCCAGGGCGGCGGCCTCCTCCTCTACCAATTCAGCCACGGCGGCCTCAAAAAGTGCCCATTCTTCCGCGAGCCTGGGGTCCCGGACGTTCCTGACGTTCCTCCTCCTGCCCCTTCTCATGAAGAAGAATGAAGTGTGGAACAAAGATATGGAGAACTGGGTGCGAAGGAATGCATTCTACGAGGGCTGGTTCGCCTTTTATAGCCAACACAGTAAATATGAAGTAAATACATCAGGAGTCGAAGAGATTCGGAGTTAATGTAGTTTCAGAAGCCAAGGAGTTTTTCAGCAAGAGATTTGACACAAAAAATTAAGACGACCTCGAAGACCGTCCGGTGGTTATCCATTAAGAGAAAAGATATTAAACCTTCGATTCGGGCAGGAAGAAGAATTCAATCCACATCCGAAATAGGGGACAGGTTCGCGAGGCCGCTCACAGCAAAACTCGTCTGACAGAAGATTATATTCAGTTGAAGCAAAAATCGAAGGTTATATTCGAGTCCTCCATAATCCGCTCGCTATAAGAAGAAGCCTCTAATCCGAATGAGGGAACTTGTTGGAAGCTTAAACAAGAAAGTCCGGGACGACGATTCAAGCAGAAAACTTAATTGGGAACATAGCGATCGGATCACGAAGCACTCGGGGGCTACTGTGTAATATATGGAACCAGGTATCTCTATGACCGGCCTAACGTCACCAGAAGAAAGGAAAAGCCGGGAGAGGAGGCCCAAAAGCTGTGCCCCGCGCCAAGCCAAGTTGCCGTGCGGAAGGGTGCATACCTTTCGACAGTTGAACATATATTCGGATATAAACGATACAGTTGTAATCCGAGTTGTTTATAGGATAGATAAAGATGTAAACCCTATCCTGTAACCGATTAGAATCTAGTAACCGATCGGAATCTCCAGACCGATTAGGACTCTGTATGCCGCACCACCCCCGGTATATAAGGGAGAGGGCGGGCAACAACAAGGATCAAGCCATAGAGCCTAGAACACCACATATCGCCCAGAGCATATTGCGCTTTGAGCAACCCCAGATCCAAGAGATCCGCATAATTCCAGCAGACAGGATTAGGGTATTATCTCCTCCGCGAGAGCCTGAACCTGTCTAAACCCCTTGTCTTGTGTGACCTTCGAGTTTGAGATCTAGCGCCTACCCCATAATTTCATTGCCGACTACAAAAGTCGACAATATCCCTTATCTGCTTACGCAAAACCCAAATAAAAGCCTTTTCTATTCTCAGCACATTAACTCGGAATTGCAAGAAGAAACTCCGGTAAAGCGACTACACTGAAGATAAGAATATAAGGAAACGATAAAGTTACTTCCGAGAAGAAGAAGTTCCATAACCTACCTAGTCCTTACAAATCTCGGGGACGAGATTTGTGTAAGGGTGTAGATTTGTAACATCCCTAAAAATAAAATAATATAAAAATAAATATTTTAGATTTTAAAATATTTATTTATAAGTTTTATTGGTTCTTATTTGAATTTTCTTGGATTTTTGTATTGTATGAAAATCCAACCAAATAGAATTAGTAAATGGATAATGGTAAAAAGGTAAAATTAAAATTTTTGAAAATTTACAATGGTAGCCCTAAGCATGCAGTGGATGAATTCAGCCAGCAGATAAAATTTTATGCACAGGAATATGATAGAATAATTGAAAAGACATCCCTTTTAACCAAAAATTGTAGATGCCAAAATTACTAGACAATATTAGTTATTTATCTGGAGCCAAAAAAATTACCATAATACCCTCAGAGAATAATATACTTCTGGTAGAAATTTCAGGAATTTATCATGTTGTTTAGACCTTCTAAAAATTCATAAACAGATGTTTAGAAAATCTGAAAATTAACATGTTAGAATTTTAATAAACTAATTACTCAATAATTTTACTTGAGATTTTTATATAGGCATAAGTAACCCAAGACTAACTCTTATAAAAAGTTTTGAAAATAATTAATTTGGTTTACACCCTTATATAAAATAAAGTCCGAAATGAAAATTCTGGATAATGTACAGTATCAGAATTTGTATAAATTAACCGTAGGGTATTTTAGTCTCAAATTTGTACATAAGATCACCAACTCCCAGGACACTCTCTTCAAAAAGTTTGAGAAAATATGCAGGCGTTTTGATGGGTGAATTAATGCCAGAACTGAGTTGTCTGAGCTGAAGTCTATTCCTTTGACACCTCATTTCGCTGGCAAGTGGGTCCCAGTCACAGTGACCGCAAGAGCTCACCCAGCCACTGCCAGTGGTCCCAGGCCCCGCCTATCAGGCTCACTCCTCCCTCTCCTTTCTTCTTTTCCCACAACCGAGTCGCTCCCCACTGCTTGCCCTTTCCCGACCCTTCCTCAGTCAAGCCACCATCGCATCGATCAGCCCACGTTTGTCCTCAGCCACGCCCTCGCCATACTGCCGGTCATTTCATGTCCGTCGCACCAGTTCATCGATCCTGTATAGAAGCGAACTCGTGCCATCGCGCCAGTTCACCGAGTCGCTCAGAGCTGAGCTCAAGCATTCAGTCGAAGTCTCCCAAGAACAATACACTGCTATACTTTCTAACACCCAAAGCCATCAGTTGAGCCTCTCTACATAACTCTCACACTCTATTTACTCCCTCTGTCAAGTATTGCCTCTTCCAAGCCTCCATTGCCGCCGCAAGCAAAGAAAAGGGGTGAAGCCGAATTCGAGCAAATCGGTGAACCATCCTTAAATTGCTCATATCTGTAGCACCTTAGGATGTCCCTGAGGCTTAATTCGTTACCCATTCAAGCCGAGACTCACTCCTTTTCTTCCCCGGTGAGCCACCATCTCCTCCGCCGCAAGCTCGTGGTGTCGCGCTGCTCTGGCCATCAACGCCGGCGTTGAGACCCACTGGAAGATGCGCCTTGTCGATCTCATGCTCTAGCTGCCCTCACCCTCGCCGGAGTCTCCCCGGAGAGTCGCCGCCACCACGCCCTAGTTCTTCCCCTGCTTTCGGCTCACTGCGCAGTGGGACCATTCTGTCAGTGGCGTGAGGGCTCAACGTTCATGGAGCTGTGTACGTATTCATTCAACTGAATGCGTATTTCTAATTTTCTTTCAGTTTCATAACCGAGCCGACTTCATGAGTGAATAACTTTACCATTTTCAATCCAATTCAAATGAAAAAAATTTATAAAATCATAAAAATCCAGTAGATTTAGAATATGCAATAATATTTTGAAAATGATCATTGGGTGAATTTGAAATTCAAATTTGAATAAAAGATCTAAAGACATGATATAAATAAAATGTTTCAAACAAACTCAAAATGGAATGAAACCAATTTTATTAGAATTTTTATACATCCAGGAACTCAAATATATAAAAATATTTATATTTTACCTCTGTTTAAATTATTTCCCATTAAAGGTTATTCTCAATAGAATAAATAATCAAAAATGAATAATTGTATAAAGGAAATTCTAAAATAAATAAAAAAATTGTTTTATAAACACTTAGATGTCAGTAGGCAACTTTAATATGCTAAAATGATTAAGGCATAGATTTGCTTTAGATTTGATGTATGAATAATGAAATGGTCAAATGAAAAAGATATATGAAGATAAATGTGTGCATATAATATATCAGTAGCAATACACATATTCATATGAAAAGTATTAAATAGATGTCCAGAGATATAGATAGGTATCAAAATGGGTAATTTGTCACCATTGAAATGTTTTTAATGAAATATCATATATATACAAGTGTAAATTGCATCAAGAAAATAAGCCTTGTATATGTAGAAAAATGTATACAAGCATGATTAATGAAAAGCAAAGTCACGACAAGAAATTGGGTTCTAAATATCTAATGTGATCAAACTAAATGATTCAACAAGAATCATTGTAACAAAGTTATAAATAACACTTAACCAAATAATTGAATTTCCAATACTTGTATAATTTGAATAGTTATAACTTTCACAAATGAACTTAAAATTTGACAAAATTAAATCCTAGAATCATGAAAAGTAATATCCTTCCTAGTTACACAAAAGTACTTCATATTTATACAAATTTAGGCAAAGTACGTATCAGGCCCTAATGATCATTTATATGGAAAACATTTCGGATAAAAGCCAAATATCACGAAACTAACTTTAAAACGCTCTTATAGTCATCCCAGGTTTAACCTGAAAAATGGATAGATTATCTTATAAGGTGAAATCGCAAACTTAAATCGGAAATCGAACCTTTGTCGTGTAAAGTTAGAAAACACTTAAGCATTTTCAGTAGCTTATAATGTATCTCGTCCAAATGAAAAGAATTATGAAAATAGTATAGAAATACTCTATAAAGTGCATACTACTGTATTCTAAAGAAAGTATTTCGTTATACTATGGTTTGCATATAAAATGAACTAGTAACATAGCCCTCAATGTTATGTTTTCTAAATAATAGAAACACTTAAGCATTTTCAACAACCCGTAGAATGTCTCGTCTAAACACTAAAAAGTGTGAGATCAGCTTAGAAATGTTCTTCAAAGTATATTCTATCCTTTTTCGAAGAAATAATCTAGTTTCATCATGTTCTGCATATAAATCCTTTTAGCCAAATAACCTTAAGTAATATGATTTCTGAACTTCATATTGTGAATAAGCGAACTCGGAAACAATGAAGAAATCTGTAATTAATATATTTGTATCACCAGAACCTTCTCTAAAACCATAAATAAATCCAATAACCTAGCTTAGCAGATCAAACATATTCAAGATTCTTCTTATGCAAAGTCAATTGGGGATTTAAATGCTATTTGCATAATCCTTTAACTAATGTCTTAATTCTATTAATCCAAATAATTTTAGCATCTATAATTCAAAGTTATAAATGCAAGAATTCATAATTTTATCGTCTTGAATTTGTAATTCAAGAATAGATAATCTATAAAAGAAACCCTGCTTTGTTCATAATAAAAGCTATTAACTATATGAATGCTTGTTTATCTTGAACTCAAGATGTGGAAATTCATAATTCAAACCCTAAAGCATTCCTGTTTTCTGTAGTGAATCTTTATTTGATTTGTTGTCTGCTTTCTTTTTGCCGTTATTAAAGCTTGTTATTTGCTTTATTTCCGTTGAACGACGTGTAGAGCCCGATGTCGCCGCTTTCGTCGTTGACTTCACCTATTGCGACCTCGTCTTCACTGTAAGCAATGATTAATCAAGGCAAACGCCCCTTTGACCATATTGATCTCAGTATTTTATATTTCTTCTGTTCATCAAATTGTTTCATGCATGTGTTTAATTTTGTAACATCTACCAGTACCACAAAATAGCGTATTTACAGAAAATAAACGCATGCATGAAACATTCTGATAAATACAATGAAAATTGAATACTGGGATCAATATGATCAAAGGGGGTGCTTGACTTGCTTAATCGTTGTTTATGACGAAGTTGCGGTCGAAGCCTGTGTTGTCGACGACGGAATTAATGACGTCGGGTTCTACACGTCATTCACGAAAATATAGCAAATAACGAACTTTAATAAGGACAAAAAGAAGACAGACAGAAAATCAAATAAAACATGCTATAAGAAACAGACGCATATTCTTTTATAGATTATTTATTCTTGTTTTACGAATTCAAAAGGCTAAAATTATGTATTCTTGTATTTATAACTTCGAATTATAAATGCTAAAATTATTTGGATTAATAGGATTAAAACATTAGTTATAATATTATATATGAGTAGTACTGACTTTGCATAGTATTCATTTTGAATATATTATGTACACACCAGATTTGCTAGGTTGAGCTATTGGTTACATATTCTGGTTTGCAAGATGGTCTTGGTTAAAACAAATATCTTAACCATTGATTTCTTATTTATTATTATAGTTCGTTTATTCATACTACGGATTATGAATAATACTTAGGGTTAATTGGATGATAGGATTTATATGCAGAACATAATGAAACAAGATTATTTCTTCATAATAAGTTGTTCTATACTTTGGGTAGCAATCCTAAGCTGATTTTATAAATCTTAGGATTTAGACGAGATGTTTTATTCATTGCTGAAATAGCTTAAATGGTATTAAGGTTTTTGATGACCATAACACTTAAGGGTATAGAGCTAGCAAGATTCATATGCAAAGCAAGCTGTAAAAAGAATATTTTTGCAGATTATGGTAGTCCATATATCCAGGATCATTTCTGGGCTATTGTTTGAAATATTCGCATATAGACGAGTTGTTTTATGTGTTGCCGGAAAGGCTTAAATGTTACTAAAGTCTAGAAATCATAATACTTAAGGTTATGTCACAAGCAAGATTTATATGCAAACCATGATGAAGTGAAATTATTGAAGAGGAACGCGGTATGCTACGCTAGCAAAAAAAAAATCTACCGCGAAACCAGAAAGCTACTCG
Source organism: Otatea glauca (assembly GCA_036346275.1). NCBI lineage: Eukaryota > Viridiplantae > Streptophyta > Magnoliopsida > Poales > Poaceae > Otatea > Otatea glauca. The sequence continues at coordinate 23,457,927 of CM070725.1, read as the reverse complement.
CAAGAAGGGGATCATAGATAAGATTACCACTAGACGCGCAGTTGCGGAATCCTTCGCGCGTCGATGTAGTGGATCGTCCTCGCCGCAGTCGTTGCGTCGATGTAGTGGATCGTCCTCGCCTTGCCGTGGATCGTCCTCCCACGCCGCAGATCGCGATAACGCCACCGCAGAGTCCACACGCCCGAGATGGAACACCGTGCGTCGGTGTGCAAGCACTGGTCGCTCGGCAGGCAGCGAGAGGAGTAGGCTAGGGTTTCGGTGAATCACTCCTAAACCGTGGAAAGCACACCTGCGCCTCCTCCTCCCTCCTTATATAGCCACGAGATGAAACCCTAAACTAGGGCCCATCGCGTGCTAAGCCCACGAGGTTCATTAATTACGGATCCAATCCAAATTAATGCGTCCCACCCATTAAGTGTGTGATCATGCAGTTCACGACGCTTGGACGTGGATTCGAAAACTCCTTTTCAATCCAATAGTTGGTAGTGGCTTCTTGCAAAGTATGCCAACTCCCAAACATACTATGATCAAATCGACAGAACCCATCAAAAGTACTCATGTAATAATCCCTTTGCCAAGTATATGAAGATTGATCTCAAGGCGAGAAGCATGTCATCCTTTGATGATTCAATCCATCTCTCGTATCCGTGATATATCAATAAGTTGTGATTGACTCTCAATCACGGCATGGCCATGCACTTCCTTAATCATATCACACGAGTGGCCTTGTCATATATCTCCGTTTCATTGAGTGGCAAATTCCATCTTGATCGCCACTTCCTCTGCACGTTTCATAGTAAACATGAAAGCTACCTTTATAACTATCCGGTTAGGAAGTAGTGTTTGATAGCCCCAAGGAAAACTATTACACATGTAGGGAATATGACAATCTCAGTCTAAGGATCATACATCTACTAGGTATGAGATACATCGATGACACATAAGAATGAAACATTCTCGCATGTCCCATTGCGGGTCTATCTAACCCATGTTCTTCAACATGCGTCCACAATGTATAGATGATATCTCCATATCCCATGATCTATGAAGCATGATCATCGATCACTACATGTGCTGATCTATTCATCGTTGTCCTATACGATGATATCCGATTAGAGATATTTATCGAATTACATCATTAAGTAAAGAGCTTCATAAGCAAGTCGCATACTTGTTGATCAATACAATGATATACATTCATTGGACCAATAATCATATTATTATTCATAAACATAGTCATGTTACAATCATCTAAATGATTGCCTCAAGGGCATAACACTAACAATCTCCCACTTGCTCTTGTGTCAATCAATTAAGTATCTAATACCAATAGACCTTGTGTGCGCCTCATGCTTAGGGTCAGGCGGTGGCTTTGTCAACGGATCGCCACATTGGCTTCTCAGATGTACTTTGCATATTCTCACGCCACCTCTATCCACAATCTCGCGAATAAGGTGAAAGCGACGGAGTATGTGTTTAGACTTGATGTGATCTAGGCTCTTTTGCTTGTGCAATGGCACCACTATTATCACAATAGATGTCCATTGGACTAGAGGCACTAGCGACCACACCAAGCTCTGTGATAAACTTCTTAATCCACACAGCTTCCTTTGCGGTCTCCGAAGCCGCAATGTACTCCGCTTCTGTCGTAGAGTCGGCCACCGTGTTTTGCTTGGAACTCTTCCAGCTTACTGCTCCTTCATTAAGTGTAAACACAAACCCGGATTGCGATCGAAAATCATCTTTGTCAGTTTGGAAGCTTGCATCGGCGTAACCCTTTGCAACCAGATCTTCCTCACCTCCAAAAACAAGGAACATACCTTTAGTTCTTCTCACGTACTTCAGGATATTTTTTACGGCTATCCAATGACCATCACCAGGATCCGCTTGGTATCTGCTCGTGACACTTAGAGCATATGAGACATTTGGGCGTGTACAGATCATGGCATACATAATAGACCCAATAGCTGAAGCATATGGAATCTTGCCCATCCTGTCTCGCTCATCAGATGTCAAAGGACACTGATTCTTGCAGAGACTGATTCCATGTGACATTGGCATGAAACCTCTCTTGGATTCATGCATATTGAACCTTTTCAATATCTTGTCAATGTACGTTTCCTGACTTAATCCAATTAACCTTTTTGATCTATCTCTATAGATTTTTATGCCCAAGATATAGCATGCTTCTCCCAAGTCCTTCATTGAGAAACTCCTTTTCAATGAAGTCTTAACATCTTCAAGCATAGGAATGTCATTCCCGATCAATAATATGTCATCCACATACAAAATCAGAAATACAAGTGCGCTCCCACTAGCCTTCTTGTAAACACAAGGCTCTTCTTCATTTTTGATAAAGTCAAAACCTTTGACTACTTCATCAAAACGAATGTTCCAACTCCGAGATGCTTGCTTTAACCCATAAATGGATCTTTGAAGCTTGCATACCCTTTTAGCATATTTAGGATCAACAAAACCTTCAGTTGTATCATGTATACATCCTCGTAAAGATTCCCATTAAGGAATGCTGTTTTGACATCCATCCGCCATATTTCATAATCAAAATATGCAAAGAATAGCTAAAATGATCCGGACAGACTTGAGCATGGCTACGGTGAGAAAGTTTCATCATAGTCAACTCCTTGAACTTGTTTGAAACCCTTTGCCACCAACCGTGCCTTATAGATCTGAACATTTCCATCTACGTCTATCTTTTCTTGAAAATCCATTTGCACTCAATGGTTTTACACCATCGGAGAGTCGACCATGTTCCAAACTTGATTGTCATGCATGGATTGAATTTCGGATCTCATGGCTTCAAGCCATTTTTCGGAGTTTGGGTCCATCATTGCTTCTTCATAAGTCGTGGGCTCATCATTGTCCAACAATAATATGTCACTCCCATATCTTATAGGTACATGACTTGGCCTCCCCGACCTACGTGGGGCTGGAGTCTCTTCCACAGGTTGTACAACACTTTGTACATCTTGTGAAGGTTCAGTGGTAGCTTGAACATATTCATGTGATTCTCGAACTTCATTAAGATACACATCACACCTACTGATTTCTTTTGAAAGAAACTCTTTCTCCAAAAAGACACCATTTCGAGCAACAAAAACTTTGTTCTCGTTTCTTTTGTAAAAGTAATATCCTTTTGTTTCTTTAGGATACCCCACAAAAAAGCATTTTTCTGATTTAGGTGCGAGTTTATCTGATTGTAAATGTTTTACATAAGTCTCACATCCCCATATCTTGAGAAATGACAACATGGGTCTTCTCCCAGTCCATATCTCATATGGCGTCTTCTCAACGGATTTTGATGGGACCCTATTCAAAGTGAACGCAGCTGTCTCTAGAGCGAAACCCCGTAAGGATAATGGCGGATCTGTTTGGTGATCATTGACCGAACCATATCTAATAAAGTTCGGTTACGTCGTTCGGACACGCCATTCCATTGAGGCGTTCCTTGCGGAGTAAGTTGCGGAACGATTCCACATTGCTTTAGATGATCACCAAACTCTTGGCTCAAGTATTCGCCACCACGATCGGATCGTAAGTGTTTTATTGTTTTGCCAAGTTGATTTTGTACTTCGTTCCAAAACTCTTTGAATCTTTCAAAAGTTTCAGATTTATGCCTCATTAAATAGATATATCCATATCTACTGAAGTCATCGGTAAAAATTACAAAGTACTGAAACCCACCCCTAGTAGTCGAGCTCATTAGTCCACATACATCTGTATGTACTAGGGCCAATAATTCACTTGCTCTCTCACTAAAACCTGTGAAAGGGGCTTTTGTCATCTTGCCAAGTAAACAAGATTCACATGTTTCAAATGATTCAAAATCAAATGAGGTTAGAAGTCCATCACCATGGAGCGTCTTCATGCGCTTCTCATTTATATGACCTAAGCGACAATGCCACAAAAAGGTAGGGTTCAAATCATTAGGCCGATGCCTTTTTACATTAATATTATAGACAGGTTTTTCTTCGAGTTCAAGGACGTACAACCCATCCACCATGGGGCAACGACCATAATACATATCATTCAAAATATCGAACAAACAAAGTTCTTTATTCGAAATCATAACCTTCATGTTCCAAACAAGAAGATGAAATAATGTTTCTACTCAAATATGGAACAAAATAACAATTATTAAGTTCTAAAACTAATCTCAAGGCAAATGCAATGGGTATGTGCCAACGGCAAGACCAAAGAACTCTTGCTTTATTCCCCACGCCAAGATCCACTTCTCCTTTTGCCAAGTCTCTACTCTTATCACCGCAACAAATTGCAAATGTGAGCAACCGAACCGGTATCATATACCCATGAGCTGAGTGAAGAAGTAGCAAGATTAATTTCTATAACATTAATACCAAGTGGAAACGACATTTCCATTCTTCTTATCTGCTGTACTTTTCAGCCCGTTTCCAATGCCGTGATTTCTTGCAATAGAAGCATTGGGTATCGTTTGAGGGCCAACTTTAAGCTTCGAAGCTTAGTTTTGAGGCTTGTGATCTCATCTTGAGCCTTGCCCTTGCCCTTGCCCTTGCTCTTTCCCTGCCTCCCACCTTAGCCTTCCTCTTTTTGAAAGCGCTTGTTTTCAACCATCATCACATGATTGGGTTTTTCTTAATGCTTTCTCGCAGCCTTGAGCATCCCATGTAGCTCGGTTAGGCTCTTCTCCATGCTATTCATATGAAAATTCATAATGAATGGCTCAAAGCTCTGAGGCAGAGACTGGAGAATAACATCTGTGGCCAAACCGAGGCTAAGGGGAAACTCAAGTTTTTCCAATCTCCCAATGTAACCAATCATCTTGATCACATGAGGACTGACCGGACTGCCTTCAGCCAGCTTACAAGCAAATAAAAGCTTTGAGATACCATACCTCTCAGCTCTTGCTTGATTCCCAAACATGCCCTTGAAGCCCACAATCATATTGTAAGCATCCTGGTCCTCATATTGCTTTTGGAGCTCAGAGTCCATGGTGACTAGCATGAGACAGCTGACCTCTACAGAAGCATTAACATGCTTTTCATATTCAACCTTCAAATTGCGAGCAGCATTTTCGGCTGGTTCATCAGGAATTGGATTCTCTAGAACATAGTCCTTCTTTTCATGTTTGAGAACAATTCTCAGGTTGCGATACCAATCAACAAAATTAGTTCCATTCAGTTTTTCCCTTTCCAAAACTGATCTCAAAGCAAAACCAGGTGTAGCAGGAGTAGGAGAAGGTGCCATTGAACTACAACAAAAACATGCAAAGATTCTAAGCACTATGTTTATGTAAAACTTTTATTAAACTTTTTAATTAAAGATACTTCTATTTTATGTCCCTTTTATAGACACATAGTGAGTATTCAAGATCCATATTCATCAAACACTAGTGAGCTTTGGCATCACTGCTAGAAATTTAATGACATAGGTAAGCAACACCTTTGCTAATTACATCATATGTAACTCTTGTTTGTTGAGTATGAAAACAAGTAATGAATGCCTCCATCAACTTGACTCATGGCCAGGTCAACCTGCCCCAAGGGCTCACATGAGGAGGAGCACTTCCGTATTCGGGTGCCAATTAAGAAACCTGCCTCATGTGTGTTTTCCTAGACACCACTTGTCTTGTATAGGTTCCTTCATTACTGAAATCAAATCCCAACCACTTATGTCCTCAAGCCCAAAATCGTTTTGATAGCTTGATTAAATCTACCATTGTTATGCGTGATGTGTCCAACACATCCCTATCATCTATTGAGATAGCCATTGATATACTACTTTGGCAGTCATATCAATAACGATCTAAATTCTTGATAGGTGCAACAATTGGATGGACAATTTGATTTAAAATTTTTAACTATAGGGATGAACAAAGATTACTATGAACATGGCATCACATGCAATGAGCATAAAGAAAATAGCAAGGATTAAACACACATCCACAGAAAATCAAAATAAGCTGTGAAATAGCATGGCCCTTAGCATTAAGATCTCCATCATCATGCTTGTTTGTTCACCTAGCCACCTTGCTTGATTTGTTCACCTAGCCATCTTGCTTGATACCATCATCTTCATCATTATGGATGCAACTCCTTACAACTTTTGATAATGAATTTTACATGAGGGTTTGAAGCATCACAAGTCGACACGCAGGTCGTTATACAATTTAAATAGCCTTATGGCTTGACACGGCATGCAGGCCATGTGGAAATTACATGCATCACATACACATAGGCCATACCATTTCACATAATTCCCTGCAAAAACGAGTTAAACAAAAGCAACCCTACGACTCCGGGGTCCGAGGGGCAGCGCCCCTGGCGGCGGTCCCTCAAAATTTTTTAGAGGCATGTCTTCTGACATTGGAAAACACCCTCAAAATTTCCACGGATCAACCAGATTGACCCAATCCGATCTAACATGATTGGCTTGGTCCCATATGGATACGTTTCAGAAACCCTGATGGCGGTAACCCGATCGGTAAGGGTAACGTCGTACCATGAACGGACTCACCCAAATCAATATTGAATCTGTTTGCACTTACCATGGATCAACCAGATTGACCCAATCCAACTCAATCTGATTGGCTTTGTCCCATATGGATACGCTTTGAAACCCCGATGGCGGTAACCCGACCGGTAAGGGTAACGTCGTACCATGAACGGACTCACCCAAATCAAGATTGAGTCGGTTTGCACTTTCCTCAAACCGTAAACCGATCGATCTCATCGATGGCTGACGTCACCAATTCATCACATGAACTGGCTGAACATGTAATAGATCCAATCTACTAACCTTACACAACATATGTGCACCATCCAGATCACAAAACTATACGAGATGGCTCTGATACCACTGAAGAGGAACGCGACGCTAGCAAAAAAAAAATCTACCGCGAAACCAGAAAGCTACTCGCAAGAAGGGGATCATAGATAAGATTACCACTAGACGCGCAGTTGCGGAATCCTTCGCGCGTCGATGTAGTGGATCGTCCTCGCCGCAGTCGTTGCGTCGATGTAGTGGATCGTCCTCGCCTTGCCGTGGATCGCCCTCCCACGCCGCAGCCGCAGCAGCGTCCACCGCAGAGTCCACACGTCCGAGATGGAACACCGTGCGTCGGTGTGCAAGCACCGTCGCTCGGCGGCAGCGAGAGGAGTAGGCTAGGGTTTCGAGTGAATCACTCCTAAACCGTGGAAAGCACACCTGCGCGCCTCCTCCTCCTCCTTATATAGCCACGAGATGAAACCCAAACTAGGGCCCATCGTGCTAAGCCCACGAGGTTCATTAATTACGGATCCAATCCAAATTAATGCGCCCCACCCATTAAGTGTGTGACCTGCGGTTCACGACGCTTGGACGTGGATTCGGAAAACTCCTTTTCAATCCAATAGTTGGTAGTGGCTTCTTGCAAAGTATGCCAACTCCCAAACATACTATGATCAAATCGGACAGAACCCATCAAAAGTACTCATGTAATAATCCCTTTGCCAAGTATATGAAGATTGATCTCAAGGCGAGAAGTATGTCATCCTTTGATGATTCAATCCATCTCTCGTATCCGTGATATATCAATAAGTTGTGATTGACTCCTCAATCACGGCATGGCCATGCACTTACTTAATCATATCACACAAGTGGCCTTGTCATATATCTCCGTTTCATTGGAGTGGCAAATTCCATCTTGACTGCTTACTTCCCTCTGCACGTTTCATAGTAAACATGAAAGCTACCTTTATAACTATCCGGTTAGGAAGTAGTGTTTGATAGCTCCAAGGAAAACTATTACACATGTAGGGAATATGACAATCTCAGGTGTAAGGATCATACATCTACTAGGTATGAGATACACTGATGACACATAAGAATGAAACATTCTCGCAGTGGCCCATTGCGGGTCTATCTAACCCATGTTCTTCAACATGCGTCCACAATGTATAGATGATATCTCCATATCCCATGATCTATGAAGCATGATCATCGATCACTACATGTGCTGATCTATTCATCGTTGTCCTATACGATGATATCCGATCAGAGATATTTATTGAATTACATCATTAAGTAAAGAGCTTCATAAGCAAGTCACATACTTGTTGATCAGTACAATGATATACATTCATTGGACCAATAATCATATTATTATTCATAAACATAGTCATGTTACAATCATCTAAATGATTGCCTCAAGGGCATAACACTAACAATTATTTCTTTAGAATATGGTGCTATGTACTTTGGAGAGTATTTCATACTGATTTTATAAATTTTAGAGTTTGGAAAAGATATTTTATTTGCAGTTGAAACAGCAAATGTGATCATAAAGTTGACAACATAATGAGCCGGATTTCGCTTTTCGTTTGCGGCTACACTATACATGATTTTTCATTCATTTTTCTGGTATTAACAGGGTATGATCTTAAAACTGTTTTAGAACTGGTTTCACATTATTTTATTTTTATCCAAGATAGTTTATATGCAGATGAAGAATATAGTCTTTTATAAATTGTATACAAATCAGTTCTTTTTGCCTATTATCAGGGTCTAACCTTTAAGAATATGCTAAGATTAGTTCTACCAAATCTTATACTTAATTTATGAGTTGATCTAAATACACTCCTGATTCTTAACCATATATACATCATATGAATGCATATATATATGTCTTTTATACTAGAGTCTCATTTTTATTCATGAAACAATTCAAGTCAAGATTATTTCTTAAATATTTTAGCACACTCAGATAACCTACTGTCATATTAGTATTTGGAAATCAACTACTCTTATGTTAGATTTCTTTTGAACAAAGTACATCGTTTTGAATATTTAATGCATTGGAGAACATTCTTTAATAGAAAATGATTCAAACAAAGATGATATTTAAATATTTTAACATATTTGGGTTTCTGGAAGCATGAATATTTCAATAAAATTAGTTTCATTCAATTCTAAGTATATTTGTAGAATTTTTATGCGCAGCATATCTTCAGGCCCTTTCTTTAAAATTTCAATTTCTAATTTACCAGTACTCTTTTTTCAAAATATTTTCACATAATATGAAACAACATGATTTTAGATGAATATAGAAATTTATTTCATTCAATTTGGATCTACAGTTCAAAAGTTATAGCTATTTGATTCAACTCGGGTTTGGAAAATAAGCTAAATTGGAAAATGCGATTTCAGTATTGAAGAGGCGTATTATACCACTTGAGCTCTTCTTTCTTGCATCTGGTTGACGGGTTGGCCCCATTTGACAGCCACTCGAAACAGAGGTGGAACCAGGGCATGCGGCCGACGACGGAGGAGGGGCGACGCCGGCGAGCCGGTGGGCGGCGGAGTCAAAGGGGGTTCTTTCGCACCCTGGGGTTCAGTCGATGGTAGCAGGGTAGTGGTGAGGTGACCTGCCACCGGCAAGGGTCGGTGATGCAATCGACCGATCTGGAATCCAGCGACTCGGGTAAAATCAAGTTTAGGAGACCTCAGATTAAGCATCAGGGAGTCCAAAGTAACCCATTTTGTCGGTTAATGGTGTAGGAATGTTACCGGAGTGCTCCAGCACCATGCGCCGGAGTTGGAGAAGTAGCTCCACGGTGGTGGCGAGATTCGGGCATGATAAACTGAAAATGAAGCTTGCACTGGAGTTAGAGATGCCCAAAGATGCTCTCCATTGGTTGAATTGGAAAGGAAATCACCGAGTAATTGAATTTAGGTTTTTGGCCCTTTCTCTGTGTTTTTTGGAACTGGCGGCAATGGGTAGCAGTGGAGATGAGCTGGCTATACTAAGGAACTCTAGGTGCTCTTTATAGGTGAAGCAAGGCAGTGAGGAGAGGATTGGCTCAATTGGCCGAGTATGAACGTGGCGGCGTTCTTGCGGCGTTTCTGTTCTTCCCCGCCAGTGATGATCGCAGCACAGGGATGACGGTTTTAGTGGTTACGTAGGTTTGCAAAGAAGTGTTTAGGATAGCCAAGATGGCGTTGCGCTATTGCTCAGCGAGGCAAGGAATTAATTGGGCAATGATTGCCATGGCAGCGAAAGAGATGAGGAAAGACTGTTGCGACTGTGCTTTGGCAGAAGGGAGGTGAACCCAGCGTCTTGCCGTGGTAGCATGCCTGGCCTTCTTTCACTGCGGTTTCAAGATCAAAAGGGGGGCAAGATGGTGTAGTGCATAGCTGCGCTGAATTGAACTGATCAGGACGCCAGGTGAAGTCATCTACAGGGACTGCATTGATTTAATGACAAGAGCTGAAAATACCTTATCCTTATTCAGTTAGCAATCAAGATGTTTATTTAATGAGGAATTCATGGTGTGTACTACAGATATGTTTGAAGGTAGTGACAAATTGTCAGAATTATCTCATGCTTGTAGAATTTATAAAAATTCGAACAGTGCACTGTGCATAGATTTCAGTTTTCTGTATTTAATTTATATGGGAGTCCATAACTTATGAAATATCTTTGAAATTTTTTTTGTACGTTCCTTATATCTGAATTAGTCTCCTGTAAAATGTTCAGCTTAAAATCCAGTATATGTTATTTACTAAAATTCTGGCATTGGAATTAACAGATTTTCAGATTTTCTGTTTTCTAATTTTTAAAATTAACAAATATAATTATTATTTCCTCATATTTTTACTGTCCATATTATGATCCAGAATTAATATAATATAAAACCTTCAAGTCGAATTAATGCAGCATTATTTTTATTTAAATCTGACAAATTCACTGTTGCTAGTCAAGGATTAATTAATTGCACTCTTAATTGCTTTGATGTGACATGTAACTTCTTAAAATATCTTGGTATGACCCTTAACTGCCAAAATTAATTTTTGAATAATTTTATATGTTTAAATAATTTTTATTTTATTTTTTTGTTATATACTTTTTACTCTGTTCTTTATCTATTATCGTGATTATTTGAAAAGACTTTTCCTTTGTAACAAAAATCAAGGAAATTCAATAAAATTGGAATAAATTAATAAAAATCCATAAAAATCATCAATAAATATATTTTAATGTTGAACTTTATTTGCTTGTTGTACTTAAAGTTTTGTATTATAGAGAAAATGAAATTAGTACAATTAAAGATTCTCTTAAGAACCAAAATTCAATAAAACTTTAGATTAGTTGGAATTTCAATGTAAATTTTTATTTCCAACTTATTTTCATAATTTGTTTGATTTGAAGTTTTATTTTGCAACTCATACTTTTATTATGGTTGGATTTCAAGATATTGAAATAGAAGATAATATTTTATTTCATTCTTAACATTCTAATTAAAAATTATATTCCATTACATTTTCTAATTTTTATATTTCTATTTTTATTATTTAGAATTTTTGGGATGTTACAGATCTACCCCCCTTACAAAAATCTCGTCCTCGAGATTTGCAAGGACTAGATGGATTTAGGGAATTATTACTTGCAGGTGATCTTGTCGTTCTCATCATTTCATCTTCTGCGTAGCTGCTTCACTGGATCTTCTTTTTGCGATTCCGAAGTGATGTGTCAAAAATAGAAAAGACTTCTATTTAGGTTTTGCATATGTAGATGAGAGGTATTAGCACTTCTTATATATATCTTTTGATTGAATAACCAATTTTTAGATTATTAGCAAGGTTAAGCTATTTTTAAGGAGTGGTATGGAATATGATGAAAAGATGAATATCAACTAGAATTATTTGAGAAGAACTGAGTGTTGACATCAAGGAGAGTATTTAAATGTAAAGGCTAATTTGGATAACTCAACAAGGGTTGATGATTTTAGTTGCGAATATATTTGGTTCGGGCTGACTTTCAGAAACATAAGCAGAAGGTAGCTAAAGTCAAGGTGTTTGATTTTTCATCGATTAGGGAATAGATGGAGGATTTATCGGGTAATGGTTAAAGGTGAAAATTGAAAGTTTAAAACTTGTACTTTTACCAACCTTTTGGAAGGATTAAGATTAGATATATTTTGATGAGAGTTCAGTTATAAGGCAACATTCCGCTTATCAAAACATTACCTTTGTGAATAGCTTCTGAATGAATTTTTGGTTAACTTCAAGTAGGTCTAAAGAGACAAGATGATTTCAAGTAAATCTTATTTCAGGTAGAAACTATATTCATAAGGGATGTACCTGGCATTGCGTCAGGTATGCTATGATTGAAGTCTTGAATTGGAGTAGATGCAGAGTTAGGGGCTTATTGGCCTTTGAATTCTTGAGATTGTCCTTGCAGGTGCTGTATAGCTTCATGGGGTTGAGCATAAGGTTCTTTTTGCTTCTTCTTTGGGCACTTGTAGGAGTAGTGTCCATATTTACTGCAGCAGAAACAGATAACACTGGCTTTTTGACTTTGAGCATTTGACAGTTGTTCATTAGTGTTGTTGTAGCGGTGAACAGGTGATGATCGAGTCTAAGAGTGGAGTTGAGCAAAAATTTCCTTGGGGCAAGCGTCTTCACTCAAACGCCTCTTCTTTATCTGACTTTTCAGGCAATTTGTTTTAGATTTTTATTTCTGTTCTTGGAGTTATAATCTTGATTGCGGTGATTTCTGCACGACTATGGTGTTAGGAGATGTTTTTTCTCTTTCGTGACACTTTGTCGGGAACAATTGCATGTTTCAAGATGTTCTTCTTCTGAAGCTTAACTTGCTAACGATTAGGGCATTCCCTTGCCCAATGACCTTCTTCCCCACACAAGAAGCATGCTGTTGGCGATGGCCAATTACTGCTTTCTTGATGATGATTGACAAGATTGAAATGTTGCTTCTCCAATTTTTCTAATGATATTTCTTGTGCAGCTTCTCTTCTATTTGCCAATTCTTGAGCAACTAAGGCTCGGAGTTTTTCTTGCTGACGCCGAACTGCGGCGGTGACCAGAGGATCAAGGGGGCATTGGGATGGGCAATGATCTAGTCTTTCACAAAGGTAACAAGTGATATTATTCAGGGGACATTCTCCGGGAGAATGATTTCCTTCACAACTGGAGCAATTGATTGCATGCTCATCAGCAGTATGTCCTATTTCTCCACAGCGAATACAAGCATGATCTTCAGATTGGTTGGGTTGACAACATTTCAAGGAACAACGTTTAGGTATCGAATAAGTTGTAGGAGCAGGTTTCTGATTTGAACCATTTTCTCTTCTGGTGAGGATTGAGCCATGGTTGGATATGTTTTGCGCTAGCTGATGGGAATTTGATTGGACTAGGGTAGGATTATCATTTGGAGGTCGAAAGCTTTGCTTAACTTCACTTTCAAGGATTCTGCCGAGAGATCTTGTCACAGGCATCCAGCAACAATGATTATAAGGTTATTGGGATGAGATCCGGCTAGGTTATAAGACATTGTTTCATTCTTTAAAAGTTTAATTTATATTATTATTATCATTTTCAAGGATTAACTCATCGTGAATTTCAACCGAGAGGTTTTACATTCGTGAGGGTAATCCGAACAACAATATAAAGCACTTTAAGTATCAAAAGTTCAAAAGAACACCAATTACCACACTGATTAATATATATTTAATCTAGTTTCATATACTCTAGGAAGTTATAGGCTAATTAAATATTGTTCTTAATTAGGAAAGGGTTTCTAGTCTAGTTTAAGGTTTCATTCCAATTCTGATGTATGGGATTCTATTTCTTCTGGCCCATAATTGCTACACACGACCCATGCCAGACAGGTCAGTGGAGAATTCCTTGCGGCAGCTGGTTGGAAATGTGGTAAGTACTTTTGACGATTACTTGTTAGTTGACGTCTTGGTCCAGTTGCTGAGGAAGGATCTTGAAGTCTTGTGCGAGGTTTGAATGCATGAACATAAGTGTTCATGTTAACTCAATAAGCTTTACACACTCGACATAAAGGCTTGCGTCCAGTCTCTTGGATAGTGTTGAATCTTGGTATGGTCATGATGCTTTGCGTTGTGACATCGAACTTGATTTCATAATTGAGAGAGGACATGCTTCTAACTTTATAACTAGTTCCATGGCCTAATCGGGTTTGCCTGGTATCATAAACAGGTGCATACTTTCCATGTTCAAGGCTTTTTTTTAAGGAAAGAGGTTAGTATGATAATTTAGATAAGAAAGAGATTAAAATGGGAGGAAGAGAGCTATCATAATCTTACTTGTGCAATATCTAATATTTTTGGAAGGCTCATGCTTCTAAAATAACATTTTATGTTTTGATGGCTTCATAACTATAGGTTCCACATTGTTTTGGGTCATCTCATCGTAATTCTTTAACCTATTGGTTAAGTGTTACGAGAGTATCCCGTAATAATACACACAAAACCTCTAATTAATCAAAAGGTAACACACTTTTTATTTTATTATATATATAGGAGTTATGCATCTCCTTACATTACAGCAAAAGTTTTCACTACTACTTCTTATTACTATATGGTCATATCTTCTATTCTAGTAACGAAGGGTTTGGCTGGAGGTTCTATGGTAAGAGTATTTCTCAAAGTAGCAGAGGTAGATTTGCGATATTAGTTTACTAAAGAATCTTGAAAGAAAATGGTGCTGGTATTCCTTGGATTAGTTCTTTGGATATCGATGAAACGAGGATAGATGGCAAGGATAGACAACAATATCGGTCATACGGACTTGGGGGAATTTGGTTTGTGTCGCAATTCGTTGATCATGGCAACTTGTGGTGGCATTTCTTTGGCAATACTCTGTCGAGAGAGAGGAAGGAAGAAAGGTGGTTCTGGTGTGGTTGAGCAAAGGAAACTGAATGAGCTGGCAATTTTCATGTTTGTCAGGTGCAAAGATGAGTTCACTGGAAAGAAGCTTGGATAGCGATGTTTACTGGTTGGGTTGGCGCGGTTTTTGTTTTGCCGAGGCAGTGGTTGTGGCAGCAATGGGCGACGATGCAGTGCTTCATCAAGATGCAGCTGTATTTTTAGTTTTGGGATCACAATGGAAGATTTAGAGCCGAGCTCGGTCATGGCAGCAATGGTTATTGTGATGGTAGAGGAAAAGCTAGCAGGGGTATGCTGCTTTGATTGGTTTCGGTGTAGAGGAGAAAAAGCAAGCTGACTTGGTTTTCCAATGTCCAAATGAGAAGATAAGGTGGTTATAGTTGTGACTTGGATGGATCAAGCCCAACTGGTAGAGAGTAAAGAGATGACTGCAAAAGAGAGCTATGTTATTAGTCCTGATGAGACAGAATTTGCAAGGAGGACTAGAAATTTTAAAAAGGATATGTAGATCAGAATTTCTACAAAAGAAATGATAAGCTTGACAGAAATTTTATAAAAGAAGGGAAACTCTTTGTGAAAATTTTCCATCTAACCTACATGTTAGGATTTCTAGATTCATATATTTAGGAGCAATTTATCATAAAACTTTAACCTAAAGGTTAAGTTCATACGTAAATCGTCCAGACAAAGAAAACAAAATCCAACTACAAATAACAAGATATGAACACTATATAAGAATGCTTCATATAGCTAAAGTAGAATGATACTGCTACGCGTAAGGATTCCTATCTTAAGGGGGAACCTAATCTATTCTTATGCATTTTTCTGTTGGGTGATGTCGGCCCTTCATGAAGTAGGATCTTCATACTTTACTTCTGTCTTGTCGGCTGTAGTGAGGCGTTATGTCTATCTTGATGTCGGCGTAGATGCTATAGTCTTCTTTAGCTCGGTATGAAGGATGGTAGCGACATATCTTGGACAACTTCAGAAGCAAATAGTGAAGATGAACTGTAGGCGAGGACTATTTTTAAGGAAAGAGGAGTTTGATATAAAACAAAATGAGAGTGGGGTAAGGACAAGATCTTAAGAAAGAGGGAAGAATAGCAAAAACTACATTTTGCAAATATAGTAACTTTTTGCAATTAAAATTTTGAGATTGGCCTAATCTTATTTCTAACGATCATTCTATCTAGGGTTTATCCTATGGTCAGTATGGCTCTGATACCAACTGTAATGACCCACATTTTCACATAAATGCAAAAATGGAAATCTAATGCGCATACAGTACTAGTCCCATGATCAGTGGCTAGTACACACATTTTTCAACAATTGGAATCACATCCATACATCATTTTATTCAAGCGGAAGCTATTTGTACAATATATTCTTACAACTCAGAGTATATAAATATAGCACCAGAAGAAGTAAAGTCTTGTAGTGTGCCCATCCAATCCCTCAAGCAACTGACAAGGCATAATCCCTAAAAAGGTCGCTTTATTGAAAATCTTGCATCCTGCGACGAAAAGAGATCTTTCGAAGCTTCACTTTTTCCACCTAAAACAACATAATAAGCAAGGGTGAGTACTTTACGTACTTTGCAAGACTTTAGCAAATCCTATAATATATGCAGGCCATTTCGAAGGAAAGGCTTCTATGGTTAATTTGCATAAAGCGAAATGGAATTTGTAAATCAAGTTGTCATTTGCAAACAGAATTTAATAAAGTAAGTTTGACTGAAAAGAAATAATTAAAGCATAAGTAATACTCACAACCTTCGCGAGCATTGGATAATTCAATGATCCAATAATCCAATTCGACATGTCCATTCCTTGCCAACACGTGGTGTAACCATAATCTTTGCCAAAACAAGGCACATCAAGTGAAAATCATCCCATTTTGAAAATAGTAAAACTTCTAACCATGTGATGACGTTACCAAGTGCCTTTGACTGTAGGCGCGGCTAATTAATTAGATTTACACTCTGCAAAGGCGTACAGCTTTACCCACAAGACATGACTGACTCTTTGTGCAATCGATAATTAGCACACTTCCTTTGGTGTGCCGCAGAGAGTCATGACATAACCGTTACATTACATAGACCTAGCTTTGCACCAGCCCAGTGACATTAAATCCTAGTTATGGAGAAGAAACATGACAGTGTATCCCTGTCATTTAATGTGGTAATACAAGCAGTAATTCCCTGCGATAGAAGCAGTAAATCCCTGCGATAATGGTTTCTTCCCATACCAAGGCGTACTCCGTTATACCAATATGCATTTACCCACAACGAAGTGTGGAAGCCCCTCATAAGCAAACCTAGAAAGGATTGCTCATACTATCTCCCGCCTACCAATGTGCAAAGCCAGACCTAAGCAACTTAATAGGTTAAGACTGTCCCATACCATCACTTATGGTTGCACGGAATTCTTGCCTTGAAAACAACCCATAGCTCGGTCCTTAATCCGACACGGGCAATAATCTCCCCCTACACTACGTACAAGTCCATCTCTTGCACAACCGGCTATTGCCAATAATTGTCCGCATCTAAACCATAGTTTTATTTTGGGTTTTTTAGTCAAAATACCAACAATTGACATCATGTCATAACCAACCATTTTCAATTCTCAAGAATCAATTTTGATCTGATCATATTCAACGTTGGTTCTAATACATGGCTAAGCATGGTTAATATTCGCATATACCCAAGTTGACATTATGTATTGTCTAATCCATTTATATGGTTATCAAGGTCCACATTTCCATACTTATCAAGGAAGTTTCATGAGACAACAGGTATATCTACCAGTACCACAAAATAGCATATTTACAGAAAATAAACGCATGCATGAAACATTTGATAAATACAATGAAAATTGAATACTGGGATCAATATGATCAAAGGGGGTGCTTGCCTTGCTTAATCGTTGTTTATGACGAAGTCGCGGTCGAAGCCTGTGTTGTCGACGACGGAATTAATGACGTCGGGTTCTACACGTCGTTCATGAAAATATAGCAAATAACGAACTTTAATAAGGGCAAAAAGAAGACAGACAGAAAATCAAATAAAACATGCTATAAGAAACAAACGCATATTCTTTTATAGATTATTTATTCTTGTTTTACGAATTCAAGAGGCTAAAATTATGTATTCTTGTATTTATAACTTCGAATTATAGATGCTAAAATTATTTGGATTAATAGGATTAAAACATTAGTTATCATATTATATATGAGTAGTACTGACTTTGCATAGTATTCATTTTGAATATATTATGTACACACTAGATTTGCTAGGTTGAGCTATTGGTTACATATTCTGGTTTGCAAGAAGGTCTTGGTTAAAACAAATATCTTAACCATTGATTTCTTATTTATTATTATAGTTCGTTTATTCATACTACGGATTATGAAGATCATAATACTTAGGGTTATTTGGATGATAGGATTTATATGCAGAACATAATGAAACAAGATTATTTCTTCATAATAAGGTGGTCTATACTTTGGGTAGCAATCCTAAGCTGATTTTATAAATTTTAGCAATTAAACGAGATGTTTTATTCATTGCTGAAATAGCTTAAATGGTATTAAAGTTTTTGATGACCATAACACTTGGTATATAGCTTAAATGGTATTAAGGTTTTTGCAGATTATGGTAGTCCATATATAAAGAATCATTTCTGGGCTATTCTTTATAATATTCGCATATAGACTAGTTGTTTTATGTGTTGCCGAAAAGGCATAAATGTTACTAAAGTCCAGAAATCATAATACTTAAGGTTATGTCACAAGCAAGATTTATATGCAAACCATGATGAAGTGAAATTATTTCTTTAGAATATGGTGCTATGTACTTTGGAGAGTATTTCTATACTGATTTTATAAATTTTGGAGTTTGGAAAAGATATTTTATTTGCTGTTGAAACAGCATATGTGATCATAAAGCTGACAACATAATGAGTCGGATTTCGCTATCGTTTGCGGCTACACTATACATGATTTTTCATTCTTTTTTCTGGTATTAACAGGATATGATCTTAAAACTGTTTTAGAACTGGTTTCACATTATTTTATTTTTGTCCAAGATAGTTTATATGCAGATGAAGAATATAGTCTTTTATAAATTGTATTCAAATCAGTTCTTTTTGCCTATTATCAGGGTCTAATCTTTAAGAATATGCTAAGATTAGTTCTACCAAATCTTATACTTAATTTATGAGTTGATCTAAAGACACTCCTGATTCTTAACCATATATACATCATATGAATACATATATATATATGTCTTTTATACTAGGGTCTCATCTTTATTCATGAAACAATTCAAGTCAAGATTATATCTTAAATATTTTAGCATACTCACATAACCTACTGTCATATTATTATTTGGAAATCAACTACTCTTATGTTGGATTTCTTTTGAACAAAGTACATCGTTTTGAATATTTAATGCATTGGTGAACATTCTTTAATAGAAAATGATCAAACAAAGGTGATATTTAAATATTTTTACATATTTGCGTTGCTAGAAGCATGAAGATTTCAATAAAACTACTTTCATTCAATTCTAAGTTTATTTGTAGAATTTTTATATGCAGCATATCTTTTGGCCCTTTCTTTAAATTTGAATTTCTAATTTATCCAGTACTCTTTTTTCAAAATATTTTTGCATAATCTGAAAGTACATGATTTTAGATGAATATATAAATTTATTTCATTGAATTTGGATCTACAGTTCAAAAGTAGCTATTTGATTCAACTCGGGTTTGGAAAATGCGCTTTCGGTATTGAAGAGGAGTATTATACCGCTTGAGCTCTTCTTTCTTGCATCTGGCTGACGGGTTGGCCCCATTTGACAGCTACCTGAAATAGAGGTGGAACCAGGGCATGCGGCCGACGACGGAGGAGGGGCGACGCCGGCGAGCCGGTGGGCGGCGGAGTCAAAGGGGGTTCTTGCGCACCCTGGGGTTCAGTCGGTGGTAGCGGGGTAGTGGTGAGGTGACCTGCCACCGGCAATGGGCAGTGAAGCAATCGACCGATCCAGAATCCAGCGACTCGGGTAAAATCAAGTTTAGGAGACCTCAGATTAAGCATTAGGGAGTCTAAAGTAACCCATTTTGTCGGTTAATGGTGTAGGAATGTTACCGGAGAGCTCCAGCATCGTGCGCCGAAGTTGGAGAAGAAGCTCCACGGTGGTGGCGAGCTTCGGGTATGATGAACTGAAAATGAAGCTTGCGCTGGAGTTAGAGATACCCAAAGATGTTGTCCATTGGTTCAATTGGAATGGAAATCACCGGGTAATTGAATTTTGGTTTTTGCCCCTTTCTCTGTGTTTTTCTGGAACTGGAGGCAATGGGTAGCAGTGGAGACGAGCTGGCTATAATAGGGAACTCTAGGTGCTCTTTATAGGTGAAGCAAGGCAGTGAGGAGAGGACTGGCTCAATTGGCCGAGTATGAACGTGGCGGTGTTCTTGCGGCGTTTCTGTTCTTCCCCGCCAGTGATGATCGCAGCACTGGGATGACGGTTTTTGGTGGTTACGTAGGTTTGCAGAGAAGTGTTTAGGAAAGCCAAGATGGCGTTGCGCTATTGCTCAGCGATACAGGGAATTAATTGGGCAATGATTGCCATGGCAGCAAAAGAGATGAGGAAAGACTGTTGCGGCTGTGCTTTGGCAGATGGGAGGTGAACCCAGCGTCTTGCCGCGGTAGCATGCCAGGCCTTCTTTCTCTGCGGTGGCAAGATCAGAAGGGGGGGCAAGATGGTGTAGTGCATAGCTGCGCTGAATTGAAATGATCAGGACGCTAGGTGAAGTCATCTACAGGGACTGCATTGATTTAATGACAAGAGCTGAAAATACCTTATCCTTATTCAGTTAGCAATCATGATGTTTATTTAATGAGGAATTTATAAAGTGCACAACAGATAGGGTTAAAGGTACTGACAAATGTTCAGTATTATCTCATGCTTGTAGAATTTATAAAAATTCGAACAGTGCACTTTGCACAGATTTCAATTTTCTGTATTTAATTTATATGGTAGTCCATAACTTATGAAATATCTTTGAAATTTTTTTTGTAGGTTTTTTATATCTGTATTAGTCTTTTGTAAAATTTGCAGCTTAAAGTTATTAATATTTTATTTAATAAAATTCTGACATTGGAATTACCAGATTTTTAGTTTTCGAATTTTTAAAATTAACAAATATAATTTTTATTTCCTGATATTCTTACTATTCATAAGATGATCCAGAGTTAAGATAATATAAAAAATTCAGTTCTAATTAATGGAGCATTATTGTTATTTAAATCTGACAAATTCACTGTTGCTAATCAAGGATTCATTAATTGTACTCTTAATTGCTTTGATGTGACATGTAACTTCCTAAAATATCTCGGTATGATCCTTAACTACCAAAATTTATTTATCAGTAATTTTATATGTTTAAAAAAAATTATTTTTTTGTTATAAACTTTTTACTCTTTTCTTTATCTATTATCGTGATTATATGAAAAGACTTTTCCTTTGTAACAAAAATCAAGGAAATTCAATAAAATTAGAATAAATTCATAAAAAACCATTAAAATCACCAATAAATATATTTTAATATTGAACTTTATTTGCTTGTTGTACTTTAAGTTTCGTATTGTAGGGAAAATGAAATTAGTACAATTAAAGATTCTCTTAAGAACCAAAATTCAGTAAAACTTTAGATTAGTTGGAATTTCAATGTAAATTTTCATTTCCAACTTATTTTCATATTTTATTTTATTTGAAGTTTTATTTTGCAACTCATACTTTTATTATGGTTGGATTTCAAGATATTGAAATAGAAGATAATATTTTATTTCATTCTTAACATTCTAATTAAAAATTATATTCCATTAAATTTTCTAGTTTTTATATTTCTATTTTTATTATTTAGAATTTTTGGGATATTACAATAATCTTGTTTCATCATGTTCTGCATATAAATCCTTTTAGCCAAATAACCTATGTAATATGATTTCTAAATTTCATATTGTGAATAAGCGAACTCGGAAACAATGATGAAATATGTAATTAATATATTTGTATCACCAGAACCTTCTTGAAAACCATAAATAAATCCAGTAACCTAGCTTAGCAGATCAAACATATTCAAGATTCTTCTTATGCAAAGTCAATTGGGGATTTAAATGCTATTTGCATAATCCTTTAACTAATGTCTTAATTCTATTAATCCAAATAATTTTAGCATCAGTAATTCGAAG
Source organism: Otatea glauca (assembly GCA_036346275.1). NCBI lineage: Eukaryota > Viridiplantae > Streptophyta > Magnoliopsida > Poales > Poaceae > Otatea > Otatea glauca. The sequence continues at coordinate 23,435,986 of CM070725.1, read as the reverse complement.
TTATAAATGCAAGAATTCATAATTTTATCCTCTTGAATTCGTAATTCAAGAATAGATAATCTATAAAAGAAACCCTGCTTTGTTCATAATAAAAGCCATTAACTATATGAATGCTTGTTTATCTTGAACTCAAGATGTGGAAATTCATAATTCAAATCCTAAAGCATTCTTGTTTTCTGTACTGAATCTTTATTTGATTTGCTGTCTGTTTTCTTTTTGCCCTTATTAAAGCGTGTTATTTGCTTTATTTCTGTTGAATGACGTGTAGAGCCCGATGTCGCCGTTTCCGCCGTCGACTTCATCTATTGCGACCCCGTCTTCATCGTAAGCAATGATTAAGCAACGCAAGCGCCCCTTTGACCATATTGATCCTAGTATTTTATATTCCTTTTGTTCATCAAATTGTTTCATGCATGGGTTTAATTATGTAAAATTTGCTATTTTGTAGTATTGGTAGATATACCTGTTGTCACATGAAACTCCTTGATAATTATAGAAATGTGAACCTTGATAACCATAGAGTAGGGCTAGACATTACTTAATGCCAAATTGGGTATATGCGATCATGTTAAGCCTGCTTAGCCATGCTTTAGCATTTTGTGGGGCAGAAGATCATGATTAAAATTGTTTCCTGAAATGTTTTATATGGAACCTAAATGATCCTTTTTTGGAAAATGGTTGCCGGTAGTTTGCTAAAAACCCCAAAATAAAAATATGGTTTCACGCGAGCGATTATTGGCAACAGCCGGATGTGCAGAGAGATTTGCACGTAGTGTAGGGTGGAGTATCGCCTGTGTCGGATTAAGGACCGAGCAACGGAACTCTATACATCCAAGAATTTCTGCCATTATCCTTCTGGGGTTTCGCTGTACAGACAGCTGCGTTCACTTTGAATAGGGTCCCATCAAAATCCGTTGAGAAGACGCCATATGAGATATGGACTGAGAGAAGTGCCATGTTATCATTTCTCAAGATATGGGGATGTGAGGCTTATGTAAAACGTTTACAATCAGATAAACTCGCACCTAAATCAGAAAATTGCTTTTTTGTGGGGTATCCTAAAGAAACAAAAGGATATTACTTTTACAAAAGAAACGAGAACAAAGTTTTTGTTGCTCGAAATGGTGTCTTTTTGGGGAAAGAGTTTCTTTCAATAGAATTCAGAAGGAGTGATGTGTATCTTGATGAAGTTCGAGAATCACATGAATATGTTCAAGCTACCACTGAACCTTCACAAGATGTACAAAGTGTTGTATAACCTATGGAAGAGACTCCAGCCCCACGTAGGTCGGGGAGGCCACGTCATGTACCTATAAGATATGGGAATGACATATTATTGTTGGACAATGATGAGCCCACGACTTATGAAGAAGCAATGATGGACCCAAACTCCGAAAAATGGCTTGAAGCCATGAGATCCGAAATTCAATCCATGCATGACAATCAAGTTTGAAACTTGGTCGATTCTCCTGATGGTGTAAAAACCATTGAATGCAAATGGATTTTCAAGAAGAAGATAGACGTAGATGGAAATGTTCAGATCTATAAGGCACGGTTGGTGGCAAAGGGTTTCAAACAAGTTCAAGGAGTTGACTATGATGAAACCTTCTCACCGGTAGCCATGCTCAAGTCTGTCGAGATCATTTTAGCTATTGCTGCATATTTTGATTATGAAATATGGCAGATGGATGTCAAAACAGCCTTCCTAAATGGGAATCTTTCTGAGGATGTATACATGATACAGCCTAAAGGTTTTGTTGATCCTAAATATGCTAAAAGGGTATGCAAGCTTCAAAGATCCATTTATGGGTTAATGCAAGCATCTCGGAGTTGGAAAATTCGTTTTGATGAAGTAGTCAAAGGGTTTGACTTTATCAAAAATGAAGAAGAGCCTTGTGTTTACAAGAAGGCTAGTGCGAGCGCACTTGTATTTCTGATTTTGTATGTGGATGACATATTATTGATCGGGAATGATATTCCTATGCTTGAAGATGTTAAGACTTCATTGAAAAGAAGTTTCTAAATGAAGGACTTGGGAGAAGCATGCTATATCTTGGGCATAAAAATCTATAGAGATAGATCAAAAAGGTTAATTGGATTAAGTCAGGAAACATACATTGACAAGATATTGAAAAGGTTCAATATGCATGAATCCAAGAGAGGTTTCATGCCAATGTCACATGGCATTAGTCTCTGCAAGAATCAGTGTCCTTCGACATTTGATGAGTGAGACAGGATGAGCAAGATTCCATATGCTTCTGCTATTGGGTCTATTATGCACGCCATGATCTGTACACGCCCAGATGTCTCATATGCTCTAAGTGTCACAAGCAGATACCAAGCGGATCCTGGTGATGGTCATTGGATAGCCCTAAAAAATATCCTGAACTACTTGAGAAGAACTAAGGGTATGTTCCTTGTTTTTGGAGGTGAGGAAGATCTGGTTGCAAAGGGTTACACCGATGCACGCTTCCAAACTGACAAAGATGATTTTCGATCGCAATCCGGGTTTGTGTTTACACTTAATGGAGGAGCAGTATGCTGGAAGAGTTCCAAGCAAAACACGGTGGCCGACTCAACGACAGAAGCGGAGTACATTGCGGCTTCAGAGGCCGCAAAAGAAGCTATGTGGATTAAGAAGTTTATCACAAAGCTTAGTGTGGTCGCTAGTGCCTCTAGTCCAATGGACATCTATTGTGATAATAGTGGTGCCATTGCACAAGCAAAAGAGCCTAGATCACATCAGAAGTCTAAACACAAACTCCGACGCTTTCACCTTATTCGCGAGATTGTGGATAGAGGTGACGTGAGAATATGCAAAGTACATACGGAAGCCAATGTGGCCGATCCGTTGACAAAGCCACTGCCACAGCCTAAGCATGAGGCACACACGAGGTCTATTGGTATTAGATACTTAATTGATTGACTCAACTGCAAGTGGGAGATTGTTAGTGCTATGCCCATGAGGCAATCATTTAGATGATTGTAACATGACTATGTTTATGAATAATAATATGATTATTGGTCCAGTGAATGTATATCATTGTATTGATCAACAAGTATGTGACTTGCTTATGAAGCTCTTTACTTATTGATATAATTCGATAAATATCTCTGATCGGATATCATCGTATAGGACAACGATGAATAAATCAGCACATCTAGTGATCGATGATCATGCTTCATAGATCATGGGATATAGAGATATCATCTATACATTGTGGACGCATGTTGAAGAACATGGGTTAGATAGACCCGCAATTGGACACTGCGAGAATGTTTCATTCTTATGTGCCATCAGTGTATCTCATACCTAGTAGATGTATGATCCTTAGACCTGAGATTGTCATATTCCCTACATGTGTAATAGTTTTCCTTGGTGCTATCAAACACTACTTCCTAACCGGATAGTTATAAAGGTAGCTTTCATGTTTACTATGAAACATGCAGAGGGAAGTGAGCAGTCAAGATGGAATTTGCCACTCCAATGAAACGAAGATATATAACAAGGCCACTCATGTGATATGATTAAGGAAGTGCATGGCCATGCCGTGATTGAGGAGTCAATCACAACTTATTAATATATCACGGATACGAGAGATGGATTGAATCATCAAAGGATGACATGCTTCTCGCCTTGAGTTCAATCTTCATATACTTGGCAAAGGGATTATTACATGAGTACTTTTGATAGGTTCTGTCCGATTTGATCATAGTATGTTTGGGAGTTGGCATACTTTGCAAGGAGCCGCTACCAACTATTGGATTGAAAAGGAGTTTTTCGAATCCATGTCCAAACGTACGTGAACCTGTAGGGTCACACACTTAATGGGCTGGGACGCATTAATTTGGATTGGATCCATAATTAATGGACATCGTGGGTTTAGCACGCTGATGGGCCTTGGTTTAGGGTTTCATCTCGTGGCTATAAAAGGAGGGGAGGAGGGTGGGCGCAGGGTGTGCTTTTCCCACGGTTTAGAAGTGATTCACTCGAAATCCTAGCCTTCTCTTCTCGTTGCCCCTGCCGAGCGACCAGGTGCTTGCACACCGACGCACGGCGTTCCATCCCTGGACGTGTGGACTACTGCGGTGACGCTGCTGCGACTGCGGCGTGGGAGGACGATCCACGACGAGGCGAGGACGATCCCTCCATCGACGCAACGACTGTGGCGAGGATGATCCACTACATCAACGTGCGAAGGATTCCGCAACTGCGCGTCTAGTGTTAATCTTATCTGTGTTCCCCTTCTTGCGAGTAGCTTTCTGGTTACGCGGTAGATTTTTTTTGTGCTAGTGTAGCATATCGCGTTCCTCTTCACGTTGGATGGGCACCAAGCCGTAGCACAGGTACGCTCACCCGCACAGATACACCCCTGTGTATTGTCACCCCGAGGTATCAGAGGAATGATATCAGAACCCTATTCAACTAGGTCTGTCTCATATCAAACATGTGGTTGTACAGATGACTCAGTTCAAAGACTTGCAAGGTGAAGTCCTTAGCTGACCAAGGCAAGACTTCCAACACTCAACAGTGGCACACAGACCAATGTGGCACACAGACTCACATCACTCATCGACCCATTGCCACACAGACCCACCTGGTACAAAGCCTCTTGCCACTTGCCCCAGTCTAAATCATTTCCCACCCCGTTGATTATTGTGCAACACATGCCAGCAATAACTCAACATCAGTACAGAACCACACAGGTCTCCGTACCTCAATCTCATCGTGTGGCATCATCACACCACTTTCAAAATAAATTCAATATTTCATTAGTCAATATTGTAGTATTTCTCGAAAGATCGTTCATGATTCGTTGCAAGGCTAAGCATCTATTCATGGTCTAGCCTCCCATGTTGGCATCATATTTTTATCCAACAAATACAATCAATCCTAGGGTGACAAGGATTTAAGGGCATACAGATAATAATTTCATGGTGACAATAACAATATGGGTTGATTAGCTACATTACCCAATATAATTTGAATTCATTTTAAATAAATTAGCATGCATAATTTCAAAGCATAAATTACATTTTAAAATCTGGGATCAAAATGGACAAAGCATCACTTGCCTTCAAAGAGTTGCTGGTCTTGATCCGAAGCTTGATCTTGAGCGATGAACTCTTCTTCGAAACTTTCCGGCAAATTTGCGTCTACGCGTAAAAATAACATCTGCAATAAATAACCAAAACAATAGACTATATCACCTCAAAAATTCAATTAAAATTCACCATTAAAAATAGCAAAAATTTTACAAATTTTTAGAGACTGGAACACCTCAATCGGAGTTAAAATGCAAAAGTTATAGCCTTTTAAAGTCTTAAATAAAATATAAATCAGAAAATCCGATTTGTTTTAATTATTTTTATACAGAAAAAAATTGGGATTTATGACGTCAGCATGACCTAATGATGACATCAGCACCGAAATGAATTTCGGCCGAAATATTTTTATATATAAAAAATATTTATGACGTCAACGATGACGTCAACATCACACGTTGCAGTCTCTCGGACCAACACGTGGCAGCGGCGTATGCACCCGGTCTACGAAACAGTGCGGGCCTACGGTGGACTACCGTTACTGTGCACATGCACTGGCGTCACCCCGTATGGTCCAGCCAATCACCGATCGACACGCGGCGTTAATCTATTAACCGAAACTCGATTCAATCTCGTTCATCCGATTTAAAACGAACGGCTGAGATTGATGCGACGTTTCGACTCAGATCTATCAGAACCAACATGCGCGCCTCGATTCTGCTGCGTGCCGCCTCGGACTCGGAGTCGTAGTGTTGCTTTTGTTTAACCTGCTTTTGCAGGAATTATGTGAAATAGTATGGCCTATGTGTATGTGATGCATGTAATTTCCACATGGCTCACGTCGTGTGTCAAGCCATAAGGCTATTTAAATTGTATAACGACCTACGTGTCGACTTGTGATGCTTCAAACCCTCATGTAAAATTCATTATCAAAAGTTGTAAGGTGTTGCATCCACAATGATGAAGACGATGGTATCAAGCAAGGTGGCTAGGTGAACAAATCAAGTAAAGGTGGTAAGGTGAACAAACAAGCATGATGATGGAGATCTTAATGCTAAGGGCCATGCTATTTCACAGCTTATTTTGATTTTCTGTGGATGTGTGTTTAATCCTTGCTAGTTTCTTTATGCTATTTGCATGTGATGCCATGTTCTTAGTAGATTTTGTTCATCCCTATAGTTAAAATTTTAAATCAAAATGTCCATCCAATTGTTGCACCTATCAAGAATTTAGATCGTTACTGATATGACTGCCAAAGTAGTATATCAATGGCTATCTTAATAGATGATAGGGATGTGTTGGACACATCACGCATAACAATGGTAGATTTAATCAAGCTATCAAAACGGTTTTGGGCTAGAGGACATAAGTGGTTGGGATTTGATTTCAGTAATGAAGGAACCTATACAAGCAATTGGTGTCTAGGAAAACACACATGAGGCAGGTTTCTTAATTGGCACCCGAATACGGGAAGTGCTCCCTCCCTCATGTGAGCCCTAGGGGCAGGTTGACCTCGCCATGAGTCAAGTTGACGGAGGCATTCATTACTTATTTTCATACTCAACAAACAAGAGTTACATAAGATATAATTAGCAAAGGCGTTGCTTACCTATGTCATTAAATTTCTAGCAGTAATGCCAAAGCTCACTAGTGTTTGATGAATATGGATCTTGAATACTCACTATGTGTCTATAAAAGGGACATAAAATAGGAGTGTCTTTTACTAAAATGTTTAATAAAATTTTTACATAAACATAGTGCTTAGAAACTTTGCATGTTTTTGTTGTAGTTCAATGGCACCTTCTCCTACTCCTGCTACACCTGGTTTTGCTTTGAGATCAGTTTTCGAAAGGGAAAAACTTAATGGAACTAATTTTGTTGATTGGTATCGCAACCTGAGAATTGTTCTCAAGCATGAAAAGAAGGACTACATTCTAGAGAATCCAATTCCTGATGAACCAGCCGAAAATGCTCCTCGCAATTTGAAGGTTGAATATGAAAAGCATGTTAATGCTTCTGTAGAGGTCAGCTGTCTCATGCTAGTCACCATGGACTCTGAGCTCCAAAAGCAATATGAGGACCAGGATGCTTACAATATGATTGTGGGCTTGAAGGGCATGTTTGGGAATCAAGCAAGAGCTGAGAGGTATGGTATCTCAAAACTTTTATTTGCTTGTAAGCTGGATGAAGGCAGTCCGGTCAGCCCTCATGTGATCAAGATGATTGGTTACATTGGGAGATTGGAAAAACTTGAGTTTCCCCTTAGCCTCGGTTTGGCCACAGATGCTATTCTCCAGTCTCTGCCTCAGAGCTTTGAGCCATTCATTATGAATTTTCATATGAATAGCATGGAGAAGAGCCTTACCGAGCTACATGGGATGCTCAAGGCTGTCGAGGAAAGCATTAAGAAAAAACCCAATCATGTGTTGATGGTTCAGAAAACAACTGCATTCAAAAAGAGGAAGGCTAAGGCTGGGGGAACGGGAAAGAGCAAGGGCAAGGGCAAGGGCAAGGCTCAAGATGAGATCACAAGCCTCAAAAATAAGCTTCAGAAGCTTAAAGTTGGCCCTCAACCTGATACCCAATGCTTCTATTGCAAGAAATCAGGACATTGGAAACGGAATCGCTAAAAGTACTGCGCAGATAAGAAGAATGGAAATGTGGTTTCCACTTCGTATTAATGTTATAGAAATTAATCTTGCTACTTCTTCACTCAGCTCATGGGTATATGATATCGGTTCGGTTGCTCACATTTGCAATTCGATGCAGGGGCTGATAAAGAGTAGAGACTTGGCAAAAGGAGAAGTGGATCTTCGCGTGGGGAACAAAGCAAGATTTGCTGGTCTTGCCGTTGGCACATACCCATTGCATTTGCCTTCAGGATTAGTTTTAGAACTCAATAATTGTTATTTTGTTCCATCTTTGAGTAGAAACATTATTTCATCTTCTTGTTTGGAACATGAAGGTTATGATTTCATAATAAAGAACTTTGTTTGTTCAATATTTTTGAATAATATGTATTATGGTCGTTGCCGCATGGTGGATGGGTTGTACATCCTTGAACTCGAAGAGAAACCTGTCTATAACATTAATGTTAAAAGGCATCGGCCTAATGATTTGAACCCTACCTTTTTATGGCATTGTCGCTTAGGTCCTATAAGTGAGAAGCGCATGAAGAAGCTCCATGGTGATGGACTTCTAACCTCATTTGATTTTGAATCATTTGAAACATGTGAATCTTGTTTACTTGGCAAGATGATAAAAGCCCCTTTCACAGGTTTTAGTGAGAGAACGAGTGAGTTATTGGCCCTAGTACATACAGATGTATGTGGACCAATGAGCACGATCGCTAGGGTGGGTTTCAAGATTTTGTAACTTTTACCGATGACTTTAGTAGATATGGATATATCTATTTAATGAGGCATAAATCTGAAACTTTTGAAAGGTTCAAAGAGTTTCAAAATGAAGTACAAAATCAACTTGGCAAATCAATAAAACACTTACGATCGATCGTGTGGCGAATACTTGAGCCAAGAGTTTGGTGATCATCTAAAGCAATGTGTAATCGTTCGCAACTTACTCCGTCAGAACGCCTCAATGGAATGGCGTGTCCGAACGATTTAAACCGAACTTTATTAGATATGGTTCGGTCAATGATGAGCCAAACAAATCTGCCATTATCCTTCTGGGGTTTCGCTCTAGAGACAGCTGCGTTCACTTTGAATAGGGTCCCATCAAGATCCGTTGAGAAGACGCCATATGAGATATGGACTGGGAGAAGTCCCATGTTGTCATTTCTCAAGATATGGGGATGTGAGGCTTATGTAAAACGTTTACAATCAGATAAACTCGCACCTAAATCAGAAAAATGCTTTTTTGTGGGGTATCCTAAAGAAACAAAAGGATATTACTTTTACAAAAGAAACGAGAACAAAGTTTTTGTTGCTTAAAATGGTGTCTTTTTGGAGAAAGAGTTTCTTTCAAAAGAATTCAGTAGGAGTGATGTGTATCTTGATGAAGTTCGAGAATCCCATGAATATGTTCAAGCTACCACTGAACCTTCACAAGATGTACAAAGTGTTGTACAACCTATGGAAGAGACTCCACTACGTGAGGTCGGGAGGCCACGTCATGTACCTATAAGATATGGGAATGACATATTATTGTTGGACAATGATGAGCCCACGACTTATGAAGAAGCAATGATGGACCCAAACTCCAAAAATGGCTTGAAGCCATGAGATCCGAAATTCAATCCATGCATGACAATCAAGTTGGGAACTTGGTCGATTCTCCGATGGTGTAAAACCATTGAATGCAAATGGATTTTCAAGAAGAAGATAGACGAGATGGAAATGTTCAGATCTATAAGGCACGGTTGGTGGCAAAGGGTTTCAAACAAGTTCAAGGAGTTGACTATGATGAAACCTTCTCACCGTAGCCATGCTCAAGTCTGTCCGATCATTTTAGCTATTGTCGCATATTTCGATTATGAAATATGGCGATGGATATCAAAACAGCCTTCCTTAATGGGAATCTTTACGAGGATGTATACATGATACAACCGAACGTTTTGTTGATCCTAAATATGCTAAAAGGGTATGCAAGCTTCAAAGATCCATTTATGGGTTAAAGCAAGCATCTCGAGTTGGAATATTCGTTTTGATGAAGTAGTCAAAGGGTTTGACTTTATCAAAATGAAGAAGAGCCTTGTGTTTACAAGAAGGCTAGTGGGAGCGCACTTGTATTTCTCGATTTTGTATGTGGATGACATATTATTGATCGGGAATGATATTCCTATGCTTGAAGATGTTAAGACTTCATTGAAAAGGAGTTTCTCAATGAAGGACTTGGGAAAAGCATGCTATATCTTGGGCATAAAAATCTATAGAGATAGATCAAAAAGGTTAATTGGATTAAGTCAGGAAACGTACATTGACAAGATATTGAAAAGGTTCAATATGCATGAATCCAAGAGAGGTTTCATGCCAATATTACATGGCATTAGTCTCTGCAAGAATCAGTGTCCTTCGACATCTGATGAGCGAGACAGGATGAGCAAGATTCCATATGCTTCTGCTATTGGGTCTATTATGTATGCCATGATCTGTACACGCCCAGATGTCTCATATGCTCTAAGTGTCACATGCAGATACCAAGCAAATCCTGGTGATGGTCATTGGATAGCCGTAAAAAATATTCTGAATTACTTGAGAAGAACTAAGGGTATGTTCCTTGTTTTTGTAGGTGAGGAAGATCTAGTTGCAAAGGGTTACACCGATGCAAGCTTCCAAACAGACAAAGATGATTTTCGATCGCAATCCGAGTTTGTGTTTACACTTAATGAAGGTGCAGTAAGCTGGAAGAGTTCCAAGCAAAACACGGTGGCCGACTCTACGACAGAAGTGGAGTACATTGCGGCTTCAGAGGCCGCAAAAGAAGTTATGTGGATTAAGAAGTTTATCGCAGAGCTTGGTGTGGTCGCTAGTGCCTCTAGTCCAATGGACATCTTTTGTGATAATAGTGGTGCCATTGCACAAGCAAAAGAGCCTAGATCACATCAGAAGTCTAAACACATACTCCGGCGCTTTCACCTTATTCGCGAGATTGTGGATAGAGGCGACGTGAGAATATGCAAAGTATATACGGAAGCCAATGTGGCTGATCCGTTGACAAAGCCACTGCCACAGCCTAAGCATGAGGCACACACGAGGTCTATTGGTATTAGATACTCAACTGATCGACTCAAGTGCAAGTGGGTGATTGTTAGTGTTATGCCCTTGAGGCAATCATTTAGATGATTGTAACATGACTATGTTTATGAATAATAATATGATTATTGGTCTAATGAATGTATATCATTGTATTGATCAACAAGTATGTGACTTGCTTATGAATCTCTTTACTTATTGATATAATTCGATAAATATCTCTGATCGAATATCATCGTATAAGACAACGATGAATAGATCAGCACATGTAGTGATCGATGATCATGCTTCATAGATCATGGGATATAGAGATATCATCTATACATTGTGGACGCATGTTGAAGAACATGGGTTAGATAGACACGCAATTGGACACTGCGAGAATGTTTCATTCTTATGTGTCATCGGTGTATCTCATACCTAGTAGATGTATGATCCTTAGACCTGAGATTGTCATATTCCCTACATGTGTAATAGTTTTCCTTGGGGCTATCAAACACTACTTCCTAACCGGATAGTTATAAAGGTAGCTTTCATGTTTACTATGAAACGTGCAGAGGGAAGTGAGCAGTCAAGATGGAATTTGCCACTCCAATGAAACGGAGATATATAACAAGGCCATTCGTGTGATATGATTAAGGAAGTGCTTGGCCATGCCGTGATTGAGGAGTCAATCACAACTTATTAATATATCACGGATACGAGAGATGGATTGAATCATCAAAGGATGACATGCTTCTCGCCTTGAGTTCAATCTTCATATACTTGGCAAAGGGATTATTACATGAGTACTTTTGATAGGTTCTGTCCTATTTGATCATAGTATGTTTGGGAGTTGGCATACTTTGCAAGGAGCCGCTACCAACCATTGGATTGAAAAGGAGTTTTTCAATCCATGTCCAAACGCATATGAACCCGCAGTCACACACTTAATGGTGGGACGATTAATTTGGATTGGATCCATAATTAATGGACATCGTGGGTTTAGCACGATAGGCCTTGGTTTAGGTTTCATCTCGTGGCTATATAAGGAGGGGAGGAGGGTGGGCGCAGGTGTGCTTTTCCCACGGTTTAGAAGTGATTCACCAAACCCTAGCCTCCTCTTCTCGTTGCCCCGCCGAGCGACTGTGTGCTTGCATACGACGCACGCGTTCCATCCTCGGACGTGTGGACTCATCGGTGACGCTGCTGCGACTGCGGCGTGGGAGGACGATCCACGGCGAGGCGAGGACGGTCCGCTCCATCGACGCAACGACTGCGGCGAGGACGATCCACTACATCGACGTGCGAAGGATTCCGCAACTGCGCGTCTAGTGGTAATCTTATCTGTGATCCCGTTCTTGCGAGTAGCTTTCTGGTTACGCGGTAGATTTTTTTTGTGCTAGTGTAGCATATCGCGTTCCTCTTCACGTTGGATGGGCACCAAGCCGTAGCACAGGTACGCTCACCCGCACAGATACACCCCCGTGTATTGTCACCCCGAGGTATCAGAGGAAAGATATCAGAACCCTAATCAACTAGGTTTGTCCCATATTAGACATGTGGTTGTACAGATGACTCAGTTCAAAGACTTGCAAGGTGAAGTCCTTAGCTGACCAAGGCAAGACTTCCAACACTCAACAGTGGCACACAGCCCAATGTGGTACACAGAATCACATCACTCATCAACCCATTGCCACACAGGCCCACCTGGTACAAAGCCTCTTGCCACTTGCCCCAGTCTAAATCATTTCCCACCCCGTTGATTATTGTGCAACACATGCCAGCAATAACTCAACATCGGTACAGAACTACACAGGTCTCCGTACCTCAATCTCATCATGTGGCATCATCACACCACTTTCAAAATAAATTCAATATTTCATTATTCAATATTGTAGTATTTCTCGAAAGATCGTTCATGATTCGTTGCAAGGCTAAGCATCTATTCACGGTCTAGCCTCCCGTGTTGGCATCATATTTTTATCCAACAAATACAATCAATCCTAGTGTGACAAGGATTTCAGGGCATACAGATAATAATTTCATGGTGACAATAACAATATGGGTTGATTAGCTACATTACCCAATATAATTTGAATTCATTTTAAATAAATTAGCATGCATAATTTCAAAGCATAAATTACATTTTAAAATCTGGGATCAAAATGGACAAAGCATCACTTCCCTTCAAAGAGTTGCTGTCTTGATCCGAAGCTTGATCCTGAGCGATGAACTCTTCTTCGAAACTTTTCGGCAAATTTGCGTCTACGCGTAAAAATAACATATGCAAAAAATAACCAAAACAATAGACTATATCACCTCAAAAATTCAATTAAAATTCACCATTAAAAATATCAAAAATTATACAAATTTTTAGAGACTGGAATCACCTCAATCGGAGTTAAAATGCAAAAGTTATAGCCTTTTAAAGTCTTAAATAAAATATAAATCAGAAAATCCGATTTGTTTTAATTATTGTTATACAGAAAAAAAAATTGGGATTTATGACGTCAGCATGACCTAATGATGACGTCAGCACCGAAATGAATTTCGGCCGAAATATTTTTATATATAAAAAATATGTATGACGTCAGCGATGACGTCAACATGACACGTTGCAGTCTCTCGGACCGACACGTGGCAGCGACGTATGCACCCGGTCTACGAAACAGTGCGAGCCTATGGTGGACTACCGTTACTGTGCACATGCACTGGCTGACGCATGCACTGGCGTCACCCCGTACGGTCCAGCCAATCACCGATCGACACGCGGCGTTAATCTATTAACAGAAACTCGATTCAATCTCGTCCATCCAATTTAAAACGAACGGCTGAGATTGATGCGACATTTCGACTCAGATCTATCAGAACCAACTCGTGGATTCACCATGGCCATTGGATCCCGTTCGGACGACTACGATTAATCAGGCGACGTCGACAGAAATGGCGACACTGACTCCTCGATTTCTGCGCGACACGCGTCCAGATGGGACTGGCCCGATGCGCAGTGCAATCTTGTCCGCTCGATTCAAAATGAACGACCGAGATGAGCCAAGGCTTCGACTCTGGCTTACTGCGGGCGCGACACGCGGCGCGATCCAAGACGACCGGCACGCATCCGACGGCTATGGTACTTACACGACGCGGCAAGATATACACTCTACGATCTAGATCTAATGGCTGAGATTAAACTGACATGAATCTAGGCGAAGCAATCTAAACCATTGATTAGATCCGACGGCTGAAGGGTGAAGATGAAGATTACTGTTAAATGGCGACGTGGACGAATCTGGAGCGTTTGGCGATGATCGGACGGTCGACGAAGCTCGGCTAGCGGTGATGTCGCGGCGACACAGATCTCGCCAGAGAGGAAGAAGATGACGCGGCGACATCGTTCGTTGGCGGCTCCGACGACACGGTTTGAAGCAACGGGTGCGGCTCGTCGCGAGGAACACCCCGGTGACCTTGATGATGGCAGAGCTAGAATGGCGGCGGTGCAAAAGGGCGGCGAAAAGTCTCGAAACTACGGCGATCTCGTACGACTGCTACGGTGAGTCTCAGTGAGGGAGAGATGGGGCAAAATGCGTGGAAGGAAGTGCTCTACACGGTGCACTAGCAATCCGAGCCATCCACGCGGCAACAGATCGACGAACCGAAAACTCGCGCAACGCGGCTTCATCTGGTCCATCCGATCCTGATCAGACGATCACCCGCATGCGGCGTTAGGGTTACGTCGGGCTGGGCCAACAGCGCGCACAGTAAAGGGCTCGGCCCAATACTATTCACTCTGTTTTTCCCGGATTTTTGAATAAAAATAATTCTAGAAATTCAATTAAATCATTTGGGCTTTTAAAATAGCAGAAAAATTCCAGAAAATACTTTGAGCCATATGAAACTCAAATAAAATATTCCCAGAAAAACTCTGCATAAACTTTTGCAATATTTTAATGGATTTCAAGAAAGACCATATTTGAATAAATCTGAATAAATTCCAGTAAATTCCCAAAATTTCTCAAAAATCAGAAATACTACAAAATTTAAATTAGAGCAAATTTTAGGGTGTTACAAACCTCCCCCTTAACAGAATATCGTCCCCGAGATTCAGGGCTAACTACCAAATTAGGTCAGGAAACTCCTTCTTTAGGTCTTCTTCGCGTTCCCACGTTGCTTCACTTTCCGAATGGTTGCTCCACTGGACTCTGCAAAAGCGCGTTGACTTGTTCCTTGTTTCTCTGTCCATGGTGTCCAAAATCTTCACCGGGTATTCTTTATAAGTCAGATCTTCTTACAGCTCGATTGCTTCTAAAGGCGTTTGTTCTTCCGGTACTCGAAGACACTTCTTCAATTGAGATACATGGAATACATCATGTACTCCTGTCAAAGACTGTGGCAACTCCAATTGATATGGAACTTCACCTCTGCGGCTCAAGATTTTGAACGGTCCGACATATCTGGGTGCGAGCTTCCCTTTTGTGTGGAATCTTCTGACTCCTTTGAGAGGGGTGACTCTGAGATACACAAAGTCTTCAGGTTCAAAGCTCAATTCCCAGCGACGATTGTCGGCATAGCTTTTCTGCCTTGACTGAGCAATCTTTAGTCTTTCTCTAATCATGGCGATCTGCTCTTCCGCTTTCTGCAGTATATCCGGGCCAAAAACGTGTCGTTCTCCAGTCTCATTCCAATTCAATGGTGTTTGACAGGATCGACCATACAGAGCTTCAAATGGAGACATCTATAAACTTGCTTGGTAGCTGTCATTATAGCTGAATTCAACATAAGGCAAACACTTGTCCCACAAAGCAGAATATGCTAGCGCACAAGCTCTTAGCATATCTTCCAATATCTGGTTAACCCTCTCGGTTTGACCATCTCTCTGCGGATGGTATGCTGTACTGAAGTTTAAACGAGTTCCCATTGCCTCATGTAGCTTAGCCCAGAATCTTGAAGTAAACTGAGTTCCTCTGTCCGACACTATCTTCTTTAGTACTCCATGCAGATAGACAATTCTTACCATATACAATTCTGCTAACCGGTCCCCTGAGTACGTGGTCTTTACCGGTATAAAATGTTCCACTTTAGTTAAACGATCTACTATGACCCATATGGAATCATATCCACTTTGAGTTCTGGGTAAACCGTTTATGAAATCCATACCAACTTCTTCCCATTTCCATTCAGGTATCTTTAAGGGTTGCAATAGTCCTGCTGGTCTCTGGTGCATAGCTTTGACTCTTTGACATATGTCACATAATGCGACATACTCAGCAACTTCCCACTTCATGCTTGGCCACCAAAATCTTTCTTTTAAATCTTGATACATTTTTGCACTTCCTGGATGGATTGAATACTTGGAGTCATGAGCTTCCTCCAAAATTAGCTGCTTTAGCTCTTTCTTGTTCGGCACACAAATGCGCCCTTTAAACCACATAGTGCCTTGCTCATCCAGCTTGAAATCCTTTGCCTTGCCCTCATCCATTTTGGACTTAATCCTCTTGATCTTATCGTCATCTTTTTGTCCTTCACTGATTTGATCTTCTAGGGTTGGTTTTACTTCAAAGGTTGCTAAGAATCCTTCTGGCACCATTTCCAATTCTAATTTCTGGAAATCCTTACACAATTCTACCTGACTTGCTTCCAACAGCATATTTACACTGTGGTTCTTTCTGCTCAAGGCATCCGCCACCACGTTGGCCTTGTCAGGATGATAATGAATTCCAACATTATAATCTTTGATTAACTCAAGCCAAATTATTTGCCTCACATTTAGGTCAGCTTGCGTGAAGATATACTTAAGACTTTTATGATCAGTATACACTTCACATCTGTTTCCGATGAGATGGTGACGCCATATTTTCCGTGCATGCACTACGGCAGCCAATTCCAGATCATGAGTCGGATAGTTCTCCTCATGTGGCCTCAATTGCCTTGATGCATATGCAATTACATTCCTGTTTTGCATCAACACGCATCCCAATTCTTGACGCGATGCATTACAATAGATGTCGAAGCTTTGATGAACGTCCGGTAAAACTAATACAGGTGCTGATGTTAATTTTTTCTTCAATTCCTGGAAACTCTTTTCACATTCTGGTGTCCACAAGAATTTCTTTTCCTTTTTCAACAATTGCGTAAGGGGTCTCGCAATTGTAGAAAATCCTTCGATAAAATGACGGTAATATCCCGCCATTCCAAGGAAACTACGGATTTGGGTTACCGTCTTTGGTGGCTCCCAATGTAATAATGCCTCCACTTTCTTTGGATCTACCGCAACTCCTTCCGCAGTCGTTATGTGTCCAAGAAATTCAACCTTATTCTTCCAGAAATCACATTTGCTTAATTTAGCAAACAACTGTTGTTCTCTCAACTTCCCAAGGACTAGCCTTAAATGTTCGGCGTGCTCTTCTTTTGTCTTGGAATAGACAAGGATATCATCTATAAACACGACAACGGACTTGTGTAGGTATTCCATAAAAACCTTATTCATCAAGTTCATGAAATATGCTGGTGCATTTGTCAAACCGAAAGACATAACTGTAAAATCGTAATGTCCATATCTTGACGAAAACGCGGTCTTCGGAATATCCTCTGATCGGATCTTCAATTGACGGTATCCCGATCGGAGATCAATCTTGGAAAAGACTCCTGCTCCTCTCAACTGGTCGAATAGATCATCGATCCTTGGTAGCGGATACTTATTCTTTATCGTCACATCATTGAGTGCACGATAGTCTATACACATTCTAAAACTCCTGTCCTTCTTTTTGACAAACAAGACAGGTGCTCCCCATGGTGATGCACTAGGTCTTATAAACCCTTTTTCCAGCAGTTCTTCAATTTGTTTCTTCATTTCTACCAACTCATCTGTGGACATCCAGTAGGGTCTCTTGGCTATCGGAGCTGTTCCTGGGACAAGTTCTATAACAAACTCGATATCCCTATCCGGCGGCATTCCAAGTAAATCTTTCGGAAAAACATCTGAATATCCCCTGACTATTGGAACATCCTCTAAACTGACGGCCTTCAGGTTGTTGACCATCAACTGTCCATCTCGCACTGTTGTTGCTTCAATCTCAATCCTTCTTCCTTCCGGGCTCTCGACTGATATGACTCTTCGTCCACAGTCCAACACAGCCTTATGCTTAGTTAGCCAATCCATTCCCAGGATAACATCCATGGTTTGGGTATTAAGGATGATTATGTTCGCTAGGAACTCTACTCCATTAATTATTAGTCTTACCCCAGAACATCCTACTTTAGATCGGAGTTCTGATCCAGGGGATTGGACTATAAGCACACATTTAAGATTCACTATATCCATATCATTTTGAACAGCAAAATCTCGGGAAATAAATGAATGTGAAGCTCCGGAATCAAATAAAACAGTAGCTGGTACTGAATTTACTAGGAACTTACCCAGTACAACGTCCGTTGCATTCTGAACCTCATCCGCAGTGATGTGGTTAACTCTGCCTCTCGCAATTGCCTGGGGTGTGGCTCCAGCTTGAACAGCTCCCCGGTTCCCTCCTTGAGCAGGTGTCCTTGCAGGTGTGTTCCCCAGGTTAAAGCGTACTAGGGTGACACCTCCCTTCCTAGGGCAGTTGTTGGCAAAATGCCCTATCTCGTTGCAGTGATAGCAACGTCTTCCCGCCTGCGAGTTTCCTCCAGACTGTACCACCGTTCTGGCCAGAGTTTGAGTATTCTGGCCCACGGCACGATTTGCCGGCAGTGGTGCCCTATCACTGCTTCGGGGTTGGAATCGAACGAACTGATGAGGTGCCGTCCTCTGCCTTTGCTGGCCTTGACGACCTCCTTGTTGCGCTATTCTGCGCTTCCAGTTGTCATCCAACTCTCGGCGCTTGTCTTCCAAGATAAGGGCCTTATTAACTAGCTCCTGGAAGTCCGGGAACGTGTGGGTGATCAGTCCCACCTGCAATCTGGTATTGAGCCCCTTAATGAATCGGGGCTGCCTTGCCCTGTTGGTTGCTACATCCTCTGGTGCGTAGCATGCCAACTGGGTTAATTTCTTCAGATAATCGGCCACTGACTGGCCCCCTTGCTTTAGGTTCCTGAATTCTTCTTTCTTCAATTCCACGATACCTTCCAATACATGGTACTGACGGAAAGCACCAGCGAATTCCTCCCAAGTGATTTCTTGGGGATTCTCATGTGCAGCACAGAAATTCTCTCACCATTCCGCGGCGGTTCCTTCCAATTAATCAGAGGCATAGAGTACCCTCTCATGTCCCATACACTGGGTTATGTGCAGTTTTCTTTCAATAGTCCTCAGCCAATCATCCGCTTCCAACGGATTGGCATTACCGGAGAACGTAGGTGGGCGAGTCCTCATAAACTCTAACAGTCTTGAGTAGGGGTGTGGACCTTGATTACCCCCTGGTTGGGCATTTGCAGTAGCTTGATTGGATATCTACTGCGTAGTTTGCATCATGGTGCTCATCAACTGAGTTTGGGCAGCTAAGAAAGCTCCCAAATTTTGAAAATCAACTTGCGGTGGTTGAGGGATTGGCTCCTCATTCTGGTTGCCTGCCAGGTTAGCACCACTTCCGCTGGCTCCAACGTTGCCACGAGTCCTCACCATCTGTTGAAAGCTTCCAAAGTTAGGAAAAGAAGAAAGCATAGACAAGTAAAAGAACTTATGCGGGGGAAACAGGTGTAACTTAAATTATTTAGCAAATTTATTAATATAATAAAATAGTATGGTTGCTCACAAGTGCCTAAGGGCCATGCAACACATACCAGACACTCACAAACAGAAACAAGTAAACAAACATAAGACTCCACAACAACTCACACCTACTGGCGACTCAAAAACAAAAGACGCGACTCAAATAACTTGACTCAACATTTGAGTCAACTCTGAAGGAAAAAGAACTCTCAGTCACTAAGCCACCCAGGGTGCGGTCCTCCCGGTGGATACTGCGGCGGGTGCAGCGGCATAGGGGCAAACTGGTCTTGATGCCCTATTGCAGCCGGTACGAACGACCCTATTGACTCGGTTGGTCCCAAGGCTGCCTGCTCCTGCTCCTCCGGATTCGGGTCATGCGCTCCAGAACTGGCTCTGGCTCAGGTCCATACAGTGCCATCTCTAGCTCATGGGTCCTCTGGATAGAGTGAGCCAGGTACTCTCGGGTCTCCCGCAGCTGAGTTCTAACCTCTGTGACCTTGTCACGGGCCCTCTGCAACTCCTGGACAGTCTCGTCCATGGTCTCCTCCTGGGCGATGACATACCTCACCAAGTGAGTGATCGTGGCGTCCTCCTCCAAGAGCTCCATCCTGTCATGGCGATTATCCCGACGCGGATGATGACGAAATATGGTGCCCTCAAACTCTGCAGAGTAGGTACGGGCGATCTGCCGCATCGCAAGACGCGACAACTCCTGGATCCTGGCCTCGAACGAAGTCCTCCTGACGGTGATGCAGATAGGACGGCTCGCCCTCGTCCTCTCCTGAGCATAAACAGTGATCTTGACATCCCAGGCGATATCAAGTCCTGCCCTCACTATAGAGGTTCCCTGATAGATCGGTCTGTCGTAGCCTCCGAGAAATTGCATCACACGCCAAAGTTCAGCGGCGAATCCTCCAGTGCGCTCTTCATAGGTGTGGATCATCCTCATCTGCCAAAACAGACCTCATTTTAAAACCCAAAATAACAACAGAAAATGCAGCATAGGTATGAACAAGAGAGAAAAGATAAGTCGAGATTTCATTGATATCCTTGCTCAAGTTATTAAAAATTTAGAAAATAATTTTATCAGCCAGACACTGCTAATCTCGGTTAGGGTCAAGACCTACAGTCAGCCTACTCTGATACCACCTCTGTCGGGACCCGATTCTGAGAATCCGGACCCTCTGTGTATTCTGTGCCAGTCCAGGATCACGCTGGCACACACAGTCTTTACAGGGTTGCACATCGTAGACATTATAGTGATACCATAAATAGTGCAAACATTTATATAAACTGAATTGTACGACCTTATAGTCTCCTTACATAAATCAGCCACGCAGAGCTTACATTATCAGAGTAAGAAAGAAAACAGCGGAAAACAAATAAACTTCGTGGAAGCCTTTATCTTGCCACAGGAAACCGACTGGGCTTGCCCCCTAATTATCCGGATCTTCAACAAACTCCTCCTCCCAGGCCGGTGTAGACTCCTCCGCTGATGTTGGGATTGATAGGCAAGGAGGGGTGAGTACTCAAGGCACTCAGCAAGTAATACACAGAATGCGGTGCTATTACTACATGCAAGGCTTATTCCAAAGAATTAGCTTACTTGGTTCTTCTACTTCAAACAGCAGTTTTAAACTAGCATCTTTGTTTTAGATTAAAAGCAGTGAAACAGTTATATATAATACTAAGTTGTTCAAACAGTTTTTCTTCAAAGATTCTCGGCACACAGCCTTAAACAATTCATTCTTAGCACTGGCACACAGCCACCCTTTTCACATTTTTATTTTTGAAGATCTAACCCTTGACTGTAATCCCCGAGCAAAGCTCAATACCGCGAGCACGACTATTCGAATAGATTTGACACTCTGCAGAGGTTGTACACTTTACCCACAAGATACAGCCGCTCACCACACAGGTGATTGTCCGCAGCAAAGCCTTTCGGAACTCCTACCTTAACCAATGAACCTCTTCGGTATTGCCTTCGCTATCACTCCCCTCACACAGAGCCGAAGTATAGGACAGGCCAATACCGTTGGATGGGCACCAAGCCGTAGCACAGGTACGCTCCCCCGCACAGATACACCCCCGTGTACTGTCACCCCGAGGTATCAGAGGAAAGATATCAGAACCCTAATCAACTAGGTCTGTCCCATATCAGACATGTGGTTGTACGGGTGACTCAGTTCAAAGACTTGCAAGGTGAAGTCCTTAGCTGACCAAGGCAAGACTTCCAACACTCAACAGTGGCACACAGCCCAATGTGGCACACAGACTCACATCACTCATCGACCCATTGCCACACAGGCCAACCTGGCACAAAGCCTCTTGCCACTTGCCCTAGTCTAAATCATTTCCCACCCCGTTGATTATTGTGAAACACATGCCAGGAATAACTCAACATCGGTACAGAACAACACAGGTCTCCGTACCTCAATCTCATCATGTGGCATCATCACACCACTTTCAAAATAAATTCAATATTTCATTAGTCAAAATTGTAGTATTTCTCGAAAGATCGTTCATGATTTGTTGCAAGGCTAAGCATCTATTCACGGTCTAGCCTCCTGTGTTGGCATCATATTATTATCCAACAAATACAATCAATCCTAGGGTGACAAGGATTTCAGGGCATACAAATAATAATTTAATGGTGAGAATAACAATATGGGTTCATTAGCTACATTACCCAATTTAATTTGAATTCATTTTAAATAAATTAGCATGCATAATTTCAAAGCATAAATTACATTTTAAAATATGGGATCAAAATGATCAAAGCATCACTTGCCGTCAAAGAGTTGCTGGTCTTGATCCGAAGCTTGATCTTGAGCGATGAACTCTTCTTCGAAACTTTCCGGCAAATTTGGGTCTAAGCGTAAAAATAACATATGTAATAAATAACCAAAACAATAGACTATATCACCTCAAAAATTCAATTAAAATTTAACATTAAAAAGAGCACAATTTTACAAATTTTTAGAAACTGGAATCACCTCAATCGGAGTTAAAATGCAAAAGTTATAGCCTTTTAAAGTTTTAAATAAAATATAAATCAGAAAATCCGATTTGTTTTAATTATTTTTATACGGAAAAAAATTGGGATTTATGACGTCAGCATGACCTAATGATGACGTTAGCACCGAAATGAATTTCGGCCGAAAGATTTTTATATATAAAAAATATTTATGACGTCAGCATGACACGTGGCAGCGTCGCATACACTCGGTCTACGAAACAGTGCGGGTCTACGGTGGACTGCCGTTACTGTGCACATGCACCGGCTGACGCATGCACTGGTGTCACCCAGTACGGTCCAACCAATCACCAATCGACATGCGGCGTTAATCTATTAACCGAAACTCGATTCAATCTCGTCCATCCGATTTAAAACGAACGACTGAGATTGATGCGACGTTTCGACTCAGATCTATCAGAACCGACATGTGGCTTCACCATGGCCATTGGATCCCGGTCGTACGGCTACGATTAATCAGGCGACGTCGACAGAAACGGCGGCGCTGACTCCTCGATTTCTGCGCGACACGCGTCCACACGGGACTGGCCCGATGCGCGGTGCGATCTCGTCCACTCGGTTCAAAATGAACGATCGAGATGAGCCAAGGCTTCAACTCTGGCTTACTACGAGCGCGACACGCGGTGCGATCCAAGATGACCGGCGCGCATCCGACGGCTACGGTACTTATGCTACGCGGCAAGATATACACTCTACGATCAAGATCTAATGGCTGAGATTAAACTGACATGAATCTGGGCGAAGCAATCTAAACCGTTGATTACATCCAACAGCTGAAGGGTGAAGATGAAGATTATTGTTAAATGGCGACGTGGACGAATCTGGAGCGTTTGGCGATGATCGGACGATCGACGAAGCTCGGCTGGCGGTGATGTCGCGGCGGCACAGATCTCGCTGGAAAGGAAGAAGATGACACAGCGGCAGCGTTCCTTGGCGGCTCCGACGACACGGTTTGAAGCAACGGGTGCGGCTCGTCGCGAGGAACACCCCGGTGACCTTGATGACGGCGGAGCTCGAATGGCGGCAGTGCAAATGGGCAGCGGAAATTCTCGAAACTACGGCGAGCTCGTACGACTGCTACGGTGAGTCTCGGTGAGGGAGAGATGGGGCAAAATGCGCGGAAGGAAGTGCTCCACACGGTGCACTAGCTAATGAAGAGGAATAATAAACACGCCGGCGTTAATCGCGCACGAATTCTCCGGTCGTAACTTGCGGCGGCGGCGTTTCTAGAAACGCACGGTGAAGCGACATTTCGCAATCCCAGCCATCCTCGCGGCAACAGATCGACGAACTGGAAACTCGCGCAACGCGGCTTCATCTGGTCCATCCGATCCTGATCGGACTGTCACCCGCAAGCGGCATTAGGGTTTCGTCGGGCTAGGCCAACAGCGCGCACAATAACGGGCTCAGGCCAATACTGTTCACTCTGTTTTTCACCGATTTTTGAATAAAAATAATTCTAGAAATTCAATTAAATCATTTGGGGCTTTTAAAATAGCAGAAAAATTCTAGAAAAATTCCAGAAAATACTTTGAGCCATATGAAACTCAAATAAAATATTCCCAGAAAAACTCTGCATAAACTTTTGCAATATTTTAATGGATTTCAAGAAAGACCATAATTGAATAAATCTGAATAAATTCCAGTAAATTCCCAAAATTTCTCAAAAATCAGAAATACTACAAAATTTAAATTAGAGCAAATTTCAGGGTGTTACACAGAGTGTAAGATCTAATCGATTAGCCGCGTCCACGGTCAAGGACACTTGGTGAAGTCATTCCAATGTTAGAGTCTTTGGTAATTTTCTAAAATGGGTTTGGTCTCAACTTGTTTTTAGCAACTGTTGCTTTATGTCGAAGGGCTGACATTGATGGACCTTATGGTTTGGATTATTCGAACTCACGTCATGGAGGACTGTGAGTATTACTTACTGTTGTATCTATTTTATTATCAATCAACTTGCTCTTATAAATTCTGTTTGCAAATGATAACTTGTTTTACAATTCAATTTTGCTTTATGCAAATTAATTGTAGAAGCCTTTCCTTTGAAATGGCCTACATATATTATAGGTTTTGCTCAAGTCTTGCTGAGTACGTAAAGTACTCACCCTTGCTTAATTATTGTTTTTAGGTGGATGAGTTAGCGAGGCTTCAAGTCTCTTTTCGTCGCAGGTTGCGGGATCTTCTTCGTCGTGTTCTATCTGGAGTTTATGCCTTGTCAGTTGCCTGCGGGTCGGATGGGCAAACTACAAGATATTGCTTCTTTTGCTGCTTTATTCTCTGAGTTGTAGCTCTTCCTTTATGTATTAGTTTTCACTATATTTATTTGTGAGGTATGGTTGTGATTCCAATTGTTGTAAACATGTGAGTGCTAGCTACTGATCCAGGGAATAGCACACTAATCACATGGAGGTTCCTGTTCATCAGAATGGGGTCTCACATCATTGTCCCTTGAGTTTGATAGTTATCACTGTGACTCAGCGTCAGCAAGAGAATCTTCGAATCGCAGTTGCTCAAGAATTAGGAAAAGGATGTGGAACACCAGTTGTATGTGCCATGTCGCTTGAGAAGTTAAAGAAGCAACACTCTAATCTTGTCAGCCCACTTAAGGAGAGCATTAAGAGGTTATCATTGACAGTTTGTTTCTTGTGTGGTGAAGAAGGTCACATCGCTAGGAGAAGCCATAAGAAATGACAAGTTGAAATTCACAGGAAGAGCAACATGGTGCCCGAAATTATGCCCAACAAGGCACAATGATGCAAATGTTTGTGCTATTATTTTCATGAGGAAGGCCATTTTGTTAAACAAGGCCCACGAATTGATCAAGTGTTTCCTGTGGCTGCGATTTTTCCAGAAGCCACCTCAGTCAAATACATAACACGAAGAGTGAGCGGTAAAGTTTCAAGAGCAGTTTGCCCAGAGAATCAGTTAAAGAAGAGGTGTTTGAACAAAGATAATACCCCAAACAACAATGATCAAAGAGATAGTTTGCCCCCTAAAATCTGCTATACCTATCATAAGCCCAGGCATTTTGCCAACAACTGCCCTCAAAAAAAAGCAATCACGCCGGTTCACTTCAATCTCAACTCCACCCCTGTCAAAACCCTGGTGCCAACGCTAAATCATGGAGGTCTAGAACAATGATTTTACCTTGCACAATATCATAATTCTATTGTATAGGAAGGTGATTGGTTGAGAAATCCATGTAAAGATTTCCTTGTTTAAAGAAATAAAGTAAAGATAGATGATATGTTGGTATGTGAGGTTTTGTAATAAAAGCATTAATGATAAATGAAGAGTCAGGTGTTTCTCTGAGTATTCACCCTATGTAGATGGTTTACCTGATGATGATACAAGAGTAATGATGGTCAGCTAATGATAAATAGTATAATAGTCGTCAGTCTGAGAGAGTACATTTGGTTGGAGTATACCAAAAGTTGTTTGTAATGATGTGCCTGACATGCCACAAAAATGTACTGTTAGTTGAAAGCCCAAAGGCAAGAAAGTGTTTTCAAGTGACAGCAGTTCGTGATGGTTAGTTAATAGGTAATAGCGCAAAAGTTGCTAGTTTGGAGGATGTGCCGATGATTAGAGAATACCCTGATGTTTTACCTAAAGATCTACCTGGTATGCTGCTGGATCGAGAGATCGAGTTTGTTATTGAGTTGGTTCCTGGTACAGTACCAATAGAAAAAAACCGTATCGGATGCCTACCGATGAGTTGGTAGAGATGACGAAGCAGATCGAAGAGTTGATGGAGAAAGATTTGGTGAGACCTAGTTCGTCTCCATGGGGAGCGCATGTTCTGTTTGTCAGAAAGAAAGACGGAAGTCTAGGGATGTGCATTGATTATCTTGTGCTCAATGAAGTGATGATAAAGAATAAGTATATGTTGCCTAGGATCGATGATTTGTTTGATCAGTTAAAAGGAGCTGTAGTTTTCTCCAAGATAGATCTTCGATTAGGATATCATCAATTGAAGAATCATGCAGAGGATGTCCCTAAGACTGCGTTCTCTACGCGTTATGGACATTATGAGTTTACGGTCATGTCTTTTGGACTGACCTATCTGCATATTTCGTAAACGTGATGAATAAAGTTTTCATGGAATATTTGCACAAGTTTGTTGTCATATTCATAGATGACATTCTAGTTTACTCCAAGTCAGAAGAAGAGCATGCAAAACTTTTGAATTAGTCCTTGAAAAAATTTCGAGAGCGGCAATTGT
The DNA here is from genome assembly GCA_036346275.1 of Otatea glauca. NCBI lineage: Eukaryota > Viridiplantae > Streptophyta > Magnoliopsida > Poales > Poaceae > Otatea > Otatea glauca. The sequence goes on along the minus strand of CM070725.1, from coordinate 23,409,299 downwards.
GTGCCTAGCCAATATGTGTGATTTTTGGAAGAAGGAAGTTGAGTTCCCTAGTCATGTTATGACTACTAAAGGAGTTGTTGTTCATCTAAGTAAAATCGAAGCTGTGTTGCATTGGGAACAACCGAAGTCAGTGACCAACATTCGGAGTTTTCTTAGAATGGTGGAATATTACCGTTGGTTCTTTGAAGGATTCTTGACAATTGCTAGACCCCTTACATAGTTGTTGAAAGAGGAAAAGAAGTTTGCATGGATACCAGAGTACGAGAAAAGTTTTTAGGAATTAAAGAAGCGTTAACGATAGCACCAGTGCTAGCGTTGCTAGATAGTCGGAGCAGTTCTGATATATATTGTGATGCTTCTAGGCAAGGACTTTGATGCGTATTGATGCAGAATGGCAAAGTTGTTGCATATGCGTCTAGGCAATTAAGGCCGCATGAAGAGAATTGCCCTAAGCCTGATTTGGAGTTAGCTGCCGTAGCGCATGCTCTGAAGTTGTGGTGTCACTATCTCATCAGGAATAGATGTGAGATATATACAAATCATAAGAGTTTAAAATATATCTTTACTCAATCAGATCTCAATATGAGACAGAAAAGATGGTTGGAGTTAATCAAGGATTACAATGTGGGAACCACTATCACCTTGGAAAAGCTAATGTGGTAGCTGATGCTTTGAGTCGAAAGAGCCACAGTGCTAGTATGCTAGTTCAGGAGGATCAGTTTGAGTTATGCAAGGAACTTCATAAATTGAAATTGAAAGTTGTTCCAAATGGATTCTTAGCTTCTTTGGAAGTAAACATGACTTTAGAAGATCAGATCAAAGAAGGTCAGAAGGACGATGAAAAGATTAGCGAAAATAAAACTAAGAAGGATGAAGGCTTATCCAAGGATTTTGTACTGAATGATCAAGGTACTATGTGATTTAAGGGTCAAATGTGTGTACCGAACAAGAAGGAGCTTAAGCAACTGATTCTTGAGAAAGCATATGATTCAAGTATTCGATCAATCCAGGAAGTGCTAAGATGCATAAGGATCTTAAGGAAAGATTTTGGTGGCCTAATATGAAGCGTGAAGTTGCTAAACATGTTGCTTTATGTGATGTATGTCTAAGAGTGACAGCAATGAATTAGAGACCTGCTGGTTTGTTATGGCCGTTAAAGATTCCTGAATGGAAGTGGGAGGAAATCAGTATGGATTTTATTACTGGTATACCCACAATTCATAATGGTTATGATTCAATTTGAGTCATAGTTGATCGCTTGACCAAAGTTGCTCATTTCAGACCAGTGAAGACCACATATTCAGGAGATTGTTTGGCTGAGTTGTATATGTCAAGGATTGTGTGTTTTCATGGAGTGCCAAAGAAGATAGTGTCAGATAGAGGTACCTAATTTACCTCAAGATTCTGAAATATGTTGCATGAAGCAATGGGAATGCGTCTGAATTTCAGAATAGCTTATCATCCGTAGACAGATGATCAGACAGAGAGAGTCAATCAGATTTTGGAAGATATATTAATAGCTTGCGTCTTAGCTTATGCTACTTCATGGGATAATTGTTTGCCATATGCTAAGTTCAACTATAGTAACAGTTATCAGGCAAGTTTGCAAATATCACCATTTGAAGCCTTGTATGGTCGATATTGTCGTACTCCGTTGAATTAGAATGAGACAGGAGAGCATCTTGTCTTTGAACCAGATATTCTTAAAGAAGCCAAAGAGTAGATTGCTATGATCAGAGAGAGATTAAAGATTGACCAATCAAGATAGAAGTTTTGAGCCTGATGATTTTGTGTATCTCAGAGTTACCCCTCTTAAAGAAGTTAAAAGGTTCCATGCCAAGGGAAAGCTTGCACCAAGATATGTTGGTCCATTTAAAATCTTAAGCCACAAAGGAGAGGTTGCCTATCAGTTAAAATTACTGCATTCATTCGCAGGAGTGCATGATGTGTTTCATGTGTCTCAATTGAAGAAGTGTCTTCGAGTACCTGCAGAATAAACACAATTGGAGTCAATTGAACTACAGGAGGATTTGACTTACAAGGAGCAGCCAATCAAGATTTTGGATGTAGCTGATTGCAGAACCATAAATAAGTAAATGTATTTCTACAGAGTGCATTGGAGCAATCATGCAGATAGAGAAGCTACATGGGAGCATGAAGAGGATCTGAAATTGGAATTCCCAAATCTATTCCTTAGTGAGTCCTGAATCTCAGGGATGAGATTCTATTAGGGGAGGGAGGTTTGTAACATCCCAATTTTTTCATTTCTTGAATTTATTATGTATTTTATAATTTGTGAATTTTCAGGAATTTATTTAAATTATTTTGAATTTATTTGAATTAAGAATTTTGTTAAAGTATTTTTGAAAATCTAAAAAGTTTGAAAAAAATTTATTGAAAATATTTTATTTGAGTTTCAAATGCCCTCAAATATTTTCCATATTTTTTTGGTATTTTTCGGGTATTTTTGCTCTTTATTTTGGCTCTGTTTATTTTCTATAATTGTTTTTATTGGAAAAATATTTAGAAAAGCCTTTTGCACAGTGTTGGGCCGAACCCACTCGGATCCAGCCCATAAGCCACGCCAGCTAGCCCAAAACCATTAGGTCGCAGCCCGCTTCGCCTTAACCCTAGCTCGTGCGCATCTGGACTGTCGGACCTTGATCCAACGATCAAGATCCATTCGTTCGGTTCGCACGACATGGCCCTTCCAATGAGCACCAAGTGGAGGGTCGGTATGTTTTCGAGTCGACGCCATCGTGGGACATCTGGACTCTGCCGCTGCCTCCGTATCCACCGCGTTTTTTGTGCCTAACACGGATGTCGATGGGTTATTTATTGCACCATCACCCCTGTCGTAATCCCCATTCTATTGCGCATCTTTTGCCCCACGTACTGACGACTAAGGAGTTGCCGTTTAGGATATCGAGCTCGCTGTGGTTCGCAAGGTCCCCGCCATAGTTTCCGTCCACGAACACCACCGTCTGTGCTTCTTCGTTGAACTCAAGTGCACCAGTGAGTTAGCCGTGACGTGCCCCCTTAGATCTGCACAGATCCGGTCGAGTTCTATTGTTGTTCCACCATGGATGATGTTATTGTCTAGAAGTCTAGTAGCGCTCCGCCGTCGTGTTCATTGCCACCACCTCGCAGTATCTCCGCCGTTGGATCTCTGTGCGATCAGCCTAGATCGTGCCGCGTAGACACTGCCCTGCTTTGCCACGTTGCGTTAATCGCCATCGTCATCCGATTTGGCGTGGGCGAACGAGATCGTGCCAAGTGTCACCACCGCAATAGAGCCACGCGTCAGCATGGCGTCAGCGCCGGTTCACTTGCAGCGTGGACCGAGTCCACCATGAGCGCGTGCGTTAGCCGTGGACTAGGTCCATGGACCCCAACCCACCTATCGGCCTAATAAAGGATTTTATGATTTATTTTTGTTCGATTAATAATCAAAGATGTCATCATGACGTCATAAATTATATTTTCCAATAGTAAAATAATTCAGTTAATTCAGATTATCTATTTTTCTGATTTCTTATTTATGCAAAACTTTAGAAAACTTGTTGTCCCTCATATGAGCTCCGATTGAGGTGATTTTGGCTTATAAGAATTTGTAAAATTGAGCTCAATTTAATGGTGAATTTTATTTAATTTTTGGAGTTGATTTTGCTCTCTGTTTTTAGTATTTATTGCTTTATTTAATCGTTTGCATAGACGTTGAAGTACCCGAGGTGTTCATAAGTGAGGAGCCAACTCAAGAGCAAAGTCCAGAGCAGGATCAAGAACATTTTGAAGGCAAGTTGTGCTTTGATCATGTTGAGCCCATGTTTTAAAAGTTATATTGTTTTAAACTATTGCATGGTAATTCAATATATAATTGTTTCAATTAATTTGGGATTAACTATTCAACCAATTTGAGTTATGCCAACCTTGTCATTTGTATGCCATGATTCCTTTGTCACCCTAGTTTGGTTCTTTACTAGTTGGCAACTATTAATTGCCAATGTGGGTTAGTTAGAATGTGAATAGTTTGCTTAGCCATGCAACGAGTTATTGATATCATTTTATGTGAGCAACGTTAATCTTGTTTAATGGAATATGGAACATGTTTATGAAAATGTGTGTCTGGTGTTGTGACACAATGTCGTTGATGGCGTGTGGTGCATGGTAATCAACTGGGGTGGTAAAATGATTTGGACTGAGGCTAGTGGCAAGGGATGTGATTTTATGGTGGGCCATTGTGGAATTTGGGCGGTCGCATTATTTTTGATAAATGGAAATTGATGGTAAATTGGTAATAGTTTATTTTTTGTAAGTCTTCCCTTGGTCAATTAAGGATTTAACCTTTCAAGCATTTGACCTAAGTCAAACATGCAACCACATGTCTAGAATGGGACGAACCTAGCTGATTTATTTGCAATGTCTTAGTTTTGGTACTACTAGTGGCGGTGTGAGTCCCGACTATATGGGTAAACTCACATAGCGCAAGAGGGGGCCTTGGATATGGTAAATAGTCCTATCAATGTTGAAGCCTTAGCGGGTAGTACTAGGTTAAAACAGAGCTCTATAAAGACTTTGTCATGATTTCTCTGTCGATACACCAAAGGAAGTGTGTTAATTGCATGGCAATAAGAGATAGTCATGTCATGTGGGTAAATGTAACATCCTAAAAATCTAAAACAGTGTAAGTGTACGAATTTAAATTTGAAATATAAATGTCTCTGAGTTTTGTTGATATTAATTTGTTTTAATTTCTTGGATTATTGCATTGTGTGAGAATTTAATAAAAGAGTTTGAGAAGAAGGAAAAGGGTAAAAAGACAATGGTAGAAGTAAAAAAGTTAGCAAAATTTACTATGTGACCTTGGCTGTGCTGGTGACTTAGTGTGACCAACAAATAAATTTTACATGCGCAGGAATAGGAATAAACAAAGTATATAATCACTCTTTTGACTAGAAAAAGTAAGGTTAAAATTTAAAAGAAATAGGTCAATGTCTATCTGGAACTTGGAAAATTACTATAGTGCTCTGAGCATAGAACCTACCACTTTTAAAATTTTCATAAATTTACAAGTCCGTTTAGGCCTTGTAAAAATTCAATTACAGAGACTTCACAAAATTGGAAAATGGCATGTCAGAAGTTTGATAAAATAAATACTCAAGGTTTCGACTTGAAAATTTTATTTTAGGACCTTTAGAAGGAACTAAATCCTTACAAAAAGTTTCAAAAATAAATATTATAAGATGGAGCTTTGAATAAATAAAAACCTGAAATGAAGATTTAGAGTAGTGCTCAGTGTCAGAATTTTAGTAAATCATCTACAGGGTGTTTTTGTCTCAAAATTTTACAGGAGACGCCTGACTCCCAGTAGGCTTTAGTTAAAAATGTTCGTAAAATTTAGACTGTGAATGATGCTTAAACTAATGCAAAATTCGGAGAGTTCTCGTCCAGTCCCGTCACATTTAACTTCTCTCACTGACAAGCGGGCCCGATGCCTGTTGATACTTGTCGTGCTGGCAGGCTGAGGCGAAGCCTCACGGTCACTGCCAGTGGGCCCTGGACCCACTCATCAGCCGCAGAGTGAGCCTCCCTCTTTCCTTTCTTCTCCCCTGGCCGAAGCAAGTCGACGAAGACTTTCGCCGTCCTTGCCGTCCGATCGCCGCTGTTTCTCCGGCCACGTCCCGCACCACCTCTTCCGCGCCTGTGCTTGACCGTCCTTCGTTGAGCCATGCTGGAGGAGGGGCTGCACTACTGCGTTGTGCACGCACAATGGCGAGCGACCGAGGCTGTGCGCTCGAGCTCAACCTCAAACGCGTTTCTTAGGCGTTAAGTCTCCATTTGCGTCGCATTGCCCTCCCACATCTTGCACTTGCTTTTCCCTCTAAGCTGAACTTTGCGCGAGTTCTTCTTCCTCATTCTCCCACAAGAACCCGAAAAGGGGAATTCGGCAAAATCGGTCAATCCGCTTCCATTTCTTCGAATCAACTCCACCCAGAGCTTCTTTAGCATCGCAAGGGTACTGATCAACCATTGCTTTTCTTCTTTTTCGCCTGCAGCAACACCACACCGCCGCCCTTCTTCTACGTGACCGGCGCACGGTGGCAGCATTCCACGGACCTTCTCCGACCCGACCACCTGGTGAGTTCGAATCCCTTCGTGTCACTGATGCTCACTCAACCCTTGCTCGCCGGGGAAATGACCGCTAGCTGAGTTTCCACCTGCTCGACCATGGTGCCTCCGCACCCTCACGGTGGTGAACCCTTTAGTGGCTGTCATTGGCGGTACTAGTAGCATCTCTAGGTGCGCCTTAACGCGCTGAACCTTATAGTGCCACCCATTCCACCGTTCCTGAGCTAGTTTGCCGGCGGCGAGTTGGAATCCGAAGTCCCCTGACTTCTATCGCTGACTAGTGGAACCCATCGGTCAGTGGGTCGGCGCGTTTGAACGCGTCCGTGCGCGCGCAGAGAAAGGCGCTTTCCAGCAGCAAAGGCGTATTCGGAATTTCTGATTTTATTTCAAACCGACTAGAATCAAGTAATGATAACTTTTGAACCATAACTCTAAAGTTTGTGAAACTAATTTCTAAAATCGTGTAAAATCCTGTAAATCAGAATATGCAAAAATGGTTTGAAGATGAGTACTGTGCAATTTTTCTAAATGCAAAGAAGCCCATAGGTATAAATAATACCATTTGAATAAAGTGTTTTCAAATAAAAATAATGTAGAACAAAATAAATTTTATGGAATCCCTGTTCTGCAAGCATTCCAAATATGTAAAGATGTTTATATGTTACTTTGTTATACATCAAGTTCAAATAGAGAGAAATTTCAATGTAAAAAGGGATAAATGAGTGAAACTTGTATAAACAAATATTTATGTAGGTAAAGTTTATTTTGAAGGATCATGTGCCAGTATAAGCCCATTCATAAGGGAAAACTTAGAGAAAAGATATGGATTGTGTTATGCTAATAGAGGAAAGTAGTTGTTATAACAAACAATGTAGGTATAACCTATTAATGTTAAGTTCAAATAATCTAAAACAAGTTTTAAAATGCTTATGAGATCATTCCCTGGTAATACTAGGAAAATGAATAAAGGATCATGTGTGATCTGGTCATAATTGAAAGAAGATGACATGTTATAGTAATGATTTTGTGGTCATTTAGGTCTTTTCAGCATCAAATAAAATGATGTACCTAAATGTGAAAAATTGTAGAAACAACTTTGAAATGCTCTACTCAGTTTGTTCTATAAGGATCTGGTGAAAGAATGTCATTTTGCTAAGTTCTGCATTCAAAATGAGCTAGCAACTTAAGCCTAGTTGTTATGATTTCAACTATAATAGAATTACTTAAGCATTTTTGATAGCTGGTAGAATAACTCGTCTAAGTGAGAATTTTATGATGGATAGCATAGAAATGATGTTAAGAGTATGTGCTACTAGGTTCCATAAAAAGATCTTATTAATAAGCTATGGTTCGCTTAGTTTTTGTTAGTGTAATACCCTTAAGTGATAATTGTTCAGTCTGCTTCCTTAGCCCAGTTTTTGTTGCTCAAGTTAGAGTTTCGTTCAAGACTTTTTAGCTATAAGTTTTATGTCATGCCTTAACCAGAAAATTTAGGAAAACACCTTAGAAGTGCTGTCCAAAGTTTTTTCTATATTGTTCTGAAGAAATATCCTTATTTCTTCAAGTTTAGCTTGTAGATTTTATTAGTTCTTCTGCCTTAAATGGTATAGTTTAGCTTTTCTTTTGTGAGTAGTGAGGGAGTGCAGAGAGTGCAGAGCCTTTGTTGCTCTTGTTTATCTGTCTAGCATAGTAGCTTTGAGTTAATGTTTTTGTCTATATAAGTAATCTCTGCTTCTTGAATTTGAAACTTAAATAACAATAATTCTTTTAGAACAACCTCTTTTTTGGTTTGAACATGCGTTTATTTGGCTGTTTGACTTCTTTTTGCCTTTTTGGAAATTACTGATTCTTTTGTCTTCCTCTCTTCACGACGTGTAGACACCGACGTCCCCGAGGAGGAAGACGATCCTGCTACAGATCCAGACTTTGAGCCAGACAGCGAGCTACAAGGCAAGCACCCCCTTGAGCATGTTGAACCTGATACTTTACCTACAATATGTTGTTTTTGCCAATGTATTATGCATTCCAATAATTCACCATAGAAATGCTACTTTGGGTAGAACTTGTAGTTATCCCCTGTACATTATGGTTTTCCTTAATTTTGTATGGACATGTGAACATTGTAAACCTAAGTATGAGCTAGACATGCTTAATGTCTTTTAGGTATAATCGCTATCATATTACTCTTGCCTAAGCTATTCGTTACAAGTTTTCGGTCTTTTTCAACAAATGTATGGTCCTTTTGGGAAATGGTTGCTGGTAGTTTGTTGAAAACCCCAAAACAAAACTATGGTTCGACGCGGGTGATTATTGACAATAGCCGGTGGTGCAAAGGGAATTACACGTAGTTTAGGGTGGAGTATCGCCCGTGTCGGATTAAGGACCGAGCAATGAGACGGTAGATCCAAGATTTCGTGCAACCACGAGGGCTGGTATGGGACAGTCTTAGCCTATTAAGTTATTTGGATGTGGCTTTGCATCTAAGGAAGGCGGGAGATAGCGGAAGCATTCCGGTCAGGTTTCCTTGTAAGGGGCTTCCACACCGAACTTCCAACCCTTGGTGTGGGTAAATGCAGACCCGTGCAATGGTGTACACCTCGCCATAAAACAAAAACGGGTGTTGTGTTTACGTGAAAGGAACCACGTCTCGTGTGTGTGTTTCTGTTTCTATGGCGAGGTTTAACGTCTCGGGCTGGTTCAAAGCAATGTCTAAGTAATGTAACGGCTCTGTATGATCTCCTTGCCGACACACCAAAGGAAGTGTGTTAACTGGCCTGGCAAAAGAGGCTGATCATTCCTTGTGGGTAAATGAAGGACCGAGATGGCGAACAGAGGGGGGGTGAATGGTCGCAAATAAAATTTCCCCCAAAATACTCCAACAAAAACTTCGACAAGATCGCTCAAAGAAAATCGTGAAAAACCTGAAAAACTAGACAACTATGTGTACCCCAAGCTTACATGGATAAGTACCATAAAATATGTGGGGATTTTTGAGTCACAATACTGGTTGCCTAGTGTCCAAGATAAAGAGGAATCAATTAAAACTCTTGCTTTTAGAAAGAACATCAATTCAAATCACAAAAGTCACTTTCAGAAAAGCAAAAGCAGAATTTCCAGAACTTGTCCTCAATTTGCACAGAAGGTTGGTGGGTTTCTGCAGCTCACAAAATTTTGAGAATTTTTATCCCTATGAGCACCAGAGTTGTGAAGAACTCCACCAAATTTCTCCTCAAAAGGCCTTAGAGAAAAAATAGGAAAAATCTAAGAACATAGTCTTATCAAGAACTTCGAGCAGAAAGTTTGGGGCTCGGTTTTCACCTCATGGCGCCCAAACGGTGCAACAAGTGAACTCCAAAATTTTTCTCCAAGTGAATGTCAAAGTTCCGCACCTCCTCCAACAAGAATCACTTGAAAAAGATTTATCTAGATTTTTATAGAAATCAAACACTGACTACTGTGCGAAGAACAAGTTCTGAACAAAGTTGGAACTTGAAAGAAAAGATGTTCTCTACTCAATCCAAGAGTGCAAAAGAGATGTAAAACCATATGAACACACTCAAAACATCCAAGATCAGCAGCCTTTAGAAGGAGGGGAGGCAAATCCAAATTACATGAAAGTAAATTGCGAGAATATAATTACGGGAAAGTAAATGCTGAATTTAAATTGCGTAAAGTAAAGACATAATGTAAATGCGCAAAATAAATTCAGAGGTGGATGGATAAAACTTTCATTTCTGGAAGGAGAGGTTACAAAGCCTCACTTTCATGTGGGCAAAGCTCAAAGGAGCATTCACAAACCTCAAAACCTTCAAAGGGAGGAGGCTACCCCTCCACCTCTATTTATATTACTCTTGGGCCACCTACCACCCTTGGATGAGTCCCTCAAACCTAGAGCACTCATCTAAGGGCTAGGATTAACCCACACACACAGCCATACAATGGCTAACCCAAAACCCACACACATACCGGGTTTTCTTGCACGGTTTTCAAAGCATACTACCTAGACCCGCTAACCTATCAACTAGACCTCAATCCAACGGCTCTCATTGATCCACGCAGCATCTAGCTAGCATCATCTCCTTACCTTGTCTTCTTGACTTGCCAGGACTCCGTCTCCGATCATCTTCCGGCGATCTCCCAATTGTCTGGACCTCCGACGCTCCTCGCCTAGTCCCGGTCATCCTCCGCCTCACCATGACCTAGCATTGTCGCCCTGCAACCATCAAAGACAAGGAACCACATCACATAGCAATGCCCATAATGATATGCAATAAACCATCCAACTCATCACTACCGCGCCCATACGGCCGGTACTGCCACTCCTGGCAGACACAACTCAAATTGCTTCAATTTGAAAATCAATCCAAATCAAACTCAAACTTGAGCACACCTTGCTCAAATAAAGTCAAATACTCATCAAAAACATGGATGGACCTCCACATGGTCTTTCAATCTCCCCCTTGATGAGTATATTGACAAACCACACAAAAAGGCATAAATTTGAGTTTGAGGAAAATGAAGAAGAAAGCAATTTTTAGTTGTAAAGTCAAACTTGGTCCAAAGATAGAAATTAGAACCATGACCAAGTTGACGAAGAGGAATTTAGATTTTAGAGTTGAATTTAAGAAAGAGCATGTTTTCAACAAAAACTCTAAAATCCAACTAAACATGTCAAATGTGATATGAGATTATGATCCAACAGAAGTAGTAGCATAGTTTTACAAAGATCATAATAACCAAATAAGCATTCACATTTTTATCTTTTTAGTGATGCCTTTTCTACGTTTTCTCCCCCTTTTGGCAATATAGGCATCAATTTTTTTTTTATGTATGCATGAAATGCAATCGAAAGAGTTTTGAAGATTATCCAATTGATCAAAATGGAAGGATATTACACCAAGCTTGTCAATTTCAGAAGATGACTAAACTAAGACATGTCCAAGTGCAAATACGAGCTTAGTTTTGAATATTTCATTTTTAGCAAGATTTGACAAGTGCAACACTTAGCTTTAGTTTCAAAAATAGAAGAATAGCCACTCTAAGGATCAAAAGGAAAACCTAGAGTTCAACCTACTCAACACTTTGGGGAATCTAGAAGAGCATACAAGGTCCTTCGGGCTCATTTATCACTTAATGCAAAATTTGATTTATCATCATACAAGACATAGTGGGGTGCAAATGTTTGACATTATTTGCATTCTTTACCCACATATGTCTTTGTTTTTAATTTATTTGCATTTTCTTTTGACAACCAATTGACTCAAGCCATATGCGACCATCTCAAGATGAACTCTTAAGAGGATAGTCTAGGTCAAACACGATGTATTCCAAGTTCATCCCAAGTGCAATGGGAAGCGGTCTTGTGAATGCAAGGTGTTGAGTCGTATGTGCACAAGAAGAGTCAATTTTGTTTAATTTTCATTTTTAGCACAATGATTCATGAGCAATTGAAGGACTCTAGCATGGATCAAACTAGTTTCACCCAAGTTGCTATAGGGACTCTAGAGAACTCCAAAATTTCTCAAATTATGGCACAAACCTCTAGAGAAGAAACCTAGCAAGTAAAAGCAACAAGTTTCATCAAGTTTTTCATTTAAGACTTTTTTCATTTTAAAGCTTAGCAAGTTAAATGAACTTGGACATATCTGAGCTAGTGATTTCCTCCATATGATGCAGCATGATGTATAGCATGAAGAAGAAATCAATTGCATAATAGACAAAGCTCATTAAACAGGAAATGCAGTCTATATGCAATGCACGAACAGATTCCCAAACTCCCCCTCAACAAATGAATCAATTTTAAGCTCAAATCTGGTTAAAGTTGAGTTATTATCAAGATTAGGCACAAAGAAAAACCGAATGAACTAAATAATAACCAGAAAAACAGAATGAGGAGAAGAAGTCGAGAAACTGCAAACTGGATGGCTATAGAGCATAGAAAAGATATAAGAGACTCACTATGGCTTAGACTCGCTCTTATCTTCCTAGTGACTGACATAGGGAAGCTGACTCTAGATCACAACTAAGGAGTGCACACAGACCCTGTCTACCCAGGAGGCCCAATACCTGCTAGACTTATAAGACTGTGAGGGAACTCAACCTAGAGAGAAGAGAGAACAGCTAATCACGCATGATAGCAACCTAAAACAAAAGGTAAGAGATCCATGGAAGGCATGCCAGAAGTCTAAGTGAGTGAACTCAACTCAAGAAAACAAGCCCAAAGTCACCCAAAAGAAATACAAAGAAAAGAAAAGCTGGAAGAAAACATATAATACATAATATACAAACCAGCTCCCCCTCACGAAAGGCCGTAAGGGCTCACGACTACAAACTCACTCCTCAAGGCTACAAATCTGGAGCTATCCAAAGGCTTGGTGAAGATATCAGCTAATTGAAGGTCACTCTCTACGAACTGAAGCGCGATATCCCCCTTCTCCACATGGTCTCTAAGGAAGTGATATCTAATATCAATGTGTTTGGTCCGGGAATGTTGCACTGGGTTTTAGCAATGCAAATAGCTGAAATGTTGTCACACAAAAGTGGCACACTCTCTATCTCTAACCCATAGTCCCATAAGGTCGATCTCATCCAGAGCACCTGGCTACAGCAACTGGCTGCAGCAACATACTCGGCCTTAGCGGTGGACTGTGCAACCCCAGACGGCTTCCTAGATGACCAAGAAACAAGAGAAGTGCCAATGAATTGGTAAGTACCAGAAGTGCTCTTCCTATCTATCCTACAGCCAGCAAAGTCGGCATCGGAAAAGGCTCTAAGAGATAGACAAGAAGATGAAGAGTACCAAATACCATAATCAGTGGTAGCACGAAGGTACCTGAAGATGCGCTTAAACGCTTGGCGGTGAGAGGCGCGAGGAGAAGCTTGAAATCGGCGCCACGGACACACAAATGAAATGTATGTCCGGTCTCGAGCGGTGAGGTACAAGAGGAGCCGATCATGCTCGAAACTCCTTTTGATCAGCGGGCTCACCATCCTCATCGGGCTCGAGGACAGCGATGGTAGCCATAGGAGTCATCACCGGCTTCCCATCAGACATATCGAAGCACCTCAGGAGGTCACGGGTATACTTGCCTTGATGCAAGAAAGTACCCTCCAGTCCGCTTGATTTGGAAGCCAAGAAAGTAGCTCAACTCGCCCATCATACTCATCTCAAACTCTGTGCTCATCACCTCGTAAAACCGAGACACAAGCGAATGAGATGAGCCACCAAAATGATATCGTCCACATAAATCCGGACAAGAAGAAAATGAGACTCATGGTGTCGATGAGCGAGTTTTGTCTACTATGCCCATTTTGAAGTCATGGCTGAGAAGATAAGACTTGAGCCTCTCATACCATGCTCTAGGGCCTGCTTGAGTAAATACAAAGCTTTGGAGAGCTTGTATACATGACTCGGAAACTTGGGGTTCTCGAATTCTGGAGGTTGTTTAACATAAACCTCTTCCTCAATATAGCCATTGAGGAATGCACTCTTGACATCCATTTGATAGAGCTTGAAGCCCTGGGATGCAGAGAATGCAAGCAGGATCCTAATAACCTCTAGTCTAGCTACAGGGGCAAAGGTTTCCTCAAAGTCAAGACCCTCAACTTTGAGAAAAGCCACTGCAACTAGCCTAGCCTTGTTGCGAATGACAACCCCATCCTCACTCTGCTTGTTTTTGAACACCCACTTGGTCCCAATGACATTATGATCAGATGGGGGATCGACAAGCTACCATACCTTGTTCCTCTCAAAGTTCTCAAGTTCCTCATGCATAGCATTAATCCACGATTCATCGGATAATGCATGAGAAACATCCTTCGGCTCAAAGGAGGCAACGAAGGCAGAGTGGAGGCAGAAACTGGACAAACCTAATTTTGAGCGAGTGACCCGCTCAAATAGATCACCAATGATCTGATCAGGTGGATGAGCTTTCTGGATATGTCGGGGAGGACCAGAAGCAGAAGTGGCCTCTACCTCATGCACAGAAGAGGTAGGAGCAGAGCCACTCATTTGAAAGAGAGTCGGAAGGCAAGGGTGGTCTCCTAAGGTGCGAAAATAGAAGCAGGAGGCACCTTAGGTGTAGAGGGAACTGGATCCGGTGGAACACCATCATCTCCATCATCCTCATCTTCTACAAAGATGGTCTCGGAGGGATAAGAAGAGCCTGAAACATCAGGTCTAGCTCCTGGGCTAGCCTCATCAAAGGTCACATCACAGGTCTCTATGATCCTATGCGCATCAACACTCCAGACCCTATAGCTACGAGAAGAAGTCGAGTAACCTAGAAAGATACCATCAGAAGAGCGAGACTCAAACTTATCTAGGTTACCAGACTTCAAGATAAAACACTTGCAACCGAAAACACGAAAATGAGACACACTGGGCTCTCTCCCATACCTCAACTCATAAGAAGTGCGATGCAGATGTGCTCTCAAAAACACGCGATTAGAAACATGGCAAGCAGTAGCTATAGCCTCATTAAAACTTCCTAGAGTCTTGTACTCGTCTAGCATCGTCCTGGACATCTCAACCAAGGTCCTGTTCTTCCTTTCCACTATGCCATTCTATTGAGGGGCGTAGGGAGAAGAGAACTGATGCTCTAAACCAGACTCCACACAGAAACTCTTAAAGTAGGAATTCTTGAACTCCGTGCCATTATCACTGCGTATAGCTCGTAATACACCTGGGAGCTCAATAGACAACCTCTCGACCAAACCCCAAGTGAGAAAAGTCTCATCCTTGAGGCCATGAAGAATACCCAAGAGTATCTAGAAAAATCATCAACAATGACAAGAACATACCACTTCCCTCCTGCTGACTGCACTCTAGTTGGACCAACAGTGTCCATAAGTAAAAGCTGTCCTGGTGCATCAGTCATCACTACGGTGACTAGAGGATGAGAAGCAAGATAACCATCTTGCCATATCGGCAAGGAGAGCAAACTAAGTCTTTGACCATCTTGAGTTTGAGCAAACCCGAATGAGATCGTGGTGCTAACTAACTCGGGTCAAATGATCAAAACCAATGTGACCAAGTCTCCTATGCGGAAGGAAAGATCACGGGACTCGAAGCAATCAAACATCGAAGAGAGTCTCCGGAAGAAGCGGAAAAATCAGCACGAAAGACTCTCCCAAATCTAGAAATCCATAAACTAACCCTCCCGATGAATCAAGAATTCTCAGGGCATTACTCTTGAAGCTTACCTCGAAAGAGTCATCGATAAGTCGAGAAACAGAGAGCGATTGTATTGCGACTTACTTACTAAAGCAACATCTTTAAGAATGAAATTTTGGTTAGTGCAGATGGTACCTTTAGCAATGACTCTACTCAAGATGCATCCCCAAAGTGATTAACTCATCACCGGGGCTCGGACTAGGAAGAGAACCAACGAGAATCTCCGGTCATATGACGAGAACAACCGGAGTCAACAATCCAAACATCGCCCTTCCCCATCCGACGAACCTGATCAAGACACAAGAGAGAAAGATGACTCAGTACTGGGATAGAGTGAAGACTTAGGAACCCAATACTGAACCATACGATACCTCAGAGTACCAGCCACAAAAGAAGACTCGACTCGAGTGTCTCTCTGACGCTCAACTCTCACACGATTAGGAGCAACTCTGGTAGATAATCTAGGAGTCAAAACTGGGTTGGCACGCCGTGGTGCAAAAGCCGGACCATCCCAGTAAGGCTGCCTGGATCTCCTACCGGAAAACACCTCACGCCGCTGATATCTACCTCGATGGGAAAAACGAGGAATATCAAGAGGATGGCGAAAAGACTGACTACGAACAGCTCCAGGACTAAAACTCGAAGAACTAGCATGAAAACTAAGTCCTGGACACTGCCCAAAAACAGGCGACTCTCTAACCTGTCTAGAAGCAGTGTGTGTCTTAGGAGCACTCAAAGTCTGGGAATGATCCTGAATACCCCTAAGAGCAGTAACACGCTCACGCCGAGTGATATTGGCACGCCTGAAGCAGAAATCTACTAGCTGACCATCCTTCTTACAGAAGGTGCATGTGTACTTCACCTTGCTAGAGGCAGAAGCAATAGGAGTAACACCCTTCTGGTCAGAAGTCCTATGGACAACCCCAGCGGACCTAAACACGGTGGTACTCACTCAGGAGCTACCACAATCTCACCACTCTTGGAGCCGCGCACAATGGTGGGAGGATGCGCCCGAGCGTGCTCCAAGGGATCAAATCCTAGACCTTGATTGAATCTACTAATCTTGGATTGGTCTAGAATAAGATTGAGCTTCTTCTTGCCTCCAACAAACTTCTCGAGAGTGCTCATAAGATAATGGCAATCTCGGAAGAAAGAAGCACAAGAAGAAAAGGGGGAAGAAGAAGAAGAACCAGAAAGAGAAGATCTCTCAGCACGTGCTTTTTGTTCCCTTAGCACGGCTGCCTCAATCTTGAGGGCCTCACAAGAAACGCAAGGAGCATCTCTAATCCTAAGGGTTTGGTCTTTTAACTTCTTCTTAAGCTCGATATGGATTTGATCCACATCATCCTTAACCCCAACACACAGCAAGCAACCAGTTTTTGACTTAACTAGTAAGTCCTTAGCAAGTTGATCACACTTGACATTCAAAGCATCATTGTCAAGTTTTAGTTGCCTACAGGCCTCACATGAGCTGACTGGGTCCTTAGAACCATGCAATTCAAGTTCATCATTTCTAGCAGAAAGCTTTCTAAGGTGTTCGCTCATGGCATTAATTTCGGCAAGCAATTTAGGGCAATTAGCACATGATGGAGTGGAGTGAGCATGAAGAAAACTAGCCTCAACAGGAATAGCATCAACAGAACTAGTGCTAGCATTCTTCAACCTAAGACCATCAAGTTCAGTAAGCACACTATCATGTATGGTCCTTAGGTTCTCCAACTCCACAAGAATAGCATCACACAAAGAGCAATCATCAGTGACTCGGGAGGGAGAAGATCTAAGTGAAGCTAACTCCCGAGTCAAGGTACGTACTTCCTTCTCAAGCTCTGTACACCTAGCTCTAGCTCTAGCATGAAATTTTTCTAATTTGCAGAAAGCTTCGTTGAGCTGGTCATAGGAGGCTACCTCATCCGAGTCACTGTAGAGCTCGGAGTCGCTGATGTCGTTGGTATCGGCCATGAAGCACATGCCAGAGAAGTCGTCGCCGCCCTTCTTTTCTTGCGGATCATCCTCGCCCTCGTCGCTCCATGTCTCCATGTCGGAGAGGTTGATGTCGTCAAGCGCGGCGAGGACGCGGTGGAAGAGCTTCTTGTTCTTGGAGAAGTTGCGATACTTCTTCTCGTGTGCCGGTTCACGAACTGGAGGCTTCTTGTTGCGGTTCTTGTCGGTGTAGTCGTTCTTGCCTGAACCGCCAACGCGTCATTCTTGCCCTTCTCCGGCTTGGGACAGTTCGCCAATGTGGTTGGGGCCACCACACTCAAGCGGTGATCATGCCACCTCTCTTCCTCTCTCTCACCCTCTTGTATGCATGGGAAAACTTGCGAGTGAGAAGAGCAAGCTCATTTTCCGAAATTTTCCAGCTTGGTCATCGCTTAGCTCGCAAAGGCGGAAGAGAGAAACCAATAGAAGGATCGGAAGAAGAAGATCCAATGGGATCGGTGACCAAAGCCATTGGTGAGATTTCGTCTTCCGAAAGGCGACATCGATCTCATGAGTCTTGAGGCGGAATAAAGCCCGTCAAGAGTCGAGTCGATAAGTCGGTGGTGTCCTTGATGGTGGTCACCTTCATCTCCCAAACCCGAAGGTCGAGTGCGGTCAAGAAATGCCGAGCATTGTCCGAGTCAGGGTATATGCAACCAACTGCTCGGAGGTCGCTCAAAATCTTTGTAAACCGACCAAAACACTCGTCGAGACTCTCACCAGCGCGTTGATCAAATTTATTGTACTCGCGCTTGAACTGGTCCTGCCTCACAGTCTTGATTTGAGTAGAGCCCTCATGTAAGCATCGAGGGTTACCCAAATCTCGTGAGCGGAGTGAAGGTGAGAAATCCTATCATACACACCGCGGCTAAGACCCTGTATGAGAATGTTTCTTGCCTTAGCATTCGCCTCAACGTCAACCATATTGATGGCCGTGACATTTTCATCAGCAGGAACCTCATACGGGAGTTTCACCTTCGGCCATATCAGGTAACCCTGGGCAGTGATGTATGACTCCATCCGGGACTACCAAAAAGGAACATCAACTCCATTAAAGATGGGAGGCTTGGTGGAATATTTGTCCATCGCCATGGCTCTTGAGACCGGTCAAGATCTATGGAAGAGTAAAACCGGCTCTGATACCAATTGAAGGACCGAGATGGCGAACAGAGGGGGTGAATGGTCGCCAATAAAATTTCTCCCAAAATACTCCAACAAAAACCTCGACAAGACCGCTCAAAGGAAATCGTGAAAAACCTGAAAAACTAGACAACTATGTGTACCTCAAACACTGACTGCTGCGCGAAGAACAAGTTCTGAACAAAGTTGGAACTTGAAAGAAAAGATGTTTTCTACTCAATCCAAGAGTGCAAAAGAGATGTAAAACCATATGAACACACTCAAATATCCAAGATCAGCAGCATTTAGAAGGAGGGGAGGCAAATCCAAATTACATGAAAGTAAATTGCGAGAATGTAATTGCGGGAAAGTAAATGCTGAATTTAAATTGCATAAAGTAAAGACATAATGTAAATGCGCAAAATAAATTCAGAGGTGGATGGATAAAACTTTCATTTCTGGAAGGAGAGGTTACAAAGCCTCACTTTCATGTGGGCAAAACTCAAAGGAGCATTCACAAACCTCAAAACCTTCAAAGGGAGGAGGCTACCCCTCCACCCCTATTTATACTACTTTGTGGCCACCTACCACCCTTGGATGAGTCCCTCAACCCTAGAGCACTCATCTAAGGGCTAGGATTAACCCACACAGACAGCCATGCAAGGGCTAACCCAAAACCCACACACATACCGGGTTTTCTTGCACGGTTTTCAAAGCATACTACCTAGACCCGCTAACCTATCAACTAGACCTCAATTCGACGGCCCTCATTGCTCCACACGGCATCTAGCTAGCATCATCTCCTTTCCTTGTCTTCTTGACTTGCCAGGACTCCGTCTCCGATCATCTTCCGGCGATCTCCCAACCGTCTGGACTTCCGACGCTCCTCGCCTAGTCCCGGTCATCCTCCGCCTCACCATGACCTAGCACCGTCGCCCTGCAACCATCAAAGACAAGGAACCACATCACATAGCAATGCCCACAATGATATGCAATAAACCATCCAACTCATCACTACCGCGCCCATACGGCCGGTACTGCCACTCCTGGCGGAGACAACTCAAATTGCTTCAATTTGAAAATCAATCCATATCAAACTCAAACTTGAGCACACCTTGCTCAAATAAAGTCAAATACTCATCACAAACATGGATGGACCTCCACATGGTCCTTCAGTAAAGTTGTACACCTCTGTAGAGTGTAAGATCTAATCGATTAGCCGCGCCCACGGTGATGGGCACTTGGACAAGTCATTCCAATGTTAGAGTCTTTTGGTATTTTCTGAAAAATGGGTTTGGTTTGGAGACTGTTTTGCAACCAACTTTTGTGTCAAAGGATCGACGCCTGGGACCTTTGCAGTCGGGTAGACTGGATTGAAAGACTTTGATATTTGCTTCTCGCTTTATGTCTCTCAATTGTTTATTTAAAAATGCGATGTTGCAATCTATTATATGCATACATTTAAATGTTTATGCAATTGCAAAATAACCTGTAGCCTATCTTTTGCCTATCCTGCATAATTACTTAATTGCATTTGTCAAACACTACAAGTCTTGCTGAGTACCAATGTACTCAACCTTGCATCTACTGTCTCAGAGGACGAAGACTGTGATGTGCCAAACGATTCTTATTTCCAAGCAGGGCACAGGGATTTTGACGACGATTTCTTCTAAGTTTTGCCTAGTCAGTTGCCTGGTGGTTAGTGGGCAAACCACGAGGCTTTTGGAGTTCTTTTGACTCTTATTTCCGCTGTTCAGTTTTTGTAATATACTAAACTTTGTATAATTATTCCTCTTATGTATGTATCTGTTTGTCTCTCGAGTGAGGTTGTGATATGAATGTTGTAAACATGTGAGTGCTAGCCACTGATCACAGGACTAGTACAATGATCACATGGAGGTTCCTGTTCATTAGAACGGGGTCTCACAGTAAAGCGCATAACTTCTGCAGAGTGTCAAACCTATTTGAATAACCGTGCTCACGGTATTGAGCAATGCTCGGGAATTACGGTCAAGAGTTAGATTTTAATAAAATGAACATGGGAATGGAGGCATTATGACTATGGATGTTTGGAAATTGATGTAAGTTTGTGAGTCGGTTTATTTGGGAAATAACTGAGAAATTTATTATTGCTATTATTTGTTTTACTGTCATTTCAATCTATTTATGTTGTTCTTTTGTTAATGCTGCTTTATTGCAAAATAACCAATTCAACCATTAATTTGGAATAAGCCAAGCATGTAGTATAATAGACTTGCATTTGTGCACAAATTGCTGAGTGCTTTAAGTACTTACCCTTGCCAACAACCATTGAGTGTTTTAAGTACTTGTTGATGAGATTCACCGATGTTCTTTGATTCGCTGCTGTTTATTTACTTTGATTCAGAGCCATTGAGGCCTATTAAGCCTGACCCTAAGGTCGTTCAACTATATCTTATTTAATATATAAAGTCTTCTGTTATTTTTCTGTTGTGTATGATTATGATATTCATCTACGTTGAGCCTCTCTGAACTAGCGTAATCCTGGAATAGTGCGATATATAGAGAGAGTCCAGATTTACATATTTGGGTCCCGACAGTTTAGAACGTGATTAGTGTGGTTAGCCATGTAACAGATTATTGATATCATTTTGAAGTGTAAATTCAAACATGACTAATTGTTTGCGTAATATCTTTTTGAAAATGATTTGTCATGTATTGTCACGTGATGAGATGATGTTGATGGCATGTGTTGCACTATAATCAATAGAGGTGGTAAGAGATTTATATTAAGGCAAGTGGTAACAGGCTGTGTGCCAGTGGGTTTGTATGATATTGGGTTGGTGATTTTTGTGTGAATCAATTAATAAGGTTTTGTGCGGACAAGTAGATTGAAAAGTCTTTTCTTGGTCAATTAAGGACTTAACCTTGTAAGCCATTGAACTGGGCTAAACATATAACAACATGTCTGGAATGGAACAAACCTAACTCAGTAAATTACCAAGTCTTGACACGTGATAAGGTAGACCAAGCTATATGCGCGGTTGGAGAAGATGTGTGTTACAACGGTACATCTTGAATAATTATTATTCCTAGCCAACGGTGAGGCCCTCTTATTCTTCTTCTCTATGAGGTGAAACAGTGAGATCAGGGTTATCGAGAGGGTCAATGTTCGGACAGAGTTTATGAAGGGTTTTTTTATGATTTTCTTAGTCGCATGAAAACCTAAAACTTGTTATGGCTGACATTACAAGATTGATCATATCTTGTGAGTAAAATGTAAAACATCTGCAGAATGTAAAACTATTCAAATAATCATGTCTCCGGTTATGGACAATGCTCGGGAATTTCACACAAGGGTTACATTTTGTAAAATAAAAATAGGAAGGGAGGTTGTGTGGCAGGAGAAGGAAAATGGTGTAGGCTGTGTGCTAACTTGAGAAATCTCTAGATAACTTATTATTATTATTATTATTATTATTATTATTATTTGTTTTACTTATGTTTTCAATCCATTATTGTATTCAATTGCTAAAGTCTACTTTACATAAAAGTAACCATATCAGCCTTTTTTGAGTAAGCCTTGCATGTAGTTATTAGACATGCATTCTGTGCACAACTTTGTTGAGTTCTCCATTTGCTCACCTTTGCAATAACCATCAATCTATTCGAGAAGAGGAGTTAACACTAGCTTTGGAGGAGGAGTACTATGAAGAGGTCGATTATTAGGATTTGAGCCCCAGTCGATTGGCTGTGGCAAGTCGATGCATTTCTGCTTGAATTTAATTTCATTTCGTTGCAGTTCCTTTATTTAGTGCTTAAGCCCTGCTTGGCATAATAAATGTAAACTCGACCCATCTCACTATCTATTTATCTATCAACTTTAATCGTTTATTCTTATTCCGCTGTGTATAGAGTTGATATTTCAACTATGTTGCCACTGTGTACACTATCGTGATCCTAGGTTGTGTGCACTATTTGATATTTGCGTGTTCGTGTCCCAAAAAATTTGAAGAAAGGTATCCAAATATATATAATTGCAAAAATTCAAACACTTTCTCCAAATATGTAGAAAGTCAGAGTTACAAAATTTAAAATATTTGGTATTCAAACATATACAACCAATCAAAAAAAATTCCAAAGATTTAAAATTCTGAATTAGGATACCAAATATAAATTGGATCATAAAAGTTTGAATTGAAGTTGAATTGGTAAAAAATGTATTTTTAAATCTAGAATTTACATGTACAACTCCGAATTCACAATTAAATCAGAATTATGTGTTCCCTCGCAAAAAGAAGAATTATTTGATACATGAATCTTTTCTCCACTCAACTACATAAACATTTCAATGTATGAAAACAAAACCAACTGCAACAACAACGAGAACAACAAAATAGTATGGCTAATAAATATAGGTTTTTGCCTATTGTAAGGATATGTCTACTAAAATGTATTTGGATTTTTACATTTAAAAATTAATTAAAAAGCATCTCTACGTATATGTTTGCCCGAGAAGGTGAATGGTTTCATGGCTAGTCACTGTAACAAATAAACGAGAAAAACAAGTCAAATCATGTCAGGTCTCTAACTAATCTCTGGTTCTTTAGCCTTCACTTGTGACTTCAAACATGGAGCTGACCGCTCTGATCATATCAAGGCAATTTCCTTTGTCTTCTGCCGAGCTCGCACGTGTCGTCTCTCGAGACCGCCACCGGCAGCTGTTCGACAAGGACGAGCGCGTCGTACACCGGCAGCAACACGAGGATGGCCAGCGCGGCCAAGGCGGCTACTCCCACAGCGAGGAACCCGACGAGGCCGACCGTGGGCGACGTGTACCGCGGCGTGTCCCACACGGAGGTGAGCGCGAGCGCCACCATCTGCACGGGCAGCGGCACGACGACGAGCGCGGAGAGCGCGCACGCCCTCGCGCTCACCCGCCGGTTGATGGCGACGGCGGCCACTCTCCAGCACGCGGACGCGAGGAGCGGCACGTAGACGGCGGCGAGCGCGAGAAGCAACGTGGCGGCGTACGCCGGGTACGCGCAGTGCCCAGCGCCGTCCACGGCGTGCGCGAGCTGGCCCGGGTAAGCCGCGACGGTCGCCGGCGTGACGAGGACAAGCACGTGCGCAGTGAGGAAGGGCAGGCACGCGAGCGGCACGGCCAGCATGGCCGCCGGCAGCCGCGCGCTGCCGGTGGACGCTCGCAGTAGCAGAAGCACGACGGCGAGCAAGCCCGGCTCGGCGATGCCGTGCGCCACAAGGGGGTACGCGAGGCACGGCATGACGTGCCGGCGCGGGAACATGACCCCGCGGATGAACGGGAGGCGGAGCATCTCGGCGGCAGCCAGGAGCCCGGCAAAGAAGGCCAGCAGCATGCGAGGACCCCGGAGCGAGGGACCGAGGTCGAGCACCCGGCGGAGCCGTCCCTGCCGCGCGCGCACATCGAAGGAGACGAGTACGAAGGACGCAACCACCGCGAGCGCGACGACGGCGACAGCAAGGGCAGCGACGGCGAAGTCGACGCCGCCAGCGACGGGGGCAGGCGAGAGCTCCCCGGCCTCGAGCGCCTCGGCAACCGCGACGCTCGCCTGCATGGTTTCTCGGCTAGTGCCTCAGCTCCCTTTCCGACGGCGGCGGCGGCGTAGTCCGGCAGGAACCCCACGGTGCACTCGATCTTGCTGCTGCTGCAACAGCTCGGTTTCATATCAAATCGGATCAGAAAGCTTGCGCCTGCATGCATGCACAGACGAAGCGGCGACCAAATGCGAAGCTAAAGAGGCAGCATCTCCTATTGTCTTCGACCTGTCTTGCCTAATATGTTGGCGTCAAGAAGAGGCAGATGGTGAATTACGCAGATGGCAAAGCCAGGAGTTCATCTGGTTAATTAGGCAACAGGACAGGCGAGGTGTTCATGTGACACTTGGAATTTTTCTTAATTGAGCGTTGCCAGTCGTTGTTTTTGGGATACCAATACCATGCATCCAAAAATAACTAGCTCTAGCTGTTGGAGACATCCAAAAATGTAACTGTACATTTTACATTGGAAAATACAGGTAGGCAACGGTTAGATTTCAAGGTTGAAACGGGCAACGGTTAAGGTTTGGATCCTGTAGAATGCTATAAATAGGAGCATAAATCTCAGGGTCTAGTTGTCTCTCTCTACACAAGCTGCTTCAGTGCTCCACTTTTGGAAAGAATTGAGCTTACAATTGACAACCTCGATGCCAAGAACCGAATATTACTCATGAAGCCAAAAGGTTGAACTTTGAAGTGCTTTCCACATGCACATCAACCAAGAACCGAAAATTACTGTATTGAATCTAAACTGACTGCACCACCACAGGAACACAGGGCGATGTCAAGAACAAGAAACTGGCATGAACCATAGCATAAGCCATTCTAAAATAATATTAATTTTGATACCAGTCACATTAAACCACATGGTAATATCTAACAACGATGCGAGAGTTACAGTTACCATGCATGTCATGTAATCATGAATCTCCTCTTGAGTCTTGACACCTAAACTTCTATCTAACAACGGTATTCCTGTTGAGAAGGCGAAAACCTACCAACAGCTACAGATAAATGCCATATCATATATCCTTGTCAGAGCACCAAAGGCTAATGGCCTGGATAATGCATCGAACATTGTTGGAACTCTGAGCTCGTGCTCGACTCAAAGATGTGGTGTGGAAGTACAAGGTCGCCATCCCCAAATGCTGTAGTATCGCCGGTGCCACTGCCCCTCTGCCTCTTGACTGGGCGCTCATGCTTTGGACTGAGAGATGGAGAACCAGGTCGGCAGCTGGAGTCAGGGGTTAGTGGTTCACCGCAGGGGAGAGGATCATCATGTGAAGGGCTCTTCGTCGGCTCAACTTGATTTCCATTGTCCTTGCTAGGGGGTACACCCTGAACTGGAGATTCAGATGTTGGTACAGGAGTTGACGGGTTAGTTCTCTCAGGGTCAAGCATTTGTTCACTTGATGTGGCTCTGGAAGCTCCTGCACCAGTGATGCGATGCTGCTCTTCGATGATCTTCTGGAGATACTTGCCCTGTGCCTCAATTCGCAGCTGCAGCTGCCTTTGCACCTGCAAGAGATGTTTGTCAGTTCAGATGACGTACAGATGTTGCACATGGTTTCTTAAGTAGAACTATTGCTGCACAAAAAAAAAAGGAAGATTGTGCATATTACTCAAGTCTACTGTGTACATATGTAATCAAACTCTTCAACAGGTTGAGGACCAAGCCTTGCTCGGTTGGCACCCGGGCCAACAAGAGTTTGATCTCATACCTCACTTTAATAATTAAAAACAGGTAACACGTGCGCGTTCAACGGGAATTGTTTCCTTAGCGTGTGTAAGGGACACACATGCATGTGTGTGTTGCGTGTCATGTGCGTGACGTGTGTGTGCCTTGTACCCTTTCAAAAAAACTCTTCAACAGGTCTTTAAATAGTACTCTTATGCACTCGAATAGAATGTTCCAGTGTTTGGCCAACCAAATTGACTTATTCTTTGTTTACAAATATACTAGATTTGGGAGGAGACTAGCGGTTATTCTTTTGTATTGAGAAATAAACGTCTTTAGCTAGATAACTTGCAGACAAGCCTAGTGAAATAGACCTTTCAGGCTTACACCATTTTTTTTCCTGGTGCACCCATGTGCTTATACAACCACATGAAAGTTCACCAACCCCCGTCCTTGTTTACCTCCTTTGGGTGATATTTGTTGGCCTTGTTCACATCCATTGTTGATAATTTATACACAGGAATGTCTTAAACCATAGTTACCAGATTTACTATAAACCCCTGCAAATCACGAACTGGATTTGTCGAACCCAAACTGGTTTAGGGTATGAGGTTCGTGTTCGCAGTGGAAATTGGAAGAAAAAGTATCGTGACTCGAATGAACCGCGTTTCCTATTACTATGCTTAAAACTATGATGATTGGTTTTCTTATGTCCAAGGGGGCATCAAAGTTATCTACTTCACATACTCATTTCCAGCAACCTTCATCTTATACTCATCATCCGCCAAGTTACTTGTGCAGTGGTTAAATAACCAAAGTAAAAAAATTTAAAATGTTCTATTATTCGCATGAGTGCTACACAGTAACCACCTTGTCATTGTCAACTACAGTTACTGAGCAACTTCCCTGCCTGGCTGCTCCTCTAGCCCATAGGCACATTACTGTGCACGTTGGTCTAGTGTCTTAAGCAAACCCATCCCAGAAGGTCTCGTATCTCAATGTGTAGTTGTGGAATCAACGTCTCTGATTGCAGGTGTATGTACACCTGCACTCGAACTGAGCCTCTCTGTAAGTTGTTTCTAGATTAAGCGGGTAACTTAGTGGCCCTAGTCCACATCTCAAGCTCAACAAGGCATTTTAGCTGCGAGATTCAGGTAAAAAAATATTTTGCCACATTTTCAGCATCCAAACAACTAGAAACTGCTTTATCCATAGCCTTGTCGTTTCATCAACAAGTTAACCAAAACTAAAGAGAGGAGAATTTTTACGGTACATTCTACTAGTAGTAAGGGGCAATGTACCAGTAGTAAGGGGCGGTAGTAGAAATCAAATCTAGCTATCGATTTCTTATGGATATTATACACTTTTCTTAACATCAAAATTATTTACAAATCTCTAAAGAAAATTTAGTTGTAATACAAAATATCTCTAACCGCCCAACAAACTCCCACGACCATGCCTTCCCATCACGGATGGGAATTTAATGGTGTCCTCGTCTCGTCTAAGCTTGATCCATTCCAGTTCCTACGTTGTCCTTTCTCGTCTATGTCACGGCGGTAACAGCGACAAGGCATTCATGGCTATCCTGTGTACTGATGCTTCGTCTCTAAACATTCAACAAAACACTGAGGGATCACTCGGCTACCTCCAAGTGCAGATAGGCAACCAGGCCATCTAGAACGAATTAATAGAATGCCCGACGTTTGATTGGTCCAGAAGAATAATTAGAAGTTTTTTTTTCTTGAAACCAGATGCTATTTGATTAGGGGCAAGATTAAAAAGAAGAAAAGAATCAAACCATGCTACGATGACTCCATTGAAGACCTAAAGATCCATTGCATTGTGAAGCATCAGCAGTCTTCAAGGATCAAACAACACAGTTCATGTCACCGGTCGCCATAGCCACCTCTACGCATTGTACTCATACCACCACCAGTTCTCTCATTTGATATATATATATATAGGAACACAGATTGAATAGTACTCGATCTCCATCATCACAGGTCGCAAAAGGCCAGCCACCGCGGCTGCCTAGGGCGTCATGACTCATGAGCATTTGGTGGATCTTATGATCAAATAAACACGCACAAGCATGATTAAAACATTACGTAGAGATCAAAAACTCCAGACAACCAGATTCATATGCAAAAGACTATTTATACATACCATATAGTTACGATTGTCCCTAAGAGAATTATACTTCCTTACACTTGATGGTATAGCATAGTCAATTCCTAACTAATCTAACCCGTTAGATTGAAAAGAATGGATGGTCAGCAAAGTTTGTGTGCACAGTAAAAGAGCTCAAAGAGATAGCTTTAGTTGAGCGTAGGTGTACGTACACTTGCAATCACGTACACTTGCAATCAGAGACGTTGGTTTCACAGATGCGCATTAAGATACGAGACCATTTGGGATGGGTTTGCTTAAAACATTAGACCAATGTGCACGTAATGTGCCTATGGGCTAGAGGGGCAGCCGCCAGCCAGGTAGGGAAGTTGCTCAGGAACTGTAGCTGACAATGACATGGTGGTCAGTGTATAGCACTCATTGCAAATAATAGAACAATACTTTTAATTTTTTTTTCACTTTGGTTATTTAATGTCTGTTGATGGTTTCTACAATCCTTTAATTTTTTTTCTTTTCCTAGCACGAGACGAGCTTTAGGTGGAATCGTTGTTTCATTATTCGTTTAAATTTTTTTTGAAAGATATTATTTGCTTATTCTTTTTTCTTTTTCTTTTTCTTTTTTTTTAACAGGAAGGCAAGAGTTCTGCCATTTCATTGAAAGAGAAGGTTAAAAAAATTAAGAGGTTTTAAATACATGCTGCAGAAGCAACTGAATCCCTACCTTCCACTAAATGATGTTTGCTTATATAGAGTTAGAGAAATATTTTTTAGTCAATATGTATTTAATTTAGAAACTGTACATTTACTTTGCTCATCCTACAAGTAGTAGCAGGGCAGTAAGAAAAATCAGTGGTTAGCAAAAAAAGCTGAGCCAATTATTTCTTCATAAAATTTATTTGTAACATGCATGTCCATTTTCGTACATAATGAAGTTTGATATGCCATGCTCTGTGTTTTTCCTGCATCCCCACTTTAGGCCAACAAATATCATCCAATCCTGCTGGCTCTTCACCGAAAAGAGGTAAAAAAGGAATCCTGGGGTGAAATTCGATGAACCAAAGCTGGTTGTATAAGCACGTGGGTGCATCAGGACAAAAATGGTGTGAGCCTGAAAAGTCTACTTCACTAGGCTCGTCATTGTGCGCTAACTGCAAACTATCTTCCTAATGATGTTTCTTTCCCAACACAAAAGAATAACCGCTAGTCTCTCTCCCAAGATTACTAAGCACCGGTGGTAATAATTATTATTAAGCAATGAAGATGAAATAATCTAGTCTCTCTCCCAAGATTCTTCATCCCCATCTATAGTCTAATCTCTCATCCTACCAAGCCGACGCTACACGGCCTTCCTCATGGTGGTGTTTACCTCATTATAAACTAGGTTCATGACATTTGGTATCAGAGCCACTCACTATGGCTTCCGATGCTAAGTTTTCTGAGCTTTTCAATGAGTTGAGAGAGATAGAAGCCCTCTTGTTGAAGGTTCAGGCACAACTTATGTCAAAGGAGAGACAGCGTCACACAGCGTTGGCCACATCTCCACTGGTGTCACCCCTAACACCGGTCAAGGAGGAGTCGCATGCTGCTAAGGTGGTAGCAGTGCCACCGCCATCACTTTTGGCGCCAGCACCAGCGTTGGACATGCCACCCTCGTTGTCTGTAGTTGCGTCTCGGCCTCTCGGGTGCCTTCGCCGAGAAGGAAGGTCACTGCTACACCGCGGCCATCTTCTCTGCCTAGCTGATCAAAGGCGTGCCTTTGGAGAAAGGCGGACGGTGCTGCCCCACATATGCTTCCCTCACCGGCGGCATTTTCACCAACATCGGACAGAATCAAGGCTCCTAAGCCATCACCGTCGACCGTCATCGACAAAACGTTGATCGGTCACGCAAGATGACATGACTGCTCGTTGAGGTGGGGCTGCCAAGGATGGCTGCCATGACAGCCACCACAGCTTGAGGATGAGCTGCATGTCCGGGAGGGTGCAGTGTCATGTGCGATTGAACAGTACCGAGGGTACTGTAACATCATCAAACAGTACCCTTGGTACTGTGGCGCCATGGAAGGAGAATAATTAGGATTGGGATAAGATTAGTTGTCTGGCACCATATCTATTAGTTAGGAAAGATATTATTTAGATTGATCTGATCCATAATTGTTAGGAGAGCCCTATATATAAGGAAGCCTATTGTAATAATTATTTTCAAGCAAGAAAGAATGAATCAACTTCCATGTATCTCAAGTCTCTCCTCCTAGCCAAGTCTCCCCTCCTACCAAGCGCCCTCATTCTCATAGCTGTCTCCTTCAAGCCATGCCATTTAGCCTCTTTGAATGGTAGTTATCCCTGATGTGTACCAAGGTTCATGACACTTCCTTACTCATCAGCCATGATCACCACCATTTTTCTTCCTGACGACGCCATCCTCCTAGCCAACACTCCCACCGCTTGTTTGCCCAAACTATCCGGCTGCCCCTAACCTTGCCGCCATCTTCCTTGCCCAACACCACAAACCCAAGCATGACAACGGCTAGGTCCGTACCCTATCATCATCATCCCCGACGTTGTCCCATCGCTAGCAACCACCCCAAGCTCACCGCCCTCGAGCACGCCACTGCAAGATTCCCACCACCCTATTGCAAGCTGTCATAGAGCACTCCGCCTCTAGATCCCACCGCCCTCAAACCGCCGATGCCCTTCCTCCGAATGCATGGCTACCCCACAGTTGCAACGACCAACCATTCTACACAGACTCCCTCCCCACGCTGCGTGTGGCAGAGGAGGGCATCCGCCCGCTCACCGATACAGAGGTGGTCAGCTTGTGCTCTGATTTCTTCAATGGATTTGAAGTTTGGGCAGAGTGGTGGCCATGGCAAGTGGAGGAAGAAAGAGAGGGGCAAAATGGACAATTCAAGACCAAAAGTCGCAAATCCTAGATAAATAGAGGAATCCAGGGGCAAATAAACAATTACATTGGGAGGAATGGCAAATCTCAGTGCGTCAATCTAAGCAGTGGCATATAATCAATTATCCCAATGTAAAAGGGTACGATGGTAAGTAATTTATACAGGGATAATACCTAGCTGAGCTAGTTCTAAGTCCTAAACAAAGATGTAATACAAGGCCCAGCTCCCAAATTGGCCGTAGATTTTGAAACTTCATACTCATCCTCCAAATAGAATATATAATCATTGTGACTTGAAGACCCAAACAATTGCCTCCATTACGACCATTACATACAAAAATCATGGCCTGGACTATGCATGCAGCTTCTCCGAAGTCACGAATTTAAGTGCATTTTTCCATGTGCAAACCTCTTTTGACATGGAGGTAGCTGCATACATGGTAGAGAAGAATAGTGCGGGCTGGTGGCATGGAAAAGAGTAGGGTAATGAGTTAATGATAATGAGATCGGATCCCTAATGAGATTGCTTCAAAGGCATTCTATTGGAGAGTTAGTATTGAAGATAAATACAAGTCCAAGTTGTGTGCGACCCGGAGTCATATTAGGGATAGGATTCAAGTTAAGACATAAATTCGAGATAAGAGTTTTATTGTAATTCAGTTGTGATTGACACTATAAATAAAGGATATAGGGATCCGATAGGACACACACGAACACATAATTATTCCACAAATTACAACATGATATCAGAGCCAAATCCTAATTCAAACCTCTAAGTTGCCGCTTCTTCCGATCCTGCCCTTGATCCAGATCCGCTCCAATCCATCGCCGCCGTCCACCGCGATTCACCTTAGGGGTACCACGTCGCCAACACCACACTACCAGGGCGGGCAAGCCACCGGTGCCGCCTAGCCCCAGGCGGGTAGACCACATCGCCGCCCGCTCGGGATCTCATCGACCGGGTTGCCACTGCCATTTGGTGGGGCCGCACCACGCAGGTTGCCGACTGCCGTCACCGCTCGAGATCCGCCCATCGCGAAGTCACTACTGGCAGACCAGATCTGGGAGGATGTAGGTGGAAGAGGAGTGGCTACACGGGGAGGAGAGGAAGGAGGTAGCAACAGTCGGTGGAGAAGAGAGAGAAGCCAGGAGGTCGGCCGAGAGAAGAAAAGAAAAGTAAGACGCCAGTTAAGAGAAAAAGAAAGGAAAGGAAAAAAAGAAGGTGGAGGTGCTTTGCTAGAGAAAAGGGAAGAAATTCCGAGAAGTTGATTTGGTGTTGCTACGGTTTGGATTTTGAGGCTTTTTACATGATCCAATCTAGTGTGGTTGTGTTGATTGAGATTAAAGAGTTGTTGATGTGTGGCTGCTAGATCTAGTGTCGTTGCTAGAGTTGTGGGATTTTGTGTGGCTTCCTGTTGGCGTTGTGTGGACAAGGAAGAACAGATGGAAGGAAGGATGTGCGTGTATGACGTGTTATTGCATGCAAGTAGAGAGATAGGAGAAAAGGTGCGTGGGTGTTGTGTTGTTGCTGTCGAGGTGATGGTTGAGACATTGGTCTTTGAAGTTTTGGAGCAAGGTAGAGGCACTGAAATAGGGGGAGAAGATTGTTTAGGATGTGGCTTTAGTGGTATTGATGTTGGGAGAGGTGCTAGGTGGCAAGCCCAAAGATGATGGGCGTGTGCTGGTCGTGATATTGGTAGCGGGAGTAGGAGTTGGTGGTAGCTTCGGTGGAGGCAATGGCTATGGTTTTGGTGTTGGTAGTAGCTACTGAGGTGTTGGTGTTGATGCTAGAGGCCACGTTAGTGGAGGTGTGGCAGACGTGTTGGTAGAAGGTGGAGGTCAAGGCGGTCAGTGTTATGTAGAGATAGAGGTGGTGGAGGCCGAGGTTGGGGGTGTGGCAGAGGTGGCAGAGGCTGAGGGAGGCTGGGGGCATGTGGGTAAAGGAGGAAGAGGTTGAGGTCAGAAGCAGTTGGTAGATGGGTGAGACGGATTTTTGGTGACGTTGCTGGTGGTATTGGTGTTGGTATTGGGGAAAAAATTTTGGTCTTTATGATGGTATTAGTTATGGAATCATGGTACGTTTAGTAAAGTGTTAGATTCTAGTAATGGTATTGCATTATATAACAAGATGGCCATGATTGTATCTCATACTCATCTTGAGTGTTGGAGAGTTAGTATTGAAGATAAATAAGAGTTTGAGTTGTGTGCGACTCGGAATCATATTAGGGATAGGATTCAAGTTAAGAGATAAGTTCAAGACAGAGTTTGGTTGTAATCCAGTTGTGATTGACCCTATAAATAAAGGGTGTGAGGATCCGATAGGACACACGAACACACAATTATTCTGCAAATTACAACACATTCCAATAGGGTTTGGGTTTGGAACATATCTGGATTGGGTTTGATTTAAACTCTTATCAATATACCTAACCAATTGTCATAAGTACAATTCTAATCTTAACTAATACCTTTAAGATTTGTAATCTTTTCTCCTAGGGTGGAGTACTGAAGCAAAACCCCCAAGGCATATAATGAAACACTTCTACACAATACAACTACTACAATATTGTAGTTCAACTAATGAAATGGTGTTCCAAATTCTAGTACAAGTTTATCTTGTCGCATTTAAGTGTACCAAATTCATCATTTTTAACCATCTTTTTTACATTACAAGCATGAGATGATATTCTTTATGGAATGGTTTTCAACAATTTAGTACTAGTCTAGTTGATGGTACTATATGTTAGATAGTATCCTTGTTACCTTATATAAGAGATTGCTAGTTGCCCTGTATAGATATTGTTTACCTTGTATAGATATTGCCTTATATAGGCTTTCCTTCTATATCCTCTTGTACATGTATATATACTGGCACATTGGCCTCATGTTGAATACAAGTGCTACTCATAACATGGTATCAGAGCAAGGTTTTTAGGGTTAGGGTTTTCTTCGGGCGTTGCACTTGGGCTTACCCGACCTCTCCTTGGCTTTTCTTCGCCGCCTGTTCGTCGTCCTCATCTACCGAGTGTCGTCTCCCGTGCTGCTCCGGCGTGTTTCGCGCAGCCTCTGCGCCCGTTCCGCTTGGCCACCCACGTCGCTCGCCTGTCAAAGACACCAGTCCGCCCGTGCGCACACTGCGTTGCTCCCCGGCTCCCCTTTGTGCCAGCCGTTCGAATCCGGGCCCTCCAATCGGTGCTCGCCCAGCCGCTCGCCGTCACTGCCTCAATCTGCTCGACCTCCCTGCCGACCAAGCCTTGGCCTCGCCGCTTGCCGACGCCCGCCGCCGAGTCCACCGCCAAGCTTGGCCTCCCCGCCGAGCCCGGGCCACTACTCCTCCCAGCTGTGTTGCGGGCCGCCTCGGGACGGATTCCGCAGGCTACACACGAACGAGCCGCTCGCCGACGTCCCCGCCCCTAGGCCATCTTCCACGTCTTCCGCCGACCGAGTCGCTCATATTTTGCGTTGGCAGGACAGTCGGACGTCTCAGCCGGATTTAAGCTAAGTTAAAGGTTCGGTTGCAAAAAAAATGTCATCATCTTCTAGTTCTTCTTTGGGGACTGTTTCTGTTCCTCGCTGCCCGGTTATCTTCGATGGTGTCAATTATCGAGGCTGGGTTCTTCATATGCGCCTCCACATGCGCTGTCAGCGTCTTTGGGATTTTATTATCGGCGAGCTATCTTGTCAGCCTCGTCCTGCCCCCCTGCCACGCCTGTTATTCCTAAGGAGGCCGATTATGCTGCTCAACAGAAGGCATCTAATGACTATGCCGATGCTGTAGAGTCTTTTCAGACTCAATTTACTACATACAAGACATGGATTGATGAAGATGCTCATGCTACTGCTATTTTGGTTGCTAGCATAGAGGTGCATCTCACTGGTGATATTATTGGTTTATCTTCGGCACAGTTGATGTGGGTGCATCTTCGCGACCGCTATGAGCCTGCTGGTGATTCTTTGTACCTTGCTATTGTACGACAGGAGCAGTCGTTACAGTAGAGTGATTCTACCGTGGATGAGTTCTACGCTCAGCTGTCCTCGGTGTGGCATCAGCTTGATTGTCTTGAACCGGAGGTTTGCCGCACCTGTCAGTGCTGCCAGCGTCAGCACTCTCATTTGGAGCTTCATCGCATCTACGACTTCCTGACATGCCTTCAAGCTGAATTTGAGCAGATTCATGCTCAGCTACTTGCTCGTCATCCTCATGTGACCTTGTTGGAGGCCCTTGCAGCCATTCGTACTGAGACTTGTCTTCGTGGTGCGGGTCTACTGGTATCTCCTTTAGTCCTGGCGGTGCCTCGTGCTACTCCTCCACCAGTGGCACCTACTCCAGTGTTGGCTCATGGTAGTGGAGGGCTTCATTGCACCTACTGCAATAAGAATGGACATATGAAGCAATTCTGCTACCGGAAGAAGGATCTTGCTCATCGAGGTGGACACTCTTCTAAGAGCACTGGACTTCTGGGCGTCTACCCTCAACAGACCTCTACTGGTTCTGACTCCACTCAGGAGATTTTTGCGCTGCTACGTCGTATGGCTGCCTCTGCACCGTCAAGTTCTGCTGGTTCTGTTACTCAGTCTTCCAATGAAAGACCACCTTCCTCATCAGGTATCACACCATAGATTCTCGACTCTGGAGCTTCTTTTCATATGACATCTGATCCAATGAGTCTCCATTCCATTAGTCCTCTTGATGCTCCTATCACTATACAGACTGCAGATGGTACCTCTCATTCTGTTGCAGGGCGAGGCACTCTTTTGTCTTCCTCTTTTCATGTTCCTGCTGTTTCTAATGTTCCTAAACTCACCATGCAGCTTATATCCGCTGGCCAGCTCACTGATCGTGGCTGTCGTGTTATCCTTGACTCTGACTCTTGCTGTGTTCAGGATCACAGGACAGGGTCTCTAGTTGGTATTGGCCCTCGCCGCCGTGACTCTCAGCGCCTTTGGGAGCTTGACTGGCTTCGTCTTCCTTCCGCTGCCCCTGCCAATCTCAGTCTCCTTCGTTGTTTCTGCCTCCGTTGCATCTTTTACTGGGTCGTTTGCTTAGTGGCATCACCGTTTAGGGCATCTTTATGGGTCACGTATGTCTTCTTTAATTCGTCGTGATCTTTTAGGATCTATGTCTAGTGATACCTCTTTAGATTGTGCGGGTTGTAAGCTTCGTAAACAGCTACAACTCCCCTATCCTTCCAGTGAGTCTGTATCCCAGCGTCCCTTTGATCTTGTTCATTCTGATGTTTGGGGTCCAACTCGTTTTTTTCAAAAGGGGGTCATAAATATTATATTCTTTTTATAGATGATTTCTCTCACCACACTTGGATATACTTTATGTCTTCTCGTAGCGAGGCTTTGTCCATCTATAAGAATTTTTCTACTATGATCCGTACTCAGTTTGACTCTCCCATTCGAGTTATTCGTGCTGACTCGGCAGGGAAGTATTTGTCTGGCGCCCTTTGTACTTTTCTTGCTACGCATAGCACTCTTTCTCAGTTTACCTGTCCTAGTGCTCATGCTCACAATGGTGTGGCTGAGCGCAAGCATCGCCATCTTCTTGAGACAGCTCATGCTCTTTACTTGCTTCCGCTGTTCCACCTCATTTCTGGGCTGAGGTTGTTTCCACTGCCACTTACTTGATTAATATTCAGCCTTCTTCTGCTCTTCAGGGTGGGATTCCGGTGGAGCGTCTTTGTGGCATGCTTCCTGATTACTCTAGTTTTCGCCTCTTTGAGTGTGTGTGCTATGTCCTCCTTGTACCTCGTGAACGCACCAAACTGACTGCTCAGTCTGTTGAGTGTGTTTTTCTGGGATATAGTGCTGAGCACAAGGGATATCGCTGTTGGGATCCCGTTGGCCAACGGATGCGGATCTCTCGGGATGTTACTTTTGATGAGTCTCGTCCCTTCTACCCTCGTTCTTCTTCCACTTCAGCATCTCTTGTTGAGCCGCTTGCTTTTTGACTTTTCCTGATACTCCTGTTGTCACCTTTTCTTATCCACGGTTGACGTCTCCTTCACCGATCTCTCCACAGGAGTCTTCACCTCCTATGCCTTTTTAACCTGTTTCTTCTGACATTGTTCCTTCTTATCCTCTATACTACACTCGTCATCCGCATATTGAGGATTCTTCTGATGTGTCATCTTCCCTTGTTGAGACCTCTTCTTTCGTGCCTTCTCCTCGCTATACTCTTCATGATCGTCAGTCTATTTGGCCTCCTGAGCGCCTTGGTTTTGCTGGTGCTGTGCTTGCCGAGCCGACTTCTTACCTCGAGGCCGTTATTCATCAGGAATGGCAGCATGCGATGGCAGAGGAGCTTGCTGCCCTTGAGCACACTGGCACGTGGGATCTTATGTCCCTTCCTCCACGTGTTCGTCTCATTACATGCAAGTGGGTCTATAAGGTTAAGACTCGCTCTGATGGTTCTCTTGAGTGCTACAAGGCTCGTCTTGTGGCACGTGGTTTTCAGCAGAAGCATGGTCGTGATTATGATGAGACTTTTGCTCCTGTGGCTCATATGACCACTGTTCGCACTCTTATTGTTGTGGCATCTGTTCGTCAGTGGTCTATCTCTCAGCTTGATGTCAACAATGCCTTTCTTAATGGTGAGCTACGTGAGGTCTTTATGCAGCCACCACCGGGGTATTTTATTCCTAAGGACATGGTTTGTCGGTTTCGTCGCTCTCTTTATGGGCTCAAGCAAGCCTCTAGTGCCTGGTTTGAGCGTTTTTCTTCTGTTGTCACTGCTGTTGGCTTTTCTGCTAATGCTCATGATCCTGCACTCTTTGTTCACACTTCACCTCGTGGACGGACTCTTCTTCTCTATGTTGATAACATGATCATTATTGGCGATGACTCTCAGTATATTGCCTTTGTGAAGGCACGTCTCAGTAAGCAGTTTCTCATGTCTGATCTGGGTCCTCTTCGCTACTTTCTTGGGATTGAAGTCCCTTCTACACCCGAGGAGTTCTTTCTATCCCAAGAGAAGTATATTCAGGATCTTCTTAATCGTGCTTCTCTCACTAATCAGCGCACCGCTGAGACTCCTATGGAGCTCAATGTTCACCTTCGACCTACTGATGGTGAACCACTTGAGGATCCTACTCGCTATCGCCATCTTGTTGGGAATCTTATTTACCTTGGTGTCACTCGTCCTCACATTTCATATCCAGTTCATATCTTGAGTCAGTTCGTTTCTGCTCCCACCCAGCTTCACTATAATCATCTTCTTCGTGTTCTACGATATCTTCGTGGAACTATCTCTCGCCGTCTTTTTTTTCCTCATTCCAACTCTCTCCAGCTTCAGACATAATCTGATGCTACCTGAGCTACTGATCCCTCCGATCGCCGGTCTCTTTCTGCTTATTGTGTTTTTTTTTGTGGTTCTCTCATTACTTGGAAGACTAAGAAGCAGACAACAGTTTCTCGTTCCAGTACTGAGGCTGAGTTGCGAGCGATGGCACTTTTGACAGCAGAGGTTACTTGGCTACGGTGACTACTTGTGGATTTTGGTGTTTCTGTTTCTACACCGACTCCTCTTTTATCTGACAGTACAGGTGCTATTAGCATTGCTCGCGATCTAGTGAAGCATAATCTCACCAAGCATATTGGCGTTGATGATTCCTACATGCGGACACAGGTACAGGATCAGGTTATAGCTCTTCAGTATGTGCCTTCAGAGCTTCAGTTAGCAGATTTCTTCACGAAGACACAAACTAGAGCTCAACATAGCTTTTATCTCTCCAAACTCAGTGTTGTTGATCTACCATGAGTTTGAGGGGGGGGTGTTAGACAGTATCCTTGTTACCTTATATAAGATATTGCTAGTTGCCCTGTATAGAGATTGTTTGCCTTGTATAGATATTGCCTTATATAAGCTTTTCTTCTATACTCTCTTGTACATGTATGTATACTGGCACATTGGCCTCATATTGAACACAAGTACTATTCATAACACTGTAGACATCCCTCAGAACTGGAAACGTCAATAGCTGTGAGTTTTCATATCATACGTTGCACTTCAAATGTAACTGCAGCAGCGTCGGCTTACCTCTAATTGTTCATGCAACCGCTTCTGGACCTCCATCTGCAGCTTCAGGCCTTCAGATATCTGCATTCCACTGCAATGCTTCATGATAAGTGATAATCAACAATGCTTTTGTAGAAATTAGGCAAAATAAATAAGAGGTAAAACCAACTGAAAGACCATATTATTTAATGAAGTGAACTGAACTGAACAATCTCAACATAGAGATGACTAGAAGAATCAAATGGCTTATGCACTGTCATTAGTTTATTTCGCTTAACTTCATTTTCAGTTTCCCAAGTTTTAATACTTATGCACCTGAGGATGATGCATGCTAATAAATGCTAAGTTTAATGAAATACTCCGGATGGTATTAAGAAATCATGAAATTCAATAAAAATTAGGCATGTGTTCACTTTATTGCACAAGTGTAGTAAATGTATATAGCAACTAGGTAACGACTAACAATGTGACGTGTCTTCTTGCACAGGTACTTGTGCAAGCATTTTACGATTTAAAAATGCAACAAGATCAACATAAAAATTGTTTCATACTGCATTTATTTCCTTAACTAATACAAAATCGAGCATTATATTTTGGTGCTTTTCTCCCATGTCATCTGACATTTTGATAATGTTGTAAATTGCTTTTATTCAATTAAACTGAACTCAGAAGAAAAGGTTGATCTTGAGCTGAGCCCCTTCAAACGAAAAGAAAAAACTACTACCAATGAGACCTATCTTTCTTGAAAGTAAACACAAACAGAGTATAATCATTTATACTTACGAGGAGCCTTCAAGTGCTGCGAGCAAATCCCCTGGATCTTTCTTTTCAGCTTTGTTGTCTATATGAGGGACAAGAATTAGATGAAGTGAAACAATAATAGAGTACCATTCTTTCTTGAATGTACATATAACAAGATGAAAATGATCACCTACCATCAGCTGAAGGGTCCGGAATGTACTTTGCAAGACGATATTTCTAAATAAATAAAGGAAAATTGTTAGGAAGAAAAATCGT
The DNA here is from genome assembly GCA_036346275.1 of Otatea glauca. Lineage (NCBI taxonomy): Eukaryota > Viridiplantae > Streptophyta > Magnoliopsida > Poales > Poaceae > Otatea > Otatea glauca. Next base: position 23,369,591 of record CM070725.1, on the reverse strand, counting down.
AGAGAATCAAGTTGATAAAAGGTCATTTGTACAACACCAATAATTACCTGTAGGTGACTTTTCACATGGTATATTGTAAGTCCTGGCACACCCATAATTCTCATAACTCCTTTAGGAGTGGCTCCTGTCACATTCGAGGAATTATACTATTAGCAAATGCAGATACCTAATTTGAACCAAGTAGTTCAAAAAAAATGGTTCAATTACATCATGAGATGATAAAGTAGTATGTACACACTCCAAAATTGACAACGTTTAGCTATCAAATGTAAGTAATTATGCACAACGCTTGTATTGCTCTCCCACAACCCCATTTTCAAGGTTTAGGCTGCTCCCAGCCTCCCATTTCGCTAGCCACTACTATGGGAATCGCTTTTGCTTTCTTTTCCTCTGGCTACTAAGATCATCTTTTCATTAAAGAGTTGAACAATGAATATAGATGGCAAGTGCCTAATCAATTTGATCAGGTCGTATAGGAGCAAGGTTCAAATTGTTTATTCTATAGGATGCCTCAGCTGCATACATCACTGCACTTCCACTTGACACCTATTTAAACGGCTCGTCTCGCCGCTATCTTATCCTATTTCCATAATGGAAAAGCACATCTGCACATGCTCAGAGGAAACAAACCAGTAGCAAGAGGTTAATTCTCCATGTATTTTATAGTGCGGATCTAAAGGAATAGTTGTCGGTGATTCGAGGAAAAGCTCATTTATAACTCAATTCTAGCAAGCTAACATTATTTCATAATGTTGACTCCACAGCAGTGTGTTATGAATTCCTGTTTACAAAAAAGATTAGGAAAGTATGCCAAAGGCAGGTATTTTCCTTTTTCAAAATGCTTGTGAATCTTTTTGGATTTTTTAGACGAAATGATTGCAAATCAATATGTTGCACAGATAGCAATCGATGCTTCACCAGGATGCAGATCCTTAGCTGTGCCATAAGCCATTCAAACAGAATATAAGTGCATGCTATCCGATCAACAGCAGATGGTCCAGATCATGCTAGAGGGGAATGAGCAGCATTCAGTGCCATGATCTGGATTGTACAGCAAACCAACTGGACGATGGGTGGCATGCACTTACATAGAGTTCGATCAGGCACAACTAAGGATCTAGGTCCATCACATGGTTTGCACCAAAACTCCTACTAGGTGACATGTTTCATGACTAGCACGTGTCCATTACAAACATTTCTTTGACAAGTATTGAGTTATCTGATCTTTGTTAGGTCTATCAGATTGTCAATGTCATGTTGACATCTCGATTATTCTCAAATATGTATATACATCGACAGCTCAATACTGTACCAGTGTGGTGTCAACACCAGGCCCGAAAGAAAAATATTATGCCCTCCAAGACAGCATTGACACAACACTGACAATTTGAATAACCCAGCTAACATTAGCTATCTAAAGCTAATGCCATTGTATGTAAAGTAGCTTACCAGTTGTACATAAGACAATGCATGTTATGGATGAAAACATCCATGCTCCAAAACTTATGTAATGGCAAAACATATGCCAGTGGAAGTTGAGAAATATACATTTTATTTTAATTTTTAGTATGTTCACCTGTCTGTGCTACAATGTTCACATTTTTTAAGACACATCATACTATGAGATCAAGTGATCAACATCATCCCCATGTGAATGCATGTAACCTATAAGTAAACCATGAATCACCAAAGTTTGACAATTACCCACAAAATCACTATTTCCAGCTAATGCAGTCATACAATGGTACCTTAATTTGAGAACTCAGATGTCACAGAGTTATTTCTGAAGGACCATTGATCATTATAAACAATCCATGTAATGCCTATTTGACAAGTTAAATGGTGGAGAAAACCCAAGTGTTGTGGTGTTTTTTTATGGTATGAGGCAACATAGATTGATGCCCTGTTATATTCTATTTATTATTCTTTACAACTTCTTGAATACTATCATGCTAGACCTCAGCTTCTTATTTCTCCTGGATCTATATGTTGTAGTACTTAGGTTTCTCAGGAGGATCTACGAGCTATCTACTTCACCAATTTGAGTTTTGTACGAGCATAATTTTGTGCTATTGTCATCCTGTCAAGGTAATACATTTATAGTTTTGTAGCACAGTACAGTAAAGCCAGATTAAATAGAAAATGTTCGCCCTATTTAGCAAACATGCAAAGTCAAATGTGCATTAAGAAGCTGTAGAATGTACTTCTCTAGATATATATTATACTGAATAAGAGTTAAAAAAGGAGCAAGAAAAAGGGAAAACCAAGTTGAAGCTCTAAGGACATACTATCAGGCCCACCAAGTTGAGTAACAGCCTCGACAAACCGGTCATGCAGCTCATTTGTCCAACGTAACCGTTGCCTTGCTGCCATGTTAGGGTTATTATTCCCTCCATTATTAGGGATCATACCATTGCCCCCTAGCTCCATTTGGTCATGAGCAGCAGGACCGCTATGAGTCGGACCAATGCTAGAAATTGGAGTTGGCTGATACATTGCACTTGCTTATCGCCTGAAAATACAGCACATTAGCAATCCAGGTATTACATGATTTAGGACAACAATATGGCAACATCCAAATCTCATGAAACCTTGTTTGCAAACATAGCTACAGAAGATTAGGGACCACAAACATTTTCACGACTTTTTACCCTGCCATAAAAGCCCACAGATGCAAAAGAGCATCAAAATTATCATTTTCCCGTTATCACTGCATTTCCACATAAGGCTTTGCCCGTATTTTACTAATCCTGTATGACTAAATGTACTAATGACACCAATAAACATATCTTTCAACTATGCCTGATCCCTCAGTTTTTTGTACCTGCTGCCTACGGCAGAATTATCTTTTATAGGCCAAAGAAGCTGTACTCATGCAAAATACAGCAAGATTCAAGCCATTCAAAATAACATCTGCTAGCATGTGGGCTATACAAGAACTAATATGAGAGCATTTATTCATCCACAGACCCTAATATGACGGTACCATATAGCGTGAAAGTAGAAATCAAGACCATTTCTTGGAATTGGACATGGGTAAATGGCAAGCCAGAAAGTGGGGAAGCAAGCCCATTTCTTGAAACCGGAGGACAGCCTCCTCAAACCTCAGGTGCAATATACGATACAATCAGCCAGGGGAGAGAACCCACCGAATCCCTTGCCCGCAGTCACGAGCTTACAGGTCGCGTCCGAGAGAGAGAGAAAATTGAAACTAACCAACCGACCAACCCAGCAAGGTTCACCAGGAAACCAAGAAACTCAAAAGGCACCAATCCATGGATATGAAGAACGTGTGAATTCCTGGAAGTGCGGCGCGCGGGGGAATGAAGAGGATGAGGAGGAAGAGTGCACTACTGACCAGGGGAAGAGCCCAAGGAGGAGGAGGTGGCTGCTCGTCGGCGTCGGTCCCTCCCTCCCTCCCTCTCAGTCGCAACGGCGGAGGAGGACGAGGAGGGGGGGGGAGAACGGTCTGAACGGTCGACGGAGGGGAAGGTTAGGTGGGGCCCACAAGGGAGACTGGCGTGTTGGCTCGATGAGAGAGAAACAAGAGAGTCTTTAGAGAGAGAAGCAAAAAAATACTGAGTAGTACTAGTTCTGATTCTCTATCTAAGAAGAAACTGAGGACAGCTGCCCACGGGCAGGCGCAGGGTGCTGCTGCCGGCCTAGCAACAGTTACGGGGATCTTTTTCAATTTGCTCCTCTGCTTAATCCGACAGTGAATATACAATAAATATCAATGGTTTTTCCTTCTTTTTTTCAAGCTCTCCGTGCCTTTTTTTTTCTAGACCTTAACCATGCAGTTCAAATGTAGCTAAGTTTGGCATCTCAAAGCAGATAGGATCAGTACATGGACCAAGGTTAACCTTACTGTTTCGGGGGCGGTTTTCGTAACCCTAGTGGTACCGAAAACGGCGAAAAATAGTGAAAAACTGTTCGGTATGAAAATTCAAACTATTTTGAAATCTGGTAAAACAGACGAGCGAAAACCAAGCAATAAATGGGGAAAAATTGTAAAAAAATCGGGAAAAAATACAAAAAATGTTGTAAATTTTGTAAAAATCCAGTGATGGCCAAAAAGTAGGGAAAATGTAAGAAATATATATAAAAAAGTATGTAAAAACACGAAAAAAAATTCGGAAGTTGTAAATTAGCATTTAGCAATAATATGCCAACAAATAATCTTTTATTTCAATAGTACTCACATATCAATCCAACAAGACCAAAAATAGGCATTTAGCAATAATATGTCAATAAATAATCTTTCATTTCAATACTACTCACATATCAATCTAACAAGTGCAAAAATAGGCATTCACATAATGACATACCAATACCATTCATATATTAACACCATTTACATTTCAATACCTTATAGAAATTGCTTGTGTAAATAATTTGCAAGAAATTGCTTGTGTCAAATTGCACGTAGCAAGATAATTTATGTTCATTAATACTACGCACATATCATGAGAAGTAAGCTTTTCAATATTGGATAACACTAACATATTAAAATATACCATAGCAAGATAATTTCTATGCATACAAACATCGCTACTTGAACAAATAGTACTATTTTTGGGTATCGTCCATTGCTACTAAATATAATTAACAAATATTGTTACTAAATATGAAGGATCGAAATAACGATCAGAGGGGGGTGAATGATCCCAAATAAAAAATTTCCCTACTCAAAGTACTCCAAACAATCTCGCAATAAAAATCTGAAACACCCAAAGATTTTCCTTCAAACTAGTGTTTCTCAGATTCGCACACCCTCCAAAACCCGAACAATTAGACAACTATGTGTACCCCTAACTTGCATTGATGAGAACCATGAATCATGTGAGGAAGTTTTTAATCACAATCCTGATTGTCAAGTGTCCAAACAAAGAGGAATCAATTCAAAAACTATTTTTCTAAAAGAGATAAAGCTAAAACACCAAAATCTCTTTCCAGAAAAGTAAAAGCAGATTTCTCAGGAATTATCCTCAATTGGAGTAGGTGGTTGGTGAGTTTCTGTTGCTCTAAAATGTTTGGGAATTTTTCTCCCTGTGAGCAGTTGAGTCGAAACAGTTCACCAAAAATCACCTCAAAAAGCTGTGTAGAATAAACATGAAAAATCAAGCATTACAGACGGTCAAGAACTTCAACCAGAACATTTGAGGCTTGGTTTTCACTTCATAGCGATCAAATGGTGCAACCAGTGGACTCACAAAATTTTTCAGAGATGCATATATGAGTTGTGCATCTTCTCTAATAAGAATCACTTAAAAATGATTTTTTCTATATTTTTATAAAAATCAAAGACTGACTGCTGCGCGAAGAACAAGTTTTGGATAGATTTGCAAGAAAGATGTAAAACTATATGAACACCCTCAAGACATCCTAGAAGAACAGCATTTAGAAGGAGGGGAGGCAAATCCAGATTGCGAGAAAGTAAATTGCGAGAATGTAAATGCGAGAAAGTAAATGCTGAATTTAAATTGCGTAAAGTAAAAACATAATGTAAATGCGCAATTTAAATTCACAATAAGGTAAAGAAATTTTTTGTATTTTTTGGAAGGAGAGGTTACAAAGCCTCACATTCATGTGGGCAAAGCTCAAAGGAGAATAAAAAACATCAAAACCTTCAAGGGGGAAGGATACCCCTCCACCCCTATTTATACAACTCTTGGCCACCTACCACCCTTGGATGAGCCTCTAAACCCTAGAGCATCCATCAAGGGCTAGGATTAACCCACTCAACCAGCCATGTAAGGGATCACCCAAAATCCACAACACATAATAGGTTTTCTTGCACGGTTCTCAAAGTACACTAATTAGACCCGCTAACCTATCAACTAAACCAAGATCCAATGGTCCTCATTGATCCACGCAGCGTCTAGCTAGCATCTCATCCGTTCCTTGTCTTCACGGCTTGTGCGAACTCCGTCTCCGATCATCTTCCGGCGATCCCCGACCGTCTGGACCTCCGACGCTCCTCGCCTAGTCCCGGCCATCCTTCGCCTCGCCATGACCTAGCACCGTCGTCTTGCAACCATCAAAAACAAGAAAATACCTCACATAGCAATGTTCAATCATCACAAATGCTCACAATTAATTATATCTCAATCATCAGTCGGTTCTACCGCTAGCCACAAGCCGGTAGTACCGCAAGAAGCTAACACAACTCAAATTGCTTCCTTTTGAATCCCAATTCAAATCAAACTCAAACCTGAGCACACTTTACTCAAATAAAGTCAAATACTCATCACAAACATGGATGGAACTCCACATGGTCCTCAAAATATAATTAAACAAATATTGATACTAAATATATATTGCTACTTGACATACTTGAATAAATATTGCTACTAAATATAATTGAACAAATATTGTTACTAAAATATGTTGAAGCAAATATTGCTACTAACATACTTGAACAAATATTGCTACTAAAAGTACTTCTAATTTCTTTTCTTTTTTGCTTTTTCTATTTTTAAGATTTTGAATAGCTCAAAAACGTCTCCAAACTTCGTTTTTTTAAAAAAAAATCAAACCAGAGGTCATAAAGCTATTAGTACTAATTTTAGGGAATTTTTGGATACATTTTTCCAAATTTTTCAAATTTGAATTTGAATTCCACCGGTAAACCGAGTGGTTTCTGTTCTTGGATCGGAGCGGTACGGTCGAAAACCGCAAAAACCGAGCAGTTTGCCACGGTTTCGTTAACCCTGATATGGACTTCTGTTTCATCTTGACCAGCCTACCTCTGTTTAGGTAGATAAACTTATTTGGATGGTATTTTACATTGCATGTTGGAGGATCCCAACCCGTTTTAACTAGATATCTACTAATAAAACCGTAGAAGCCATTATTCTAGCTCCCCCCGGGTTTGTGACTGTCGGAGGCTACAAGGATTGCATGATGAGCACTAAAGCACAGCGTGCAGTTTGATAGAGGAAGGATACATGTTTTCTTCGTGGGTCAAGGATGGAAAGGAAGATATTTGATGCGAACATACAAGCGCTGAGAACTTTTTAGTTAAATATTTTATTTGATTAGAAAGAATTATTGAATCGTACTAAATATTGTCACGTGAACTCCTACACATTTGAACCTTTTTCTATCGTACCTAGTGATACAGAGCTACTATTATTTTATTTAATTAAAAGCGTTTCCATATTTAATTTGTACAAACATAAAGTAAAATGTGTACAAAATACTTCGAAGAAAGAAATGTTGTATACCAAAAAGAATACAACTATTGCAAATATTTCATCGAGCTGATTGAAATTGATATATTATTTGATATATTCTAAGTTTACACGCAGAAGATACGGAAGCGACAAATTCTAATCGTGTTGCTAAAGTACTCCCCATGTGCTACAGTGCTGGATCGGATATCTTATTTACTAACTTGTTTTGACATCTTTTTGAGTTACAAATAAGAACAACAGTTGGTTGGCTCTAGCCGCACGGTCCTTGTTCTCTTCTCTCTTTATATTCTCCTCTAGTCCATTGTAAAAAGGAGATGTCACATTAATAAGATAGCTATTTCACATTTATAGGTGTTCTTCGTTTGTTCTTCCTCATTGCATACGCATAGAGAGAGGGAATTGGGTGACTTCTTCTAGAGATCATTCTGTCTTTCCACTGAAAACTGAGAGATCGATATACTTCACTCTGTATCCGTGAAGTTCAACATATGTATGATTTTGCCGAATCAAAGAGTTGCAAGTCTATTGCATCTGATAACGAGGGATTAGCTAATGTTCATCAAGAGAGCACATCTCTATCCAAATTCTATGCCATAAAGATCGGGCAAACCCCATATTAATATTTCAATCTCTAGTCGATTTAACGCATTGTTGTAAGATAAACTAGCCAGGTCACGCGTTACGTTGCGTCGTGCAAAATTTCGACGCGCGGCGCTACGCCGTGTGAAATTTGGGAAATACGTCGCGCAATGCTGCGACGCGCGAAATTTAGTCCGACAGATATTTCTGAATTTTTTTGCATAATTTATAATTTTGGTCTTTTTGGTTTTTTTTAAAAAATAGACTGCTAGGAACTATCGGTGAATCTGTTGAATTTTTTATAGGAGAAAACCGCGGAGGGAACTAAACGTAATTTCGGTTTTCTTGTTTTTTTTTTAAATGGGTCGTTAGGATCCGTTGACAAATCCGTGGACTGCTATAAACCGTCGGCAAATCTGTGATTTTTTTTGAGAAAATCACGGAGGGATCTAAACGTAATTTCGTTTTTCTTCGGACCCAATATGCTAAAAACCGATTTCTTTGGACCTAGACATTTTTTTTTCGGGTCCATTCTGCTAAAAACCGTCAGGAGGATCTGAACGTAAACCGCAGAAGGACCTAAACGTAATTTCAATTTTGTAATTTCGAATCGATCGGAGAACCTAAATATAACTTTAAATTTTCCGAATGACTTTTTCACGAGGATGGTGACATGGCGCCCTTGGTTGGCAACAAAGTCTCTCCGCTATATATAAAGGTATACATAGGGTGGTGGTTGATAACTAGATTAAACAATCTTGGTGATACATGTCCTTGCAGCATTTGTAAGAACCAAATGACGCTTCATGCCTAATATTGTTGTTGTTGAAATACAGTATTCTATCATGACAGATCGGGAACTTTGTGGTACTACAAAGCTTTTATTTTTCTTGTGAAGTAGGATAGCGGTTGAGTAGGGAGGAACATGTCCTTGTAGCATTTGTGAGAACTAAATGACATATCATACCCAATATTGTTCTTACAGAAATACAGTATTCTAAAAATAACATATCAGAAACTTTGTGGTAGTACTAAAGCTTTTCTTTTCTTTTCTGAATCCGGGCATGAACGGATGGATGAATTGGAATGCACCCCTGCTGAACATGGTCGCAATTCTTTACAATGTTTGGTGGTAGTAGAGTGAACAACTGTGAGTACGGTCCACCTCTAGCTGTAGGCTGCGCCTATGTTTCCTTTCTCCCGTTTGATTCGGAGTGCACGTGCCAAACCTTGACTTGTCCAACAAAAAATACAGTGTGTTTCGTAGATGCTATCATGCTACACCATGACAGGTTTTATCACACCATGTCGTCACTGAGTAGTGAGTACTTAAGGTTAACTGTATTAAACTGGAATGCAATTTATTAGTACATACAGAGGGCGCGTGATATGCACACATTCCACTTCCGCCACAAAAGCACGAACGCGTGAGTCGGTGGCCTCACATAATAGACACATACTTTTCCACTTAATGTATACCTATATCTACTATAATTAAATTAAACGCATCATGTTAATTCTAAAGTTGAACCCAAGTGGGTGGGAGCGTACACCCTCGCTACCACCACCCGGGCACTAACCTGTAGTGGAATATGCGAGCACAATGAGCACTAGGGCGGATGCAAGTGTAGTAGCCAGGGCCATATGACCCAGCGACGTATGCACAATTCATGGTAACACACTGTATATAAGAGGTTACTCCATAAACTCCAGTAAAGTTAGTGTACGTACGGTGACCCTAATAAGTGACTTATTTTTCTAGATCCACCCTGAGGACCAGTATTTTATCAAGGTTTTATTTTTCATGAAGCAACTATTTGTATATATTTGGAACAATTATCTCGATGAAAATGATTTGCACCACGAGAAAAACAAAATATAATATGCGCTTTATTGTGCATTTATTTTATAACAAAACTTCCACGTAGCATGATTCTTTCTCCCTTATGTTTTGTTAGACAATGAAAAAGGTTGACATCAATGTGAACTTGGCAGATTTTATTGAGTAAAGCTGGTATCAGGTTTCTTTGAAAATATTTGCTCTTTTAGTCACTCAAAAAAGTAGAACAAAGTACACTAGCAAAAAAAAAAGTAAAACTAAGTTGAAAGCTATGATCATTTCCGTGCGGATGTCCAAAACATCAGAGTATGTACCATAGCCGTTCATGTTGTGAAACAGCATCGACGTAAATGAAAGCAATATTTTTACTCCCATGCATGCATTTGGAAATAAATTTTAAATGTTTCAACAGGTGTGAACAATATGGCTTGGTCTTCCTAATGCTAATTGGCTGGCCAAGCGTGTTTGAACAACTCAACTTTCATGGTTCAAATCTGAAGGATAAAAAAAAGTAGTATAAACTGTTTCTTTGGTCCTACATTTTTTTTCTTCTGACGGTAAATACGATGGAGGAAAAAGTCCAGCGAACTTCTCATGCTCTAAGATTCTTGAACAATACAGAGTTAGCCCTCTAACTCGATCCTTCTGTTTGGTGAAGTAGCTATGCTAGATTTGTGTATGTACAAAATTACAAGGGCCGAGTGTTACTAAAATTTGGTATTATCAAAATTTGGTTACCAAAATAACTATCAATGTTTTAGCCAGAGATTAGCAAGAAAATAAATTAAAGAGCTAAAGAAGAAGAAAATATCGCCAAAGTTTCGTAACAAACTAAATAGTTACTAAATTCATCTATAACAATTCAAATGAAACACATACCTTTGAAAAAATAAACTCGAATTCAAAGATTTTAATCGAATTTAGATTGCATGCTTTGCTGATTTATATATATAATCAGCACATACCTACAAACAAACTATCATCAAAAAAGGAAACTCTAGTTTAAATTTCAGTTCAAACTTGTTTGAACTAGTTAGTAAACTAGTTAAACTCAACATCCTAAAAATTTCAAAAAATTAAACGTACAGTACATAGGAGAATATACCCATTTTGTATCATGGAGCCAGGCTCTATGGTGTACCAAGTAATTATACTATATATATATATTCACTATTGTTAGTTACTTATTTACATGCATATACATATATATATTCCTTTTATGCTTGATTCCACTCTTACTCATAAAAACTATTTAAGTCAAGCCCTTTAGTTAATCATTTTCCATGTTCTGGAGTCTTCTGTTATGCTAAGACATACACATTATTATTATTTTATTTAAAATTCCCTTTGCACATTTAATATATATATTGAAAACAATCTTTAATAGAAAATGATTCAAACATAAATGGAATTTAAATATTTTTATATATTTGGGTTTCTAAAAGTCTAAGGATTCTAATAAAATTTGTTTCATTCCATTCTCAGCTCATTTGCATTATTTGTATTCATAGGCTATCTTTCATCCTTTTCCTTAAATTTTAATTTCAAATTCATCTATTGCTCATTTTCAGAATATTTTTGCATATTATGAATGTACTTGATTTTAGATGAATTTAGGATTTTATTTCATCTCATTTGGATTAAAGATTCGAAAGTTATTAACGTTTGAATTGGCTCGTTTTGGAAAATAAACTAAAAATAGAAAAATACGCTTTCTCAAAACCGGAACCGTCTTTCTATTTTCACTGGTTTTTTTTTGAATTTCCTCACCCGACTGACATATTGGCCCCACCTGACAGTGGGCCGAAATAGGGGAGGCTCTAGGGCACCTCGCCGGCGGCGAAGGCACGGCGGAACCGACCGGCCGAAGGCTCGAGGAGCATCAGCTCGGTGCCGCGCACCTACCGGAGGGCTTGGTCACTACCGGAGATACCTCGCCACCGAGAGGGGCGGCAGCAATAGTAAAAGCTCGCCGGAGAAGAAGGAGAAGTAAATCTCGGCATGAATGGGTAAGAGGCTTGGCAACAGGGAACGATGGGGAATCCATTTTTGTATTTACCTTGCTCGGAGGTTGGTCGGAAGACTCCACCACCGTACGCCGGCCGTGGGGAAGAAAGGTGCCCGGTGAGAATGCTCTGTAGGCGAGGAAGGATGAAATTTCGGTGTGATCAGTAAACTAGGATGCCGGGTGAAGCTAGAGAAGAAACCAATTTCAACGATTGTTACCAATTTCGCCCGAATTGAAATTTTCCCCTCATTCGGGTTTTCAATGAAGAATGGTGAAGAACAGGGGTTTCAGGTTCTAGTGTTCGGTTCAGGAAGTGAATAAGGAAGAGGGAGCCTCAATGCGACGCAAAGGGAGGATTTATAAGCGGCGCAACGGCTTCACAGGGTTTGAACCCGAAGAGGAGGTTGCGGCTCTGGTCTTGCGCAGACAAGGTGAAAGGGGGCGCAGGGTCTCACGTCGGCAAGGGGGGCGACGTGAAAAGGCAGGGCATGGTGCGGGATATCCAAGGACAAGCGTGGCTTTGGTCGGCAGAGGCGGCGTGCACCGAATCGAGCGGGGCAGCCGCGAAGGCTCGCGTGAGCTCGGTCAGCGGAGGGGAAAGGAGAGGGAGAAGGGAGGCAGCGGCTGACGAGCGGGACCGGGACCACCGGGCAGAGAGAGGGAAGAGGGCCTCTCTGGTTGCTTCTAGCGAGCGGCGGGCCCACATGTCATTGGCAGGGGAGGGGATAAGGAAGAAAGGCAGCTCGGGACAGATCAGTACTAGAAATTTAATGGCTATCAGGTCAAGTTGAAAAATTGTGAAACTTTTTTACCGACATCCCCTGGAAATGTTCCTCCTTCAGTAAAAATTTCGGACTAAAATATCCTATAATTAATTAATTAACATTCTGACACTGTACCTCAGCCAAAATTTCTATTTCGGGTTTTTATTTATTTAGAGGTCCAATTGTATTATTTATTTTTGAAACTTTTATTAAGAGTTATATTTATGTTAAGGATTCCCTAATAAAAATTTCAAGTCAAATGACTTGATAATTATTGTATAAAAATTCTGACATGATAATCTTAAGATTTTTGAAGCCTCTGTGTTTGAATTTTTAGAAGGTATAAATGACCTGATAAATTCCTGAAATTGTTACCAGAGGTAAGTTCTACTCTGAGGGTGTTATGGTAATTATTATGGCTCCGGATAAACTTCTAATATGTTTCATTAATTCTGCCTTACACTGTTTTTACTCAAAAGAGATGTCACTCATTTTATTTATTTATTTTTGTGTGCATAAAATTTTTACTTCTTGACTTTACTGACTTACCAGCATGGTTTGGGTTTCGTGGTAACTTTTCCAAAATTTTACTTTTACCTTTTTATCTTTTTACCATTATCCATTCTTTAATTCTATTTGTTTGATTTTTCATTCAATACAAAAATCCAAGAAAATCCAAATAAATTCCAATCTTGACAGGAAAAATCAGAAATAATTATACTCAATTTCAGAATATTAATTTTTATATTATTGCATTTTTCGGGATGTTACAAATCTACCCCCCTTACAGAAATCTCGTCCCCGAGATTTGCAAGGACTAAATGGGTTTCGAAATTCTTTCTTGACGGTAATCTTGTTGTTTCCTTGTCTTCTTGTTTCCAGTGTAGTCGCTTTGCAAAACATCATTCTTACGATTCCAATGTGATGTGCATAGAATAGAGAAGATTTTTATTTGGGTTTCGCGTAAACAAATGAGGGATATTTCTACATATATCTTTTTTTTGATTGAAAAACTCAGATTGTTATTAAGGATAATCTAATTTAGAAAATAGCATGTGTTATGTTTAGAGTATTTGGGGTAAAAGAAAAGATGTATTGTCATTAGATTTATTTGAGAAGAGTCGAACGTTAACATCAAAAAGGATATTTGAATACAATGGTTGATCTGTATAATTCAAAAACAGTTGACGAGATTAGTTGAGAATAAATGTCACCCTAGATTAACTTTAGATTGAAAATAGGGTAAGGTAATTCAAGGATTGGGTTGAGGGAGAAGGGTTATAAAATGATCCTAATGATTTAATTCGCTTGATCATCTTGATAGACAGAGGGTTTTGATTTTCTTTGCATTTGGCAATTATGAAAGAATACAATGTACAAAGCGAAAAGGGTTGATTGCAGAAATTGAATACATAAAAGGACATACTCAATATTACGTTAAGCGTTGGGTGCAATTACATAAGGAAAATCTTTACATTCAAAGTCTGACATAGAGGCAGGGGTTGTTCTGGGTATTTGATATTTCCTAGGTATTTGATATAACTTGGAAATCACTGATTTCACCCTTGATGAGATAATGAACTCTTCTTGGCCAGATGTTGGCGAAGTGTGCAGTTTCTTCTCGGTTGATGCAGGTGACGTTGTCCATCTCATTCGAAACAATAGGAAGATTATTCGCTGATGTTATAAAATAGATGGAGGATTGATCGAGCAATGGTTAAAGATGAAAATTGGAAGTTTAGCACTTGACATCTTACCGGCCATTTGAAGGATTAAGATAAGATATATTTTGATGAGAGTTCAATTAAATTTATAAGGCAATATTCCGCTTATCGAAATATTACTTTAAGAGTAGACACAATGATTTCAAACTAATCTAAGTTCTGGCAGAAACTATATTTATAAGAGATGTACCTGGCATTGCGTTAGGTAAGCCATGATTGATGTCTCGAGTTGAAGTAAATGCGGAGATAGGGGCTTGTTGGTCTTGAGAACGAAGTTGATCTCTCTTCTTCCTTGGGCACTTGTTGGCATAATGCCCACGCTCACGACAGCAAAAGCATGTAACATTGTTTGTCTGGTTTTGAACACCAGATGGCTGTTCATTGGTGTTGTGGGAGTAGTGATCAAATGAGGGTTGAGATTGAGGATGGAGTTGTGCAGAATTCTTCTTCGGGCAAGTGTCTTTATTCAAGCGCCTCTGCTTTGTCTGATTTTTCGGGCAAACTGATTCAGATTTTGTTCCTCCTACTCTTGGAGTTATAATCCTGATTGATGTAACTTCTGGAATAACCATGACTGCGGGAGATATTTGCTCTTCTTGTGGGCATCGCTTAGCAAGATGACCTTTCTTGTGATAGTTGAAGCACTCACGCTTCTCTCGAGGCGTCTTGTTGGGTACCATTGTATGCTTAATACTATTTTTCTTTTGAATCTCAACTTGTTGATTGTTAGGACATTCCCTTGCCCAATGACCTTCTTCACCACACAAGAAGCATGCTGTTGGCGATGGCCAATTACTGCTTCTTTGATGGTGACTGGCAAGATTGAAATACTGCTTTTCCAATTTTTCTAATGGCATCTCTGACCGAACTTCATTTCTATTTGCCAATTCTTGAGCAACTAAAGCTCGGAGTTTTTCTTTCTGATGCTGAACTGCGGCAGTGACTATTGGATCTAGGGGGCATTGAGCTGAGCAATGATCTTGACCTTCACAAAGGTAACAAGTGATATTGCTCATGGGACATTTTCCAGGAGAATGATTTCCTTCACAGCTAGAGCAATTGATCGCATGCTCATCAGCAGTATGTCCTATTTCTCCACAGCGAATGCAAGCACGATCTTCAGATTGGTTGGGTTGGCAACACTTCAAAGAGCATCGCTTAGGCATCGAGCGAGATGTAGGAGTAGGCTTTTGATCTAAACAATTTCCTTTTCTGGCAAGAATTGAGCCAAGGTTGGAAATATCTTGCGCTAAATGTTGGGGATTTGGCTGGACTAAGGTAGGATTATCATTAGATGGCTGAAAGCTTATCATGGCTTCACTTCCCAAGATTTTACTGAGGGATCTTGTCACAGGTATCCTGCAACAATGAGTATTAGGGAAAAGTTATTTAGATGGAGTTCTGTTGGTTTTCACAAAGTGAATGAGAAGTGCTAGCAATTTATACCAAGATTCTTTAGCAATAATAAGCTAACTTAAGGAGAGGTACACAGTATGTTAAAATGCTTGAGATGACTGAAAGGATAATCTCAACTAGAGTTATTTGGGAAGAGTCGAAGGTTGATTATAAAGGCTGAAAAACTTATTACTTATTGCTTTTAGTGAATGTATTAATGGGTTGTGTCGCAGGTATCCCTCCATGATATTTATTAGGACCAGGTTATTTAGATGCAATCCTGTTGGCTTACAAGGTAACTTTTCGTTCCTTAAAATATTATTTTGAGAATAGCCTATCTATGGGTTAGGTAATTGCTGGTTAGTTTATAAGGCAATGTCTTATTCATTAAAACATTGTTTCAAGGTTGGTTATTAGGTAGTTATTAGTTCATAAGGCGACTTTTCGTTCCTTAAAATTTTCTTAATTAGATTTTTCTTATTAAATAAGGGTTGGCACATCGTAAATTTCAACCAAATGATTTAATATTTACGAGAGTAACCCAAAGGCAATACAAAAGATTTTCAACAAAATTTCAATAGCACCATAAAACTATATATATTTACTTAGTACATGGGAAGGGTATCTAATGTTTTTCTTTTACTAGTATAACCATACGTATTTCTGCACAATAGGCTTACTATGTAGTTAGAATAACGTGTCATTTGGATAGTACTATCTTTAAAATAGGCCATTTGACGACGAGTTTCTTTTAACCTTTGCACCACTTGCAACATGTCGGTACTCCAAAACTTCCATGAAGTCGAAGGTTGTGACACTTTGTTACCTCCATCTTCTCAGAGTTGTTGATGTAGATGTCACGACGTTTACTGATTTGTTACCAGAATTGTTTTCACAAAGGTTTGTCGGCGGCTTTTATTAAGCATAAGGGGAGAGAAATACTTCTAGAAGGAATTACCATAAGCAAAGAAAGAAAGTTCTACAAGGAATAAATGGGTATATGAAATATCCATTAAAAGGGAAGAGTATACAGATAAGAGAATTAAATCCTATAGGTGGAAAAGAGTATATGTACAACTATGCTACTCTTTTATATATATATATATATATATTTTTTTTGAAAATAAGACTTTCGATGTTTCCAGTTTTTCTTTCGACGAACATTCTAAATTTTATTCTAAAAGCATAGGACTTTTCTGATTCCAACTTAAATTCATGGTATATAATCTAGACAAAATAATGAAATGAGTTTTGAGGCATGGTCAAGAGTTGTTATGGGTAGAATCAGATTTTGACTAGCCAAAAGTGACTTAGGTAAATTGGTGGTTACTTAATATGGCGAGACATTGGCATTAGTTTATATACGGATGGTGTGGTTTCAAGAAGTCAGTAGTAATGGGGACTATACTACTAATCTTGATGGGCCTGATCTTTAAGAAAAGTTTGTGACCAAAAGACACATAGGTGAGTAGTCTACAAAAAGAAAGGATAAGCTTGTAAGAAATTTTATATAGATAAGTGACAAACTATTTGCTGTTTCCCTACTGACCCTATGGGTTAAGTTTTCTGTATTTATACATAAGGACAACTTATTGTGAAACTTTAACCTAAAGGTTAAGCTCACACATAATTCAGTCCTGACAAACAGAATAAAAACCAATTTTCAAATAGTGGATATAAACACCAGATAAAATGCTTTATATATAACTAGAGCGGAATAGTATACTATGTATAAGGGTTCCTGTCTTAGGGTGAATCCTAATACATTCTAATCTTCCGCATTTTACTGCTAGGTGAAGTCGTCTTGTCATGCACTAGGTTCTTCAAGCTTTGCTGCTACTTTGTTGAGATTAGTGAAGCGTTGTCGGCTCCCATGGGATCGTTGGCATAGACCTTGTAGTCTTCATTTGCAAGCAAGATAGCGAAGATGAACTATCTTTAAGGAAAGAGAAGGATTCGTTTACAAATCAAAATGAGAGTAGTGGTAAGGATAAGAACTTAAGAATGAGGAAAGAATAGCAAAGCCTACATTTTGCAAATACAGTAGCTTTTGAGAATAAGATTATGAATTTGCTTATCCCAATACTAACGACCATTCCATCTAGGGTTTATCCTATAGTCAGCATAGCTCTGATACCAACTGTAACGACCCCCATTTTCACATACCTGCAAAAATGGAAATCTATTGTGCATTCCGTACTAGTCCCATGATCAGTAGCTAGTACGCACATACACGACAGTTGGAATCACAACCATACAACAAATATTATTGAGCGGAAGCTATTATACAAAGAAACTTTACAATTCAGAGATTTCAGTAGCAAAAGAAGTGTAGTGTGCCCATCCATACCCGCAGGCAACTGACAAGGCATAATCCCTAGAAAAATCACGACGAAGAAAAATCCCGCAACCTGCGACGAAAGAAAACCTTCGAAGCTTCGCTATCTTATCCACCTAAAAACAACATATAAGCAAGGGTGAGTACTTTCGTACTCCGCAAGACTTTAGCAAAACCTATACTATATGCAGGCCATTTCAAAGGAGGCTACTACAGTTAATTTGCATAAAGCAGTTTTGTCATTGTAAAATCAAGTTATTTGTAAACGGAATTTGTAAGAGCATATTTGGCTGATATGAATTAAGTAAACCATAAGTAATACTCACAACCCTTCGCGAGCGTCAAATAATCCAGAAATGGAGTCCAACAATGTCGATCCTGTGACACGAAACAAAAGCTGCTAAACAGGTTCCAAACCAAATCCCACTTTTAGAAAATATCAAAACTAACATTGGAATGACTTCACCAAGTGTCCTTGACCGCGGACGCGGCTAATCGATTAGATTTACACTCTGCAGAGGTGTACAATTTACCCACAAGGAATGATCAGCTCTTTGTGCAGCGCATTTGACACACTTCCTTTGGTGTGCCGCAGAGAGATCATACAGAACCGTTACATTACTTAGACATGGCTTTGAACCAGCCCGGGACGTTTGACCATCGCCATGGAAACAGAAACACTCACCCAAGCCGTGGATCCATTTTCATCACACCCAACACCACATTTCTGTTCATGGCAAGGCGTACACCGTTGCATTGGTATGTAGAAACCCCTACAAGCAGACCAAACCGGAATGCCTGTGCAATCTCCCGCCTTCCTTAGATGCAAAGCCACATCTAAATAACTTAATAGGCTAAGACCCGCCCATACAAACCCTCGTGGTTGTACGAAATTCTTGGATCTATAGCGTCCCATTGCTCGGTCCTTAATCCGACACGGGCTATACTCCACTCTACACTACGTGCAAATCCCTCTGCACCACCGGCTATTGCCAATAATTGCCCGCGTAAAAACCATAGTTTTATTTTGGGTTTTTAATCAAAATACCCATAACCAACAGCTTCAATTCCAACATTTTTCATTTCTCAAGAAACAAATTTTGATCTGATCATCATCCTCTTTAGTTCTAAAAGCATGGATAACTGTAATCGCATATACCCATGATGACATTAAGTAATTGTCTAAGCTCAATCTATGGTTATCAAGGTACACATGTTCACACTTATCAAGGAAGTTTCATGAGACAACAGGTATAACTACCAGCACCACAAAATAGCGAATTTACAGAAAATAAACGCATGCATGAAACGTTTTAATAAGCACAATGCAAATTAAATTCTGGGATCAAGATGGTCAAAGGAGGGTGCTTGCCTTGCTTATTTATTGCTTACGACGAAGACGAAGCCACGACTGCCGGAGGTAGAGACGTCGGATTCTACACGTTGATCGATCGGAAAATATAGCAAAAATCCAACTTTAATAAGGGCAAAAAGAAGACAGACAGAAAATCAAATAAATATTCACTGCAGAAAACAGGAATGATTTAGGGTTTGGATTATATGATTTCAAGACCTCACGATTTAGGTAATTACACATTTATATAGTTAATGACTTTTATGATGAGCAAAACATGGTTTCTTTTATGAATTTAACTATTCTTTAGTTACGAATTCAAGAGGCTAAAATTATAGATTATTAACTTCAAATTTTAGATACTAAAATTATTTGGATTAAAAGAATTAAAACACTAGTTAAAGGGTTATGCAAATAGCACTTAGCCTTAAGCGATTTGCATAAGAAGGGTTTTCGAATAAGTTGGATCTATTAAGCTGGGTTACTAGATTAATTTATGGTTTTTAAGAAGGTTCTGAAGATACAAATATTTTATTATAGACTTCTTCATTACTACCGATTCATATTATAAAGCTTAGAAAACATAAAACTTTGGGTTATTTAACTAACATGATTTATATGGAAAACATGATGAAATATGATTATTTCGTCATAATAATATAGTATATACTTTGGATAATGATTCTAACAAATTTTATGAATTATAATGTTTAGCTGAAAAGTTAAATGCATTGCTGAAAAGCTATCATGTCACTAAGTTTACGTTGAACGAAATCGGCCAAAAAGGGCTACATCTATCCTTATCATATTAGGGTTCTGCATAAGCAAAAAACTATATGAACCATAAGTTATAAATAAAACATTTTCTCAGAACATAATAGTACATATCCTAAACATCGTTTCTGATCTATTCTACATGGGATTCGTACTAGGACGAGGTATTCTATAGATTGATGAAAAAGCTTAAGTGTTTCTAAAATCCAGAGATTATAATACTTAAGGTTATTTCGCTATCAAGTTTTATATGTTAAGCATGACAAAATAAGATTCTTTCTTCAGAATATGATAGTATCAACTTTGTACAGTATTTCTAAACTGATATTATAAATTTTACTGTAAAGACGAGTTATTTCATTTGATGTTGAAATAGCATAAATGACCACAAGGTTAACGTTGAAGCGAGTCGGATTTTGTTTACAGTTTGCGGCTAGACTATACATAATTATTCATTCATTTTTCTGGTATTAGCAGGGTATGGTCCTAGAAATGTTTTAGAACTATTTTGGCATTATTTTACTTTTGGCCGAGGTGTTTTGTAGGCATATGAAGTATGAAGGCTATTATGAGCGTAATCCAGTTTAACTCTTTTTGTCGATTAGTATGATCTTATTTCAAAGAGTATACTAAGATTAGCTTTGCCTAACCTGATGCTTAATTTATGAGGTTGTATGTATTAACAAACTACTGTTGTTATACTTAAAATAATTCAATAGTAAGTAACTAGCTTCATTATTATCATGAATATTCGCGTTTCACTTATATTCGATTATTTAGCAGGCCTATCCTAAATCAAGCTCCTAAGTAATTTGTCATTGCCAAAAAGATTAGATTCATGAGTCATACTGAATATACATACATACATACATACATACATACATACATACATACATACATACGTACGTACGTACGTACGTACGTACGTACGTACGTACATATATATATAGGACGCTGAAATGGGGCACCATGGAACCTAGGCTCCATGATTTCAAATACGTGGATTCAAGCCAAATTCGGGTATATTTTTCAAACAATTTAGTTTTAGGGTATATACCCATCAATAACAATTCAAATGAAACACATACCTTTGAAAAAATATACTCGAATTCAAAGATTTTAATCGAATTTAGATTGCATGCTTTGCTGATTTATATATATAATCAGCACATACCTACAAACAAACTATCATCAAAAAAGGAAACTCTAGTTTAAATTTCAGTTCAAACTTGTTTGAACTAGTTAGTAAACTAGTTAAACTCAACATACTAAAAATTTCAAAAAATTATACGTACAGTACATAGGAGAATATACCCATTTTGTATCATGGAGCCCAGACTCCATGGTGCCCCAAGTAATTATACTATATATATATATATTCACTATTGTTAGTTACTTATTTACATGCATATACATATATATATTCCTTTTATGCTTGATTCCACTCTTACTCATAAAAACTATTTAAGTCAAGCCCTTTAGTTAATCATTTTCCATGTTCTGGAGTCTTACTGTTATGCTAAGACATACACATTATTATTATTTTATTTAAAATTCCCTTTGCACAATTAATATATATATTGAAAACAATCTTTAATAGAAAATGATTCAAACATAAATGGAATTTAAATATTTTTATATATTTGGGTTTCTGAAAGTCTAAGGATTCTAATAAAATTTGTTTCATTCCATTCTCAGCTCATTTGCATTATTTTTATTCATAGGCTATCTTTCATCCTTTTCCTTAAATTTTAATTTCAAATTCATCTATTGCTCATTTTCAGAAAATTTTTGCATATTATGAATGTACTTGATTTTAGATGAATTTAGGATTTTATTTCATCTCATTTGGATTAAAGATTCGAAAGTTATTAACGTTTGAATTGGCTCGGTTTTGGAAAATAAACCAAAAATAGAAAAATACGCTTTCTCTAAACCGGAAGCGTCTTTCTATTTTCACTGGTTTTTCTTTGAATTTCCTCACCCGACTGACATATTGGCCCCACCTGACAGTGGGCCGAAACAGGGGAGGCTCTAGGGCACCTCGCCGGGGGCGAAGGCGCGGCGGAGCCGGCCAGCCGAAGGCTCGAGGAGCATCAGCTCGGTGCCGCGCACCTGCCGGAGGGCTTGGTCACTACCGGAGATGGCCGGAGATACCTCGCCACTGAGAGGGGCGGCGGCAATGGTAAAAGCTCGCCGGAGAAGAAGGAGAAGTAAATCTCGGCATGAATGGGTAAGAGGCTTAGCAACAGGGAACGATGGGGAATCCATTTTTGTATTTACCTTGGTCGGAGGTTGGTCGGAAGACTCCACCACCGTACGCCGGCCGTGGGGAAGAAAGGTGCCCGGTGAGAATGCTCTGTAGGCGAGGAAGGATGAAATTTCAGTGTGATCAGTAAACTAGGATGCCGGGTGAAGCTAGAGAAGAAACCAATTTCAACGATTGTTACCAATTTCGCCCGAATTGAAGTTTTCACCTCATTCGGGTTTTAAACGAAGAATGGAGAAGAACAGGGGTTTCAGGTTCTGGTGTTCGGTTCAGGAAGTGAATAAGGAAGAGGGAGCCCCAATGCAACGCAAAGGGAGGATTTCTAAGCGGCGCAACGGCTTCACAGGGTTTGAACCCGAAGAGGAGGTTGTGGCTCTGGTCTTGCACAGACACGGTGAAAGGGGGCGCAGGGTCTCACGTCGGCAAGGGGGGCGACGTGAAAAGGCAGGGCATGGTGTGGGATATCCAAGGACAAGCGTGGCTTTGGTCGGCAGTGGCGGCGTGCACCGAATCGAGCGGGGCAGCCGCGAAGGCTCGCGTGAGCTCGGTCAGCGGAGGGGAAAGGAGAGGGAGAAGGGAGGCAGCGACTGACGAGCGGGACCGGGACCACCGGGAAGAGAGAGGGAAGAGGGCCGCTCTGGTTGCTTCTAGCGAGCGGCGGGCCCACATGTCATTGGCAGGGGAGGGGATAAGGAAGAAAGGCAGCTCGGTACAGATCAGTTCTCGAAATTTAATGGCTACATATCAAGTTGAAAAATTTCGAAACTTTTTTTCCGACATCCCCTGGAAGTAAGCCTCCTTCAGTAAAAATTTCGGACCAAAATATCCTATAAGTAATTAATTAAAATTCTGACACTGTACCTTAGCCAAAATTTCTATTTCGTGTTTTTATTTAGTTAGAGGTTCAAATTGTATTATTTATTTTTTAAAATTTTATGAAGAGTTACATTTAGGTCAAGGATTTCCTAATAAAAATTTGAAGTCAAATGACTGGATAATTATTTTATAAAAATTCTAACATTATAATTTTAAGATTTTTGAAGCCTCTGTGTTTGAATTTTTAGAAGGTATAAATTACCTGATAAATTCCTGAAATTGTTACCAGAGGTAAGTTCTACAATGAGGGTGTTATGGTAATTTTTATGGCTCCAGATAAACTTCTAATATGTTTCATTAATTCTGCCTTACACTGTTTTTACTCAAAAGAGATGTCGCTCATTTTATTTATTTATTTTTGTGTGCATAAAATTTTTACTTGTTGACTTTACTGACTTACCAGCATGGTTTGGGTTCCATGGTAACTTTTCCAAAATTTTACTTTTACCTTTTTATCTTTTTACTATTATCCATTCTTTAATTCTATTTGTTTGATTTTTCATTCAATACAAAAATCCAAGAAAATCCAAATAAATTCCAATCATGCCAGGAAAAATCAGAAATAATTATATTCAATTTCAGAATATTAATTTTTATATTATTGCATTTTTCGGGATGTTACATTTGTTCATCTGTCGCACAAAGAACTGACATCATTCGCATGTCCGGACGATGTCCTCTGCATTAGTGATAGCAGTCGGCCAGAAAAATCCCTGACGATAAGCCTTACCGACCAGGGTTGTTGACGCCGCGTGATTACCACAAACTCCCGAGTGGATTTCCTTGAGAAGATCTCTTCCTTCTTGTTCTGATATGCACCGTCGTAGTACACCAGAGGAGCTCTTGCGATAGAGTTCTTCCCTGATCACCACATAGCTCTTGCTTCAGCGCATTATTCGTTCGGCCTGCACGCGGTCTTCGGGTAGCTCGTCCTTCATCAAGTAGTCCAGATA
This sequence comes from Otatea glauca, assembly GCA_036346275.1. NCBI lineage: Eukaryota > Viridiplantae > Streptophyta > Magnoliopsida > Poales > Poaceae > Otatea > Otatea glauca. The sequence goes on along the minus strand of CM070725.1, from coordinate 23,345,518 downwards.
TGGAGCTGTCCAATCGGAGGTAATGACCAAGACTTCTGCCTCTTCGCTCTTCTCCACTGGGACGTCCGACTTAGGCCGAGTGCTTATTGTGGGCTTATGAATTTCTTCGACGAATACTCCCACGGGTACTGTGGTCCGGCCATATCCCATATTTGCTAGCTCATCAGCCGTTTCATTATCCCGACGGAGCACATGAACAAAGCTCGAAGCCATCAAAATTGCCTTCTAGCTTGCATACCTCCTGGCAGTAGGCAGCCATGTTGTCTTCGATGCAGGACTATTCTTTTTGCACCTGATTGATCACGAGCATTAAATCTCCATGAACCATCAGGCGTCGGATACCGAGTGATATGGCGATACGGAGCCCATGGATGAGTGCCTCGTACTCGGCGGCGTTGTTTGACGCGGGAAAAAGTATTTGCAGAACGTACCTCAACTGCTCTCCACTTGGCGATATGAGCACTATACCAGCCCCCGCGCCGCTGAGCATGAGGGAACAATCGAAGTACATCGTCTAATACTCGAGTTCCTTGACGACCGCCGGGCTTTGAAGTTCTGTCCACTCGGTAGTGAAGTCGGTGAGCACTTGAGACTTGATGGCTGTGCGAGGCTTGAATAGGATATCAAAGGCTCCAAGCTCGACTGCCCACTTTGCAATTCTCCCGGTAGCCTCCTGGTTGTGAAGTATGTCTCCTATTGGGAAGGAGGTGACCACCGAAACAGTATGCTCTTGGAAGTAGTGCTTGAGTTTGCGAGATGTAAGAAGTACGGCGTATAATAATTTTTGCACTTGCGGATACCGCACCTTAGATTCACTCAGGACCTCGCTGACGAAGTAGACCGGGTGTTGGATCTTCTGCACGTGGTCCGGCTCCTCCCTTTCTACGATGATCGTAGCGCTGACTACGTGAGTCGTTGCCGCGATGTAAAGTAACAGAGGTTCTTCTGGCATCGGTGAAACCAAGATCGGGGGCATCGTTAAGAAGGTCTTCAAATATTCAAACGCTTGCTGTGCCTCTGGCGTTCATTGGAACTTGTCCTGCTTTTTGAGGAGTTTAAAGAATGGCATACCTCGCATACCCAGTCGGAAAATAAACCTACTGAGTGCGGCCATGCATCCTGTAAGCTTCTGGACATCCTTTTGGCAGGTCGGCGGTTCCATATTGGATATGGCCTTGATCTTCTCTGGATTGGCTTCAATGCCTCGTTGGGAGACGATAAACCCGAGCAGTTTTCCCGAAGATACTCCGAAAACACACTTCTCGGGATTAAGCTTCATACTGAAGGCCCTTAGACTTTCGAACGTCTCGATTAGGTCGGCGATAAGGTCCTTCCTCTCCCAAGTCTTTACCACGACATCATCCACATATGCCTCCACATTGCGTCCGAGTTGGGCATGAAAGCACCGCTGTATTGTGCGCTGATAGGTTGCACCAGCATTTTTTAAACCAAACGACATCGTGGTATAGCAAAAGGCCCCAAAGGGCGTGATGAATGAAGTCTTGATGTGATCTTCCGCCTTTAGGCGAATCTGGTGATACCCTGAGTAGGCATCGAGAAAACTCAGGATTTCGCACCCGGCGGTCGAGTCAACAACCTGATCAATTCGAGGTAGCCCGAAGGGATCCTTCGGACATGCCTTGTTGAGATCAGTATAATCAACGCACATGCGCCAAGTTTTATTCTTCTTTTGAAATAGTACAGGGTTTGCCAACCAATCGGGATGATACACTTCTTTGATAAAACCTGCAGCTAATAGCTTGGTGATCTCCTACTTGATGGCGTTCCGATGATCTGGAGCGAACCGCTGGAGTCTTTGCTTGATTGGCTTCGCCTTTTCATCGACGTGTAAGGAATGCTCGATCACCTCCCTAGGTTAGGAACACCCGGCATGTCGGATGGTTTCCAAGCAAAGATGTCCTTGTTAGCCTGGAGGAAGGTGACGAGCGTGCCTTCCTATTTATCCTCAAGCCCTATCCCGATCAGAGTCATTTTGGGTAGATCGGATGGGTTGAGAATAATTCTCTTGGTCCCTTCGCCAGCCTTCATTCCCGACATGGCCTGCTTCTTGGATGGGATGTCGCCTTCTTCTTGCAACGCGGTAGCCTCTGCCTGGACATTCTTCCCCTCGGCGGCTGCCTCCTGCAGCTCGGCAAGTTCGCAATTCTCTCGGTCACATTCCAGAGATCGCTTGATGTCACTGCGAATTGTGATGACACCTTTGGGTCCCGGCATCTTCATCATCAAATAGTTGTAGTGCAGGACGGCCATGAACCGAGCCAGACCGGGTCTTCCCAAGATAGCGTGATACGCTGTCCCGAAATCCGCTACCTCGAAATTTACATACTCGGTCCGATAGTTGCTTTTGGTACCAAAGGTGACAGGCAAAGAAATCTGCCCAAGAGGAAACGAAGACGCCCCAGGGATCACCCCGTGGAACGACTGTGAGCTCGACCTTAGCTTGGAGCGGGGGATGTTCATGTCGTCGAGGGTTTTGGCGAACAAGACGTTGAGTCTACTCCCTCCATCAATCAAGACCTTATTGAGCTTCACACTGCGAATGATAGGGTCGAGCACTAGAGGGCACTTACCCGGATGTAGAACTCGGTTGGGGTGATCCGAGCGATCGAAGGTGATCGGGACTTCAGACCACTTTAGATACTGGGGGATTGCCAGTTCCACCGCATTGATCTCCCGAGAGGTAAGCTTTTGCTTCCTCTTGGACTCGTATACGGTGGAGCCCCCGTATATGTAGTTCACCTCGTGCTCGGGCTCTTGGTAGTCGTCCTCGCCAGGAATATCCTTCTTCTTGGTTGCCTCCTCCTTCGCTAGAGCCGGTAGCTTGTTGCTTTCGCACGCAAAACGCTTCAGAGTAAAGCAGTTTTTAGCGGCGTGTTTACCTTTAGGGTGGAAAGGACAGATCGCCTCCATGACGGTATTGTAGTCGCGTGCGACTCGGGACCGGTTGCGTTCTGTTACCGCAACTAGCTCCTCGCCTTTCCGTTTTTTGTCTTTCTGTTTAGAGGACTCGGCCCTGTCGCCTTTGTTCTTCTGTTGCAGGCGATCTTCTTGGCACTCGGCCACGGCGTCAGAGGCCGTGGCATAGCGGTCGGCCAATGCAAACATCTCCTTTACGGAGGCCAGTGGTTTCCTGGATATTTTCTTGATTAGATCAGGATCACTTACCCCTTTCTGAAAGGCCGCCACCACCACTACATCAGATACATCCCTGATGGTGTTCTTCTTCTGCATGAAACACCGGATGAAATCTCTCAACGTTTCGTCCTTTTTCTGGTGAAGCTGGTATAGGTCCCATGGGGTGCTAGGCCTCTCGTAGGTTCCCTGGAAGTTCATGATAAATTGATCGCGAAGATCGCTCCAGGAGTCCACCGAATTCGCAGGAAGTCCCGTGAGCCATGCTTGAGTTGAAGGGGTGAGATTGATTGGCAGATAATTAGCCATCACGTTTTGATTCCCCCCGGACGGTTTGACCGCCAGGGCATAGACCTGCAACCAAGCTTCCGGATCTCGTTCCCTGTCAAACTTAACGATGCCATTGGGGTTGAAACCTTCGGGCCATACCACTCGGCGTAAGGATTCCGTCGATGGATCTGTCGTCCTGATGAGGGGGAGTTCGGTGCGGTGAGCCTCTGGCTCTGCGATTGTCATCAACGCGTCGGGGTGGTGTTCGGCGCGGCGAGTCCTTGACTCCACGATCGTCGTTGTCGTTCCGTCCCCGGCGATGATGGTCTCTATGGTCGTCGTAGTCGTCGTGTCGTCGATCACTTCGTCGTTCAAGGCCAGTACCGAAGCGTTCGTGGTCGTCGAGGCGCCAGCGTCGTTCTTCCTCGTACCGCTCTTGCCGTCTGGCGGTGATGTCTTGGCGAAGGTCGCAGTTGAGATTTCGGCGAGCGTCTCCGACTGGTGGTGTGGGGCGCCGACTGCCGGTATTCCGACTGGTTGCAGTCCGACTGCTAGCGACACGAGTGGCCGCGTGGGAGCATGAGTGCGCCTCTCCTACCGGCTTTTCCTGATTCTGCTGAATCGCTACCGTCGTCACCATGGCCTTGATCTAGGCTACGATCGGGGCTACCAGACTATCAGATGCAATCATCGGATCTAGCGTATCGAGAAGCGTCTTGGAGGCGATGACGTTCTGCAGCGGTGTATGAAAGACAGCTTGGTCTCCCAACCTTGGACTGTAGGATGTCCTCGCGGACATGGCAGCCGCAAGATCGAAGCGATCGCGTCTGTGCCTCCTTACCCTTACAAAGAAGACGATCTTCCTCCGCAGCTTCTTGAATCTCTTGCTGGCGTTGGAGATCGGTTTTCTGCTCTTCTATCGCGAAGATGCCACGAAAATCGCAGCGATTCCTCGCGACGCCGACTGGTTTGCTGGCTAAGTCAGAGTGGCGTACCTGAGACGAGTCGGCCTGATCTTTACCAGATTGGATCTGATTTAGGTCCAGGCAGGCGAGTTCTCCGCGCGCATCTGCGACGAAGTCCAGGCTTCCAAAGCGGAAAGCCTGGCCGGAGACGAAGGTGGCGACGATTCCGCTGATTGCTGCCATCGAATTTGTGGGAAAAGATTATAGCGCTTCCCCTACCTAGCACGCCAACTGTCGACTTTTGTAGTCGGCAATAAATTTATGGGGCAAGCGCTAGATCTCAAACTCGAAGGTCACACAAGACAAAGGTTTAAACAGGTTCAGGCCCTCGACGGAGGAGGTAATACCCTAGTCCTGTGTGCTAAGATTATGTGGATCTCTTGGATCTAAGATTGCTCATGAGCTCTATGTTGCGATATGCGATGTGCTATCTGTTGTTGCCCGCCCTCTCCCTTATATAACGGGGGTGGGGCGGTTTACAGAGTCCTGATCGGTCTAAGGGATTCCGATCGATTACAGGATTATAGTCAGTTACAGGATAGAGTTACATCCTTATCTACCCTGTTAACAACTTGAATTACAACCGTATCTTTTATATCTAAATACATATTCAACTGTCTATAGGATGTACCCCCTTCCGTACGGCAACACAGCTTGGCGGGGAGCTTTCCTTCTGGGCCTTCCGTTCGGCCCTGTTTCTCCTTCAAGCGATTCTGGGCCGGTTATGAAGACACCTGGTTTCATATATTCCACACCACCATCCCCTCCCCCTTCCATAGAGCCCACGTACGCGCTTTGAACAAACACTAGCAGTTCTTAAAATAACATTTGCAACTACTTTGATCGATAGGTTCGGCAATTATGGGCAGTAGCCGACGCACGCAGGGTGATCGACAAAATGCTGGATATTGTGACTTGGAATTCATTGATTCTAATGTAAGATTGTGTCTCGATCTTTAGATAAGAACGATAACTATCGATTTGGTGGAACTGACTTTGACGATCCAACTACAACGTACGACGATGATGCGTCTTAGCAATCGCTAAACCAACTTCGGAGGGTTATTGATCTTGGTGTGGGCACGATCAATCTGAACACGAGGTTCAATTCCTGCAAGCAACCGAAGAACAAGCAAGAACGATAGTAAAAGCAATCTGAAATTGCAAATAAGAATTGAGGTTCATGAATATATAGATTAAAAGGTGGGGTTCTGCAAAGAAGTCTCAATAGGTGGTCGTTCGACACGTCTAGAGGACAATGTAGTTTGGCCGTAGGCTAAAACTATGCTCAACAAAAACCTAAGTTTCTAAGGCGGTAGCTACTGAGTATATAAGAGGGAGAGATTTGAGAGGGTCGTCCTAGGGTTGTGTGCAGCCAGTGGGGGCGCACACAACTTGGGCTTGGGCCCCTACACGCTTACAAGACCCGAAAGAGTTCAAAACAGTGTTACAGTACATTGTTTCATTAAGTCCGGCTGATCCATGATGAATCTGGGGCTGGGACCAGAACCATTGGAAAGGTCTCATTGTAAGCTTTCAATCAAGTATAAGAACTCTCCAATCGGACATTGTATGCAAAAGTTATGCTCATTTTACTTCAGACTGGTATCCAGAGGCCGAATTGGATTCCACAACGTGATGGATTTGATATATCTCTCTTCTTGGGCTATAGATGATGTGTTGTAGTTTGTCCAACCAAGTGTGATCGTATCCGTAGTAGTGATGTCCTCATCATATTCGATACAATTGCGGTTGGGAATATGAATCTTGCTTTGCGATTCTTCACTGCAATGTACGAGGAAAGGATGTACCTAGAGGTCCTAGACCCAAATGTATACCTTACATTATTGCCAGAGAGAATGCCGGCCAATTGGTGTAGCCACGTCACCCCTTTCGCGGAAAGGCCCTCCGGAAAGTTTGAAATCGTGTTCGGGTCCTTCGGTCGGTTTTTTTTAAAAAATGGACCGAAAAAATTTAAAATTACATTTCGGTCCCTCTACGATTTACGTTCAGGTCCTCCTGATGGTTTTTAGCAAAACAGACCCCGGAAAAAATGAAATTACGTTTAGGTCCCTCTGCAGTTTACGTTCAGCTCCTCTTGGCGGTTTTTAGCAAAATGGACCCGAAAAAACAAATAATACGTTTGCGGTTTTCTCAAGAAAAAGCACAGATTCGCCGAAGGTTTATAGCGATTCACAGATTCACCGGCAGGTCCTAGTGACCCATTTTTTTAAAAAAAAACACGAAAACCAAAAAAAAATAGCGACCCATTTTTTTTAAAAAAAATACATCCGCGGTTTTCTCAAAAAAAACACAGATTCTCCGAAGGAAGCAGTTCACAGATTTGCCGACCGGTCCTAGCGATTTTTTAAAAAAAACAAGATTTCGCACCGCGCAGCGTCACACACCGAAATTTCGGCGCGCTACGCTGCGTCGTTCCCGAGCTAGTATTTTGTGAGAGATCGTTGGCAAGTTGGGGCAGCAGGGGAAGTGGGATGAGATCAAGAAGCTTGTTTGGTGGCACGAGGAGTCGAGGGGTGCATCTTATGTGTCTTGGCGAATGCTTGTGCCCAACAGGTTAGTCTAGCCACTGGACATGGATGAGATCAACTTGCAAGTTTGCATAATCGAATGACAGTTGTCAATTCCGCGTGTTGCAGCAGATGATCCTTGAATTTTAACAAAGAGAGGATAAAATTTCTTTTTCTAAAAAAAGAGAAAATAAAAAAACTATAACTCAACGTTAAAAAATTTAAAAATAAAAATACTGTAGCTATTATCGGTAGAAACTATAGTATTTTGCTAACAGGTGGCAGGGCGGGGAAGGTTTGCTGTACTTACCTCGAATATATATATATATATATATTCGAGGTGAGGTGTATTCTTCTTCATAATTTCATTTTGCATAGGCACAACGAAAGTAATGAAACCACGAGAACGATTTTTGTGATAAAAATAAAATTGTTCCTGATGCATTTTTTTTAAAAATGTATTATGTATGAAAGTGTCCTATCGCAGAACTACTATCCTTAGCTCATGTGAGAAGAGGTTTCTATGCAGTCTATATGGAGACTGCAACTTAAGTAGTCCACAACTCTCAGAACCATTTGATTGAGTGAACGAATGGTTCAGATTATCCAACGGTGACTTGTTACAGTAACTTGCTACAATACTTGCTATAGTACAAAATTGGTACGGTGATTTTGCTATAGTATTCCCGAAAGATCTAGTCTATCACTTTTGATCCAACAGTCTATAGGCAACTGCTTAAGTTGCGGTCCCAATTTGCATTGGATCTCTTTCTGCTGACTGTTGGAGATATGCTCTAGAGGCAATCATAGAAATGATTATATTTCCTAATGTTCATGATTAATTATTTTATTCCTTGAATATTGTCATTATTATTTATTAGCAAGTATGTGACTTGTTTGTGAAACTCTATATATGACTTTGTGATGATTATTCTAAAGTGATCTATAGTCGATAAACATATGAGGACACATATGAATAGACTAGCATAAGTATTGGTTGATGACCATATTTCACGGGTCATAGATATGGAGATATCAAACCAATAATATGGACACATGTTAGAGAATATGGAGTTGGATCGACCCACCTTGAGACACTACGAGAACGTTGTAATCTTCTTGTCATCAGTTGGTCTCATATATAATGTGTATGCTATATCCTTAGACTTGAGGTTGGCGTATGTACTTGAGATGTATAATGACTTACTTAGGGGTTGCCAAACGCTACTCCGTAACTGGGTAGTTATAAAGGTGGCTTTCGGGTTTATCATGAAGCATGCTGCGAAGCATGGTCGATCAAGATGGGATTTGCCCCTCCATTCAATGGGAGAGATATCTCTAGGCCTCTCGAGTGGTCGGATTCTGGAAATGCATGCCCATACTACTTGCGGTTAAAGAGTTAATTGTAGTTGGGGATTCCAAGTCACGTGACCGAGAAAGAGTGATCGAGCTATCTAAACAAGGATGGCATGTACTCGCCTTAAGTTTAACTGATATCATGAGGCAAAGGAAAATGTATATAACTAAGCATTGTTTAGGTTCATCCGATGTGATCTTTACATATACTTGGGAGTCAACACGTCTTGCTAGGGACTGCTACCGATTAATGGTCGAGTAAGTGTACTCGGGCCATATCTAGGTATACGTGAACCTATAGGGTTGCACACTTAAAGGGTTGGGATTTAATTCAGATGGTGATATGAATTCTGATGGGTTTTATGTTCCTAATGGGCCTCCAATGTAGAGCTCATTATGGGACGTCTATTGAAAGAGAGGGGGTGCTGGCTTTAGGGTTAAGAGAGACACAGTAGGAATTCAGAATTTTCGAAACCCTAGCCGCCACCCCTTCTTCGCTCAGAATCGCGCAGCCGACGCTAGTAATTCAACGCGTGGTGTTCCTGCCCCGTACGTGTGGATACCTTAGAGGTGTTGCTGCGAAGCTTCAACGTTAGGACAATCTGTAACCTGAGACGGTCACAAGGAATTATCGTAGGTGACGTGTAAGGACCCGAATCCACTGATTCGAACCCACTGTGTTTACCACACTAGTCCCAGGATCAACGCTAGTGCACACAGCTTAACATTGGTACATATCACATCATACACAACGATAGTTGCATAATAGTTCATTTATTGATATAGTTAAATGTATGATCTTATGACCAACTTACATTATTAAGCCACGCAGGGCAAGACTGGAAATATAAACTAGTAATTAAGCAACGGAAAATAGAAAACGTAGATAGCTCATCAGTTCACCACAGGCGACCGACAAGGCTCGGACCCTAATGACTCGTGTCTTCCTGGACTTCATCTTCCAACACAGGTGTAGATTCCTCAACTGTTGATTATTGTTGTTTGGCAAGGGTGAGTACTTAAGCACTCAACAAGTTGTGCACAGAATGCAGTTCTATGTATCTATATGTAAGGCTTATTCCAATGGATAGGCTATCATGGCTATTTTGCAATAAGCAACATTTAGGAACAAATACAGTAAATAAATTGTAAAGAATGTAAAACAAATAGCAATAGTAAATAACTTCAGTATTTCTCAAGTAAACCAAGTTTCCAATCCTAAGTCAAATTTCATCTTCCATATGGCATTCCGCCATCCCAACCATGTTGTCCAATTAATTAAGCTAACCCTTAATCAGAATTCCGAGCATTGCTCAATACCATGAGCACGGCTATCCGAATAGTTTCACACTCTGCAGAGGTTATGCACTTTACCCACGTGATACAACCAAACACCACCAAGGCGAGTGATCATAACAAAGCCTTTACAATGCTCGCTTAACCGGATACTACCCGCTAAGGTTTCAACACCGGTGGACTGGTTACCACATCCACGCCCCCCTCTTGCGCCATGTGAATTACACCATAACTCGGGAACTCACACCGACCACGATAGTACCAAAATTAAGACATTGCAAATTACTCAGCTAGGCTGGCCCATACCAGACATGTGGTTGCATGATAGACTCAGGTCAAAGGCTTGCAAGGTTAAGTCCTTAGTGTGATCAAGGCAAGACATCCACATACCCTCTGCCCATCGGGCCCGCCTTGGCCTCCTCGCCCCTTGTCACTTGCCCCAATCCAAGTTATTATCACCCATTTGATTACCAAGCATCACGTGCCATCAACAATTCAACATCGTTGCGTGACATGACTCGCCACAACAACTCAATCTCATCGTGTGATCCCACATGACACACAAGTTCATAATATTGTTCCATATCCCATTAATCAAGATTAATTATCAATGATTCGGACACATGTGATGACGTGGCACGGCTAGGCAACTAATACGAACTAAACCTCCAATGTTGATTATAATTATTAACCAACTATAATTAACCAATCTAGGGTGACAATGGATCATGGCATACAATGACAAGGTAGGGTGTAGATCAATCTGGTATATTAGCTAAGCCCAATCTAACTTGAAACAATTGTATATTTGAAATATATGCAATAGGGTAAAACAAACATAGCAATTTTATAAACATGGGTTCAACATGATCAAAGCACAACTTGCCTTGGAATAGATCCTGATCTGGTTCGGAACTTGCTCTTGAGTTGCTTGGATCTTCCTCCAAAGCGTCGCACAATTCAACGTCTACGCGTACCGAAGAAGAAAAGCAAACAAATACCAAAACAGAGAGCAATTGAACTACAAAAATCAAATAAAATTCACCATTAAACAGATCTCAATTTTACAAATTTTTAGAAACTGGAATCACTCAAATCCGAGTTACGATGCAAAAGATATAGCCTTTTGAAGTTTGAAATAAATACTGAAATTAGAAAATCAGAAATTCGAATTAACAGATTTATTTTTATTCTGAAAACCGATTTATGACGTCAGCATGACCTCATGATGACGTCATCATCACAGAATTTCCAATCGGATTGTTTTTCCAATTGAAAATCCCTTTATGACGCAAGCATGACGTCACGCTGGCGTCAGCCCTGGCGCCAACCAATCAGGAAGCGACACGTGTCCCGGGCGTATGGACTGAGTCCACGACGTAGCGCGAGTCCACGGTGCACCCGGTCCATGCCGCCTCGGTACCCATGCGACACGCGTCCACGATCGATCGGTCTCCGCGCGGCTCGATCGATCCGAGGAAAGCGAATCGGACGGCTATGATCTAACTGACACGCGCCCCTCATCCAATGGCTTACCTCAGATCCGACGGTCACGAACCCACCCGAAGCTCGCGGCGAAGCGGCGGAGATAAGGTCCACCGGAGATGAAGAAGAAGCCTCGGCGACGGCGTTCCGACGTGTCCCCGACGTGAAGAAGTGGCGCAATCGGCGCGCGCGATGCGGTGAACTCAGATCTGCGGTCCAAGCGGCGGAAACGGCGGATCGGCGACGTCCTCGGCCAAAACCCGCGGCGGTTCCACGCTTAAACTCCGGTGAGCTCGCGGCTGCGTCCTCTGGTGATCTCGCGAAACCTCTCCGACCAAAGATGCGGCGCCAATGCGAACCTCAAGGTGCTACCCCTATTTAAAGCCTCGGCGTCCGCGCCCACACACGCGAAAGAAGTCCGACGTCGATCGGGCGGATTCCGAGTTCGAACGAAGACGACAACCGACGGCGCGACACGTGTCCCGATCCAACGGTCAAACGTGAGTGAACACGCGGTCTACGCTGGACCGTTGGATCACACGCGAACGGCCAAGATCTAGGGTTTCGCCTCGCAGGGGGTTTACGGGCCGGACTGGGCCGCGTCGAAGCAGTTAACGCAGCGACAAGATCGGGCTGGGCTCGGCCCAACACTGTTCACAAGACTTTTTAAAAGATTTCTCATTTAAAATAATTACAAAATTTCATTTTATTTGTTTTTGGCAATAAAATAATCAGGAAAAATCCAAAAAAAATCTCAAAAAATACTTTGAGACATTCTGGACTTAAATAAAATATTTTTGGAAAAACTTTATTTTAACTTTGCACAGATTTAAATAAGTTTGTATAAAAGGCAATAAACTTGAAATAAGAATTAATTCAAATAAATCCAGAAAAATCCAAATAAATTCCGGAAAAACATAAATGCACTTTTAGGCAATAAAACAATATTTAAGCAAAATTTTGGGATGTTACAAACCTCCCCCCTTAACAGAATCTCGACCCGAGATTCAGGGCTAGCTAAAGAAAAGGTTCGGGAATTCTGACTTCAAATCTTCTTCTCGCTCCCAAGTGGCTTCACCTTCGGAATGATTGCTCCACTGAACTCTGCAAAAGCGAATAGACTTGTTTCTAGTCTTGCGCTCCATAACATCCAAAATTACATTGGTTGCTCTTTGTAAGTCAAATCTTCTTGCAGACTCTATTGCATCCAACGGGTTTGCTCGGTTGGCACTCGAGACACTTCTTAGGCTGCGACACATGGAATACATCATGCACTCCTCGCCAAGGATGAGGCAACTCTAATCGATAAGCCACCTCTCCTCGACGGCTCGTAATCTTGAGCGGACCAACATATCTTGGTGCAAGCTTCCCTTTAACATGAAATCTTTTAACGCCCTTAAGAGGGTAACCACGAGATACACATGATCTTCTGGTTCAAAACTCAAATCTCGACGACGGTTGTCTGCGTAGCTTTTCTGTCTTGACTGTGCTATCTTCAACCTCTCTCTGATCATTGCAACTTGACTTTCTGCTTCTTCGAGAATGTCTGGCCCAAACACCAAACGTTCTCTGTTTGTTCCAATTCAGCGAGTACGACAAGCACGTCCATACAATGCCTCGAACGGTGACATCGTAGGCTAGCTTGATAACTATTATTGTAACTAAATTCCGCATATGGCAAACACTTATCCCATGTCGCAGTATAAGCTAAAGCACAAGCTCTCAACATATGCTCTAAAATCTGATTTACTCTTTCAGTCTGACCATCTGTCTGCGGGTGATATGCTGTACTAAAACTCGACGAGTTCCCATGGCTTCGTGCAACTTATTCCAAAATCTCGAGGTAAATTGGGTCCTCTCATCGACACAATCTTCTTGGGCACTCCATGCAAACATACAATCCTTGACATGTACAACTCGCTAAACGATCTCCGAGTAAGTGGTCTTTCTTTGGGATAAAATGGGCGACCTTGGTTAGGCGATCCACAATAACCCAAATGGAATCGTAACCTTTATGAGTTTTAGGTAAACCGTGATAAAATCCATTCGATTTCCTCCACTTCCATTCCGAATTTTCAATGGTTGCAATGCACCAGTGGTCTTTGATGCATGGCCTTCACTCTCTGACACACGTCGCATAATGCAATATGCTCAGCTACCTCACGCTTCATATTAGGCCACCAAAATCTCTCTTTCAAGTCCTGGTACATCTTAGCACTCCCTGGATGAATTGAGTATTTTGAATCGTGAGCCTCCTCTAGAATCAATTGCTTTAGCTCCTTTTTATCCGGCACACAAATTCGGCCTTTGAAGAACATGGTTCCTTGCTCGTCTAGAGTGAAATCTACGGCTAGGCCTTCTTCCTTTTTAGCCTTAATCTTAGAAATTTTATCGTCATCCTTCTGGCCTTTTCCAATCTGTTCCTCCAGTGTTGGCTTCACTTCTAGTGCAGTTACCATTCCTTGCGGAACGACTTCCAACCTTAGCTTCTGAAATTCCTTGCATAGTTCTGGTTGATCCTCCATTGTCAATGTATTTGCGCTATGGCTCTTTCGACTCAGAGCATCTGCCACCACATTGGCTTTTCCGGGATGATAATGGATTCCCACATTATAATCCTTAATTAGCTCTAGCCACCTTCGCTGTCTCATATTCAGGTCTGCTTGAGTGAATATGTATTTGAACTCTTATGGTCTCAGATATATCTCACATCTATTTCCTATGAGATAATGACGCCATATCTTTAAAGCATGCACTACGGCAGCTAACTCCAAATCATGCGTTGGGTAATTCCCTTCATGCGGTCTTAATTGTCTTGACGCATAAGCAACGACTTTGCCTTCTTGCATTAACACGCATCCCAAGCCTTGCTTTGAAGCATCGCAATAAATGTCAAATCCATTCTGCACATCTGGCAATACTAATACGGGGGCTGTTGTTAAACGCTTCTTCAATTCCATAAAGCTTTTCTCGCACTCTGGCGTCCATGCAAACTTCTTTTCTTTCTTTAACAACTGCGTAAGGGGTTTAGCAATCGTTGAGAATCCCTCTATGAACCGACGGTAATATCCCGCCATTCCCAGAAAACTACGGATCTGGGTAACAGACTTTGGTTGCTCCCAATGCAACACTGCGTCCACTTTGCTTGGGTCAACTGCTACTCCTTTAGTAGTCATTACATGACCAAGAAATTCAACTTTCTCCTTCCAAAATTCACACTTGCTAAACTTAGCATATAGCTGATGTTCTCGCAGCCTCTCTAAAACCATTCTGAGATGTTCTGCGTGCTCTTCCTCTGTCTTCGAGTAAACCAAGATATCGTCTATGAAGACTACCACAAACTTATCCAAATATTCCATGAAAACCTTATTCATCATATTCATGAAGTATGCAGGGGCATTAGTCAATCCAAATGACATGACTGTGAACTCATAATATCCATATCGCGAAAACGCAGCCTTAGGCACATCCTCCGCTCGGATCTTCAATCGTGGTATCCCGAACGAAGATCTATCTTGGAGAAAACTCCAGCTCCTCTTAATCGATCAAATAAGTCGTCGATCCGGGCAACGGATACTTATTCTTGATCGTTACTTCATTCGATGGCACGATAATCGATGCACATTCTAAGACTTCCGTCCTTTTACGAACAAACAAAACCGGGCTCCCACGGCGATGAACTTGGTCTAATGAAACCTTTCTCTTGCGCTTCCTCAATCGCTTCTTCATTTCCACTAACTCGCGGTAGGCATCCGATATGGTCTTTTGATATCGGTCTTTGTGCACTGGCGCTAACTCGATCACGAACTCAATATCACGGTCCGGTGGCAATCCTGGCAAATCTTCTGGAAACACATCCGGGTATTCCCTGGCTACTTGCACATCTTCCATGCTGATGGCTTTCACGCTGTTGACCATTAACTGCCCATCTCGAACTACGGTCGCTTGAAACTCTACTTTCTTGCCACTAGGGCCTTCCAAAGTCACGATCCGTCGGCCACAATCCAAAACGGCCTTATGCTTAGACAGCCAATCCATTCCAAGGATGACGTCTAGGGATTGCTCATCTATCAAGATAAGATTCGCTAGGAATTCTATCCCATCCATAAGCAACTTAGCTCCCAAACACCCAAGGCTAGATCTAAGCTCAGATCCTGGGGCTTGGACTAAGAGCACACACTTAAGATTCACCATTTTAAATCCATTCTTGGTTGCAAAACTTTGAGAAACAAACGAATGCGAAGCTCCAGAATCAAACAAAACTGTAGCAGGTACTGAGTTGACCAGAAACTTACCCAGTACGACGTCTGTAGCCTCCTGAGCTCTATCAGCGATGATGTGGTTGATCCTTCCACGCCTTTGTTGATTGCGGGTTGCTCGGCTTGACTGGCGCACGATTTCCTCCCGAGGTGGTGCTTTGGCGGTGTGGTTCCCAAGTTGAAACGAATCGCGTAATGCCTCCCTTCGTGGACACCTATTAGAAAAGTGCCTGGCTCATTGCATGTGTAGCATCTTTTCACCGTGACTGCTGATTCCCTCTCGGTGCATTGTTGCCTGTCTTTGAGGGTCTCAAAATTTTGATTGGCGGGCGAGGTGCGGGGTTGATGTCTTGTTCACGGTACCGTGGTTGGAATCTAGCAAATTGTTGTGGTGACATCCTCAAACGTAGATGGTTTGGACGCCCACCGATTAGTCATTAAGCGCTTACGGTTTCACCCACTCTTTTGCGCTTATCTTCTAGGATCAAAGCTTTATTGACTAGTTCACGAAAGTCCGAAAATTGTGGGTGATCACCCCACCGCAGTCTGAATTTAGTCCCTTCATGAAACGAGATCGCTTAGCTTTATCTCGTCGCTACGCCTTCGAGGGCATAGCGAGCTAATCGAGTAAACTTGTTCGTACTCGCCACCGGTTGGCCCCTTGTTTCAAAGCCACGAACTCTTCCTTCTTAAGGTCCATCATTCCCTCCGGGACATGATCTTGGCGGAAAGCATTAGTAAACTCCTCCTGTGTGATCTCTTGTGGGGCTCCATGAGCGGCACAAGAATTCTCCCACCATTCTCGGCGGTTCCTTCTAGTTGATGAGGCGTAGAGCACCTTCTCGTTGCCCTCACACCGAGTGATGTGCGGCTTCTTCTCAATTGTCCTAAGCCGCCATCGGCTTCCAAAGGGTTCACATTTCAAAACGTTGGTGGTCGAGTCCTCATAAAACTGATAGCTTTGAGTGAGGTCGGGTCCACCATGGTTGTTCGAGCTCTGTGGTTGTTGTTGCTTTGGTTGTCGCGTTGGTCATCTGCGCATCATAGTCCGCATCGCTTGAGTCTGCTACCGCAAGAAACGCTCCCAGATTCTACATGTCTACTGACGGTGGTTGATGGCTGCCTCTGTCGTTGGTGTTGTCGTTCTGGCGCAGTCCACTTCCTGAAGCTCCGTTGTTCCCTCGAGTATTCACCATCTGATGATTGCCTCTTAGGTTAGGGAAGGTAGATGTAGCATAGATAAGAAGCAAGAATTTCTAAGCGGGGAGATAGATTATACCCAAACTGAAATAATTCTTTATTATTCTTGGTATGGCCGCTTAGTTAAGCCTACAAGCTTTGCAACCCATACTGCACACTCCGCATTACAAAGAAGCAAACTAAACACGAAACCTTAACGTCAACTAGAAAGGTAAAGACTAACTTAAAGACGCGACTCACACTCGAGTCTCAACACAGCTCCAAGGCTGACACTCACTCATCCAGCCACCCTGGCTGAGACTGATCCGGCGCATACACCGGTGGATGAGCGGGCATAGGAGCGAACCTATCCTGATGACCTCCTGCTGGGTCCTCTACAACCACGGGTCCGCTCTCCTCGACTCCCTCTCGCTCCTCTGGATCCTCCTCGGACTCCTCTGCGGCTCTGAACTTCTCGAGTCACGCGCTCCACTCGTCCTCGACCGCCTCTAGGGCCTCTCCCACTCGGTGATCATCCCGATGGTCAAGCACGGGTCACCTCAAGCTCTGCTCGCCAACTGAGTGCCTCGCATACGCCTCCAGGCTCTGAGTAGTCTCTCTCATATGATCCTCCCGGCAAGGGCGAACTCCGCAAGGTGTACCGCGATGGCACACTCGTTCTCCACGATCCGTCGGTGTCGGCATGCTTGAGCGTCCGGGTGAAGTCGAACACCGAGTCGTGAAGCTCGTCGGCGTAATCGCGCGGAACACGGCGAAGAGCAAGTCGAGTGACCTCCTGAATGGCAACCTCGTGCGAGAATCTTCTGGCAGAGATGTTGATTGGCCTGCTAGCTTCCTCGTTCTCCCGAGCGTAGATGATCAGCTTGCAAATAAATCCTCGGTGTACACCATTAATCGACCACCGCCTCCTCGGTAAAGCGGACGATAAAAGCCCCAAGCGCCTCAAGTACTCTCCACACTCCATGGCGTAGCCGCCACCGACTCCTCGAAGGTCGAACGATCGGCATCTGCTCCACAAGAACTTTGAATAAGTGCTCCACCCAAAACGGCAAGTAAAGCGGTAAATTCAGCAAAGGCGAAGTAGAGAATGAGATGAGTCGAGAGTGTTTTATTAGTCATGTTTAGATTTTCTTTTAGAAAATAGTTTTGGACTCACACAGACACCTCCACACTATCTAGGGCCAAGACCTACAACGGTATGCTCGATACCACCTCAGAAGGACCCGAATCCATTGATTCGAACCCACTGTGTTTACCACACTAGTCCCAGGATCAACGCTAGTGCACACAGCTTAACATTGGTACATATCATATCATACACAACGATAGTAGCATAATAGTTCATTTATTGATATAGTTAAATGTATGATCTTATGACCAACTTACATTATTAAGCCACGCAGGGCAAGACTGGAAATATAAACTAGTAATTAAGCAGCGGAAAATAGAAAACGTAGATAGCTCATCAGTTCACCACAGGCAACCGACAAGGCTCGGACCCTAATGACTCGTGTCTTCCTGGACTTCATCTTCCAACACAGGTGTAGATTCCTCAACTGTTGATTATTGTTGTTTGGCAAGGGTGAGTACTTAAGCACTCAACAAGTTGTGCACAGAATGCAGTTCTATGTATCTATATGTAAGGCTTATTCTAATGGATAGGCTATCATGGCTATTTTGCAATAAGCAGCATTTAGGAACAAATACAGTAAATAAATTGTAAAGAATGTAAAACAAATAGCAATAGTAAATAACTTCAGTATTTCTCAAGTAAACCAAGTTTCCAATCCTAAGTCAAATTTCATCTTCCATATGGCATTCCGCCATCCCAACTATGTTGTACAATTAATTAAGCTAACCCTTAACTGTAATTCCCGAGCATTGTTCAATACCGCGAGCACGGCTATCCGAATAGTTTCACACTCTGCAGAGGTTATGCACTTTACCCACGTGATACAACCAAACACCACCAAGGCGAGTGATCATAACAAAGCCTTTACAATGCTCTGGCTTAACCGGATACTACCCACTAAGGTTTCAACACTGGTGGGACTGGTTACCACATCCACGCCCCCCTCTTGCGCCATGTGAATTACACCATAACTCGGGAACTCACACCGACCACGATAGTACCAAAATTAAGACATTGCAAATTACTCAGCTAGGCTGGCCCATACCAGACATGTGGTTGCATGATAGACTCAGGTCAAAGGCTTGCAAGGTTAAGTCCTTAGTGTGATCAAGGCAAGACATCCACATACCCTCTGCCCATCGGGCCCACCTTGGCCTCCTCGCCCCTTGTCACTTGCCCCAATCCAAGTTATTATCACCCATTTGATTACCAAGCATCACGTGCCATCAACAATTCAACATCGTTGCGTGACATGACTCGCCACAACAACTCAATCTCATCGTGTGATCCCACATGACACACAAGTTCATAATATTGTTCCATATCCCATTAATCAAGATTAATTATCAATGATTCGGACACATGTGATGACGTGGCACGGCTAGGCAACTAATACGAACTAAACCTCCAATGTTGATTATAATTATTAACCAACTATAATTAACCAATCTAGGGTGACAATGGATCATGGCATACAATGACAAGGTAGGGTGTAGATCAATCTGGTATATTAGCTAAGCCCAATCTAACTTGAAACAATTGTATATTTGAAATATATGCAATAGGGTAAAACAAACATAGCAATTTTATAAACATGGGTTCAACATGATCAAAGCACAACTTGCCTTGGAATAGATCCTGATCTGGTTCTGGAACTTGCTCTTGAGTTGCTGGATCTTCCTCCAAAGCGTCGCACAATTCAACGTCTACGCGTACCGAAGAAGAAAAGCAAACAAATACCAAAACAGAGAGCAATTGAACTACAAAAATCAAATAAAATTCACCATTAAACATATCTCAATTTTACAAATTTTTAGAAACTGGAATCACTCAAATCCGAGTTACGATGCAAAAGATATAGCCTTTTGAAGTTTGAAATAAATACTGAAATTAGAAAATCAGAAATTCGAATTAACAGATTTATTTTTATTCTGAAAACCGATTTATGACGTCAGCATGACCTCATGATGACGTCATCATCACAGAATTTCCAATCGGATTGTTTTTCCAATTGAAAATCCCTTTATGACGCAAGCATGACGTCACGCTGGCGTCAGCCCTGGCGCCAACCAATCAGGAAGCGACACGTGTCCCGGGCGTATGGACTGAGTCCACGACGCAGCGCGAGTCCACGGTGCACCCGGTCCATGCCGCCTCGGTACCCATGCCCGACACGCGTCACGATCTGATCGGTCTCCCGCACGGCTCGATCTGATCCGAGGAAAACGAATCGGACAATATGATCTAATCGACACGCGCCTCATCCAATGGCTTACCTCAGATCCGACGGTCACGAACCCACCCGAAGCTCGCGGCGAAGCGACGGCGAGAAGGTCCACCGGAGATGAAGAAGAAGCCTCGACGACGGCGTTCCGACGTGTCCCCGACGTGAAGAAGTGGCGCAGTCGACGCGGCACGGTACGGTGAACTCAGATCTGCGGTCCAAGCGGCGGAAAACGGCGGATCGGCGACGTCCTCGGCCAAAACCCGCGGCGGTTCCACGCTTAAACTCCGGTGAGCTCGCGGCTGCGTCCTACGGCTGATCTCGCGAAACCTCTCCGACCAAAAGATGCGACGCTCAACTGCGAACCTCGAGGTGCTACCCCCCTATTTAAAGCCTCGGCGTCCGCGCTCCACACGGCGAAAGAAGTCCGACGTCGATACGGCGGCGGATTCCGAGTTCGGAACGAAGACGACAACCGACGGCGCGACACGTGTCCCGATCCAACGGTCAAACGCGAGTGAACACGCGGTCTACGCTGGACCGTTGGATCACACGCCAAACGGCCAAGATCTAGGGTTTCGCCTCGCGGGGTTTACGAGCGGACCGGCGCGTCGAAGCGAGTTAGCAGCGCGCGATCTTTGGGCTCGCCCAACACTGTTCACAAGACTTTTTAAAAGATTTCTCATTTAAAATAATTACAAAAATTCATTTTATTTGTTTTAGGCAGTAAAATAATCAGGAAAAATCCAAGAAAAATCTCAAAAAAATACTTTGAGACATTCTGGAATTAAATAAAATATTTTTGGAAAAACTTTATTTTAACTTTGCACAGATTTAAATAAGTTTGAATAAAAGGCAATAAACTTGAAATAAGAATTAATTCAAATAAATCCAGAAAAATCCAAATAAATTCCAAAAAATCATAAATGCACTTTTAGGCAATAAAATAATATTTAAGCAAAATTTTGGGATGTTACATGACGCGAGGCTAGTACGACTACATCTGCACCATCGCGCTACATCGATTCTACTTCTGCTACGTGTCTGCACGTTTAGTGGTAATTATGTGATCTATAACTTGCAATGATTCTCTGGTTTCACGATAGAAAATTTTGATTTTACGTTAGAGTAGCCTACCTGTTCCCAAGAGTGTGCCTATGCCAACTATGGCTTAGTTACAAGAGACTTTGAGTTCATCTTAAAATAAGGTTAGACTTTATTTTAGTGCACAAGATACATTAATCTTGTAGTTCATGATAAGCTGCACAATGTTGACGATAACCCAAAACTGTCGTATTCTCGATTTGGATGGTTCCGAGGCATGCAATTTCGGAATAATCCGTGGAATATTCCCAATTGATCCTCTCTTTGACGTAAGGGACCAAAGTATTTCGAAAGACATACATGGTAGTAATGAAAGGGTCTTGTTGGCCACTGGGCCACAAACAAATGGATTAAGATAGAGATAAACACTGTATTACATGAGGGCACGTATAATTACAATTGTGTAATATCAGCCGTCTATATATTTTGTTATGTTAGAATTTTGTTGATATAGAAAAGATAAAAGGAGAAGAGAAAATGTAGCTCTCTTTATAAAAAGATGACCATATAAACAATATAAATTGCCATTGCATAAGTTATTGCCTATAATAAACACTTTTTCCATGCCATAAGTAAGGGGCAATATATACTACTGAATAACTACTTCTTATGTCTATAATATACCACTGATGTCTCACCGACATATAAGTTCAAGTCTCACATGTCAGCCTCGTAATGAATGGCATATTGTAGATCATATAGTTATTCAGTAACATGTTGTAGATCTTCTCCGTAATTAAAGATTGTAAGATCTCTTAGTGGCAAACTTAAGATGTAATGCAATACAGAAGTTGTTCTTAATTTTGTGTTTAGATGACATGAAAAACATATAAAGATAGTAGTCATCTGTATTATTGTATATACTACGATGAAACAGGCCGGATGGTCCAGCTTTGCAAGATTTTAAGAAAAGCAAAATTTCGTACGGGAGATGCTCAACACTTACATATTTGAAAAGACCCCCTTCAAGTTGTGAAACAACATCAACCCTAGCCATGTCGTGCTGCTTAGCTTTTTAGAGTTCTCTTAGTTACGCCACTTCAGTCTATTAATCACGGAAATGGCTATGGTACATACTCCGTGACATGTTTTTGACATCGGTAGTTCGGTACAATCTCCAAAATATAACTTTGATAACTAATTTCTATCATAATATATTTATAAAACTCAATAACAATATACTATCACGAAATTACTTTTCTAGATGAATCTACTACTACTACACAAAAGCTCATCACAGACGGTTCAAAAACCTTATCACTGACGGTTTTGTGAACCGTCTGTAAACATATGTCAGTGATAAGGACACATTACAGACGGTTTCTGAACCGGCAGTGAAAATTAACATTAGAGACGATTCTAGCCACGAATCGTCTGTAATGATGAAATATCACAAACAGTTCTAGGCAGCCTGCAGTGGAATTGATGGATACGCGTGCCCCAAGCAATTTGCAGGGGAACGAAGCTGTTGGCAAGCCTTATTTAGAGATTACACGACGTGACCATCTACATAAGGGTACACAGTTAGCTAACACGTCTAACAGGTCTATCTAAAGAGCATTACAGACATATATATTACCCGGATGTCATCGATAGAAAATTTGGCATCGTCCATGTCTGTTTCAGGGCGTGGATGCGCAGTTGCTCTGACGGTTAGTTGGCCTGAATTGCGTCTATGCATTTGGGGCTTGCACGTTCCGTACGTGCCTCTCCATAGCCACCCTTTTCACCATCCTTTTCTTAAGACTTCTTAGCTGATCATCAAATTGCACTCTCAGCCTTTCCTCAACCCATAACTCAATCTTAGCCTTTCCTCAACCCATAACTCAATGAGTAATACTAGCCATTCCTCGCGCTCGGTATTGGTTCTCTTCCTACTCTAGTAAGTGCGGAGTCTTGTGGGAATCCCATTTTTCAGGGAACGAAAAACACATTTGCCTCGCGTGCGACCCGGATGCTCCTTGTTTCTCAAGGCCGTGGAGAGTATATCTTTCTCACTATCTGCTTGGAAAGAACCCTAGATAGATTATATACTCAACGCTATCTACATCCAAGATCACAACATGTTATTTCACTTATGAAGTTATATCTGGACTTATTACAAAATGTATAGTTCGATATCTTACCAAGTGTTGGGATACTTCCTCGTTTGCGGGGTTTGTAAAGGACACGTCATTCGAAGAAATGGGACGTGACCTCGCTCTTACCCAGTTTTGGGCATGCGGGTCTAAGATCGAGGCAAATGGCGGGGATGCCTCCTTCTGGATTGCCTCGTCATCCTCCCTCCTCCATTGCGTAATCTTACTCGCGTACCCAGTGGTGCCGAGTCTGTGTGGATGGGTGTTTTTTGTGTGGAAGATTTTGTGCGCTTCACTTTAACGCACGAATTCTTTCATCGTCTTCATCTCAACAAATCGTTCCCAGACATCTTCAGCGATGAACCCGTACTTCTGGAACGAAGTCATTTCCTTATTCACGTAATTAGTGACAAGGGTGCTCTTGAAGTTCTTCCATGTGTTTCACGCCACTAGCAACGCATACGTTCGTAGTGCGTGCATGGCGTCCTTTGGGAGCTTGAATGATGTGAAAATTTCTGTTATGAGACTGTTGCGCTCCTCATCTGTCAGCGATTTTCAGGATGGATAGGTCATGGGGACCTTTTCTCGTCTAACTATCCCGCACAATGTCTGAAATGTTGTTGCTGCCTTAGGAGGTACGGTAGAGGCCCATCCTGTGGATATACCGCCGTGATGGTATATCGACTCTAGAACCTTTTACTTAGCCCTCTTGGACCACGCCTCGGTTTTCCTATGTTCGGTTCATTAGATCCATTCGGCGACGAGAAATAAAGGGATGTCATCTTCATTATAACTATTCACATATGGTCGTAGAAGAGGAGATAAAGTAAATTTAAGAGTATTGTTTAAAACAAAAAAATGAACAATCAAAAAGGGTTTCTTTATTCTTTAGAACAATGAAAGAGATCAGGTTGGACAGTTATTATTATCAACACTTTATTTGTGGGAAGAGATATTTTTGTCTGCTAGGGAGATTATAGTTTTAAAAAGATTTTTATCTTCAGAATAAGAAAAGAGAAGAGGTGACTTCACTCTCTTTCGCCACATACAAGGTCCCAAAGACTATAAAGTCTAGCCCCTTGGCATAACAGTATAGATTATGGACAGAGTGCTCTCAGGTGTTGAGCTGCTAATGTTCGTTAGACTTTCAACCTCCTTGCCACATGGTGTAGGGCTGCTAGAGATTAATCTTTTACCTCTACTACACCTAGGGTCAAATAATCATAATTGAACTTAAATAATTAACTAAGCAAATAAGGTCTTAAACTCTTACTTCCTAAATTATGCTATGAACAGAGCAATCAATATACTTAGCAGTAATCTAAAGTGCATCACAAAGAGTACTGAATAAATTGATTAAGCTGAAAGACAGTGAAGCAATACTTTATAGCACTATCGGTTCAAGGCCATATTTACAAATTTAATTGTTTTAGTTCATCAAGGACCCATTGCATCATAGAGCAATCAAAAGGGCAGCAAATAGTGAGAAAGTCCCCAAGACAATTAAATTGTCTCACCCTTCACGTGGAAGGCCCCTTCACGCAAGTTTTATCTTCGGGTATTAAGTTACAAGGACTGTCGAAGGTTAGAAATCGACAATAAATTTATACTTTCAGGTACCTTCGGGTTAGCAAAGTCAAGCATAAAATCGGAGGCACACGATGTAGACAGGTTCGGGCCCTCGGCAGAGTAACACTCTACTTCCTGTATGGATGATATGTATATGGTAGATGGAATACAGAGCAATGTATCTAGCCCTAATTACAAGGAAGATTGAACTCAGGCTAAGGCTAAGCTAAGGATAGAGGTTGACAAAGCGTCGGGTCGTCGACTACTGGTTGCTCTGCAAAAGCTCTAAAAGTCTTCTCCTTGTGTGGTCTCGAAGGCCCTTCTCTTGAGGACCCCAAGCCCCGGCCTTATATAGTCGGGGTAGCCTGGCCTCAAGTCGAGTTGTAGTCGGTTTGGAGTACCAGATCGTAGCCGATGCGAAGTCCATCGTCGCATGATCTTTGCAACATATCCAAACTTTCTTGAATATCAGGCGTACTCGAGTTGGTTTCCTCGTAACGGGAACATGATCGAGTCCTTCCTAATATGGAGTTATCCTTTCTACGTATATCTTATCCCTCAGAATAAGGCCTGAGATATCCGGAGTTTCTGTACGTCGTTTGGAAATATCCTTCGCGTATCCCGTAGATGCTTATACCTCATATTTAGATATTCGACAAGGACATTTCCATTAATTTGAAGCCACAAAGATATGGAAAGAAACAAGAGGAATAATCCCTATGATACTAATTTGTTTCATTTCTCAATTTTTTGTTTTCCAGATCATGCTACCATGACAATAAGAAAATATGTATGCAACCAGTCAAGTAATCTTATAATAGCTCTGTTTTTAATGTATTTCCTGATCATGATTGTTATTGTTTTCTATAAATTACTCTCCTAGTGATCTTTTTCTATATACAGCATCCAATAGTGATGACAAATGGGGTCAGAAGTAGTTTGTGGTTGTTTTTCAGGAAAAGAAAATGATCTGGATGCCACTGGGTTATTTATACTTTTTTTGTAAGTTAAGAGAAGGTAAGTTGTGGCCACGCATCGCACAGCAAACAAGTGGAAGCGAGAAAGGAAAGCCTGTGATAGAAAAATGCACTGCAAGGGTTTACACTAGCTAGTTTCTTTTTATGTTCAATTGTGTTGGAAAGGTTTCATAATGGCTAGCTAGTTTCTTTACCGAATGGCACAAGAAATTTAGTTAAGAGAATGATGTTGCATGTTTGGTGGCTACTCCTGTTAATTGCTTTTGAAAAACAAAGTTCAGATATAAGAGAAACAAACTCAAATTAATGTTCTAGCGGATAACTTCGATAGCTCAGCATGCTCATTTCCTAAATTCAGACCAGTGTGCTCATTTCCAAAATAAAAAATTGCTGATGATGGATAATGGTTCGGCTATTGGCTCTTGGTACAAAAATTGCTTCTAGGTGAAGAAGATACCCGTTCTGTAAACACGGATGTTCAACTTTCTCATGCCCGTTTTAATTGGTAGTATATTCCATTCTAAATTTCTGAAGACAATTCTTGAGGGGACAAGCGATCAAGCAACTAGTATACATTGCTAGATGGGTTTCGCATTCAGTCACGATCAGTGAAAGAAGGGCCCAACTGATCAAGATGGGTCACAGACTCGTGTCTAAAAGCTGATGATGGATATCCACAGTTAGTTGGATTGAAAGAAAGGACCCCCTATGTAAAGTTGAACCATCAACAGTTTAAAGAATTTGAAGAAACAACTCATCTACTAAAAAAGCAGAAGTATCATTAGAGATATTCGCAAATGAAATGTTCCCATCCGTCAGGTACATGGTTTAATCGAAACACCATTAAGGTCATGCATCAGTTATCTGAATTTTCCCTCTTACCCCTCTCCAGTCACTCAGTCACTATTGCAGTGATAAAGATAAGTAATACCACTTCTAAGTCCTAACTAGAGCTGCAAGGATGATTGAGATATAGAAAACCATAATCTGAAACAACCACAAATACACACATGTACAGTTTCGACAGATGCATTACACATAGAGATAAGTGTTGCCACCAGCAGCAGCCGACAGTCTCGCCGACAACTGATCAAGATGATTGAGATCACTATCGATGAGGCCTAAAAAAAAGGCTACTACACTAGTAAAGAGAAGCACATCTACACATATTCTACCATGAATTTTTTAACAAAGATGCAAGTTTTAGTAGATGTGATATGTCAGTAATATAAGCATGAGGCTTTAACTTGTATTTTATTGTCAATTCCCTTATGCAATCCAAATTTCCATACTTGACTTCATATTTAATTGTGCAACTTGCAAGGGCGTTGCGCTGTAACCTAGTTTCTTGATTTTTTTCATCTGGTAAACCGTTCCCATGCAAAAAAAATGCTGAATGCAGGCCTATGAGGAGGGGGATCAGGAAGGGGGATCTCACTGGAGGTTGAAGGCGAGGAGCAGAGGCGGTCCGACAGTGGAGGAGGTCCGGCGACGACGCGAATGGCAAAGCCCCGATCCTTTAGGCCTTGTCTCCTCTCCTCTTTGAGCAGAGCTAGGGTTATGCGGTTTAGGGTTAGGGGCTATGTGTTGGAAATATGCCCTAAAGGCAATTATAGAGATGATTATATTTCCATAAATGTTCATAAACTATGATATTGTTATTTGAATAACATCATGTATATTGATTAATAAGTACGTGACTTGTTTGTGAAATTCTATATTCATCTTTATGATGTTCATTCTAAAAGTGATCCCTAGTCGATAAACATATGAGGACACATATGAATAGACTAGCATATGTATTGGTTGATGACCATGTTTCACAGGTCATAGATATGGAGATATCAAACCAATAATATGAAAACATGTTGGAGAACATGGAGTTGGATCGACCCACTATGAGACACTGCGAGAATGTTGTATTCTTTCATGTCATCAGTTGGTCTCATATACGATGTGTATGTTATATCCTTCGACTTGAGATTGTCGCATGTTCTCAAGATGCGTAATAGCTTACTTAGGGGTCATCAAACGCTACTCTGTAACTGGGTAGTTATAAATATGGCTTTCGGGTTTGTCATGAAACATGCTGCGAGGTGTGGTCGATCAAGATAGGATTTGCCCCTCCATACAACAGGAGAGATATCTCTAGGCCTCTCGAGTGGTCAGATTCTAGAAATGCATGGCCATGCTAGTTCAGTAAAAAGTTACTCGAGTCATCGAGTTAAAGAGTTAACTTGATGTATTCGGGGAATCCAAGTCACAGTATCGAGAAAGAGTGGTCGAGCCATCCAAATAAGGATGACGATAACTCGCCTTGGGTATGACCGATATTGTGAGGCAAAAGGAAATGCATATAGGACAATGTTGAGGTTCGTCCAATCTTTACATATACTTGGAAATCGGCACGTCCTGCTAGGGGCCAATGTTGGTTATTGGTCGAGTAAGAGTATTCGAGCTATGTCTGGTTGAGTAAGAGTACTCGAGCCATGACTGGTCGAATAAGGGTACTCGAGCTATATCTGGTCGAGTAGGAGTAATCGAGCCATGTCTAGTCGAGTAGGAATACTCGGGCCATATCTAAGTGCATGTGAACCTATAGGGTCGCACACTTATGGGGCTGTAACAAATTCGGATAGGGATCCGAGTTGTAATAGGCCTAGAGTTCCTAATAGGCTTCAAAGGTTGAAACCTATTATGGGACGTCTATATAAAGGGAGGAGGTGCTAGCTTTGAATTCAAGAGAGACACACGAAAAACACAATAGGAATTTGGAATTCCCGAAACCCTAGCCGCCACCCCTCCTTTGCCCAGAACAGCGCAGCTGACGCTAGCACTCCGGCGAGTGGTTTTCCTACCCCGTACGTGTGGATACCTTGGAGGCGTTGCTGCGAAGCTTCAATGCTAGGACGATTCGCAACCTATGACAGTCACAAGGAGCTGTTGGGGAGGCGCAAGGCTAGTATGACTACACTGTACCACCGCGCTACATCGACTATACTTCCGCTACGGGTCTACGCGTCTAGTGTTAATTCTGTGATCTTTAACTTGCAGTGGTTTCTTGGTTACGCGGTAGAAAATTTTGATTTTTCGCTAGAGTAGCCTACCCGTTCCCCAGCACTATGTAGGCTAGGGTTAGGGGCAATGTAGGGTGACGGAGGCCAATGAGGGTAAGGGTGATGAGGGTAGCGAAGCCTGAGGAGGGTGAGGGCGACGCAAGTGTGTGCTCGGGTGAAGGGCAAGTGTAAGCTCAGGCGAAGGGGGCCGGTTATGGGATAAGGTAAAGAAATCATCACAGATGGTTCTGGGCTTGAACCGTCTGTGATGAGGGTTTTTTTATAATTTTACTCAAGTTCATACTTCTTACAATGGCTGATTGAACTACTCATGTTTCCTTTTGTTCATTTGTTATGTTTATGAACTTAGTACATGCCTTACTGCATTGTCTCCTGGTTTGGTCATCAGTATGTACTTTGAGTTGCACAACAGCTTTTAGCAGGGCCTAGAATATTCATCTACTACTTTATGATTTTATAATGCAATGCAATATAAGCTCAGTTATCAATTATAAGATGGAGTTGACTTAATTTTGGGATCATTGTGTTGTCTTTCTTACAGTTTAGGGTTTAGAGTATGTATAACTATAACAATATAACCTTGCTAGAATCGGTACACTTAAATGTATCTTTATGTGCAAAGATTACACGCCACAACACAACATCAACGACAAACTATCCTTGAAGTAAAGTATATATTGACTAGACATTCATAGCTAGCTGGTTGACATTAAAATGCAGGTACACTTAAAATAAACATGACGATCTCATCATAACTCTACATGCTTATTCTTTTGTATAAAAATTAGTCCTTCACTATAATTGACACGTGTGTAGCTAGCTTCCTCAGGTTGTTCTCATGGACCGTTATGCCATTTTCGATAGGAAGCTACTTGTCAAACTGATTATATTCTTCCTCATCTACTACATTCTTAACTCCAACAATTCTCCTTTTTCCTTGAAGAACTACTTGGCGCTTCTTGTTGGACGGGTCGATTACATAGAAGACTTGAAAACTTGGTTAGCAAGTACAAATGGTTCATTTTGGCATCCGACACGTTCGACGTCTACAGTAGTGACACCGTACTTGTAAATCTTCACGTGCTGTAGGTGTACCCAACAGCACCAAAATAAGAGGATCTTGAATAGTATATAGTCGAGCTCCCAAATCTTCTTAATGAAACCATAGTAGGAGCTCCTCATCGACCCAGTGGTATTGAGCGCATCTATACGAACACCGCTCTTCTGGTTTGTGCTCTTCATATCCTGATCTCTCGTGTAAAATGTTTACCTATTTAAGTCGTATCCTATCCATGTTACAACTGTAAATATTAGCCATTTTGCCAACCATGTCAACGTATCACCTGACGAGCTTCTAGTGATGGGTTGTTGCTACTTCAACCATTCGTTGATCTGAAGGTTATGCTATCTGATGATCAAAGACACCTGTCGTGACGGATTCTCTTGCCGTAGCCAGTTCTTGTGCAAAATCGTGAAATGGGCTTTAGCACACGCAGCTGGATCAGGCGTGACTTCTTTCCTTTCGATGGTCCCGCTACCCTAGAGTCTCCCCTCATGCCGGTATCGAGGCACACCTATCAGTTCGACCTGAGCCATGTAATCCACACAGAATTCATCGACCTCTTCGGTTGCATAACCTTCGACAATGCTACGTAGGACTTGAGAATTCCCATGTACCTCTCGAACGGGTACATGCTATGTGATGAGGACATCACTACTATAGATACGACCACACCTAGTTAGGCCAACACCAACACGTCATCAATGGCCCAAGAAGAGAGAGAGATCAAATCCATCACGTTCTGAAATCCAATTCGGCCTTCGGATACCAGCCTGAAGTAAAACGAGCATAACTTTTGCATACAGTGTCCGATTGAAGATTTCTTGCACTTGATTGAAAGCTTACAACGACGATACCTTTCCAATGGGTCTAGTCCCAGCCCCAGATTCATCGTAGATCAGCCGAAATAAACAAAACAATGTACTACAACACTGTTTTGGGCTTTTTCGAGCCTTGTAAGCGTGTGGGGGCCCAAGCCAAAGTTGTGCGCCCCCCTGGCTACACACAACCCTAGGACGACCCTCTCATGTCCCTCCCTCTTATATACTCAATAGTCGTCGCCTTAGACACTTAGGTTTTTGTTGAGCATATTTTTAGCCTAGGGCCAAACTATATTGTCCACTAGACGTGTCGAACAACCGCCTATTGAGACTACTTCGCAAAACCCACCTTTTGATCTATATTATCGTGAGCCTCAATTCTTATTTGCAATTTCAGATTGCTTTTACAATTGTTCTTGCTTGTTCTTCGATTGCTTGCAGGAATTGAACTTCGTGTTCAGGTTGATCGTGCCCACAGCAAGATCAATAACCCTTCGGAGTTGGTTTAGCGATTGCTAAGGCGCATCTTCGTCGTACGTTGTAGTCGGATTGTCAAAGTCAGTTCCACCAAATCGATACTTATTGTTCTCATCGAAAGATCGGGACACAATCTTACATCAAGTGGTATCAGAGCGCCAGGTTACTCGGTGAGAGATTCAGTACCTTAGATTAATTTTTGTTTTCTGTCCTAACTTGAAAATTACTCCACAAAAATTCAACCTTTAGATTCAATCTGGTATTTTAGTGAGTTTTGTTAGGTTTTGATCCATTAGAGTCCTTGTTTTAGTTGCTGATCGTTTTTCCTTCGTGTAGCTTTTCTTTCAATTTGTCCAGTACTTTGTTTTGTTCATAACTTTCGTGTACAAGCTCGGATTCTAGTGTTCTTGCACTTTCCTAAAACCTGAGAATGAGCTCTACAAAAATCTAGTTGGGCACGGACTCTAATTCCGTATCCAAGTTTGTTTAATCTGGACGTCAAAGTTGGTGAAGCAAGTTGTACTTCCAATCCAGATCGGTTTGGTATTTTGATCATAATTCTCAAATCCAAACTCCGATTGAGAAGTTTTTATACTTTCTTGAATCCTTGAATATTCCTCTACAAAAACATTTTTGGGTGTCCTTCGTAATTCGGACTCTTTTAAATCGAATTTCATTCGGATTCAGATTTGGTCAGATCGGCTGAATTTAGGTCAAATCTATGCACCTCGGTGTTTTGGCTATAACTTCTATATACGAGCTCCAAATTGTGTGTTCATATACTTGACTTAAAGAATAGAACATTACCTTCAATTTATTACATTGTGAGCAAACTAGATTCGGTCAATTTTATACTTTAATTGTGGCGACAATTTTGCTGCACTGTTCTGGCCAAATTTGGGTTTCTTGCTTCAATTCGTGTTCTAGCTTTGTTCCTTTGAGTTGGTTCAGTCTAGTAGCATCCACAATCCATAAAACCGTAAAAATATTTGTACACATACCTTTGGGAACCAATTCATCTTTTGTGAATACTTTGATCTCAATTGAGACTAGCTATTTGATATTGCTTAGGGCTGCTCTACTTGATACATTGCATAATCTTAAATTATCATATCATACTATTTAGTGACATTGAGTTAGGGATTCCAAAACTTTTTTCATACTAGTGTTGACTGATAGTCACCAAAAGGAAGAAAAGAGAAAGAAAGAGCCTAAAGGCCAAAAAAAGAAAGCGAAAGAAAAAGAAAAGTAAAGAAAACAGAATAGTGGCAGTCAGCACTACATTGAGCAAAACCCTAATTTATGTTCATTATTTTCAGATTATGCAATTATATTAATTAGTGATCAATCTTGTGCCCTTTTACCTTTTCTGAAGAAATTAGTTATTGTCTCTCCATAACTTATGCAACACGGGTTTTGGTGCTGAAATTATTCTTATTTAGCTCATTCCATTGGTTGCATTAAGTTCCATCATCATTGCACTTGAGTTGTCTTGAAATTCTCATATCTTTGAAAGACCATGTGGAGGTCTACCCATGTTTGTGATGAGTATTTGACTAAATTTGAGCTTGGTATGCTCTGTCACAAGTGGCTCTACCGGCCTCGAGTATCGCCCTGCAAGCTTGTGGTCGAATGATTCGAGTAGATTGGTAGTAGCTAAGTATCGATTAGAAATGTTGCTGGGTTGAGCACTCTGCAATCAGCTCATCTCGAGTCTTTAGTTTAACCAATTGTTACTTGATATCGTTTTATCGACTTGGTGCCGTGATCGATCGAGTTGTAAGGTCGAGGATGCCGACTAGAGGGGGGTGAATAGGCGGCTTTTAAAATTCTCTCGCTAATTTCTACGAAGCAATTCACCCCTAATTATCCTAATACCAAAACCTTAACAAATATTAATGCGGAAGCGATAAACTAAGGTTTTGACAATTAAAGCCTAAATCAACTAGGCTCACTATGTGCACTAACTAATTATGTCTTTAACAATAATTGCAGTTCTAAAGACAAGCAATCAATCAATTTAATTCTATGAATATAAATTGCTTGAATATAAATAATGAAAACAATGCAAGCACAAGAGACACAATACTTTTTATCGTGGTGTTCGGAGACATGCCGGTCTCCCATAGTCCACGTTGAGGTTAGCCCAAACACATTGGACCGGCCCACGAATTGAGCACCCACCTCGAATCCACTAGTGGTAGCTCCTTTTCCCTCCCGGGTAGGCGAGCTCCAACCTTCACAAACTTCACCGGGACTTCTCACAACCTCCGTTGAGAAGCTCACCGCGCACGACGCTCTACGCCGTCTAGGAGGCGGCAACCTCCAAGAGTAACAAGTCAAGCCCTTTCGCTTGAACTTCACCTAGAGCAACACATGCACTCCGGTGACCTCCTACGTCCAACACATGCACTATGATCCTCCTCAAGTGCAACACATGCACAAGAGGCTCTCAATTCTCTCCTAATTGCAACACAGGCAATTAGAGGCTCACACTAGCTCAAGAAGCAAATGGAAGAGGGCAACACATGCACACAACTCCTACAAACACCCAAATGCTCTAGCACACAGCCAACTTTTTGCCCTTGTCCCCCAAGGCCTCCTTTTATAGCCTCCAAGCCAAAACTAGCCGTTGGGGGGAAATTTTGGACAAAACCAGAATTCCCGGTGCTACCGCCCAACTGGGACCGGTAGCACCGGCCTCCTCTCCAACGGCTACAAA
The DNA here is from genome assembly GCA_036346275.1 of Otatea glauca. Lineage (NCBI taxonomy): Eukaryota > Viridiplantae > Streptophyta > Magnoliopsida > Poales > Poaceae > Otatea > Otatea glauca. Next base: position 23,311,762 of record CM070725.1, on the reverse strand, counting down.
ACTAGCCGTTGCAGGAAATCCGGTAGCACGGGGCAACTAGGAGCGGTGCTACCGCTCGGGCGGTAGCACCGGCCTTCACCCCGGTAGCACCGGACTCAAGCCGAACACAAAAACATCTCCTCTGGAATTTTCGCACCGGCCAGAAGAGCGGTAGCACTGGACCTCCGGTGCTACCGGGCTACCATGGGCGGTAGCACCGGACCGACCTGCAGTACATGCTCCCATAAGCGGTACTACCGGCCAGGCGGTGCTACCAGCCCTACATGGGCGGTACGACCGGCCATAAGGAGAAAACACGGTTTTTCACAAAAACTTTTCTCCAAACCATTAAAGATTTATTCTTTGAGCTATGTGAGGATAAACACATGATCACAACACTATGCAAAACACATTTGCACATGTTAGTCACATATTCCAAAGAATCTTATTAAGCACAACTAATTTGCAAAACACATTTGCAAATAAACCAAGAACTTATGAGATCAATCCTCTTAGCCATGTGATGATCAACACATGATCAAGTCAATTTGCAAAACACATTTGCAAACCCTATTCACATGCTCTAGGATCGAAACTCATAATCTCAAGTTCATTTGCAAAACACATTTGCAAATAACAACTCCAACTTATTTGCAAAACGCATTCGCAAATAAACCACGAACCTATAAGATCAATCCTCTTAGCCATGTAAGGATCTACACATGATCCCGACACTTTGCAAATGCCAACACATGCTCTAGGATCGAACCTCATAACTTCCAGCTTATTTGCAAAACACATTTGCAAATAACAAGTCAACACTTTGTAAAAACACATTTTGCAACTAAACCAAGCTTAGCTAAAAGACTCAACCCCTCTTAATAGTACGACAACCTAACTAGCAACCCGGTCTCCCAACCAAACACCGAGACCGATAAAAGACTAGGAACACATCCTTAGTCCTAACTAGTTATACCTTTGCCTCTAACGATCCATTTGGAGCTTTTATGATTTCCAATTATCTTCTCTCCAGGATCGAATCTTCTTCTTCTTGTTCACCAACACATGATGAACCTTCTCTAGCCCTTCTCTTCACTTCGGGATCAACTCTTGAAGCTCATCAACACATGATGACTTCTTCTTCTTCCCGATTCTTTATCATCTTGGACTCAACCTACTTCACAACTCGTGGAAGATGTTAGTCCAACAAACATGGTTGTCTCAATCATCACCGCACTCCATTAACACATAATGGATGCCTCTAAGATCGATTGAGCACAAACCCTAATCAATTTGAATGATTTATTGTTGTCTTGAGTAGTTTGATGCAACTAATGCTTCATTATACTCAAGAACTTTTCGCTTGTCTTTAATCAACAAGGAACACCATCAACACATGATGAAATGTCCTTTTATTGATTGAAAGACAATCGAACTCAATTTAAATTTCATTTAAATTGATATGAGTATATATATATAACTACACAAGTTTCATATACTCAAATGATTGTTTCAAAGTCTTGATCCTTTATATGTTATTTAGCAATAAGACATGGATCAATACTTTTGAAACAACAAGTTAAATTATAAACTCCCCCTAGATGTGTGCATTCATGTAGTATATGAATTAGGAACATAATGCACATATTTGGACTAAAGCAATGGAAGAGTTCATACTTTAACTTGAATCCTAAGTATGCATTAAGTCAATAGAGTGAATACAAGTGCATACCTTAGGTTTTTCATTTTCCATCCAAATATGAGACTAATAAGAATAAGGCTCAATTAAACATGTTAGTCTCATAATGATTAGATTTGTCATTAAACAATGATTAAACATTAATATTAAACCAATCAACAAAACTAATGAGCTTGAACTTACAATCTCCCCCTTTTTTGGTGATTGATGACAAATCCTATATTAATTCCACATTTGGATGAAAAACAATGCATGAAGGGGTTTTGAAGATCAAAGATCGAATAACACAATAAAATTTTTAATTTTGCATCTCCCCTTTTTGGTATTAAAATGAAATTCCCTCTTTTTGACAAGTAGAACAATTAAAACATACAAGAGGAAATTTAACATTAAGCTCTTATACCACTTACCCAAACCAAAAAGAGCTCTTATACCACTTAACAACTTATAAAATGATCGATAGATCCAAGCTCTTATATCATTTGTTAAATTTCACCAAGGAAAACAAATTTCAAATAGGCACACATCAATTTCTCCCCCTTAATAGGCATTTAAACTCAAGGATCCAAATGAGGGAATTAAGCTCACAATAATTCTCCCCCTTTTGGCATTAAACACCAAAAATGAAAAACCAATCAAAAAGGAGGTTATACCACTTGAAAACATTGAGAGCTAAGCATCGCTTGGAAGAATATGTGCTAATTGAAAAAGAGTACAGAGCTTGGTAAGAGAAGCAATCGAATATAGGTCATAAAAGGTTTGAAATGAAATTATATGACCATTGCAAGGAATTTAGAGTTAAAGCTTAAAAGGGATTATTTGAAACACATTCAAATAAAATTCCTCATTTTATTAGGATTTTTATTAATACATCATGACTCACTTGAAGAGTCCATAATTTGCCTAATATGGTTTAACCGAGGAATTTATCAAAAGAAAGCCTGATACCAATTTGTCAAAAAAAATTTAATGGAATCACTTGAAATTAGGATTTTGGAGAAGCATCACTTGTAGTACCATTTTGAAAAGAACAAGAAACTTGTGCTACTTGTAATGCTTATTTTTCAATTTTACCACATGTAAATATTTCTTTAAGTGATACTTATATAAAGAGATACCACTTGTAAAGATCATTTTGCATGAGGTAGTCATTGCTTGAAGAAATACTTGTACGATAAGCAATGTCCAATAAATCATTTTGAAAAATGCATTTTCATTTAATGTAAACTCAGCATGAGTTTATCCCCTTTAAACATTTCAATTATACAAAGGATCTCACACAGAGAGTCCTCGAGAGATTGAACTAACAATTAAGCTTCAAATGGGGAACTCATCAATATGAGTTTGAAATACCATGAAAGCTCATAAAAAAATGCATAAGAGGTAGATGTGGATACCATTTGTAAAAATCCATAAAGCAAGGAATTATATGATACCACATGAAAGAAATCAATACCCCGTAATCTGATTTTAATTTTTGAAGAAGAACTCTCAAAGATTTAGAGAAGATTGAAGGTATCAGAGCAATAACAATAAAGATACCATTTAGAGATAAACGCACAAAACTTGATTAAAATAAGCTCTCATAAGATTCAAGAGTTGAAGCATAGAGCCATTATCATTTAGACATTCACAAGTTTTGGTTTTGAAATGATATTTCAAAAAGAACCCAAATGGATACCACTTAAAATATATCAAGGTGAACTTAGTGGATACCATTTTAAACTAAGCCAAATAATTTTCAAATGATTTGAAATCTTGCAAAAAGATACTTTGGGATCATAAGAAGTTTTTCCAAAAAGAATTTTTGAAAAAGGAAGTTCCAATCAAAAGATATCCCAAAATCAATTTCAAAAAGTCTGAAAATTCAGAACAGATCTACCAGGGCCGGTACTACCGCTCTCACATGGTCTGTAGAACCGGGCTCTAGTGCTACCGTGGTTCAGAGCGGTGCAACCGGCTCTGACAGACTGAATAACTAAATTTTTGCAAATTTTTGCAAAAACAATTCAAATGAAGTCCAAATAATTTGAAACTTTCCAGAAATGAAATTTGGACCATTTAGATGGTTTCTCAAAAAGAGTTTTCGAAAAAAGAATTTTATTTTGAAAGATATTTCAAATTGCGCTTTGAGGCATGAAAATGAGATTAAAAACATAAAGGGCCTCAAGGTGCAACTTTAATTTCGGATTTCATAGAAATTAAATCCTCATGGCTTGTAGGATTTGAAATACTTTTAGAAACCATGATACTACTTGAAAAGATAATGAAAGCCAATTTGAAAGCCAAGAATGAGCAAAATGCTTTAAATAGGCTATTTGGGTCAAAACAAGAATTTTTGCCAATTTTGATTTCAATATAGAATTTTCATTTTGAAAGCTAGTAAAACATTTGAAATACATATTAGAATACTTTTACAAAGCTTTTTACAATTTTGGGCCTTTTAAACATAAGATTTGACTTTTGACCAAAATGATCCTTTTGAAATAGCTATTTGTTAAACAAGGCCAAATATTTCAACACAAGATTCAAATGAAGAATAAGATGAGATATAGAGATTTGAATTTTGTGTATGAGTCTTAAATAACATTTTGAACTAAGATACTACACAAGATCTAGTCCAAATGAAGAAACTCACAAAGTGCAATAGTATGACCATTTTGGGTCAAGTATAGTTTTTGGGCGAGTTTCAAAATCAAATAACTTTTGATTGGTTGGTCTTTTGAAAATCTTTTGAACACGAAGGTTGTTAAGAATGACCAACTCTAGGTTTTTCGTTTTGGAATTATTTTCAAAATCATTTTACATTTAATTCTATGAAATTTATAAGTTTAAATCCAAAACAAGATACTAGAAACTTGATTTTGGGCATGAAACTCATTTTCTTTGTAAAATAGATTTTTGTGAAGCCAAAACTATTGGAAAATCCTTTGAAAGCATTTGCATACATTTTTAAAGTAGTTTTTCAAAAGATTACTAATAGATACGCAAATTTTTGAGTTTTGGCTAAAGGGCTTCATTTTGAAAATATATATTAGCACCTATATAAATATGGGCACACATAGGGATATAATATACATGGTTATGATTTAGCACTACCCCTTAATGTGACACTACCCCAAACTTGCTCAAGATTTCAATCAATACAATTAACAAGCATGAGCAAGAATCATAAGCAAGCAATTTAAATTGATTTTCATTAACGTAGCTTAACCAACACAAGGCTAGAAGCTATAAGAATCAATTTAAATACTTGTTACCCAAGATGACATTGGTTCATGATTGAAGTGAATGTCTTCAAGCTTGGCTCCTTTTTGCACTTGATGGAATCATTCTCTTGATCAAGCCAAAGCTTCCAATGCATCTCCAAGCACCTACAATTCTTTAGGCGCTTTTTGGTACCCAATTTTTGTTGGGTCCTAAAATGTTAGTTACAATAGATTTAGGAACCCAAATGGCCCTAACATTTATAGTCTTAGGTGAACTAACACGACTAGTAATGGATTTGCGATTGTTATTACTCCTAAGCGAATTATTGGCATTGAATTGAGGAGGCTTACAAGTTTTAGCATTTTTAGCAAATCCATTTCTAGTTTGGTCCTTTCTAAGCACATAATAATCATTATAATGCAAGGGTTTAGAGGATCTAGCATATCTAGCAAATGGTTTGCTATTATTATTTTTCCTAAGCACATGATCAACATGATTTTTCCTGGTCTTAGGAAATCTAGCATTTTGAGCGAACACATTTCTAGATTTATTTCTCCTAAGCAAATGATTTTCATTATTTTGCAGATACTTGGGAGAATCGACAAACTTGGCAAACACATGGCCATTTTTGTCCTTCCTAAGCAAATAATGATCATTTATAATAATGGGCTTAGGAGTAGTACCTTTGGGACAATCCTTACCAAAATGTCCCCTCTCCCAGCAATTGAAGCATGTCACGCTATTTGGCCCTCTCTTGACCGTCTTGACTTGCTCCTTGCCGGTTTGCCTCATAGTTGATGCTTGTGGCTTGAATTCCACTTTGTTAGGGCACACAGAGGCAAGGTGTCCCTTCTTGTTGCAATCAAAGCACTTGATGATCTTCGAGTGTCTTGCGTTGTGCCTTGTCTTGCTAGTCTCCCTCTTGGAGATGTAGCCGATACCTCTCTTGTCAACCAACTTTCGTTGATTGCTTAGAATGTTGTCGAGGGTGGCCTTCCCTTTGAAGCATTTCTCTAAGTCACTTCTCAATTGAGTGAATTGTTCCTTGAGCTCTTTATTTTCCTCTACAAGGTTAGTCTCACATTGCATAGAGGAAGTAGAAGCAATTTCATTTGAGCAACAAGGCATATCATCACTAAAGGTGGACATATCAATTAAATCACATGTAATTCCTATGTTCACTTTAGGCTTAAAAAATTCTTTGAGAAGGAGAGATTCATGATTTTTCTTTAAGCACATTATAATCATTTCGAAGAGAATCATGTTCAAGCTTTAAAATTTTATATTTTGCTTTCTCCTTTCCAAGATAATTATTGAGCTCCTCTAGCATGTTCATTAATTCATCATATGAGGGCCCATCATCCTCATCACTATCACTTACCTCAATTTTACCTTTTGCCATAAAGCAATGCGATGGTGGAGATGGAATTGAATGCTCATCATCGCTTGAGGTAGTAGTTGAGGTAGATGGTGTCGGTTCTTCATCAATTGATGTGAAACTTAAAGTATCATCACTCGACACCAATTCTTCTATGCAATTCTCACTTGGGGATGTGGACACGTCATATAATTCTTGAAGCTTTGTCCACATCTCATGAACGCTCTTGAGATTGCATATTTTATTAAATACATCTACGCTCACAACGCTAAATAAAACATTATTAGCTTGAGCATCGAGATGTAGGCATTTCTCTTCTCCTCTAGTTGGAGCAAGTTCATTCAACCGAAGAGAAAAGCCCACATCTACGATCCACCATATTTTGGGGCTCATGGATTTAAAATGAGACATCATAAATACTTCCATGAAGCATAATTTGAGCCATCAAAGATATGTGAATCGGTGTAGTGCACTAATCCACTAGTCGCCATCCTTTACTCTATAGACGGTTAGTCTAATAAAATGAGAGACCAAGCTCTGATACAACTTGTAAGGTCGAGGATGCCGACTAGAAGGGGGTGAATAGGCGGCTTTTAAAATTCTCTCGCTAATTTCTATGAAGCAATTCACCCCTAATTATCCTAATACCAAAACCTTAACAAATATTAATGCGGAAGCGATAAACTAAGGTTTTGACAATTAAAGCCTAAATCAACTAGGCTCACTATGTGCACTAACTAATTATGTCTTTAACAATAATTGCAATTCTAAAGACAAGCAATCAATCAATTTAATTCTATGAATATAAATTTCTTGAATATAAATAATGAAAACAATGCAAGCACAAGAGACACAATACTTTTTACCGTGGTGTTCGGAGACATGCCGGTCTCCCCTAGTCCACGTTGAGGTTAGCCCAAACACATTGGACCGGCTCCACGAATTGAGCACCCACCTCGAATCCACTAGTGGTAGCTCCTTTTCCCTCCCGGGTAGGCGACCTCCAACCTTCACAAACTTCGCCGGGACTTCTCACAACCTCCGTTGAGAAGCTCACCGCGCACGACGCTCTACGCCGTCTGGGAGGCGGCAACCTCCAAGAGTAACAAGTCAAACCCTTTCGCTTGAACTTCACCTAGTGCAACACATGCACTCCGGTGACCTCCTACGTGCAACACATGCACTAGGATCCTCCTCAAGTGCAACACATGCACAAGAGGCTCTCAATCCTCTCCTAATTGCAACACATACAATTAGAGGCTCACACTAGCTCAAGAAGCAAATGGAAGAGGGCAACACATGCACACAACTCCTACAAACACCCAAATGCTCTAGCACACAGCCAACTTTTTGCCCTTGTCCCCCAAGGCCTCCTTTTATAGCCTCCAAGCCAAAACTAGCCGTTGGGGGGAAATTATGGACAAAACCAGAATTCCCGGTGCTACCGCCCAACTGGGACCGGTAGCACCGGCCTCCTCTCCAACGGCTACAAAACTAGCCATTGCAGGAAATCTGGTAGCACGGGGCAACTAGGAGCGGTGCTACCGCTCGGGCGGTAGCACCGACCTTCACCCCGGTAGCACCAGACTCAAGCCGAACACAAAAACATCTTCTCTGGAATTTTCACACCGGCCAGAAGAGCGGTAGCACCGGACCTCCGGTGCTACCGGGCTACCATGGGCGGTAGCACCGGACCGACCTGCAGTACATGCTCCCATAAGCGGTACTACCGGCCAGGCGGTGCTACCGGCCCTACATGGGCGGTACGACCGGCCATAAGGAGAAAACACGGTTTTTCACAAAAACTTTTCTCCAAACCATTAAAGATTTATTCTTTGAGCTATGTGAGGATAAACACATGATCACAACACTATGCAAAACACATTTGCACATGTTAGTCACATACTCCAAAGAATCTTATTAAGCACAACTAATTTGCAAAACACATTTACAAATAAACCAAGAACTTATGAGATCAATCCTCTTAGCCATGTGATGATCAACACATGATCAAGTCAATTTGCAAAACACATTTGCAAACCCTATTCACATGCTCTAGGATCGAAACTCATAATCTCAAGTTCATTTGCAAAACACATTTGCAAATAACAACTCCAACTTATTTGCAAAACGCATTCGCAAATAAACCATGAACCTATAAGATCAATCCTCTTAGCCATGTAAGGATCAACACATGATCCCGACACTTTGCAAAACACATTTGCAAATGCCAACACATGCTCTAGGATCGAACCTCATAACTTCCAGCTTATTTGCAAAACACATTTGCAAATAACAAGTCAACACTTTGCAAAAACATATTTTGCAACTAAACCAAGCTTAGCCTTGTGATGATCAACACATGACCCAATCACAAGCTAAAACACCAAAGCATGAGCTCTCTATTTGCAACACATGCAAATCTCTAGCACCATGCAAACAATCACAACAAATTCAAGTGCATGAGCTCTCTATTTGCAACACATGCAAATCTCTAGCTCCATGCAACCACTTTAAACCAAATTGCTTGAGCTCTCTCCTTTTGCAATACATGCAAAACTTAGCTCCAAGCAATAACCACATAAACAATATTGCGTAAGCTATTTCCCATTTTGCAACACATGCAAATCCATAGCTTCATGCAAAAACCAAACCAAATAAGATTCAATTAAGATGCAAGTATGATCACCCTTATTTGCAACACATGCAAATACTTAGCTCATACAAAATCCAATGCACAAGCTTCACCCATTTGCAACACATGCCAAATGGTTAGCTTCATGCAAACACCAAACAAGAGAGTGAGCTAGAGTGAACCGGATTGAGTTCATCAACTGTAACATCCCAAAATTTTCCTAAATATTATTTTATTGCTTAAATGTGCATTTATGATTTTCTGGAATTTATTTGGATTTTTTTGGATTTATTTAAATTAATGTTAAATTAAGAATATTAACCTTTTATTCAAATTTATTTTAAATCTGTGCAAAGCCAAAATAAAGTTTTACCAAAAATATTTTATTTGAGTCCAGAATGTCTCAAAGTATTTTTGAGATTTTTCTGGGATTTTTCCTGATAATTTAATTGCCAAAAATAAATCAAAGTATTTTCTGTAATTATTTTAATTCAAAAATCGTTAAAAAACCCCTGTGAACAGTACTGGGCTTGGCCCATGTACTGTGCGTAGCGGCCCAGGGTGGAGCGGCCCGTTGGCCCAGGACTCTAGAAAGTCGCGTCGGTCGTTGGATCGCGATCATAGGGCTTACGTCGGGCCACGTCGCCAAGTGCGTCTAAGCCGTAGGATCGGGATCGTGTGGTCAGCGTGGGTCGTGTCTCATCGTAACCCTAGCTAATCGTAGCTGTTGATCCAATGATGGCCCGGATTAGATCTCGTCGGGGGGAAATCCGGTGCTTCCGTTGCGCCATGTGGACGGCCGCCGTGCGTTGTCTCCGAGCAGGACTCTGGCGCCGCCGCCGTATCCGAGAAGGACTCCACCGCCGCGTCGGTTAGGATCCCAGGCGTCGTACGCAGCCGTCGAGGCTATTTAAGGGGGTCCGCAGCCTTCCCGAGAATCCTCATCGTGCGCCGTAGCTTTTGGTCGGAGAGGTTTCGCGAGAATCGTCGTAGAGCACCCCCGAGAGCTCGTCGGAGTTGAAGTATTGCAGTCGCCGAGGTTTTTGCTAAAGAACGTCGCCGGTTTGTCGGTTTTCGATGTTTTGGGTGCCAGATCCGAGCTCGCCGAGGTGTTCCGCATCGGTTACTCCTCTTCTTCGCGTCGGAACCGCGCCGGAACACCGTCGCCCAGGTTTCTTCCTCGTCTCCGGTGGGTCTTCTCGCCGCCGCTTCGCCATTAGCTTCGGGTGAGTTTGTGGCCGTCGGATCTGAGTGGACGGAGGAGATTGAGCCGCGTCGCGTGAGTTTGGCGCCGTTCGATTAGATCAGGCCGTGAATGCGCGCCGCGTGTTGCGCATCGGCGGGGTGGCACTGCGACCAATCAGATCGAGAAGCGTGTCGACTCGTGTTGCGAGGCGCCGTGGACCACGTCTGCGGTGGACCAGAGGAGGTCCCGTGGAACGGGTCTATGCACCGAGACGCGTGGCAACATCTGATTGGTTCGGGTCAGGGATGACGCCAGCATGACATCACGTTTGCGCAATAAATCGGTTTTTCAGTTTAAAAATAATTCTGTTAATTCCAAATTTCTATTTTTCTGTAATTTCAGTACTTATTCAAACTTCCAAAGGTTATAACTTTTGCATCTTAACTCGGATTTGAGTGATTCAAATTTCTAAAAATTTGTAAAATTGAGATCTATTTAATGGTGAATTTTAATTGATTTTTGGAGTTCATTTGCTCTCTGTTTGGTATTTATTTTCTTTTCTCCTTTGGTACGCGTAGACGTTGAATTGTGCGACGCTTCGGAGGAAGATTCAACAACTCAAGAACAAGCTCCAGATCAAGATCAGGACCTATTCCAAGGCAAGTTGTGCTTTGATCATGTTGAACCCATGTTTATAAAATTGCTATATTTGTTTTACCCTATTGCATATTATTTCAAGTATACAATTGTTTCAAATTAAATTGGGACTTAGCTAATATAACAGATTGATTTATATCCTACCTTGTCATTTGTATGCCATGATCTATTGTCACCTAGATTGGTTCATTTTAGTTGGTTAGTAATGATAATCAACATGGGATGGTTAGTCCGTATTAGTTGCTTAGCCATGCTACATCATCACATGTGTTGGAATCATTGATAATTAATCTTGATTAATGGAATATGGAACAATGTTATGAACTTGTGTGTCATGTGGGATCACACGATGAGATTGAGTTGTTGTGGCGAGTCATGTCACGCAACGATGTTGAATTGTTGATGGCACGTGGTGCTTGGTAATCAACTTGGGTGATAATCACTTAGATTGGGGCAAGTGACAAGGCGAGTATGCCAAGGTGGGCTGACGACGGCGAGGGTATGTGGAAGTCTTGCCTTGATCACTCTAAGGACTTAACCTTGCAAGCCTTTGACTGAGTCAATCATGCAACCACATGTCCGTATGGGTCACCCTAGTGAGTAATTTGCAATGTCCTAACTTTGGTACTATCGTGGTCGGTGTGAGTTCCCGAGTTATGGTGTAATTCACATGGCGCAAGAGGGGGGCCCTGGATGTGGTAACCAGTCCCACTAGTGTTGAAACCTTAGCGAGTAGTACCGGGTTAAGCCAGCGCATTGTAAAGGCTTTGTTATGATCACTCGCCTTGGTGGTGTTTGGTTGTATCACGTGGGTAAAGTGCATAACCTCTGCAGAGTGTGAAACTATTCGATAGCCGTGCTCATGGTATTGAGCAATGCTCGGAATTACTGAGATAAGGGTTAGCTTAATTAAATGGACAACTTGGTTGGGATGGCGTAATGCCATGTGGAAGATGGAATTTGACTTAGAATTGGAAACTTGGTTTACTTCAGAAATGCTGAATCTATCTATTATTGTTATTTATTTTACAGTCTTTATAATCTATTATTGTATTTGTTCATAAATGCTGCTTATTGCAAAATAGCCATAATAGCCTATTCGTTGGAATAAGCCTTACATATAGTTACATAGAATTGCATTCTGTGCACAACTTGTTGAGTGCTTTAAGTACTCACCCTTGCCAACAACAATAATCAACAGTCGAAGAATCTACACCTGTGTTGGAGGAGGAGTTCCAGGAGGACGCGAGTCATTAGGGTCCGAGCCTTGTCGGTTGCCTGTGGTGAACTGATGAGCTATCTACGTTTTCTACTTTCCGCTGTTTAATTCTTAGCTTATATTTCCAGTCTTGCCCTGCGTGGCTTAATAATGTAAGTCGGTCATAAGATCATACCCTTAGCTATATCAATAAATGAACTACTATTTCTATTATCGTTGAGTATGATATGATATGTACCGATGTTGAGTCAGTGCACTAGCGTTGATCCTGGGACTAGTGCGGTAAACACAGTGGGTTCGGATCAGTGGATTCGGGTCCTTACAGAGGTGGTATCAGAGCATACTGACTGTAGGTCTTGGCCCTAGATAGCATGGAGGTGTCCTAGGTGTGTCCAAAACTATTTTCTAAAGAAAAATTTAAAGTTGACTAATAAAACACTCTCGATTCATCTCATTCTCTACTTCTCGCCTTTGCTGAATTTACCGTTCTACTTACCGTTTCGGGTGGAGAACTTATTCAAAGTTCTTGTGGAGCAGATGCCGATCGTTCCAACCTTTGAGGAGTCAGCTGGCGGCTACGCCATGGAGATGTGGAGAGTTCTTCAGACACTTGGAGGCTTCTATCGTCCGCTTTACCGAGGAGGCAGCTGTTCAGTTAATGGTGTACACCGAGGATTTATTTGCAAGCTGATTATCTACGCTCGGGAAAATGAGGAAGCTAGTAGGCCAATCAATATCTCCGCCAGAAGATTCTCGTACGAGGTTGCAATTCAGGTGGTTGCCCAACTCGCTCTTCGCCGTGTCTGCCGCGACTACGCCGACGAGCTTCACGACTCAGTATTCCGACTTCACCCTGATGTGCAAGCATGCCGATGCCGACGGATCGTGGAGGACGAGTGTGCTACTGCAACCCACCTTGCAGAGTTCGCCCTTGCCCAGGAGGAGCATATGAGAGAGACTACTCAAGAGCTGGAGACAGTGTACGAGGCACTCGGAGTGGCAGAGCAGGAGCTTGAGGTGACCCGTGCTTCAGCCATCGGGATGATCACTGAGCTGAGAGAGGCCCTAGAGGCGGTCGAGGACGAGTTGGAGCGTGTAACCCGAGGAGCTCAGGAGCCAGCCGAGGAGGAGTAGAGGAGGATCACGAGGAGCGAGAGTGGGAGCCCGAGGAGGATCAGTCGTAGAGTTGTGTGGAGACTCGAGTGTTGAGTCGCGTCTTTAAGTTAGTCTTTACCTCTTTAGTTGACGTTAAGGTTTCGCGTTTAGTTTGCTTCTTTGTAATGCTGAGTGTGCAGTATGTGTTGCAAAGCTTGTAGGCTTAAATAAGCAGCCATACCAAGAATAAATAAAGCATTATTTCAGTTTGGGTATAACCTATCTCCCCGCTTTAGAAATTCTTGCTTCTTATCTATTCTACATCTACCTTTCCTAACCCAAGAGGCAATCATCAGATGGTGAATACTCGAGGGAATAACGGTGCTTCAGGAAGTGGATTGCGCCAGAATGACAACCTCAATGACGGAGGCAGCCCTCAACCACCGCCAGTTGACATGCAAAATCTGGGAGCGTTTCTTGCCGCGCAGACTCAACTGATGCAGACTATGATGCAGCAAATGCATCAAATGACCAACGCAGCAGCAACCAACAACAACCCTGTAGCTCAGAACAATAATGGTGGACCTCGACCTTACTCCAAGTCGCCGATTTCATGAGGACTCGCCACCAACTTTTTCAGAAATGTGAACCCTTTGGAAGCCGATGACTGGCTTAGGACTATTGAAAAGAAGCTGCACATCACGCAATGTGAAGGAAATGAGAAGGTGCTCTACGCCTCTCATCAACTGGAAGGAACCGCCGCAGAATGGTGGGAAAAATTTTGTGCCGCACATGGAGCCCCGCAGGAGATTACCTGGGATGAGTTTACTACCGCTTTTTGCCAATACCATGTTCCAGAAGGAATGATGGATCTCAAGAAGGAAGAATTCAGGGCTCTGAAACAAGGAGGCCAGCCAGTGGCCGAGTATCTGAATAAGTTTACCCAGTTAGCTTGATATGCCCCTGAAGACGTAGCGACAGATAAAGCTAGGCAGTCTCGTTTCATGAAGGGGCTGAATTCAGGACTGCAGGTAGGACTGATCACCCACAATTTTCCAGATTTTCAGGAGCTAGTTAATAAGGCTTTGATTCTAGAGGATAAGCGCAAGGAGTTGGGTGAAAACCGTAAGCGCTTGATGGCTAATCAGGGTGGACGTCCAAACCACCTACGCCTGAGAATGTCACCACAACAATTTGCTAGATTCCAACCACCAGCCGTGAATAAGGCATCAACCCCTGCACCTCGCCCTGCCAATCAGAACTTTCAGACACCAGCACAAGGTAGTAATGCACCAGGAGGGAGTCAGCAGTCTGCAGTGAAAAGATGCTATACATGCAATGAGCCAGGGCACTTCTCTAATAGGTGTCCACAGAAGGGAGGCATCACGCCGGTTCGTTTCAACTTGGGAACAACACCTGCCAAGGCACTAGCCTCAGGAGGAAATCGTGCGCCAGGTCAAGCTGGAGCAACCCCGCAATCAACAGTGCGTGGGAGGATCAACCACATCACCGCGGATGGAGCTCAAGAGGCTCGACGTCGATTTGGGTAAGTTTCGTTAACTCGATTACTGCTACTGCTTTGTTTGATTACGGAGCTTCGCATTCGTTTGTTTCTCAAAGTTTTGCAACCAAGAATGGATTTAAAGTGGTGAATCTTAAGTGTGAGCTCTTAGTCCAAGCCCCAGGATCGGAGCTTAGATCTAGCCTTGGGTGTTTGGGAGCTAAGTTGCTTATGGACGGGATAGAATTTCTAGCGAATCTTTATCTTAATAGATGCGCAATCCCTAGACGTTATCCTTGGAATGGATTGGCTGTCTAGGCATAAGGCCGTTTTGGATTGTGGCCGAAGGATGGTAACATTGGAAGGCCCTAATGGCAAGAAGGTAGAATTTCAAGCGACCGCAGTTCGTGTTGGGCAGTTAGTGGTCAACAGCGTGCAAGCCATCACCATAGAGGATGTGCCAGTAGTCAGAGAATACCCGGATGTGTTTCTGGAAGATTTACCAGGACTGCCACCAGACCGCGATATTGAGTTTGTTATCGAGTTGGCACCAGGGACAGCACCGATATCAAAGAGACCTTATCGGATGCCTACAGATGAGTTAGTGAAAATGAAAAAGCAGATTGAGGAACTGCAAGAGAAAGGTTTCATTAGACCTAGTTTATCGCCATG
This sequence comes from Otatea glauca, assembly GCA_036346275.1. Classification (NCBI taxonomy): domain Eukaryota; kingdom Viridiplantae; phylum Streptophyta; class Magnoliopsida; order Poales; family Poaceae; genus Otatea; species Otatea glauca. The sequence goes on along the minus strand of CM070725.1, from coordinate 23,296,531 downwards.
GGGAGCACCAGTTTTGTTTGTCCGTAAGAAGGATGGAAGCTTTAGAATGTGCATCGATTATCGTGCACTTAATGAAGTAACGACAAAAAATAAGTATTCGTTGCCCAGGATCGATGATTTATTTGATCAGTTAAGAGGAGCTGGAGTTTTCTCCAAGATAGATCTTCGTTCAGGATACCATCAGTTGAAGATCCGAGCGGAGGATGTGCCTAAGACTGCATTTTCTACGCGATATGGACATTATGAGTTCACTGTCATGTCATTTGGATTGACAAATGCCCCTGCATATTTCATGAACATGATGAATAAAGTTTTCATAGAATATTTGGATAAGTTTGTTGTGGTCTTTATAGACGATATCTTGGTTTACTCAAAGACAGAGGAAGAGCATGCAGAACATCTGAGGATGGTTTTAGAGAGGCTGCGAGAGCATCAGCTATACGCTAAGTTCAGCAAGTGTGAATTTTGGAAGGAGAAAGTTGAATTTCTTGGTCATGTAATGACTACTAAAGGAGTTGCAATTGATCCCAAAAAGTGGGCAGATGTTGCATTAGGAGCAACCAAGTCCATTACTCGATCCGTAGTTTTCTGGGAATGGCGGGATACTACCGTCGGTTCATAGAAGGATTCTCGACGATTGCTAAACCCCTGACGCAGTTGTTGAAGAAAGAGAAGAAATTTTCATGGACGCCAGAGTGCGAGAAATTTTTATGGAATTGAAGAAGCGTTTGACGACAGCCCCTGTATTAGTGTTGCCAGATGTGCAGAATGAATTTGATATTTATTGTGATGCTTCAAAGCAAGGTTTGGGGTGCGTGTTAATGCAGAATGGTAAAGTGGTGGCCTATGCGTCAAGGCAATTGAGACCGCATGAAGTGAATTACCCAACGCATGATTTGGAGTTAGCTGCCGTAGTGCATGCTTTGAAGATATGGCGTCATTATCTCATAGGAAATAGATGTGAGATATATACGGACCATAAGAGCCTGAAATACATATTCACTCAAGCAGATCTTAATATGAGACAACGAAGATGGCTGGAGCTAATTAAGGATTACAATGTGGGAATTCATTATCACCCCGGAAAAGCTAATGTAGTAGCAGATGCTCTGAGTCGAAAGAGCCATAGCGCCAATACGTTGTCAATGGAGGATCAACCAGAGCTATGTAAGGAATTTCAGAGATTAAAATTGGAAGTCGTCCCACAAGGAATTGTAGCTGCATTGGAAGTAAAGCCAACACTGGAGGATCAGATTAGAGAAGGCCAGAAAGATGATGATAAAATTTCTAAGATCAAGGCTAAAAAGGAGGAAGGTCTAGCCGTGGATTTCACTCTAGACGAACAAGGAACCATGTTCTTCAAAGGCCGAATTTGTGTACCAGATAAAAAGGAGCTGAAGCAACTGATTCTGGAGGAAGCTCATGATTCTAAGTACTCGATTCATCCGGGGAGTGCTAAAATGTATCAAGATTTGAAAGAGAGATTTTGGTGGCCTAATATGAAGCGTGAAGTAGCTGAGCATGTTGTTTTATGTGACGTATGTCAGAGAGTAAAAGCCATGCATCAGAGACCCGCTGGTTTGTTGCAGCCGTTGAAAATTCCGGAATGGAAGTGGGAGGAAATCGGAATGGACTTTATCACGGTTTACCCAAAACTCGGAGGTTACGATTCCATTTGGGTTATTGTGGATCGTTTGACCAAGGTCGCTCATTTTATCCGTAAAGACCACTTACTCGGGAGATCGTTTAGCAGAGCTGTATATGTCAAGGATTGTATGTTTGCATGGAGTGCCCAAGAAGATTGTGTCGGACAGAGGAACCCAATTCACCTCAAGATTTTGGAACAAGTTGCATGAAGCAATGGGAACTCGTCTGAATTTGATCTGACATCACCCGAGCATGATGGTCGATCGAGAGGGTAAATCAGATTTTAGAGGATATGTTGAGAGCTTGTGCTTTAGCTTATGCTACATCTTGGGATAAGTGTTTGCCATATGCGGAATTCAGTTACAATAATAGTTACCAAGCTAGCCTGCAGATGTCACCGTTTGAGGCGTTGTATGGACGTGCTTGTCGTACTCCGTTAAATTGGAATGAAACAAGAGAGCGTTTGGTGTTTGGGCCAGATATCCTCGAAGAGGCAGAAGGTCAAGTTGCAATGATCAGAGAAAGGTTGAAGATATCACAGTCAAGACAGAAAAGCTACGCAGATAACCGTCGTCGAGATTTGAGTTTCGAGCCGAAAGATTTTGTGTATCTCAGGGTTACCCCTCTTAAGGGTGTTAAAAGGTTTCACGTTAAAGGGAAGCTTGCACCAAGATATGTTGGTCCGTTTAAAATTTTAAGCCGTCAAGGAGAGGTGGCCTATCAGTTGGAATTGCCTCAGTCTTTGGCTGGAGTGCATGACGTGTTTCATGTGTCACAGCTTAAGAAGTGTCTCAGAGTGCCAACAGAACAAACCCCGTTGGACGCAATAGAGCTGCAAGAAGATTTAACTTACAAGGAGCAGCCAGTTAGAATTTTGGATGCTATGGAACGCAAGACCAGAAGCAAGTCTACTCGCTTTGCGAGTTGATGGAGCAATCATCTTTGAAAGTGAAGCAACACGGGAGCGTGAAGAAGATTTGAAGCGAGTTTCCAAACCTATTCCTAGTTAGCCACGAATCTCTGGGTGAGATTACATTAAGGGGAAGGTTTGTAACATCCCGAAATTTTCCTAAATATTATTTTATTGCTTAAATTTGCATTTATGATTTTTTGGAATTTATTTGGATTTTTTTGGATTTATTTGAATTAATGTTAAATTAAGAATATTAACCTTTTATTCAAATCTATTTTAAATCTGTGCAAAGCCAAAATAAAGTTTTATCAAAAATATTTTATTTGAGTCCAGAATGTCTCAAAGTATTTTTGAGATTTTTCTGGGATTTTTTCTGATAATTTAATTGCCTAAAATAAATCAAAGTATTTTCTGTAATTATTTTAATTCAAAAATTGTTAAAAAAACCCTATGAACAGTACTGGGCTTGGCCCATGTACTGTGCGTAAGCGGCCCAGGGTGGCGCGGCCCGTTGGCCCAGGACTCCAGAAAGTCACGTCGGCCGTTAGATCGCGATCGTAGGGCTTACGTCGGGCCACGTCGCCAAGTGCGTCTAAGCCGTAGGATCGGGATCATGTGGTCAGCGTGGGTCGTGTCTCATCGTAACCCTAGCAAATCGTAGCTGTTGATCCAATGACGGCCCGTATTAGATCTCGTCGAGGGGAAATCCGGCGCGTCCGTTGCGCCACGTGGACGGCCGCCGTGCGTCGTCTCCAAGCGGGACTCTGGCGCCACCGCCGTATCCGAGAAGGACTCCACCGCCGCGTCGGTTAGGATCCCAGGCGCCGTACGCGGCCGTCGAGGCTATTTAAGGGGGTCCGCAGCCTTCCCGAGAATCCTCATCGTGCGTCGCAGCTTTTGGTCGGAGAGGTTTCGCGAGAATCATCGTAGAGCGCCCCCGGGAGCTCGTCGGAGTTGAAGTATTGCAGTCACCGAGGTTTTTGCTAAAGAACGTCGCCGGTATGTCGGTTTTCGACGTTTTGGGTCCCAGATCCGAGCTCGCCGAGGTGTTCCGCATCGGCTACTCCTCTTCTTCGCGTAGGAACGCCGTCGCCCGGGTTTCTTCCTCGTCTCCGGTGGGTCTTCTCGCCGCCGCTTCGCCATTAGCTTCGGGTGAGTTCGTGGCCGTCGGATCTGAGTGGACGGAGGAGATTGAGCCGCGTCGCGTGCGTTTGGCGTCGTTCGATCAGATCAGGCCGTGGATGCGCGTCGCGTGTGTTGCCCATCGGCGGGGCGGCACTGCGACCAATCAGATCGAGACGCGTGTCGGCTCGTGTTGTGAGGCGCCGTGGACCGCGTCTGCGGTGGACCAGAGGAGGTCCCGTGGACCGGGTCTATGCACCGAGACGCGTGGCAACATCTGATTGGTTCGGGTCAGGGATGATGCCAGCATGATGTCACGCTTGCGCAATAAATCGGTTTTTCAGTTTAAAAATAATTCTGTTAATTCCGAATTTCTATTTTTCTGTAATTTCAGTATTTATTCAAACTTTCAAAGGTTATAACTTTTGCATCTTAACTCGGATTTGAGTGATTCAAATTTCTAAAAATTTGTAAAATTGAGATCTATTTAATGGTGAATTTTAATTGATTTTTGGAGTTCATTTGCTCTCTGTTTGGTATTTATTTTCTTTTCTCCTTTGGTACGCGTAGACGTTGAATTGTGCGACGCTTCGGAGGAAGATTCAACAACTCAAGAACAAGCTCCAGATCAAGATCAGGACCTATTCTAAGGCAAGTTGTGCTTTGATCATGTTGAACCCATGTTTATAAAATTGCTATATTTGTTTTACCCTATTGCATATTATTTCAAGTATACAATTGTTTCAAATTAAATTGGGACTTAGCTAATATAACAGATTGATTTATATCCTACCTTGTCATTTGTATGCCATGATCTATTGTCACCTAGATTGGTTCATTATAGTTGGTTAGTAATGATAATCAACATGGGATGGTTAGTCCGTATTAGTTGCTTAGCCATGCTACGTCATCACATGTGTTGGAATCATTGATAATTAATCTTGATTAATGGAATATGGAACAATGTTATGAACTTGTGTGTCATGTGGGATCACATGATGAGATTTAGTTGTTGTGGCGAGTCATGTCATAGCGATGTTGAATTGTTGATGGCACGTGGTGCTTGGTAATCAACTTGGGTGATAATCACTTAGATTGGGGCAAGTGACAAGGCGAGTATGCCAAGGTGGGCTGACGACGGCGGAGGGTATGTGGAAGTCTTCCTTGATCACTCTAAGGACTTAACCTTGCAAGCCTTTGACCTGAGTCAATCATGCAACCACATGTCTGGTATGGGCCAGCCTAGTTGAGTAATTTGCAATGTCCTAACTTTGGTACTATCGTGGTCGGTGTGAGTTCCCGAGTTATGGTGTAATTCACATGGCGCAAGAGGGGGCCTGGATGTGGTAACCAGTCCACCATGTTGAAACCTTAGCGGGTAGTACCGGGTTAAGCCAGCGGCATTGTAAAGGCTTTGTTATGATCACTCTCCTTGGTGGTGTTTGGTTGTATCACGTGGGTAAAGTGCATAACCTCTGCAGAGTGTGAAACTATTCGATAGCCGTGCTCACGGTATTGAGCAATGCTCGGAATTACGATAAGGGTTAGCTTAATTAAATCGACAACTTGGTTGGGATGGCGGAATGCCATGTGGAAGATGGAATTTGACTTAGAATTGGAAACTTGGTTTACTTGAAATCTTGAATCTATCTATTATTGTTATTTGTTTCTGATCTTTATAATCTATTATTGTATTTGTTCATAAATGCTTGCTTATTGCAAAATAGCCATAATAGCCTATTCGTTGGAATAAGCCTTACATATAGTTACATAGAATTGCATTCATGCACAACTTGTTGAGTGCTTTAAGTACTCACCCTTGCCAACAACAATAATCAACGATCGAAGAATCTACACTGTGTTGGAGGAGGAGTTCCGGAGGACGCGAGTCATTAGGGTCCGAGCCTTGTCGGTTGCCTATGGTGAACTGATGAGCTATCTACGTTTTCTACTTTCCGCTGCTTAATTCTTAGCTTATATTTCCAGTCTTGCCCTGCGTGGCTTAATAATGTAAGTCGGTCATAAGATCATACCCTTAGCTATATCAATAAATGAACTACTATTTCTATTATCGTTGAGTATGATATGATATGTACCGATGTTGAGCTGTGTGCACTAGCGTTGATCCTGGGACTAGTGCGGTAAACACAGTGGGTTCGAATCAGTGGATTCGGGTCCTTACATCAACACATGATGAAGCTCAAGCTAAAAGACTCAACCCCTCTTAATAGTAAGGCAACCTAACTAGCAACCCGGCCTCCCAACCAAACACCGAGACCGATAAAAGACTAGGAACACATCCTTAGCCCTAACTAGTTATACCTTTGCCTCTAGCGATCCATTTGGAGATTTTATGATTTCCAATCACCTTCTCTCCAGGATCGAATCTTCTTCTTATTGTTCACCAACACATGATGAACCTTCTCTAGCCCTTCTCTTCACTTCGGGATCACCTCTTGAAGCTCATCAACATATGATGACTTCTTCTTCTTCCCGATTCTTTATCATCTTGGACTCAACCTACTTCGCAACTCGTGGAAGATGTTAGTCCAACAAACATGGTTGTCTCAATCATCACCGCACTCCATTTACACATAATGGATGCCTCTAAGATCGATTGAGCACAACCCTAATCAATTTGAATGATTTATTGTTGTCTTGAGTACTTTGATGCAACTAATGCTTCATTATACTCAAGAACTTTTCGCTTGTCTTTAATCAACAAGGAAAACCATCAACACATGATGAAATATCCTTTTATTGATTGAAAGACAATCGAACTCAATTTAAATTTCACTTAAATTGATATGAGTATATATATATAACTACACAAGTTTTATATACTCAAATGATTGTTTCAAAGTCTTGATCCTTTATATGTTATTTAGCAATAAGACATGGATCAATACTTTTGAAACAACAAGTTAAATTATAAACTCCCCCTAGGTGTGTGCATTCATGTAGTATATGAATTAGGAACATAATGCACATATTTGGACTAAAGCAATGGAAGAGTTCATACTTTAACTTGAATCCTAAGTATGCATTAAGTCAATAGAGTGAATACAAGTGCATACCTTAGGTTTTTCATTTTCTATCCAAATATGAGACTAATAAGAATAAGGCTCAATTAAACATGTTAGTCTCATAATGATTAGATTTGTCATTAAACAATGATTAAACATTAATATTAAACCAATCACCAAAACTAATGGAGCTTGAACTCACACGAGTTGGACATGAGGTCGATAGACTTGGTAACGTGTTGAGGTCGGTAGACATGGTATCGAGTTGAGATCGGTAGACTAGGTATCGAGTTTTACATTTGGTCGTTTACTCGATGCGATCAAAACTGTGGTCAAGTTTCTACTCGAGCGAGGATCCGACTCGATGATGGCAACTCGATGAAGTCGATACAGTGGTCAGGAGTGCCGACTTGTTGAGCGATGCAATTGGGTGATGATTGCATATCTTTGTTGGACATTGCTATGTGATGGGTTTTCCTTGTTCTTTATGGTTGCAGGATGATGTGCTAGGCAGGATGACGTGCTAGGTCATGGTGAGGTGGAGGATGACCGGGATTAGGCGAGGTGTGTCGAAAGTCCAGACAGTCGATAATCGCCGGAAGATGATCGGAGACGGAGTCGCTGCAAACCTAGAAGACAAGGAATGGCTGAGATGCTAGCTAGGAGCTGCTCGGATCAAGGGGGCAGTCGGATCGCGGTCTAGGTGATAGAGTAGCAGGTCTAGTTAGTATGGCTGTGTGTAGGAGTCATTCCTAGCCCTTGATGGTGGTCCTTAGGATAGAAGGAACTCATCCAAGGGTGGAGGGCTAGTATAAATAGAGGGGAAGGGGTGACCTTCCTCCTCTTGAAGGTTTTGATGTTTTTGTGCTCCTTTGAGTTTTGCCCACTTTGTTGTGAACCTCCCATCCAGAAATGAAAGTTTAATCCATTCCTCTCAATTCTAAATTTACTTTCCACATTTACATTATGCTTTAAATTCAGTCCTTAAATTCCGCAATTTACATTCTTGCATTTTACTTCTTGCACATTTGGATTTGCCTCCCCTCCTTCTAAATGCTTGTGGATCTTATGCTGAGGATGTATGATTGATGGATGAGTCTTCTTCAGACCATATCCCAATCATCTAGGCAAATCTTGTGTTCTTTTTTTTGCAAGAAACTGAGTTTTTGTTATTGAGAGGATGATTCTTGGTAGATCGGGTTTTCGATATTCTTGACTTGTGTTCTAGCTTGCTATGACATGTGAGAAGCCATCTAGGATCATCTTGATCATCAAGAACAACGAGCTAGCTAAGGGCCAAGTTTTTATTCTTGAACCTGTTTTTGTGCACCCTTCTGTAAATTTAAAAAAGGTCAGAACTTTGACATCGATTCTTGCAATCAACGGTTGGAATAGGTTCCTAACATCTAGAGGTAGGTGTCCACAAAGTTCCATTGAGTTTGGATCAGTGGATCAAAAGATTCCTCGATTTTTCTTTTTGAACTAGTGATGAAATCATTGTTCATATACCTGTTTTACTGTAGCTATAGTACTCTGGTAGTACCTCCCCTACATGGGCGGTAGTGCTGGCCTCACGCTAAAATTTGTGAAAACTAATTCTTCCACCTCCATTTGATACTTAAGTATCTTGGCTTCGTTTCTTTGGGTTAAAAATTGCATTTGTGATCATGTTTGGGGGATAAAATTTAAATTGGGATCATTCACCCCTCTCTGATCACCATCTCGATCCTTCAATTGGTATCAGAGCCAGTTTTGCTCTTTCATAGATCTTCACCGGTATCAAGAGCCATGGCGACGGACAAATATTCCACCAAGCCTCTTATATTTTCTGGAGTTGATATAGCATAAGGTGAAACTCCCGTTTGAGTTTCCTGCCGATGAAAACGTCACAGCCAGCAATATGGCTAACGTTGAGGCAAACGCTAAGGCAAGGATATCCTCATATAGGGTCTGAGCCGCAGTGAGTATGATAGGTTTTCTCACATTCGTTCTGCTCATCAGATTTGGGTGACCCTCGATGCTTAGCATGAGGGCACTACCCAAATCAAGACAAATTTTAACAACACACTAGTGAGAGTCTTGATGAGTGCTTTGGTCGTTTTATGAAGATTTTGAGCGACTTCCGAGCAGTTGGTTGCATATACCCTGACTCGGATAATGCTCGACATTTCTTGACTACACTCGATCTTCGAGTTTGGGAGATGAAAGTGACCACCATCAAGGACACTATTAACTTATTGACTCTGACTCTTGACGGGCTTTATTCCCGTCTCAAGACTCATGAGATCGATGTCGTCGCTCGCAAGATGAAATCTCAGTCAATGGCTTTGGTTACCGATCCCGCTGGATCCACTTCTGATTCTTCTGCTGGTTTTTCCCTCTCCATCCTTTGCGAGCTAAGCGATGACCAATTGAAATTTTTTTCAGAAAATAAGCTTGCTCTTTTAGCTCGAAAATTCTCTCATGTATACAAGAGGGTGAGACAGAGGAAGAGAGGTGGCACGTTCATCTGCTTCGAGTGTGGTGGCCACAACCACATTCAAGTGAACTGTCCCAAGCTGGGGAAAGGCAAGAACGACGTCGACAGTTCAGGAAAGATCGACTACATCGACAAGAACCACAACAACAAGAAGCTCTTCCACCGCGTCCTCGCCGCACCCGACGACATCAACCTCTCTGACACGAAGACCTGGAGCGACAAGGGCGAGGATGATCCGCAAGAGAAGATCAAACGCAGCTACGACTTGACCGGGATGTGCTTCATGGTGGACGCCAACGGCATCAGCGACTTTGAGTTCTATAGAGACTCGAATAAGGTACCCTCCTATGACCAACTCAATGAAGCTTTCTGCAAATTAGGGAAATTTCAAGACAGAGCTAGAGGGTGTATGGAGCTAGAGAAGGAAGTAGGTATCTTGACTCGGGAGGTAGCTTCTCTTAGATCATGCCCCTCCCGAGAGTCTGCTGATTATACTCTTTGCGATGCTTTGCTTGTGGATCTTGAGAACATAAGGACAATGCATGATAGTGTGATTTCTGAGCTTGAGAGTCTTAGGTCGAAGAATGCTAACACTTGTTCTATTGAAGCTATTTCTGTAGGTGCTAGTTTTCTTCATGCTCACACTAGTGCATCGTGTGAAAATTGCCCTAAATTGCTTGCTAAAATTGATGCCATGAGCACTCACCTTAGAAAGCTATCTGCTAGAAACAATGAACTTGAATTGCATGCTTCTAAGGACTCAGTCAGCTCATGTGAGGGCTGTAGGCAACTAAAACTTGACAATGAATCCTTAAATGTCAAGTGTGCTGAACTTGCTAAGGACTTACTTGTTAAGTCGCAAGAAAGTTGCTTGCGATATGCTGAGATTGAGGGGGACTTGGATGAAATCCAAGTCGAACTTAGAAAAAGCTTGAAGCCCAGACCCTTAGGATTAGAAATGCTCCTTGCGCTTCATATGAGGCCCTCAAAATTGAGGCAGCCGTGCTGAGGGAGAAAATACACGTGCTGGTAGTTCTTCTCTTCCTGGTTCTTCTTCCTCTTCTCTTCCTTGTTCTTCATGTGCCTCTTTCTTCTGGAAGTGTGAGTATCTCATGAGCACTCTCAAGAAGTTTGTAGGAGGCAAGAAGAAGCTCAATCTCATTCTAGACCAATCCAAGATTAGCCGATTTAATCAGGGTCTAGAATTTGACTACTTGGAGCACGCTCGGATACATCCTTCCACCATTGTGCATGGCTCCAAGAGTAGTGAGATCGTGGTAGCTCCCAGGATGAGTACCACTGTGTTTAGAACTACCGGGGTTGTCCATGGGATCTCTGATCAGAAGGTTGGTCCTCCTGCTACTTTTGCCTTTAGTAAGGCGAAGTATATATGCACCTTCTGTCAGAAGGATGGACATTTAACAGATTTCTGTGTCAGGAGCACCAAAATCACAAGGCGTGAGTGTGTTGCTGCTCTTAGGGGTATTCAGGGTCATCCCTAGACTTGAGTGCTTCTAAGGCATGTACTGCTGCTAGACAGGTTAGAGAGGCGCCTGTTTTTGGGCAGCGTCCAGGACTCGGTTTTAATGTTGTTCATTCAAGTTTTGGTCCTGGAGCTGCTCGTGGTCAGTCTATCCGCCATCCTCTTGATATTCCTCGCTTTTCCCATCGAGGTAGATATCAGTGGCGTGAGGTGTTTTCTGGTAGGAGATTCAGGCAGCCTTACTGGGATGGTCTGGTCTTTGCTCTACGGCGGGCCAACCCAGTTTCGGCTCCTAGATCTTCTATTAGGGTTGTTACTGATCTTGTGAGAGTTAAGCGTCAAAGAGACACTCAAGTCCAGTCTTCTTCTTCTGTGACTAGCACTCTGAGATATCGTGTGGTTCAGTATTGGGTTCCCAGGTCTTCACTTTATCCCAGTACTGAGTAATATCTCTCTCTTTTGGCTTGATCACGATCGTCAGATAGGGAAGGGAGAGGTTTGGATTGTTGACTCCGGTTGTTCTCGTCATATGACCGGAGATTCTCGTTGGTTCTCTTCCCTAGTCCGAGCCCCCGGTGATGAGTTGATCACTTTTGAGGACGCTTCTTTAAGTTGAGTCATTGCTAAAGGTATTATCTACATTAATGACAATTTCATTCTTAAGGATGTTACATTAGCGAGTAAGCTGCAATATAATTTGCTATTTGTTTCTCAGCTTATCGATGACTCTTTCGAGGAAAGATTTAAGAGTAGTACCGGTAGAATCCTCGATTCATTAGGAGTGTTAGTTTGTGGGATTTCTAGATTTGGGAGTCTTTCGTGCTGATTTTTCTGCTTCTTCTGGAGTCTCCCTTCGGTGTTTGATTGCTTCTGAGTCCCGTGATCTCTCCTTCTGGCATAGGAGACTTGGTCACATTGGTTTCGATCATTTACCCCGAGTTAGCAGCCACGAACTCATTCGTGGTTTGCCCAAACTCAAGATAGTCAAAGACTTAGTTTGCTCTCCCTACCGACATGGCAACATGGTTGATGCTTCTCATCCTCTAGTCACTATTGTGATGACTGATGCACCAGGATAGCTTTTACATATGGACACTGTTGGTCCAGCTAGAGTGCAGTCAGCGGGTGGAAAATGGTATGTTTTTGTCATTATCGATGATTTTTCGAGGTATTCTTGGGTGTTTTTCATGGCCTCAAAGGATGAGTCTTTTTCTCATTTTAGGGGTTTGATCAGTAGGTTGTCTATTGAGCTACCTCGTGCCTTACGCAGTGATAATGGCACGGAGTTCAAGAATTCCTACTTTGAGAGTCTCTGTGTGGAGTCTGGTTTAGAGCATCGGTTCTCCTCTCCCTATGTCCCTCAGCAAAATGATGTAGTGGAAAGGAAGAATAGGACCCTGGTTGAGATGGCCAGGACGATGCTAGACAAGTACAGTACTCCTAGGAAGTTTTGGATTGAGGCTATAGCTACTGCTTGCCATGTTTCTAATCGAGTTTTCTTGAGAGCACATTTGCACTGCACTTCTTACGAGTTGAGGTATGGGCGAAAGCCCAGTGTTTCTCATTTTCGTGTGTTTAGTTGCAAGTATTTCATTTTGAAGTCTGGTAACCTGGATAAGTTTGAGTCTCGCTCTTCTTATGGTATTTTTCTAGGTTACTCAACTTCCTCTCGTAGCTATAGTGATTGGAGTTGTGAGTCGAATAGGATTATAGAGACATTTGAGGTGACCTTTGATGAGGCTAGCCCAGGAGCTAGACCTGATATTTCAGGCTCTTCTTCCCTCTCCTAGACCATCTTTGTAGAGGAGAGGATGGTGGAGATGATAGTGTTCCACCTGATCCAGTCCGCTTTACACCTGAGGTGCCTCCTATTTCCATTTATACACCTCAGGGAGACCAGCACTTACCTTCAGACTCTCCTTCAGCGAGTGGCTCTGTTCCTACCTCTTCTATTCAAGAAGTAGAGGCCACTTCCACTTCTGGACCTCCCCGTCGTATTCAGCTTTCTCTTCCACCTGATCAGATCATCGGCGATCTGTTTGAGCGGGTCACTCGCTCAAAATCAAGCTTGTCCAGCTTCTGCCTCCACTTAGCCTTTGTTGCCTCATTTGAGCCTGAGGATGTTTCTCATGCATTATCCTATGAGTCTTGGATTAATTCTATACATGAGGAACTTGAGAACTTCGAGAGGAACAAGGTATGGCAGCTTGTTGAGCTCCCATCTGGTCATAATGTTATTGGCACCAAGTGGGTGTTCAAAAACAAGCAAAGTGAGGATGGGGTTGTCATTAGAAACAAGACTAGGCTAGTTGCACAGGGCTTTTCTCAGGTTGAGGGTCTTGACTTTGAGGAGAGCTTTGCTCTTGTAGCTAGACTAGAGGCTATTAGGATCCTGCTTGCATTTTCGTCATCCAAAGGGCTTCAAGCTTTATCAAATGGATGTTAAGAGTGCATTCCACAATGACTATATTGAGGAAGAGGTTTATGTCAAGCAACCTCTAGGATTCGAGAACCCCAAATACCCGAACCATATCTTCAAACTTTCCAAAGCTTTGTATGAACTTAAGCAGGCCCCTAAAGCATGGTATGAGAGGCTTAAGTCCTATCTTCTCTTATATGGTTTCAAAATGGGTATAGTAGATAAAACTCTATTCATCAGACACCAGGATTCTCATTTCCTCCTCGTCCAGATTTATGTGGATGATATTATCTTTGGTGGCTCTTCACATTATCTTGTGTCTCAGTTTTCAGAGGTGATAAGCATAGAGTTTGAGATGAGTATGATGGGCGAGTTGAGCTACTTTCTCGGATTCCAAATCAAGCAGACTCAGGAGGGTACTTTCCTGCACCAAGGTAAATACACTCGAGACCTCCTGAGACGGTTTGATATGTCTGATGGGAAGTCAGTGATGACTCCTATGGCCATCACTGCTATTATCGAGCCTGATGAGAATGGTGAGCCAGTTGATCAGAAGGAGTTTCGGAGCATGATCGGCTCCCTCCTGTACCTCACTGCTTCGAGGCCAGACATACACATTGCTGTGTGTCTGTGCGCTCGATTTCAGGCTTCTCCTCGCGCCTCTCACCGCCAGGCGGTCAAGCGTATCTTCAGGTACCTTCGATCTACCATTGACTATGGTATTTGGTACTCCTCGTCTGTCCCTTAGAACCTTTTCTGATGCAAATTTCGTTGGCTGTAGGATAGATAGGAAGAGCACTTCTGGCACTTGCCAATTCATTGGCACTTCTCTTGTTTCTTGGTCATCTAGAAAGCAGTATGGAGATGCACAATCTATCGTTGAGGCCGAATATGTCGCTGCAGCTAGCTACTATAGTTTGGTGCTCTGGACGAGATCGACCCTGCGGGACTTTGGGTTAGAGATAGAGAGTGTTCTATTTTTCTGTGATAACACTTCTACTATTTGCATTGCAAAAAACCCAATGAAGCACTCCAGGACCAAGCACATTGATATTAGATATCACTTCCTTAGAGCCATGTGGAGAAGGGAGACATAGTGCTTTAGTGTGTGGAGTGTGACCACTAGATAGCCGATATCTTTACCAAGCCTTTGGATAGCTCTAGGTTTGTGGCCTTGAGAGGAGAGCTTAGAGTTGTGAGCCCTTACGACTTATTGTGAAGGGAAGCTGGTTTGTATATTATGCATTATATTTTTTCTTCCATTTTTTCCTTTCTTTTGCATCTTCTGGGTGTTTATGGGCTTATTTTTCGGTTTTGAGTTCTCTTCACTTAGACTTCTGGCATGCTTCGTATGGACCTCTCATCTTATGCTTTAGATTGCTATCATGAGTTATTAGTTGTTCTTTCTTCTTTCTTGGTTGAGTTCCCTCACAGTCTTATAAGTCTAGCAAGTGTTGGGCCTCCTTGGTAGACAGGGTCTGTGTGCACTCCTTAGGTGAGATCTAGAGTCAGCTTCCCTACGTTAGTCATCAGGGAAGATGAGAGCGAGTCTGAGCCATAGTGTTCACTACTATCTTTTCTATGCTCTATAGTCACTCAGTTTGCAGTTTCTCGACTTCTTCTCCTCATTCTGTGTTTCTGGTTTCGATTGAGTTCATTTAGACCTTCCTTGAGCTTAATTCTACTAATAACTCAAGTTGAACCAAATTTGTGCTTGATTCACTTGTTGAGGGGGAGTTGAGAATCTGCTTCATCATTGCATATAGAATTCATTTTCTGTTTCATAAGCTTTGTCTATTATGCAAATGAGCTATTATTCATGCTATGCACCATGCTACATCATATGAAGGAAATTACTAGCGTAGATATGTTCAAGTTCATTTATCTTGCTAAGCTTGCTAAAAATTGCAAATAAGCTTTAAAAGAAAAACTTGATAAAACATATTGCTTTTACTTACTAAGTTTCTTCTCTAGGTGTACTTGCCATGATTTGTGAAATTTTGGAATTCTCTAGAGTCCCTATAGTAACTTGGGTGAAACTAGCTTGATCCATACTTGTGTCCTTCATTTGCTCATAAATCAAAGTGCTAAAATGAAAATTAATAAAAGTTGACTCTATTTGTGAGCATTAGACTCAACACTTCGCATTCACATGACTGTTTCCCATTGCACTTGGGATGAACTTGGAATGTGTCATGTATGATCGAGACCATCCTCTTAAGAGTCCTTGAGATGGTCGAATATGGCTTGAGTCAATTGCTTTATAAAAAATGTAAATAAAAAAAACATAAGTGGGTAAAGAAAGCAAATAATGTCAAACATTTGCACCCCACTATGTCTTTTAAGATCTTAAAGCAAAATTTGCATTAATTGAAAAATAAGCTCAAATAACCTTGTATGCACTTCTAGATTCCCCAAAGTGTTGAGTAGGTTAAACTCTAGGTTTTCCATTTGATAATTTGAGTGGCTTTGCGTCTAGTTTTGAAACTAATGCTCAGTGTTGCACTTGTCAAATCTTGCTAAACATGATTATTTCAAAAGCATGCTAGCAAAATGTGTTATTTGCACTTGGACATATCTTTGTTTAGCATAATCTAAACTCGAGTAGCTTAGTGTCATTATTTGTCTATATGGTCACTTGGATAATCTTCAAAACTCTTTTAGGATGCATTTCATGCATACATGTGTAAAGAGGGAGAAAATGCTATCTTGATGCCTATATTGCCAAAAGGGGGAGAAAACTTAGAAAAGGTATCATTAATACATCTTGATTCTTATGATCTTGATAAAAACTTGCTATGTCTAAGGATCATAAGCATATTTTGAGTGTTGTGTGTGTTTTCTTGGAATTTTAGAGCTTTTGTGGAAAACTTGTTTCTTTCTTTTGGCTTGCTCTAAAGTCCTCCTTGCCAACTTGGTCATGATCTTATTTTCTCTTTCTCTGGACCAAGTTTGGCTTTGCATTCAAATTGCTTTCTTCCTTCCTCTTCAAACTCAAATTTATGCCTTTTGTGTAGTTTGTCAATATCAAGTGGGAGATTGAAAGACCATGTGGAGGTCTACCCATGTTTGTGATGAGTATTTGACTAAATTTGAACTTGGTATGCTATGGGGTGAGTTTGATTTGAATTGTATTTTCAAATTAAAGCAATTTGAGTTGTGTCTGTGACAAGCGGCTCTACCGGCCTCGAGTATCACCCTGCAAGCTTGTGGTCGAATGATTCGAGTAGATTGGTAGTAGCTAAGTATCGATTAGAAATGTTGCTGGGTCGAGCACTTTGCAGTCAGCTCATCTCGAGTCCTTAATTTAACCAATTGTTACTCGATATCGTTTTATCGACTTCAAGGCAAAGACCACTGCGGCTAACTTGAGATAATGAGTAGGGTAGTTTTGCTCATGCTTTTTCAGCTATCTTGACGCATAAGCAATAACTTTTCCCTCTTGCATAAGCAATAACTTTTCCCTCTTACATAAGCACACAACCAAGACCCACATGGGAAACATCAGAATAGATGGTGAAGCACTCTCCTAGCTCAGGAAGGGTGAGAACAGGAGCAGTTACTAATTTCTCCTTCAAAGTGCAGAAACTGCGCTCACAGTCAACAGTCCACTGGAATTTCACCCATTTCTGAGTCAATTGAGATAGTGGTTTGGCGATAATTGAGAAATCTTGAACAAAGCGCCAGTAGTAACCATCCAACCCAAGGAAACTGCACACTTCTTTGACATTAGAAGGTCTCTCCTAGTCCACAACTGTAGAGATTTTGCTAGGATCAACAGAAATGCCTTCTTGGTTAATGATATGGCCAAGAAAACCCACTTCTAAAATAAAAAAAACTCACACTTCTTTAGCTTGTCAAAGAATTGATTCTTCCTCAAAGTATCTAGCACATACCTCAAATGATGCTCATGCTCAACATCTGACTTGGAATAAATCAGAATGTCATCGATGAACACTACCACAAAATCATCAAGATATCTGTGCAGCAAATTGTTCATCGTTTCCATAAAAATAGCAGGGGCATTGGTTAGTCCGAAAGACATAACCTTAAATTCATAATGCCCATACCTAGTGGAGAAAACTGTCCTTTCAATATCCTGCTCCCTCACATGAATTTGATTATAACCCGATTGGAGATCAATCTTAGAGAACACCTTTGCTCCCTTCAATTGGTCAAATAAGTCTTCAATGCGAGGTAGAGGGTACTTGTTCTTTATGGTCATCAAATTAAGAGCACGATAGTCAATGCACATGCGCCAACCTTCATCTTTCTTAGCGACAAAAAGAACAGGTTCTCCCTAAGGTGACACACTACGCTGGATCAATCCATTAGATAACAGATCATTTTTCAACTCATCTTGGAAAGGACGAGCCAAGCAGTAAGGAGACATGGAGATAGGTCGGGTGCCCGGAACAAGATCAATCCGAAATTCCACATCCCTTCTAGGTGGCAAACCGGGCAACTCATCCGGGAACACATTAGTAAATTCTTTCACCACAGGAATCTCCTCAATAGTTACCAAAGTACTTAGCTTTTCTGAAATGGCCAAAAGTGTCCCTGTTCTCAGCATACGACGGCCAGGAAATAAACTCGCCAGCACAAAGAGAGAGCTAGATGGCACACTACTCTGAAAGACCAACTCCACTCCTGACGGGGCTTGCAAAGTAACTGTCTTCCAGTGGCAGCAAATATTGGCATGGTACTGATGCAGCCAATCCATACCCAAGATGACATCAAACGTGGCCAACTGAATAACCATCAGATTAGCAAAGAAATCCTCATCATCAATGGTAATGGTGCAACCCGGGCATACCATCGAACTTGAAATAAGACCACCTTGAGAACTAACTATCACCGACTTAGCAATACACTGCATCCCCAACTTGGCCCTTCTAGCAAACTCAATCGACACAAAGGAATAGGATGCTCCTGAATCAAAGAGAACAAAAGCATCAGATGAATCCACAAGTAAGATACCTGATACCACATCTGGACACCCAGTTGACTCAGCTATCGGCAGAGTGTAAACTCCTGGTGGTGCCGGGGCGACGGGAGCCCCGACACCCTGCTGGGGGAGCACCAAAACTGGAGGCGGTGTAGCAAATTGAGGGGGAGCCGATAGCTGTGGATGCCAGAAAGTCGCAGGTGGCACCCACGCGGAAGACTGCGAAAGAACAGAAGCCGTAGCCAACATCTGGACTGACCCTCTAGACGAGGCAGTCAGAGTCAGAGTAGATGGCACCGGCTCCCACTTGATGATGCTACTGGGATTCAATCGGCAAACTCGCCCCATCTGGCCAGGTCGGCCACAATGATGGCACTCCCCTGATCACGAACACTCCGCAGCTCGATGCCCACCACCGCACTTGAAGCAAATCATGCCTTGCCCCGTGACGGGGCGAAAGGCCAACCGTGGGGAGGACGATGAAGACGGCCTAGGCTGCTTTGCCTTGGCTCACGAGGAGGAAATCTGTCCCCCCTTGAACTTCTTGGAAGTAGGTCGCTGAAAAGACTCACCTCCCCCACCAAAACTCCTTTTCTAGCCACCACCAGAAGCTACAGGAACTCCCGATCCACCAGGGTTGAGCTTATCTTTGGAAAGCTCCAATTCAAGCTCCATGCCCTTAGCCTGCTCCACCACAGAGGCAAAGTCGCGGGGGACAGTAGCCCCCATGACAACTCTGAACTCCTGGTGGAGGCCCCTACGGAACCTCTGAGCCTTTTCACGATCATCAGAAGCCACGGCTAGTACGAAGCGGACAATGTTTTTGAACTCCGCCTCATACTCAGCCACAGACTTCCTCCCTTGGGAGAGGGTAGTCAAAGAATACTCCATCCTCTCCACAAAGGACTTCGGGTAGAACTTTGCCCAGAAGTGCTCGATGAAGATCTCCCATGTGACCGGTCCATGGACGGGGGTCCTCGCAGCAAGTACCCCCTCTCACCAGATATCCGCCTGGCCCTTCAGCTGAAAGGCCACAAATCAAGCCTTCTGGAGAGAAGTCATCTCTAGGACTTCGAATTGCCTCTCCATGTAACGCAGCCAGTCTGCGGACTGGACTAACGTGCCCGCACCATCCAAGGTGTCGAGTCAGAGAGTCAACCACTCATGAAGACTCATTCGAGGGTTCGGCACATCTGGGGCTGCTATGGGAACCGCTGTAGGTGGAGGCACAGCAGCAGGAGCTACCTGAACTTGCTGGCGCAGCTCCTGGATCTCCCTCTGCAGCACTTGTAGCAAGGCCAAAGTCGCGGCCTCTAATCCTGCCCTAGACTGCGCAGCCGGGGCACCATCCTGAGCTGACTCATGAGCATTGAGCGAGCCGCTTCCCTCAACGACCGACTCAACAACCCCTTGAGATGGGTGACTCTCACCTCGGCCACGGCCTCCCTAGCCACGGCGACCACAACCTCTACCCCTCGGCATAGCTACAGCACAAGCACAATCATACAGTCAACTCAAGCATCAACACATCATCATAATACTAGCATTTTCATCTCTCACTATCATAACTCAAATAAAACATTAAGGCGCAATGCAATAAATTACCATACCCTTTCTACTGTGCTCCAAAGTGTGTCAAAATTTTAATTAATTAGCCAACCTACGTTAGTTTTAAAGCTATGGGCCTAAGGCAAGATTTTACTGAATGACCCTAACCAGGTTTCTAGGTCTTTCCCAAGTCAAATTTTAGGTCACTCTAAAATCATTTACTAATTCCATGCTCCACAGACCTAATGTCCGCTCTAATACCAACTGTAACACTCCGGCACCCACGTGCCCTGGAAGTTACACCCACAAGGACCAACAATCAACAAAACTACCAAATTACTAAAAAAATTCAGCATGATCCCTACGCACTTCGAGCAAAATTCAGCAACAGATATATCATCACAAGCAATAGGAAATGACCACTGCACAACTAAGAGAGTATACATCGAAAGATAAAGTAAAGTATAGCAACAACATCATACCATAACTACATCAACCATAACCACAACATCCAAAAGCATGAGCCACCACTTTACAACTAAACTACGAGACATGAGCTTAATAAAATCTAACCACAAGTCAACCTTATACTCCACACAAGGTAGCTAGACCAAAAGCAAAGACTTAACAACTAAAGCGATCACTAGTGAAACAAAATACATCGCCCTTTTTTTTAACTACTCAGAAGTCTAGGGTAAGTGATAATGAGTGAATGAAGTAGTGCTAGGCCCTCTCCCAAAATACCGCTTTGGAGGTACCTAAATATAAAAACATCACAAAACAAACGTGAATTCATACAAACTCAGCAAAGTGTATCATAATAATGTAAATAACTTAAAACAAGAGTTTAAAACAATTGTAACATGGTAAGACCTTTGCACATGAGAACAACATCATAATTTAACATTGATTTCTCTTTAATCATGCAATGCAACATGCATGCTCATAATCCCCATTTCATAGCTAATACCGGTATTACTGGGTGCTCACCCGTCGGTGTGCACCTTCTCATTCCCATCCAGACGGTGGAGGGGCCTACCGAAGTAGGACTTTCATGCCTCACTAAATGTGAGACATAGAGGGCCACTCGGGACACATCTTCTGTTATGAATGCACAAATGCAAATGAAATGAATTAAATTGCAAATTGCAATCTTATCACCATAACATATCCATAAGCATTGACATATTCTTTAAATTCATACATTTAGCCTTTGCATCATCATAAGCAACCTCTTAATCATAAGCATAATCATACCCATGAATATCAACATAATCGAGATCACTAGCAAAGCAAGCCACAAATCCTTCTAGCATTTATTCTACATGATACACTTGCCTCTAACCGCGAGGAGCGAAGTGGCGCGACGTTGAGGCCACTCCCGACGATACTCCACCTAAAATAACAATTGCATGCATTCAAACATAAACAATCACCGCATAAACCAACGACAATGCAACCACGCTCCTACGACCAACCCAAAAAAACCCAAACGATGGAATGAATGAACTGTAGGTGAGCTACCAAGTTTAATCACTAATCTCTACTTGCTCAACTTGCCCTAAGACTCCCTATAGCAAAACAAGACTAGCCCCAAATTCAGTATGCTGCAAAACAGGACAGCTACCTTCCATCTAGCATAACTTCTAACATGCAACATCAAATTCAGTAAACGAAGACATTTTTGGAATCTACAGGAAATTTCTTAGCTTTCTCTAGTTATAGAAATAATTTATTTCGGCCCCTAACTAGCCCTAAACAGCACAGTACCTAAGCTACTGCTAGTAGGAATAAGTACTGGACATCAGGCACAAAAATAATCATATCTTCTAAACATCTGAACCAAAGTTTGCATTCTTGGGCTCTAATTAAACATAAGACGACAATCTACAATTTCTTCTACAACCAACCCTCCAGGAAATGCCTCTAAATAGCCCTAAATAACAGAAATCCGAAACTACTGCCAATGTAGGAACTTTGGACAGCAGACACAAAAACGACCATAACTCCTAAACGACTGAACCAAAATTCGCATTCTTGGACTCTAATTAAACATAAGACGATGTTCTATAATTTTTTCTACAACCAACCCTCCAGGAAATGCCCCTACGGATCTCAAATCGCCGCTCCAAAATGGGGGTTTGCACATATCAAAAATTTCAGAACTACCCTCAAATCTAAATCCATCATCCCCCCACCCCCCAAAAAAAACCCCAAATCCAAACCCTCGAACACACAATCCAACCTGACTTCTCCAAAAAAAAAATAGAGCCACAAAAAACCTAGCAATCCTTACATCCACTTACCTCAAGGAGGAACAAGGGGAAGGAGGAGCTCGACTGGGTAAGGAGCAGTAGCAGGAAGGGGGCTTCAGTTGGGGGAGGAAGAAGGGGAAGGAGCTTCGGCTGGGGAGGAGCAACAGGGAGCATAGCTGGAGGAGGAAGAAGGGAGAGGAGGCGCCTGGGGGGTGCTCGACTGGGAGGAGAGCCAGGAAAAAGAAAAACAGGTAGGGTTACGGGGGATTAGGTGGGGGAGGGGGGAAATAAGTAGGAACTCCTCTCACAAGAGTTAAAACCCACCTACTGCAGCCCACAGATAGACTCACGAGACCCCGTCTGCAATTTCGTTAAACTGAAAAGATCAACAATATTACACTTCCTAGAGCATCATGTTACTTCAACATCGTTATTTCAGTTTTCTTTACAAGATTCATCTTCTTATTTCTTAAAACCATGCACGTTCATACCGTATCTCACAAAACTCTAATCCGATCCAGAGACTACTGCTCATAAGGAGGGGTATCAGAGTATTAACATTACAATTCCCCGATAGTTTGACATCAAGAAAGGCACTTGATCTCGTTCATTAGGCATTGGATATTGAAAGGTAAGATTAGACTAACTGAAATAGACCAAGGACAAGATAACCTTGTTCTTTGAACATGCTACGCTACTACAGTACTAAGAAGATCAGAATACGCCCTGCAAGAGATTAGACGAATTTCCCTTGATTTTTCCAGAATCTAACATGCATCAGCACCTTGCGGATGATGTATCTCACCACGACTAGCGTTTGAGTTCAGGTGGTTTTTGGAAGAACAGTTGGCCAAGTGCAGACGGAGAGGCTTTGCCTACAGGGCTCTGCAGGCTGATGGAGCTGACGGAGAGCTCGTGCAAGACGGAGGGGCTCAAAGGGTCTGCAGGGCCACACATGACCCCAGCAGAGGCTAGATCCGGCAGATCATAGTCAGAGATGCTGAAGTCAATCAGTTGCTGAGATACTATCTTGCATGCCTTCTCTAGTAGTGTGTCAACGTACTTCTGGTACGCTTCCATTCGGATCTGCACGTGCTTCTGAACCTGATAAACAAAAAGTACAGCAATCAAATACTGGAAACTATATTGCCTAATGAACTTAAAGAAGGGCGGGTTTTGGATAAACTAATTCCACTAGCACCCTTCAACTGTTGAGGACCTGAAGCCATAGTCCATAAGCATCGAAACATCGTATTGGCGCCTACTTTCAATAAGACATAACGGGTGGAGGTCTTAAATGAAGTTATTCAAGTGGCCACTTACACAGCCTAAACTATTAGAGATGACAAAAACAACTATAAAAAAGCAGCTGCAAACAGAATAGTCACTAAGACAAATCATTTCAATTCCATAGACTGTTGATAGCATTGAGTATATTTCAAAGACATTGCATAATCTGCATTGGAACACTAGCGAACACTTACAGACATCTTGCATCTAAACCAGCTTAGTCATATGAACTTATTGGAGCGAATACTCAATTCCTCTAGAAAAATGTTTATTAGTTTTCTATAGTTTACCCTTTTTGGTGAACTGAAGGTCAGAACACAGTTTGTTCATTTCAAGGTCAATGGACAGGCAAACTACAATTTTCTCTCATAAAAACTAGGAAGTAACCAAACATATCAAAACCCACTGTAAGTTCCATATGAGTTGGAACTCCCAACCAACAAATGTGTCAAAAGTCAAAACAATTGGAGCAAAATTAGTAATTGGTAAATATTATCTTCAATTTTACAACATGCTGATGTCATAATACAGGAAAATGATGGCAGAGTAGGCAGTCATAGTTACTTCCACTTGTTCATGAAATCTCCAATGCACTTCCATTTGTGCTCTGAGTGCTACTTCGACTTCTTGACTTCTACAAAAAATGTAATTGTACCATGTAATTTCTCTAAAATAACACAAGTAACATAAAGATCCTAAATTTGTACACATTAGGCTAAAAAGCACACAAACTAATATGAGACAAGAAGCTGATGAAGCTTACTCTTTCACACCTGGAGTAGGAACTCTAGAAGACAAATTTGTTCCACTTTGAATTTCCATATGGTAAGAAGCTGCAATTGTGAGAAAAGGCAATAGAGGTCAGTTGTCAGTTGCAACAGTACTTCTTAGTGTTCTGTGAACTTATCAGTGTTCTTCTGTGACAGATAAAAAATTATACAGAGGAACTGATGAACTCATATGCAAAGAATGCTCAAACATCTTTTGGTACCTATGGTACAATGTCATAAATATGTGGATGATTTTACCGAGAATAATATCACCGACTAGGGCAAAACATTGAAAAAGAGCAGCATGACCTATGGAAGTAATGCCAACTGTCTTTGAGTTCACCACAAGTGAGTTATCTCTCACTCAAATCTGTGTAACTGAATTGATATTATTCTTGGTAAAATCATCCATATCTTCTCTCCTTGACATCCTTTTGTCTTTTTCTCCTTGTTACAGGACAGTCAACACATCCCTAATAGCTCAAGCTGTTAGGTCAGAGGCCCCTAAGGTTTTTTTTTTAAAATAAAAAAATATGTTCCCTAACAGCTTAACTTTTTGGGTAAGATGTTCATGCACGAAACTTCACACCTAACAGTAAAGATTTTCTCACTTCCCTCAGCTTTCAGCATCGCCTGAAAAATATTTGTCTTGATTGAAGCTGGTACTTATAGGAAACATTTTCGAACAATATAACTCCCACCTAACCCTCAAATTATCTCTTTCAGGCTGGTACCCGATTTCTCGCAATTGACATCTACTCTAGTTTTGGATTGCAGAATTGACCACCCACCAAGTTTGATCACACCAACATGTCTTGATGAACTATCAATTCACTGAAACTGATAAAGCAGACAAATCAGAAAGAGATCTTGCAAAGTGCATTTCATCCAACAACTTACCATCTTTTGGTTGCTCAGTCATCTCTTTCCCAGACTGCTTTCCCAATCTGTATTTCTGGCAAATAAAAATAAGTAACAAACTTAAGAACAAAGTTGTGTTTTCTGTGACTGCACGAGACAGACGCATGAACAAGTGCAAGTACCTGAAGATGACTTTTCAAGTGAAAAAGAGTGAGCCCTTTCACACCCATTATCCTCATGATAGTTTTCGGTGTTGCTTCTACAAGATAACATTAAAATTAGTCTAACAATTGCATGTAATGCCATTATCCAGAATATCAAACTAAAATTAAACATAAATGCAGGCATGCAACATATGGCATATCGGTAATATTAAAAGTTAATACATAATAGGAAAAAGTCCATATTTGAGCCCTCTACTTTGCAGTAAGTCTGGTTTAGATCCTATACTATAAAACTGGGTATTTAACTCCCTGTACCTTCAAAACTAGATCAAATCAGTCTAAACCAGATACCAGGTGGTTTACGTGATGACATGGCATCCCACTTGGCTCGTTTGAGAGTCTTGGCTGTGCGTGTTAGCGACAAGTTCCTCCATATCGGACGAATAGACCGCAAGCGCTCTTAGAAGTGGCACTGATCGTGCGTCGTCTATCTTACAAAGGTGGAGCGATAGGGCGTGCACGCCTAGTTCCAGCCTCATCGACACTGGCTGTGCGTCCGAGAGGGCGTCGCCGATGAAGCAGCCTTAGCCGGGGCCTCCTCAATGTTGTTGTGCTCAGGGACACTCACCGCGCGTTGTGCCATAGCACCTCATCCCAGGGCAGCTCCCTTAGTCCGGTTCCCGCATGGACTGGCCACTTGCAGGGCGTGAATCAGATCGCCGCGTCACGGACAACGTCATGCATCCTGATGGGTGTCAGACGGGTACATATTGTACCGGTGGTTGTCGCCCTACTCTAGCAGGCATGTGGCCTCCAGGATGGAGATCACCGAGTGCGCGAACCGGTATGCCTCGTCCACATCGGTAAGCTTGGGGAACAGGCCAAGCCCGACCTAGCACTGCACGAGATCATCCTTGGAGATGTTGTAATCCTCCTGCCAAAGCACACACATTAGGAAGCACACCTAACTCCGCCGGTTCCGTCCAATCTGATCTCTCTCTCCAATGAGTTCATCACAAAAAAATTTGTGTCAAAATGTGTTCTACCTATCTCTCATTCGCCCCAATGAGTTAATTTCATTATTTTTCTCCTAGAGGATGGCAATTGAAGTTTTTCTCCATCGGCTACGACTGGAATTGCCACCGCCGTACGTCTTCGTCGGTATGTATTTGACAATTAGCTCACAGCAGATATTACACTCCTCGTATTCTACATTTTGACACGGTCATATATCTTCCCCGAGCGCCCCATTGCCATCGTCGTGTACGCCCGAACCGCTGCTGCCGCCCCCTGCGTCGCTAATGTGTCCTCGGTGTGTCTTTGCCCGAACCACCACCTCCACCACCGTGTTCGTATCCTCATCCTCACTGTTTTTCCAATTCCCAGGATCTCACCGTCACCTTTTCGCCGTCACCGTGCCACCGCACCCGATGCCAACTTGCCAAGCCATGCGTTGTCTCTATATGGAGCGAGAGGAAGAACCCATTCTTTTTCTTTCCCTCTCCTACAGAAGGGCCCCACCTACTAAGTAAGAGAATTTTCATGTTGAGTCAGTTTTTTTCAAGTCAGATACCACATCGCCCCCAAAACCTCCTTGGGCTGGATTTGGACCTCATCTAGTTTTGAATGTCCATAGGTTAAATATCCTATTTTATAGAATAGGTGTTTGCAATTTTGGCAAGGTATGGCCAAAATTGTCACGCTAAGGATCAGGACAAGTTTCGGCCGACATAGGATAAAGGATAATTTTAATATGCATTGTAACGATACTGATCTAAACGTGGATCTGTCCGAGTAGAGGCCGATATGGATCGTGGCAAATAACGAGTTGGAGGTGGATACGATCAGCTGATGTGCTATAAAAGAGACGATCAAGGGCAAGCTGAAAAAAAGGAGAATCCAATCAACCAACTCGCATTACTTTTATTTACCTTTCTGTCGACTGGAGTAGCCTCTGTAATTTAGAATCCTTGTAATTCGATCTTAATCAATAAAGTTGCGCATCACCGATTGTTGATCTTCATCAATTACGCCATTAGGTTTGATTTTTCCCCGATTTTGTTGCGCATCGCCTTCTTCGGAAAAGATCTACCTCTATCATCTCTGGTTAGCCTTAATCGGCTAATTAGATTTATCGTTACCCTCGATTTGATCGGCTTTTCAGCTATTTAGATCTAAGCTGATTATTTTACTATATCGGCTTTGAGCAAAATTCTAGATATCTTACCGATTGCAGGATCAAATCGGTTAGCATGCCCCGAACCGTAGAACCTGGTGTTTGTCAGGTGTGTTGTGGCCGATAAACCCTACTTCAAGTTTTTGGCACCAACATACTCTTGGCATGCCTGGTGGGATCGAAGATGTCTTCCTCCGGCAAGTCGCTTCCACCGTCCGACCTCAACGCCGAAGCCATAATCGTCCCTACATTCGACGATTTAACGTCGGAACAGCGCAAAGAGATAGAAGCTCGGAAAGCTGCTCTGGAGGAGACGATGCTGGGGTGCTATTTGAAAATCCGACGTGGCATCACTCAAAAGGCTGCATTGATGACGGTTAATGCTCTCGGCGACACATGAGTTACTGACACCTCGGTAAGCCGATACATGCCTGCACAAGCCGAATTATCAGATATGATTAATCAATCTATACATCACGCTTTGGTCAATCAGTCATCGGCTCAAGTCACAACGCTTAAGCCAATGATAACTAATAGCATAAAGAGCATAGCTCAAGAGTTGGCATTAACTGGGAGCCCACTCGACCCAATGCAAGCTTTACCAAATTATCCTATTTACTCAGTGCCACAGAACACCCAAGGAATAGTAGCCGATCCTAAACCATCGGCTGTAAGTTTGCCCTTAGCTATGATGCCAACCCAACCTACTGTTATATTGCCACGAGATCATCGTGCAAATGGGATTGCGCATTATCAAGCATATACTGATTCCGCCAAGTTAAATGCATTAGCTAACTTGCCGCCTTCAGCTCCGTTTTACACTTTTCTCTAATCGGTTCCATAGTCGATTGAACATAACAGGCCTCTACAGTATGCTGAGCTGATTCCACCTAGAAATACGGCGCCATACAAAATGGTAACATAATCGGAGCCTTTAGTCCCAACTCCAGAGCCGATTGTTAGGAGGAATAATGGGTACGAGCAACTTCCTCAATATATGTCGGCTCAATCTGGTCGTCAACCTGAGCTTACGCTCGGGGGGCAGAACGCCAATTACGATCATAACTGGCAGAACTAAACCATGGTATTGGCTAACAATGTTAATTGGGCCGACCAAATATCTGCTATGTTTAGAGATCAATTCAGCATACAGCCCAAAGGTAAGGTTGTCGTCTATAGGAAGCCATATCCAGATTATATTACCCTATGCCTTACCCCAACAATTTTAGAGTTCCTGACTTCGCTAAGTTTTTTGGGGATGGCTCTGTTACAACATTAGAACACGTCGGACATTTTATTGCACAATGTGGGGAAGCTGCTCAGTCCAACGGGCTCAAGATTAGGTTGTTACCATTGTCATTGTCAGAAACTGCTTTTACTTGGTTCACTAGCTTATCCCCGAATTCGGTTCACTTCTGGACCGATTTGGAAAGCCGATTTCACGAATACTTTTTCTCTGGTAGTCTGGAACTCAGAATTTCCGACTTAAGCTCTGTCCGCCATAGATTTGGAGAATCAATAACAGATTACGTTAAAAGATTTTGGAAAGTGAGAAATCGGTATTTTAGTGTCACTTTACCCGATAATCAATTAGCCGATTTAGCCTTTCAGGAATTAATTCCCCCGCTTAGGGGAAAGTTTGGCGGGCAAGAGTTCAATGATTTAAGTCATTTGCTTCACAGGGTGTCGGCTCAGGAAAGCCGATTTACTGATAACAGAGGATTCAAGGATAAGTTTAGCATTAACAATAACAAGGATAAAGTAAAGCTAAGGTTAATCTTGTCGATTATTGTTCGAGTGAATCCTCCGAAGATGAAGCAGAAATAAACATAGCCTAATGGGTTAAGGGATCTAAAAAGTCTTTGGTCTGTTCATGCCTTAAGCCGACTAAGAGTAATTCGGAAGTAAAATATGCATTCGATGTCTCTAAGTGTGATCGTATTTTTGATATATTATTACAAGAAAAGATTATATGATTACCTAGGGGCATGTTATACCATCAGCCGATGAAATCAAGAAGCGAAGGTATTGCAAATGGCACCATTCTTTTTCTCATAATACTAATGACTGCAATATCTTTCGACAGTAGATACAATTGGCTATAGAACATGGCCGGCTTAAATTGGCAGAGAAGCCGACTATGTAGGTGGATATCAATCCTTTTCCAATCAACATGGTACAGTGCTCAGGAAAGGCAAAAGAGCCGATGCAAGGTGAGCAAACAAAAAAGGCTCAGCATGTTGACGTCCAGTCGACCCCCAACGGTAAGGAGACCCTGAAGATTACAGTCGGTTCGTTGCAAATAGAAACCAACCGTGAGGGCAAAAACTCTAGAACTGTCAAGCCTAAGGGAGATCCACAAATCGGCAAATGGTACAAGGCAGAAAAATCGCCACAACGACGGCCGATGAATAAGACTAAGCCAACCTTCTCCCAATTGCTTCAGAAGTATGAAAGAAGCAGCAGGTCGTGCTATCCTGCGCGTCGGCCAGATAACCTCTATTGGCCAGAGAATTTGGAGAGGGCTCACCAAAGATGCCCCTTCTAGCGGTTCTGTTGGGCGAGGAGAATAGCTTTGCCATCACCATATACTTGCCCGATGGAGCATTACCCTCAGGACGAGTGGCCGAGGCAATCGGCTAAAGAGAGATTATCTGGACCAGTACAAGATTGTCACAACAGAAGTTATAACAGGCCGATACACAAGAGAATTTCTGTGCCAAGTCAGGTTGAGGCAGAAGTAGAAGGATCGAGTTCTGCGATCTAGGAAAATCTGGCTGGTAAAATACGGAAGCCGATTGAGCCTAAGCCAAGATGGTGTCCTCCTAGTCTTAATCGATCACAGCGCAAGCGATTACAAAGGTTAAGGACCCAGGAGTTCAGGGAGGCTGAGCTTGAAAAACAAAGGGATCAGGCTTTCAACTTGTTCAGCCGATCAAAACTGTTAGAAAAGAGTGGGTGGAGGAAGAAGGAACCGGTTGAAGAAGAATCGAATTCAGCCGATGACTTAGACTCTCCAATGATCTGGGATGACACTCCCCTGATGGACATCAATATGGTGTTCACGTTAATAGTTGAGTTCAAGATAAAAACAGAATCGTCTAAGGAGACGTTTGCTCAACTATGCTTGGGTTCTCAAGATGCGGTTTTTGAAAAGCCTCGGGCCGTTATATTTAAAAGGACATTAACGGCAAGCCAATATCATGAATGCTTGTTGATGGCGGAGCAACAGTTAACTTGATGCCATACACCACATGCAAGAAATTGGGTAAGTCTAATGAAGACCTTATTAAAACTAATATGGTTCTGAATGATTTCATAGGCGATCCCACAGAAGCAAGGGGTGTAATGGTAACGGAATTAACTGTCGGTAGCAAAACATTGCCGACTGACTTTTTCGTAGTCGATGCCAAGGGCAATTACAGTGTCCTGCTTGGGCGAGACTGGATTCATGCCAATTGTTGCATTCCATCGACTATGCATCAATTACTCGTTCAATGGAATGGGGATGTGGTTGAGGTCGTTCAAGCCGACACATCGGCTCACATAGCTATGACCAGTTCAGATGCGAATTGGCACCATGAAGAAGCTGAGTGCATATCAGGTAAAGCTCTGGACGATTGTGATTTTATCTGTATCAACAAAACAGGGCTTGTTTTGATCAATGTAAAGCCAAGCACACTTGATCGGACTGATGAAATCTTACGCCGATGGGGTCCAAATCGGCAATAAAGGCCTTACAGGGGAAAATGCAGAGCTATCGGCAAATGACAGATAGCTTTGAGGCCATTGAGGATTTTCAAGAAATTGACAAGTTAGGCCAAGGATTTACATCGACTGATTTGCTTCAAGAAGTTGATACAGGCGATGGGGAGAGAAAAAGACTAACTTTTATTAGAGCAAATTTGGAAGTAAGTTATAAGGATAAGTTGGTCAAAATTCTTAAAAATTATAAAGATTGTTTTGCTTAGGAGTACCATAAGATGACTGATTTAAGCCGACAGCTTGTTGAACATCGGCTACCTATAAAGCCTGGCTATCGGCCGTTTAAGAAGTATCCTAGAAGGTTTAATCCGGCCTTGTACAATGTTATAAAAGAAGAAATTGAACGATTGCTGGAAGCCAAGTTTATCAAGCCTTGTCGATATGCTGAATAGGTCTCTAACATCGTTCCTGTAATGAAAAAAAGGCAAACTGAGGGTGTGCGTCGACTTTAGGGACTTAAACAAAGCTACACCAAAAGATGAATATCCAATACCTCCGAATCTTCTAAATCGGCCAGTGAAAAACCCAGCAGATTCGTTGGATCGAACGATCTGGGGAGGTGGCGGCAATGATAGGGAGTGGCGGTGTCGGCTGCGAAGATGGTCGTGGAGGCTCGACGGAGGCGGCAAGCTAATCGGCTAGAATGGTAGCCGCTTGCACTAACGAGAAGGCTGGAAAAGGAATTCAAGGTAAGTTAAAGCCGATGTGTTGAGGTGTTTAAACAGGGAGAATTTATGAAGGTAACTTATCTCTCCGATGGCTGATATGTGCGGAGAGTGCGTAGAATTCTCGCCACTTTGCTCCACTGCCTTGGACCCTCTTTTGGTAGGAGCCTTGGCGCGTTTTTTCTCTGGAAATAAATCAACCACAAGTATTAGTTTCTGAAAGTGCTTGAATAAAAGCTACTAGCCGATTGACGTATACTTACTGGATTGTTGTTGCTTCTCTGTGTCCGATAGAGGACTCTGGATTCCCAGCGTGCCGGACGTATACCCCATAAGGCCCGTCGACTGATGAGGCCGCTTGCCTTGTTGACCGTTACCCGACAGGCCGGTCACTTTTTTTTTCCCTGTAGCCTTAGTCTGCAGAAGAGGAAGCGAAGCCGATTAGTAATAAAAATACTTGATGAAGAAACATATAATAAAGGATTTATTCAAGCCGATACCTCGCCAGTAATGACTACTAAGCTTGTGTTAGTATATACAGAAGAGCTGGACTCATCGCCCGAGTCGCTGTTAGTGACTACCGTCGGCTAGATTTGGAAAGAATTGATTAATGATAGTCGACAGTGTCTTCTCTAAATAAAGCGCCTCTGCAATGGCTGACCACCAAGAAGAAAAATGTCCTTCCCGACACGTGTTTAGGATGAAACACGGCAAGTATTCAATCTGAAGTTCATTGGCTATTTCCAACACAATGCTGGCTACGGCTGCGTTGCGAACCCGAGCTCTTGGTTGAAGCCGATCAAGGAGTGAGAGACTTGGAATGACTTGTCCAAAGCCCAATTGTCTGGCGTAAATCGCGGGGTGATAAAATTCGTATGAGGGCTGAAAGGTCCAATTCCTTGTGTTAAGACCAACATGTAGTATACTCGGAGAGATGAAAAGCTTATAAAATTCCAAAGTTGCTTGAGGCATCAAGGAGCTATCGGCTTCTAAATGCAGAAAAGACAGCCATGGAAAATCGTTTGCACTGCTATGACTGAAGAAGTCTTGTTGTTTGAAGTCTTCACTGTCAAGCTGTAGGAAGAACGGCAAGTATTTCCTTGAGCCGA
Organism: Otatea glauca; assembly: GCA_036346275.1. Taxonomy (NCBI): domain Eukaryota; kingdom Viridiplantae; phylum Streptophyta; class Magnoliopsida; order Poales; family Poaceae; genus Otatea; species Otatea glauca. The sequence continues at coordinate 23,263,891 of CM070725.1, read as the reverse complement.
CAGGCGTGACCTTTGTCTCATTCCTAGAGCACATTATGAATCTTTCGCCGTACGATCGGCTTACTCTGAACTGAGGCATTGCATCCTTTGGAGTTTCCTCCTGTGGAAACGCTGTATCGTCGGTTGGGCTCAAAGCAAAAGATCGGCTGAAAAGACAATACAGCCAGATCTGCACAAACCAAAGTGGCCCTTCTATGTTGCCGACAGTAAAACTAGCAAAGCCTGTGAATAGCCGACTTCTTATGATATACATCATTTGATACACTGCCCCTAGCAACATTTTTCCTAGAGCTAGCCGACGGCCCTCTACTAGCTGCTCTGCTATGGTCTGATAAGTTTGGGTCGGCCCAAGAGATGCCCCGCAGAAAATAAATTTGTTCAGCCAAAGATTGAGGAAGGCGATATGATCCTCGTCCGATATTGGCCCGCTGACTTGGTTATTATTGCTTATGTACTTACTCCATCCTTCGCCTTTAAATCTGATGAGCTTGGGCTTTGGTTTGGCACTGTAAGCCGATATTTGTTCTCCGCCAGGCCTCAAACAACACAATTGGGCCACATCCAGAAGAGTTGGGCCGACGAGACCTGTCCGGAACATAAAGGCATTAAAAGTCTCCGACCAGAAATAACAAGCCGTGGCCACTAAGGGCTCATTGGCCTCTGGATCGGCTAAAGAAAGTGGGAGGCACTCGGCTATCCTCATTCTGTCCCACACCTCTCTCTTCTAGGCCGCTACCCAATTATATCAGTTCCTTCATCCCTTTAACGCTGTCGGCCAGGCCCTAAAAGTCTTGCTCCACCCCTCTCTATCATATCCGGCAACCGATAAGGCGAGACATGGAATTTCCTCATTTATGATTGTATCAGAGTCTAAGTTTCCTACCGGACCTAGGTAGTATTGATCGTTATTGTTAGGGATCGGAATGAGTACCTGACTGGGATCCATTCAGCCGATCTGAGCAAAAGTCGATTGGGGATTGGTGAAGATTGAAGCACTGAAGCAGAAGGACACTTGTAAGCCAATGTTGAAGGTTCTAGGAGTTTGTGCGCGTGAGAATGACAATGTGAGGGCCTCATATTTATAAGGAGGGTAAAAAGGTGAAACGGCGGGAAGAGTATCGAAGGGGCGCGTGTAGTTAAAACGCATGATGCGCATATCGAGATTTTTACGGTGCCATAAATGGGACGGTTATTGGTGAAGATGTTGCGACAAGTCGATGGAAAAAAGTCGATAGATGATATTTTTGGAAAATAACAAGTTATCTCCCAAAAATAGGGGGCATATGTTTGCACCAGATTTTGGAAAGGTATGCCAAAATTGTCAAGCTAAAGATCAAGACAAGTTTCGGCCGACATCGTATAAGGGATAATTTGAATATGGATTGTAACCGATACTGATCTAAACGTGGATCTGTCCGAGTAGAGGCCGATACGGATCGTGGTGAATAACGAGTTGGAGGTGGATACGATCAGCTGATGTGCTATAAAATACGATCAAGGGCAAGAAGGAAAAAGGAGAATCCAATCAACCAACTCGCATTACTTTTATTTACCTTTCTGTCGACTAGGAGTAGCCTCTGTAATTTAGAATCCTTGTATTTCGATCTTGATCAATAAAGTTGTGCATCGTCGATTGTTGATCTTCATCAATTACACCATCAGGTTTGATTTTTCCCCAGATTTTGTTGCGCATCGCCTTCTTCAGAAAAGATCTACCTCTATCATTTGGTTAGCCTTAATCGGCTAATTAGATTTATCGTTACCCTCGATTTGATCGGCTTTTTAGCTGTTTAGATCTAAGCTGATTATTTTACTATATCAGCTTTGAGCAAAATTCTAGATATCTTACCGATTGCAGGATCAAATTGGTTGGCATGTCTCGAACTGCAGAACCCAGTGTTCGTCAGGTGTGTTATGGCCGATAAACACTACATCAAATTTTTGGCACCAATAATAGGATACAAATCGGACTAACCGCAAAGTAGAGGAATTAAATATGGACTTTTTCCTACATAATATGGTAGTAAGCATCCAGAAAATATCATGCTGGTAAGCAATAAGGACTTGGAGAGAAGCTTGCAGTTCAGGGTGATAATGTGTTTCTACCAAGGTTTCAAAATTTGTTGTCGGACCACATCTCGAGACGGCCGAAATCCGAAATTTCGGTAACTCAATAAGCAAATTTGAAATCCGTTATTATTTTAGGGAGGCAAAACAGAAATTTCGGTCATTCCGGCGAAATTCACGAAACTTGTAGATGTATTCCACTCTCAACATTAAATTTCTTTCTTTTTTGATATGTGTATTCTGGTGCTTACTGTCGTGGGCCTTGATCGAGTATACTACTGCAGACATAAGGAAACAATAAACCCGGATTCTTGCTTTTGGGCAGGACTAATTATAAAGGCAAGTTCGTAGCGGGAGGAACTATATCGGGATAGTTAGCTAGTAGTTGGAAAGTATCTAGTCAATTAGTTATATTGGTTAGTCTAATGGTGATACGTTAGATCCTTGCGGATCAGTTCAGTAAAGCACCTATATATTGGAAAGAAATAAAAGAAAAGCGGATCTTGTTTTGCGAGGCGATTCTTGGCGGTGTCTTAGATTAACAAGACCGGTGACTCCGTTCGCTAGTTATCCTCGTCGGTCATCACGGCATCATCGTCCAACTTCTCCCGCGTGGGTGGCCGCCCAGGCACTCGTCTCTACGCTCAAGCCCATAACAATTTGGTATCAGATTCCACCGATCCTCCGGCTATGGCGCGGATCCGCCATTGAAGATCGGCAGCAAGCTGGAGGCTTCCATGGATGAGTTGAGAACTTCCTTAGGGGAGCTCCTCACTATCTCGCGCGCGTCCAGGGCTCAGCATGGTGATTCGGGCCAGCCAAGTCACGCCGCTGAAGATTGCGGTCGGCGCCCTGACCCCTGGCCGAATAACCATGATCGATCTCTCTCGGTGGATCCACCGGGTGGGTGGCTCCACCCAGCAAATCGCCACGCTTCGACCACGCCGAAAGCGCCGATCACCGTGGCGCCGACCACAGGACAACGGAGGGTTTCTTCGCCAGCCTCTTGATCGACATCCTCCAGCCACCGACGAGGAGGCACTCCATCCTCGCCGTTGGACTCCGCGTGAGCCTCGTCTTGAACTTAGGAGTTCGACCAGTGCGGTGACCAGCTCGCGTAAGCCGCCAATGTGGCGCTTCTTCGCCTCCGCCCAAATTCGCCGCGCGAATCGTCGACTGGTGGGTTTACATTTGCGGGGTGAAGCTCAGGAGGTGCTTGACAATTGGATGCTCGACACCGATTGGATCTCCTGGGAAGATTTTTTTTATACTTTTATTCAGCGTTTCTCACGCCAAACGGGTGCCGGTCCTCTCGACGATCTCGTCAATCTGAAGCAAGGTTCTAGCCGGGTTGATGAATACGCTCGCGAGTTTCAGCGTCTTCTCGCCCGCACCCCGCGCATGGCCCGAGCCGATCAGGTCGAAACCTTTGCAGCGGGCTTGTCACGGGCACTCACGGCAGACGTTCGGCGGGAGCGCCTCGGGATTATCGGAAGCGGTCGCCTCGCTCGCGGTGAGGAAAGAAAAGACTTATGGTGGCGAAACCACGCAGACTAATTCGATGGGGCGGAATCGCATGGCTTTCAGCTGCGGTTCACCCGCTCCTTCCGGGCAGCCGGGGTCGTTTTTGAGCGGACTACCTCCGAGCGGCACTTCATCGTTCGGTGGGAGTGGCAAGCCTGTCCATGCAACGTCTAGTTCAAATGTTACACGGCCCAGCACCTCGGAATAGTGAAACTCAGCGCGACCAACTCGCCGCCAGGCGAGCGAAGGGCGTGCTACCACTGCGATGACTTTTATTCTCGCGGCCACCGCTGCAAGCGTCTCTTCGCCATTGAAATATGTGCTGACGGCCGAGATGAAGAGCTCGCCTTGCCACAGGGGGATGTTGAAGACGCCGAACATGAAGCACCAGAGGAGCCGTCCTTGTCCCTATTGGCTATTCTCGACCCTAAACCAGGAGGTACCATGCAACTGCTATTCACACTGCGTGGGCACCAGCTTCGCTGCCTCATCGACAGTGGAAGTACCCATAATTTCATTAGCAGTCATGCGGCCGCACGGATGTCTTTACCACACAGCCAGCCATCTTCTCAGCATGTGCGTGTTGCTAATGGGAGTCACTTGCCCTGTCTGGGGGACGTTCCTGATGAATGTTTTCACATTGCTAATCATTCTTTTACCTCATCATTTATTGTTATTCCGTTAGATGGGTTTGATGTTGTTACGGGCATTGGTGGCTTGAATGACCGATTCATCAATGGGATTTTGTCAAATTCTGAGATGTCTTTTGTTTCTTAGGACAACCAATTATGTTGCAAGGCATCCATCACAAGAGCCATAATCATCTTCTGTCGCTTCAGTGTGATCCCACTTTGGATAATCTCCTTGCCGCTTTCTAGGATATCTTTGCGGAACCAACTGGTCTTCCACCCCATCGCGCTTGCAACCATCATATTTGTCTCAAGGATGGATCGGACCGGTGGTGGTTGGTAGTGTCGCTATCAAATCATCAAAGGGCGAGATCGAGCAGCGGTGCTCGCCATGCTCGTTCAAGGTATTATTCGGCCCAGCCGCTCACCGTTTTCCTCCCCAGTCTTGTTAGTCAAAAAACGAGACAGTTCTTGGAGATTTTGTGTCGATTACCGTGAGCTTAATGCCCGCACGGTTAAAGATAAATTTCCGATCCCAGTGGTCGAGGAACTGCTTGATGAACTGCATGGTGCTTTTCTAAATTGGATCTTCCTTCGGGTTACCATCAAGTACGCATGACTGAGAGTGACATTGAAAAAACAGCCTTCCGTACCCACCATGGTCATTATGAATTTTTGGTGATGCCATTCGGACTCTCTAATGCGCCATCGACATTTCAAGCCCTTATGAATGAAGTATTACAGGATTTTCTCAGGAAGTTTGTCCTCGTTTTCTTGACGACATACTTATCTCTGATCGCTCGTGGTGATCATTATAACCATGTTCGCATCGTTTTACAGCGTTTGCGTGAGCACGATTGTATTTGAAACAATCTAAATGTGCCTTTGCACAACGCCAATGGGTTACAGGACACATTATTTGGTAGAAGGAGTTGCGGTGATCCGATAAATTGCGGGCGTTATAGCGTGGGCACGACCTTCTTTCATCACGGCGCCGAGGATTCTTGGGATTAACGAGGATATTACCGCGCTTTATTCACAAATATGCGATGTGGCGAGCCCTTGGCGACCATGCTCGTAGTAATAATTTCCGATTGGATGCGGAAGCAACCAACGCTTTTAGCCGTCTGAAAACAGCACTTATTTCCGCACCGGTACTCCGCCTACCGGACTTCACGGCTCCTTTCATTGTTGAGTGTGATGCATCTGGCACCGGCATTGGCGCAGTTCTTCAACAGGAGGGCCACCCCATTGCCTTCTTTAGCCGGAAATTGGCCGATCGTCACATGAAGTTGGCGGCATATGAACGAGAATTGATTGGCTTGTCCAAAGCTGTGCGACATTGGCGACCCTACTTATGGGGACGCCCGTTTGTCGTTCGCACTGATCACGCCAGCTTGAAGTTTCTGTTGGAACAAGCTTTGATCACTCTGCCACAACAACACTGGTTAAGTAAATTGATGGGCTTCGATTTTCAAGTAGAATACAAGCCAGGCAAGACCAACACAGCCGCGGATGCTTTGTCTCGCCTTGACGACCCCACACCGATCTGTGTGGCTATCTCCAGCCCTCGGCTTATGACGGCGGGTCAGTGGCGCGCCATTCTTCGGGACGATCCGGAAATTCGTTCCCATTGCCAGACGCTTCTGTCCAATCCGGCCACTGCAATGTCCTCTGCTCCTTCGCTCGGCACGAGCAACGGCTCTTCTGATGTTGCAGCCACCGACGTCTCGCAAGAATTCCCTTCTGAAATTGAGTCGACCGACCTCGCAGCACCTCCTGTCGCGTCAGATGCTGGGGCTCATGTGCGTTTCCTAGTTTCTCGCCCAGTATGGACGGTTTGCGACGGCCTCTTATTCCGCAACAACCGTCTCGTCGTTCCTGCACAATCATCACTTATTTCAGAGATGATTGCAGCTGTTCATAATTTAACGCCGCGGCGTGCACAAGACTCTTCGCCGGCTTAGGCAAGCTGTATTTACGGCCTAATCAGCGTCAAGCGATGGCGGCATACATTGCGGGGTGTTCAGTTTGCCAACGCAATAAGGCTAGTTCCTTGGCCCCTGCAGGTCTCTTGCAACGCTTGATTCCTCATCAAATATGGGCGATGTTTCAATGGACTTCATTGTACGCTGCCAAGTCCCAAGGAAGCGACTATCCTCGTTGTGGTGGATCGATTGCCCAAGTATCGCGCTTCATGTCCCTCAACCGCCTTCACAAGGCATCCTCGGTGGCGCAACTCTTCTTCGACAACGTTGTCCGTGTGCACGGCATGCCGGAGTCCATTGTATCGGATCGTGATCCCATCTTCACTAGTGCATTCTAGCAAGATCTTTTCAAAAGATGTGGAACCAAACTTCTTTTGTCTACTGCCTACCACACGCAGACGGATGGGCAAACAGAGGCTGTTAACAAGACGGTGGAAATGTACCTTCGTTGTTTGGTGGCTGATAATTCCCATACGTGGGTTAAGTGGCTCTCTTGGGCAGAGTTCTGTTACAACACCTCTTTCCACACGGCACATCGCATGACACCATTTGAATTGGTATACGGCCGTCATCCTCGCGCTTCTTCCATATACTCAAGCGCCATCTTTGTCATCGATAAGGTTGATTGTCAATTGGTGATCGCGGCGCCTTCTTCATGTGCTCGAACTCATCTTAGCCATGCGAATCGCATGAAACAATTTTATGACAGCGATCATCGCGATGTCTCATTGCGGTTGGCGATTGGGTATGGCCGTCTACAACAACATCGCCGATCGTCTCTCCGCTCTCTGCCGTCACAAATTGGCTCCTCGGTATTTTGGGCCATACGGATCATGGAATTAATCGGTAAGGTGGCTTATCGCCTTGATTACCTTAGAGCACGCCTCGTGGCGTTTTTCATGTGTCACTCCTTAAGCCTTACAAGGCGAGCCTCCTCTTTCCACGCCGCCATTGCCTCTGATGTGTTGATCGCTCATGAACACCTGCGGCGGAGCCACTATCGCTGTATTTGGCGCAACGTTTTCTCCGTGGCAACCGACGGTTTGTTGATTCAATGGACCGCGAGCCCTCGGCGAAGCGACTTGGGTTGGCGCCCTTGTGTTGCGGCGCTCTTATCCTACATTTGACTTGCGGACAAGCTTGCCGGGGAGGAGTAATGTCGTGGGCCTTGATCGAGTATACTACGCGGACATAAGGAAACAATAAACCGGGATTCTTGCTTTTGGGCAGGACTAATTATAAAGGCAAGTTCGTGCGGGAGGAACTATATCGAGATAGTTAGCTAGTAGTTGGAAAGTATCTAGTCAATTAGTTATATTGGTTAGTCTAATGGTGATACGTTAGATCCTTGCGGATCAATTACGTAAAGCACCTATATATTGGAAAGAAATAAAAGAAAAGCGGATCTTTGTTTTTGCAGGCCGATTCTTGGCGGTGTCTTAGATTAACAAGACCAGTGGCTCCGTTCGCTAGTTATCCTCGTCGGTCATCACGGCATCGTCGTCCAACTTCTCCCGCCCAGGTGGCCGCCCAGGCACTCGTCTCTACGCTCAAGCCCATAGCAATTACTTCTTCAAAAGAAATTGCGTTGCCAGGAGGACTTGAACTCAGGTCTCTCACCCGAGAGAGAAGCATCCTAACCAGCTAGACTCAACGAAACTTATGAATAAGTAAGCTCTTATACATAATTTGTGTATGTATAAATTTTCACATGTATTTCGGTCAATGTTATTACGGCGTCGCCTAGGCGACGCCTAGTCGCCGACTAGGCGTCCGGGCGGCGACACCATGGACCGGCGCCTCGCCAGAAGATGACCAGGCGGGCGCCTGGCCGTCCAGTCGTCGCGGCGTCGTCGCCTAGGCGTCTTCTGGCGTTACGGGCGGCCGATCGCGGCGTAATTTGGTATTTGAGGCGGCAGAGACGACTCCCGCGCCGGATCCAGAGGACTCAGAGGAGGCAAAGGAAAGAGGACTCACGCGGGTGGAGAAACCCTAGCGGTATTGCGTCGCCGCCGCCGCAAGTGTCGCGCCTGCCCCGGCCATGCTTGTCGCCGCCGTCGGCCCGCCATCAGTAACCCTCGGCCTCCCCTCCCTCCTCCTCCGCGTCCCTCCTCCTGCTCCGCCTCCGTGCCCTGGCTTCCCTTCCGCCTCCGGTTCTGTGCTTCCGCCTCCGCTCTAGGCTTAGCCTCCGCTCTGGGCTTCTGCTCTGCCCGGTTCTTTGCTCTGCTCCTCCACCGTTGGGCTTCGCCTCTGGCTGCCGCCGCCTCTGCGTCCGTAGTGGAGGCAAGCGGGAGGCGAGTCGCGAGGAATGGGGCTCTGCGCCTCTGTTGGAGCCTGGAGGAGACAGTCGAAGAGGAGAGCCGAAGAGGTCGAAGGAATGGGCTCTGCGACTACTGAGGAAGAGGCAATTAGCTGAAGATGAGTAGATGGCTGAGGATGGTTATCAACGACATCGACTCACTGAGCATGCTTATTGACTCATGGTCATATTGAGTAGTATTAGCTCATAGCTACCACCTCATCATGTACTCATTTGTTAGGTGTACTCATTTGTTAGGTGTTGGTTGATCTTTGCTTGGCGCTAATGAGTTGATAATGATTAATAGCTAATGTATTGTATTTGTATTATATGGTATGGATTAGTCATTACTCGATCTTGATTTGTTATTATCGCAATTGTTTTGTCTGAACATACATACATGGTGACCAAAGAACAAATCTGCTTGCCGTTAGCGAGTCCGTGATGCTAGCCAAGAAGCGAGCATATGATCCATCCAAGGATCCAAAGCGGAAGGCCAAATCGAAGGATCCCGGATGGAAGTATGGATTTTGGCCGGACATGACGAACAAGGATATGGTGCAATGTATACTTTGCGGAAAACAAATGCATTCGGGTATCAAGAGGTTGAAGCAGCACCTTGCCGTGGGTTTTGGGGATGTTCAAAAATGCCCCAAAACCACCACGGCCATAATGAGAGAGATGCAAGATTACATGAAGAAGACTGCAAGGAACAAGATGATTAATTTAGATGACGATGAAGAGGAAGGTGGAGGTGATGACATTCAGGAGGTTGAGGTTAATCAACAAGTATCCTCGAAGGCGTCATCTTGTCATCCAAGTTCTGGGACAGCTGCCAAGAGGAAGCAAGCTGCCATTATGTTCAAACCGGTGGCCAAAGTAACAAAATCAGTTGCCTCCTTGATAAAAAAGACACCCGAAGAGGTGATTGAGGAAAGGCATTCCAAACAATTGTCCCAAACCTCTATGGAGCAATGTATGAGGACTAAGGAAGAAAAAGAGAGGTGGATACGCATGTTGCTAATTTCTTTTATCGATGTGGCATACCATTCAATGCTGCAAATTCTAGGAGTTATGAAATTATGATGGAGTCCGTTGGACAATACGGGCATGGATACAAGCCGCCTAGTTTCCATGAGTTAAGGGTTCCATTGCTTGCTAAGGCAAAGAATGAAATCCAAGCATTAAGGGTGAAGCAGAGTCCAGTTGGAGGCAATACGGTTTATACGCTAATGTCAGATGGATGGACTGATAGGAGAGGAAGACATTTGATAAATTTTCTTGTCAATTGTCCTGAAGGGACTTTCTTCTTAGAGTCTGTAGATGCATCCTCTCAGTCGGCTGATGCAAGGATGTTAGCTGATTTGCTTGAGAAGAAGATTGTGGAGGTAGGCCCTGACAATGTTGTTCAAGTGGTCACCGATAATGGTGCCAACTTCAAGGCTGCTGGTAAGTTTCTCTTCTTTAGCCAAAACAAACTACCTTATGCTGTAAATTGCTTGGAACTCATCTTTTTCTTTTGTAGGTAAAATTCTTATGGAGAGGTTTCCCACTCTCTTCTGGACCCCTTGTGCTGCACATTGCTTGGACCTTATGTTGGAAGATATCGGAAAAATAAGTGAGTTCAAGAAGGCCATCAATCAAGCCAAGCATGTCACTACCTTCATCTATAGGCATGGGAGGCTTCTCGATGCAATGAGGGATAAGACAGGAGGGAGGGATTTAGTGAGACCCGCAGCCACTCGGTTTGCTACTTCTTTTCTCACTTTGCAGAGTTTATATAAGCATAAGGATGCTTTACGACTACTCTTTGTTAGTGAGGATTGGACTAAGGCCAAATTGGCTCACACGGAGGCGGGGAAGAAAGTTTGTGATATTTTGCTTTCCTTGCGTTTTTGGCATGCTGTGGAGGATTGCATAAGAGCATCCCAACCTTTGCTGATTGTGCTGAGGATTGTTGATGGGGATGAGAAGCCTGCTATGCCAGAGGTTTCAGCTTGTATGGATCATGCTAGGAATAAAATAAGAGTCTTTGCAAGCAAACCAAGGGTACTAAAGAAGGTAATGGACATCATTGAGAGGCGGTGGGTGCATCGGATGGAGCAAAAGTCGCATGGGGCTGCATTATTTTGAACCCAAACAAGTTTTTGACATCAAAGAAAAGACATTGACTATGCTTGAGGCTCGAATTTCATTCAATGATGTGCTTGAAAAGATTGTTAATTGTGATGATAATTTGCTTAGAAAGATAAGTGATGAAGCGGATGATTATGAGAAAATGAGGAAGAGCTTTGGAAAGCAATCAGTTGTGATGCAACAAAAAACAAAGAGCCCTCGTAAGTATTAAACTTCTATTCTAAGTTGATTCAATTTTAAACATTCTAAGTTTCTAACATCGATACAATGTTTTACGTTTTAGTTGATTGGTGGGATGCTTTTGGTGGCCTTGCTAGAGAGCTTCAAAAGTTTGCAAGACGCATCCTCGGCCTTTGTTGTTCGGCCTCGGTTGTGGCGCAATTGGAGCATCTTTGAATTTGTAAGCATTGCAATTAAGTTGTATTTATTTCAAGGCTGCTCATATATTCCAAGTATTTTACATTGTTGATTAGTGATTAATTTTGATCCATACAAAAAAAGAAACCGGTTGGAGCACCAAAGATTGAATGATTTGGTCTACATTCAATACAACCTAAGATCGCGAACGTTTTCAAAAGAGGCGTGTGGAAGGGACAAATTTCAACCCTTTGATCTTAGAAGAGTTCCAATGGGACAATGAATGGGTTGAAATGAGTACCGAAGAAGTCCACCACGGAGAAAATCTTTCATGGGCTCATGTTGATGAAGCCACCGGTGCATCAGTAATGCTTCAGGGTCGTAATATGCCTAGGATGGTCAGGACGTACTCTCGACGTGGTATAAATTTGAGCCCAACAACCCAAGCAGAAGAACAAGGCTCAGACGAGGATGAAGTCTATGAACCTTTGGTGGCCGATGATCTAGACATCGACGATGATTATGGCCAAACGCCACCTACTTCTCCTCATGAGAGTGGACCAAGTGATGATAATCGTCAAGATGATTTAGACTTAGACATTGATGTTTGAATGTCCTTGTCATTGGAACATTATATTTATGTTTGAATGTCCTTTTCCTTGGAACATTATATCTATGTTTGAAACTTTCAATGTCTTTGTCCTTGGAACATTCTCAATTCTGTTTTCAAGATATTTTTATTGTTTATGTGAACTCCATGTATCCAACAACCCATTGTTTCATCTTGCTAACATGTAAATCTCTTGCTTGTACTAGGAAAAATAAAAGCAAGTTGCTGGATGGATTGAGTTATTTCGAACTCTACATCAATGTTTGGACAGCAATGATTTGGATCATATGGAAGGTGCTATGGATGCTACATACAAGGTACTACACATCACTCCTCACTCCTACTATATTTGATCTTGAATTGTGATTTAGTACATAGGAAATTTGAACTGTAATCGGGTTACAAATCTGAACTTTTGGTCGCCTAACAGGCGCCTAGGCGCCTAGGCGTCCAGGCGCCCCGGAGGCGACTCGCCTCGCCGGGTCGCCGTGATAACCATGATTTCGGTCATAGAAACATCAAATCCGGTTGATTTTGTAGCAATTTTGATCCGAAAGGACGAAATCTCGGCGAAATTGACCAAAATTTTGCCAAGATTTCCGAAATTACCATATCATTTTGAAAATTTTGAACTTTTTTCATTCCACCAAAATTTGGAATCTCGTCCCCATTTGAAATCTAAAATCTCGGCCAAGATTTCCAAACTTTCACCGGGATTTTAAACCTTGGTTTCTACTCATATATGGCATTCTTGAAATTTTAGCACCTAAGTCAAAACCACAGGAAATATAATGGAATAAAACCAGCTCATATCACTCATCGCCGCGTATTCCTCACCAAGTACTGAAAATTCAAATTGTTTAATGAAATTAACATGATCACTTTGAGGACACTGAAAGACACAAAGAGAAATAAAAATCGACTAAGGAAAGCCACCATGTTTTTGACAGTTAGACTTTAGTCAGTAAATGGTACTCCTCCCGTCCTCCGTCCAACTTTATGTCTTTTTTTTTAATCATCTTATATATAAATATATAACGTATTTCATATGTCAGTGCAAAATTAGTGTAATATTCTCTCTATACTCTAATAAATATACATATTTATTTTATATTCTCTACATGCATGTATTGAATATAGTGCTTAATAAGAATAATTAGGAATAATCCAGGTAACAAATACCTAACCACACATTCAAAACTCTTATCCAAACTGCTAAAAACAAGAACGCAAGGGGGAAAGCATACTACGGAGAAGCGAACAAAAACAGAACTACAAAAAATAGTCAAGAAAAAGATAGTGCCGTCTGCTGGCTAAAAGGATAGCTGATTATCTAATAGAAAATAATCACATGTTTCTGATAACAAAATATCACATCAAAACAGCATATACTCTCATAAATTAAGCTTGTATGGACCGGAATTAGGCCTAGAAATGAGCACAAACTAAAACATAAGAAAAAAAATATAGTACTTTAATACTTTCCCTTCCAATACAAGTTGCATAAATCTTAAAGCAAGCGAAATGATAAGTAATTATCTTCTATTATTCATTTATATTTTAATATCTCAAAAAAGATATTAACATGATCACACCCACAGCATAGGAAAATGAGCCCAGAGTTATAGAGGTGAAGCAACAACATTATTCAATTTGTCACATCAATCAAACACAGCATAGGGCAATTCCCTTCAATTCAAGCCCAAGATCACGAAGAGAGAAACCAATATAACAATTTGTGAATATTGAAGACAGGTCGAGCTAACTATAATGATAATCACAGTTTCAGACAAAAAGGGAACATATCATTTTTTTGCTGAAACCCGACCACAAATTTCACGAAAATTTAACTGTATTAAGGAAAATTATCCACAATAAGTTTCTCCGCTCAACACATGACAACTGCGCACTTTCGCAGCATAAACTAAAATTCCACACAGCTTGCTCAACTGCATGGAAATCACCATCAGTACATCATTGGATTGAGGCACAAGCTTCAGTTTGGTACCAGAACACTTTGAGAAAAACAAGCCTGATTAAAATAAACAAACATAAACGGAAAGGTAATAAGAAAAGGCACCTACTCTTTTTCATCCACTACAAGCAGCATCCAGAACAGCAAACTCAAATCTCGAACATAAACATGACGCGACAATAAAAAGACACAGCCTACTCCTAAAAAGATACCCAAAAAAAGGCACAAAATTTTGCGAAAGTACAACGACAAGATAGCGATCCGTCCCAGAACAATCTCAACACCCCTCCAAAAGCACGAACAAAAAAGCACCACAGATCGATAACCTTTTCAAGGAAAAGCACCAAATTGCTCCCAACTCACCAGACTCAACAATGATCCCGAGACATACAAAACCTGCATATTCTTTTGATAGAGAGCCAGTTTACCTTCACATTAACACGTTTTGAGAACTGAGGAAACTACACGCGCTAACTTCCCAATTCGTCAATAGAAGCCGCAAAAAATCGTCGATTCGCCCCCAAATTCATGGCACAGAAGTGCACTCAAACGGGACGAAATGCTAGCACTAGAAAGGTGAAATTTGTCGCCATAGAGATAGAGACCCCCCTCGAAAGTGAAGTCAACCTCAAGTCATCGCAGCAAGGTCTCAGAAGCTCCAAGAAAAGGCGCATTATCCAGACAAACTTTCCTACAAACTAGCGCATTATGCTCGTAAATGCGCTCAAATCCCACATAAAACCACCTGCCAAGGGACGCAACAAAATCAAGAATCAAGAAAAAGAGCAACGGCCACTCCGAAATACAGACAATGAAAGAGCAAGAATCAGACGCGCCCGCGCGCCGCCTACAAATAAAGAAACGCGAGCGCCTTCCGGAAACAAGACGAGGAAGGCAGGGGAAAGGGAAGCGGGGAGGCGGGGGAACTCACTCTCTGGCCCGCCGAGCTGGGCGACGGCGTCGACGAAGCGCTCGTGGAGGTCGGCCGTCCACCGAAGCCGGGGTTTGGGGTCTGCCGTCAGCACCAGGCTCGGCCCGCCGCCGCCATGCCAGTGCAGCCCCCCGACGCCGAGCGGCGCGTCTTCGGCCGCGTCCGGACGGCGGCGGCGGCGGCGGCGGTGGATTAGGCCGGGGAACATCTCCGCACCTACGCTTTTCTGAGGAGACGGCTGCCCCTCACCTCCAAAAGCGAGAGCGCTTCGATCGAAGCTTTTCTTTTCTGTTGGTTGCCTTTCTTCTCCGCTTTCCTTTCTTCTCTCGTCTTCTCTTCGCTTTCTGTTGGGTCTTCTCCTCTTCCCCTTCTGCTCCGCTTGCGGGCGATTGTTTTTTCGTTTGTTTTTCCAATACGATATCCGATCTCTGGCGCTCACGGACGGTCGCGGTAGTGCAGGAAGCAATCATCATCGCCGCACTGTTCAGGTACAACAGCTGCAAACTGTCGGGGAAAAAAATGGTATGCCCCGGCAGGTAATTACTGTTCAGACATGGGACCAACCATTGGCCCGGCCCGGCCCGGCCCAAGCCCACACCTTTCGTTCGTAGAACCCTTTTTCTTCCAAGCAGCGGGAGGCTTCAAAGAACTATTGAAGTGTATATTTTTGCCTCAGGGTGAAAGGTAAATTTTGGTAAATCCCCCGTAATCTTCAGTCTTCAGTAGCATGTGTTATGACGAGGCAATGGATTCAACGCATACACAGATGTATCTATGAATTAATACCCATTGCAGTTGTAAAGAAGAAAGGCATACGTATTCCAATGCGTCTATTACAATCTAGAAAAAAGGAAGCTCGTAAAATTTTCTGAAAGCACTTGGTATTAAAAATGCTTGATTGCTAAACCAGGATAGACTACAGCAAGATTTTCCCATGACATGTATACCTTATATTAAGGGGTGTGGGGGGGGGGGTGGGGAGGGGGGTTCCGGCCTCTCGGCTTGTCCCTACATCAGGAGAGTCCCATTTGATACTATCCGTTGTCTCCTTACGTTGGCTTGTGTTCGGTTCTTTCTAGCCGTTGGGACTGTTAAGGAACCTCGCTATCGAATAGTCCGGGGTTCCCGAACAGATCTAAAATTGGAGAACAGAAAGAGAGAGACACGTGTTTAGGGAGAGCAACTGCTGAATACTTTATTGCTTATAATTACTTGTACATAGGGGGTGACCCCCCTCCTCCTTTTATAGCGCTCACCTAGGGTTTCGACTAAGGGACCAACATGGGCCTTCAATGGGCCATGAGGTTTCCCAACACTCCCCCTTGGGCCCTTTGCCGCGAGATGCATATGCCTCATTAAAACTCCAGAAAAACCCAGTGAGAAAAATATTTGGAGAAAGAGTACATAGCATACGTTTACTATGTTGCACGAATTGCCTCGTTAAAACCTTATGCAAGAAAACTTCATGAAAAACTTGCTAAAGAAAAAGAGTACAATTCTCCCAACTTCAATTGCTAATCTTCGAGATTCATGTTGGGTATTCATAATTCATCTTCGAGATTTATGTAGGAGTATGTGAAATATCTCCCTCTGAAATCTGCACTTCTCTAAGTCTCATCATCCCAATTCCTTTCACGCACCTTTCAAATGTAGATGCTGGGAGTGATTTAGTGAACAAATCTGCAAGATTTTCACATGACTTAGTATGCAATATCTTGATCTCGTTCATCTTATGCAATTCATGAGCATAGAAGAACTTGGGGTTGATATGCTTCGTGAGATTGCTCTTCACATAACTCATCTGTGCTTGGGCAACACAAGCTGCATTGTCTTCATAGATTATCGTGGGAGTTTGCTCAATGTTCAAGCCACATGACTTCTGGATGTGGTGAACCATTCTTCGGAGCCATGCACATTCACGAGATTCTTCATACAAAGCAATGATTTTCGAGTGGTTTGTCGACGTCGAGACAAGAGTCTGCTTAGATGACTTCCAAGAAATTGCTGTTCCTCCACATAGGAAAACACAGCCGGTTTGGGACTTGCCGAGATGCGGGTCCGATAAATACCCAAAGATCGGCATAGCCAACCAAATTCAATTCATTGTTTCTTCGAAAAATGACTAAGGTCTTTGCTTCCTTGGAGGTAACGGAAGATATCCTTGATCCTTTCCAATGCCTTTTGGTGGGTTCTCAGCCTTTATCGAGCTAGCAAATTCACAATGAACGCAATGTCCGGCTGGTGCTATTCGCAAGGTACATGAGCGCTCCAATCGCACTCGATATGGGAATTCTGCTCCCGTGACTTCCTCCCCTCTTCTCTAGGTCTCAGTATGGGTCTAGGTGCGCTTGGAGTGACCTTCCACCATTGGAGTCTTCGCAGGATATGCTTTTTCAAAGCCAAACCTTTCCAACACTTTCTGCATGTAGGTTGATTGGTGTACCAAGATTCCTCCTTGGACATGCTCAAGCTGCAAGCCTAAACAAAACTTGGTTTTACCCAAATCCTTCATTTCAAACTCAGACTTCAAGTATGAGCATGCTTCTTCAATTTCTTCATCCGTCCCAATGATGTTCAAGTCATCTACATAGACGGAGATTATACAGAATCCATTCGGAGATCCTGTATAAACACGCATGGACAATCTTCGTTGTTTGTGTAGCCTTTCTTGCAAAGGAAGTCACTCAAGCGATTATACCACATTCTTCCCCGATTGCTTGACCCATACAATGATTTCTCCAATTTCACATGCATGTGTTTCTATTTGCTCCGTCTTGGTTCGGGATAGGAATTCCTTCCGTACTTTCATGTATATCTCCAATCCAAGTTTCCATACAAATATCTTTGTGACAACATCCATTAGCTTCATTCTCAACTTCAAGTTGATCGCCATTGAGATCAAATATCTAAAGGTAATTCCTCCCATGACCGGAGAATAGGTTTCTTCATAATCAACTCCGGGATGTTGAGTGAAACCTTGAGCCACAAGCCTTGCCTTGTACCTTACAACCGTTGTTTTCATTCCTCTTAGAACAAAGACCCATTTGTGACCTAACGGGGTTTATATGGGGAGGTGTGCGGCATACGGGCCCAAACACCTCTCTCTTGTTCAGAGAGACTAACTCTGCAGTGATTGCCTTTTTCCATTCTTCCCAATCTAGCCTTTTCTTGCACTCTGCTAGAGATGCAGGCTCGGGATCATGATCAATGATCGAGGCAATCTTCTTTGCAAAGTATGCATCAACGTTGGCTATTGCTCTATTCAGGGATTCTCCTGTTATTACAAAGTTTATGGCCATTTCTTCATGGGGTGCTTCATGCACTTCTATTTGCTCTTCACTGTTATTCCCTATCGCAGGAGCAAGTTCTTTTAGTTTTTCATCGCCTATGTGTGCGCACATATTATTTTCGGCGGCTTCCTGCAGTGGAAGATTCAAGTCTGGAATTGCCTTTTCCGTTGGCTTCTTTCCAAGGCAGTCTCAACTGCTCCCTTCTTTCCTTGGGGCATTTTCGTGATTGGTTGTGGTAAGTCCTCTCGCCAGATTTTCTCGGGACGTCTCCGGTACTTTGGGTTTGAGGAGCAGATTTTCTTTCTTTTCTTTGAGGCCTCGAACAGGTTGAGGAATACCTTCTATTTTCTTTGGTATTTCCACCCTCTCGGTGCATTCCTTGCGGTACATGCGACTTAACCACGCCCTTCGATCACAAAATGATCAGGCGGTTCATTTGCTAAATTCGCAAATCAATTATCTTCGACTTCTTGATTTGCTTCATTAGTGCGAGGGTCATGTGCGGGATCGGTGGAATGCCATATGATTTCCGACATTTTTCATCCAAAGGTTGATTTCCTCCCTAATGACGGAAACGATCCTCGTCAAAAATGCAATCGTGAATCAGTGTATGCAAGTCTCCATCATGGGTTCCAAATACGATTATGGATGCACTCTCATAACCAACGATATCCCGACTTACGGAGAGGGCCCATTGCGATCCATTGAGGGGGTGGTATAGGTACATATACCATACACCCAAATTTTCTAAGATGGGAGATCTTCGGGATGATCCGTGCACAAGTTGCATAGGAGAATGGATGTTGTAGGCCGACGGTCCAAATTGACAAGAGCTGCTGCGTGCAGATCGCTGCGTGTCCCCAACAAGTGTTGGGCAAGTTACAACTCGCAAAGCGGTCCGCAATGAACTTAATCCTCTTTATTAGTGCTTGACTAGTCCATTTTGCGTATGGACGTGCGATGCAGTGCTCAATCGCTATCCTCGTTGCCGTGCAATAATCATCAAATACCTTTGAAGTAAATTCTCCGGTATTGTCCATTCTAATGGACGTCACACGATGATCAGGGAAAGCATTCTTAATTCTTATGATCTGCGAGATCAGCTTTGCAAAAACATGGTTTCTTGTTGACAATAAGCATACGTGCGACCATTTCGAGGAAGCATCGATGATCACCATAAAGTATCGAAATGGCCATAACAGGGGCTGAATCGGACCGCAAATATCCCCTGGATGCGTTCCAAGAATGCAGGGATTTCACTTTGCACTTTTATGACAGAGGGTCTAGTTATTAATTTCCCGGTGGCACATGCAGGGCACACAAAATCTTCATGATTCGGGAAATTTTTAACATTAATGCCATGACCTTGTGAGTTGTTCACTATATTTCTCATCATTCTAAGACCAGGATGACCTAATCTACCATGCCATAAAGAAAATAACTCAGAGCTTCTAAAAACAGTCTTCAAGGAAGTATACACTTCGGGTGCATGAATATTCGTGTAGTACAACCCAGATTCATATGAGGGACATTTTTCTAATACCATTTTTCCACATACCGCGTGCTTTACAATGCACAAGTATTTTTTGCCATTTTCTTCATTGGTTTCTACGTGAAAACCATTGGCGCGGATGTCTTTAAAGCTTAAGAGAGTGCGCGTTGATTCAGGGTACAAAAGGGCTTCTTCAATTACCAAAATTGTACCCATAGGTAATATAATTGTGGCTCTTCCTAAGCCGATTACATATGAGTCGCTTCCTGCGATCGTAGTAATCTTTCCAGCGTTCTTCGTGATCAACTGGAAATATTTAGACTCTCTTAAGATAGTATTTGTTGTGCCACTATCAACAATGCATATCTCTTCCATTTGGGTGCTACACGATTTCTAAATAAAAGAAATTTAATTCTAATCAGATAGAGGCAAAAACAATCCAAATATTGCTTGCAAATTTGAAGAATACTGGAATAAAGAATAAATTGCGTATTTATTCATGAAAGAAGTATGCTTTTCTAGAGCTTACAATTCATTATTAAAAAAAAAGCTAACAACCCTAATCTAAAAAAATGCATTAAACAGAATCTGTAAAATATGCATTAATTTCTGCTTCTATGTCATCGGCAGAAGTTTTCTCTTCATTTGCCATAATAATGGCTGCAGCATCGATGTCTAGGCTATTCTGTGAGGATGAGGCAAGTGGGGTATCTACATCTATGACATCATCATCACCGATGTTGGCGAAGTGTGCTTCTGCAGAGGCGTTTTCTTTTGCCTTTCTCTTAGCCTGATATGCGTTTATCACTTCTTTGGATTCCCGACATATCTTCGACCAATGTCCCCAAGTGCCACACTTGAAGCACGTTTGGTTCTGCTGTCCATACGGCTTGGTGTGCGCCTTTTCTTTGTCATCCCTCTTCACAGGGGCTTTGGACTTTTCTTTGGCCTGAGTCCTCTCTTTTCCACCCTGCTTGCCCTTCTTTCTATTAATGGGCTTTCTCACCTTGTAGCTATTGGCATTGACTTCTGTGCCAGTGCCTCGTTCAGGTTGCTGCGAGACGTAGTTCTTGCGTAGAACATTGTCTTGCGATTCCGCAACTTGCATTACATCAATCAGTTCGCTATACTCCTTGTATGCGTCTTGACGATAGCTGCGTGCACTCTAGATAGCATTAGGGTGGAAGGTAGAGAGAGTTTTCTCAATCTTCTCTTCATCAGTGATCTTCTTGCCACATAGAGAGAGATTGGTACAAATTCTGTGCAAGGTAGAATTGTACTCGGCCACTGTTTTATAGTCTGCAAATCTCAGGCGCACCCAATCTTGCTGTGCTTGAGGCAAGATGGTGTACTTGAGTTTTTCGAACCGCTTCTGAAGTGCAGTCCAAAGCTCATGTGCACTCTCCTCAGCCATATATTCGTTCTTCAAAGTGGCTGAGAGGTGGTGCCTGAGAGAATGCAGAGCTTGATCGTTCTGCTCAGCGGTAGGTTTTGCGTCCTGCGAGGACCCTAGACCAATCGCTGCACCCTAGACCAATCGCTGCACGGAGCTTCTTGCCCCCAAGAACAATCTTTACGTCCGATGCCCAAGTGAGGTAGTTCTGACCGTGTGGGGCCAGTTCTTCAAACTCACGATTCACAATGCCGGACATCTGCATGATTTCAAAATTCTGGTTTAGATTACTACGTGTAATCTGATAGAAAATTGTTGCAAAGACATAAAGTGCAGAAAAAATAAATTGCTATGCATTGCAATATCTTAAATAAAGCAACGGATTCAAAATTCATAAAGAATATTCATAAAACAGAGAAATAAAGCAAGAAAAATTAAAAACAAAGCCAAATAAATCTTCTTGATTTTCTGGTAATTTTTCAAAATTTTTGCAATTTTTCTGCAATTTTTCTCTTTTTTTCTTTTCTTTTTTTTTCTTTTTTTTTCGGCCGAGCCGGCAGCTGGGCCGTGTGCCCGCGCGTTTTCCTTGGCCCATGCTGGTCCTGGCCTTCTTGGCCCGCATTGGCCTTCTTGGTCCGCCAGGCCTTCTTGGCCCGCATTGGCCTGCTTGGCCCGAACAGAATGTCACCGGCGGCTAGGGTTCCCCTTCCCTAGCCGCCACATGCACGCGCTCCCGAGGGGCACAGGGCACAAGGCCATAGACGCGTCGCACGAGCTTCCGAGGGGCGAGGCAAGAAGAGGCAGGGCGAGGCAACTTCGGGCGGGGTCCGGTGGCCGGCGGCAAGGAGAGGGCGCGGCAACTTCAGGCCGGGGTCGGCGAGGCGGGGCGTCTTGTCTTGTCTGGCGCCGGAGCTTCTTCGCTTAGGGCGTCGTGGCGCCGTGCGTGGAGTCGTGGGGCATCCCGACGGCGGCTCGGCCGGCGCTTTGGCGCGGTCGAACCGCGGCGGTGAAGCTGCGGCGACTTCGGGCGGCCGCTCGAGCGCGGATGGAGCACGGCGGCGAGGCGGGCGGCGCGCGGAGGCCGAGGGCCGAGGCCCACGGTGGCGGGGTCGCCGCGGCGGCGGGCGCGCCGGTCCGAGGCCGGCGAGGCGGCGCGCTTCCGGCCGGGACCGAGGTCGGCGAGGCGGCGACGGCAGCGGCGACCCATGCGGCACGCAGGCGGCGCGGCGGCGACGACAAACCGCCGGCGACATCGGCTGCGTCTTGACCGAGGCGACGTCAATTTCTTTTTTTTCGTGATGAGCAGTAAAAACCATGTCTCGTAACCGTGCTAGTAGTCTTGACGATCATTGTGTAGCTTCGTGCCACGTGACGAAAGCGGTACAAGATGCGTAGGATAGATGCATGCATAGAAAACGACAAGCGTCTAGATTCAATTGCCAAAATCTTACCTTTCTCACCTTTCAAATCTGAACTCCGGTAAAGCTTCGTGCTGATAACGTGTTAAGGAACCTCGCTATCGAATAGTCCGGGGTTCCCGAACAGATCTAAAATTGGAGAACAGAAAGAGAGAGACACGTGTTTAGGGAGAGCAACTGCTGAATACTTTATTGCTTATAATTACTTATACATAGGGGGCCACCTCCTCCTTTTATAGCGTTCACCTAGAGTTTCAGCTAAAGAACCAACATGAACCTTCAATGGGCTACGAGGTTTTCCAACAGGGACAACGTCCTTTGATTCGGCTGCGTTTAACGCGCCGTTACTTTCGGCTCGTGCCGTTCGTGTCGTGTATTGCCTACCTTGGCGGGATAGTGTTTGCGCCGTCTGCTCACCTTGGCCATTCCGCCCCTGCTCCTTACCCCGAGGCATCGCGATTCGTTCATAGCCGGAGGGCTCCTTACCCCAAGGCGTCGCGTTCTCCTTTGTTTCGCCGATTCGCTCATAGGCGAAGGAATCTCCACCCAGTCTTTCTCCGCGCGATCCGTTTGGGTGACCCGCTATTCCCCGCTTGATTTCTATCGCCTGCCGTCGGTCCTCATTCGGCTTGTGTCGCCGCCCCTACTGTGCCGTCGGTTCGTTGTGGTTTCTCGGCTCTCAGCTGTTCGTCGTGCTGGATTTGTTTCGCCGGGCGTCGTTCACCATTTGATTTGTGCCGCCGGGTCCTCGCTACGTCGTCGATTCCTTGTGGTTTATCGGGTCTTGGTTGTTCCTCGTTACATTTGGTGTTCGTTCTTACAGATTTGGCAAGTGCCGTGTCGGGACCCGAATATTCAAATTCGGACTATTTATATATTCCGCACTAGTTTAGGATCACGCTAGTGCATACAGACTTAACATAAATGAATATTACATTCATACTTAGCGATAACATAATAAAGACTTCATCAAAAATAAATATAACTATTTAACGACATGATCAATCTTACATGAGTACGCCTCGCAGGGTTAAGATTGAAAAATAAATAAATAACAGCAGAAATAAACATAAGCGTAGAAAACCCTTCAATCTACCACAGGCAACTGACAAGGTTCGCACCCTAGTTGTTCGCCTCTTCCTGATACTCTTCCTCAAAAGCAGGCGTTGCTTCTTCTCCAACTAATGATGTTTTGTTGTAAGGGGTAAGTACATAAAGCACTCAACAAGTCGTGCACAGAATGCAAGTCTAACATACTATATGCATAGCTTATTACAAAGGATAGCTAACATGGTTATTTTGCATAAACAACATTTGTAAAGAAATAGCATAAGTAGATTGAAAGACAGTAAAACAAATAATAGCAATAATAACTTTCCCATTTGTTTTCTAATAACAACTCATAACCTTATTCTCTTATTCAGCATCCATACCCACATTTGTTTTTAATAAAATCTAACCCTTGACTGTAATCACTGAGCGATGCTCAATACCGCGAGCACGGCTATTCGAATAAATTTTACACTCTACAGAGGTTATACACTTTACCCACAGGGTACAATCATATACCACAAATACGAGTGATTATAACAAAGCCTTTCCAATACCTATCTAAACTTGGTACTACCCGCTAAGGTTTCAACACTGGTAGGACTGGTTACCACATCCAGAGCCTTCCTCTTGCGCTATGTGAGCACACCCGTGTGAAGACTGGTTACCACAACCCGAGTCTCACACCACAACCAAAGTTTAAACTCAACAAATTAATCAGTTATGTCTGTCCCATACCAAACTTGCGGTTGTATGAATGACTCGGTTCAAATTCTTGCAAGGTTAAGTCCTTAATTGACCAAGTGAAGACTAACTAAAAATCATCATAACCATAAACCAATAATTATTATAAAAAGCAATGCGACCGCTCAAGTGCCACATTGGCCCACCACAAATACATGTCACTTGCCTCAGTCTAAATCATTTTACCACCCCGGTTGATTTACCATGCACCACGTGCCATCAACAACAACATTGTGTGACAACACCCGATACACAAGTTAATAAACATGTTCTATAGTCATTAAGCAAGATTAATCAATTTCACATAAATCATGACTCATTGCATGGCTAAGCATACTACATGCGTTCTAATACCCACATTGGTAATTATAGCTACCAACTAATATGAAACCATTCTAGAATGACAATGAAATACAACATACAATATGGCAAGGTGGATGTATTTCAAAGTGGACAAATAACTATCCCAACATATTTGAAACAAAAGATACTTGAATTAACATGCAATACTTTGAAACAATATAATATTTAAAGCATGGGTTCAACATGATCAAAGCATAACTTGCCTTCAAATAGCTCTGACTCCTACTCTGGACCTTGCTTGGGTGATGGCTCCTTAACCACAAACTCATCGGGCAACTCGACGTCAATGCGTAACGAAAGAGAAAGCAATAAATATCAAAAACAGAGAGTAAGATCAACTCCAAAAATTAAATAAAATTCACCATTAAATAGAGCTTGATTTTAGAATTTTTTTTGAAATTGGAATCACCTCAATCGGAGCTGGAATGCAAAAGATATAGCTATTCAAAGTTTGAAATAAAAGATAAATCAGAAAATTGGAAAAACCGAATTAACCGAATTATTTTTATACTAAAAATAGCATTTATGATGTCATGCTGATGTCAGCACCGAATATGATTTTTGGCTAATTATTTTTCTGAAGAAAAACCGAATTGTGAAGTCACGCTGACGTCATGCGACACGTGGCGCAATCTGGAAGCGACACACTTCACTGGCGCATGGCCTTGGTCCACCGTGGACCAGTCACGACGCGACACATGACGCTACGCTATTGGCAGAAAGCTCGGCGGAATCTCATCCACCCCATTCAAAATGTAGGCTCTGATCTACTGCGAAGGTGACACGCGTCTGAGTTTTGACTGTCGGATCTAGATCCAACGACTCAGACGATGCGGCGGAGATGAAGCGATGTTGCGACGTGGCTGGCCTGGTGGACGGCACGTGGTACGATCCGAGATGCATGACTCAGATCCAACGGCGTGGGTATCGACAGCTTGGCTAAGTGCAGTGCTGACACGCGGTGAAATCCTGATCATCCATCCACAATCCAACGACTGAAACTTGACCTAAAGAGATACTACGCGATGCAATCTACACCGTGCAATCTAGATCCGATGGCGGTGCAAGCTCGCAAAGGCGGTAATGACGCGGCGGCACGACACGGTGACTTCTTACCAGCGCTGAGGACGAAGACCAAGGCGACGATGGTGCGGTGGGTCTCTGGCGACGAGCTTGCTCTGGTTTGACGTGGCTCGATGAGGGCTCCTCGGATCCGGACTCAAACACAGCAGGCGGAGCTCGACGATGACGGAGACAGCGGAAAACCAACGACGTGGGCTTGACTTACTCTGGCAAGCTCGTGCGGGAGAACGGTGGCGGCTCGGAAGGCATGCGCTAGGGCTACGGGTGCGTCTCGAAGTGCGCAATCCAAAGGTGGCGACGGCGCATTAAATAGGGGCCTTGGCTTCTGTGTAGGGCGCGAAAACCCAAACGGATTCAGCGGCGGCGGGGGGATTCAATCTGGATACGGCGAGCTGACGTGGTGCAATCCAGGGCGTCCACATGGATCCGATCGGGCGTCACGCGATGCTCGACGACGCGGATGAAGGACAACCGTTGGATCAAGATCCAACGGCAGCGGTGCAATGCGGCTAGGGTTTAGTGGGCGGCGGGCTGTGTGGGGCAATGGTATGGGTGAATTCGGTTGGGTCCACTAGGCTCAGCCCAGAACTATTCACGCGATTTAAATCATTTTCTAAATAAAATAAATCTGCAAAATAGATTAAGCCAAATAAAATAGCAAAAATACCAGGAAAAATCCAGAAAAATTTCAAAAAATACTTTAAGACATTTGGGACTCAAATAAAATATTTCCAACAAAATATCATAAATGCTTTTCAATAAATAAATAAAAGATGACAAGGGCCTAGTTCAACAATTCCAAAATAAATTAAATAAAATCCCAAAAAATTCAAAAAAGGGGAAAAGCATAATAAATTTAATAAAAGCAAAATTTAGGATGTTACATGTCGTTCCCCATCTGATTACTGTGGTTGGCCCTTACTGCGCCCTCAATTCGCTTTGGTTCCTGGGTTCTTGATCGTTGCTCATATTGGATTTGTATCGGCGGGCACTGTTCTCCGTTTGATTTCTATCGCTATCTCATCTTGCCATCCTAATCCTAATTTGGTGTTCGTTCTTGCAGTTTTGGCAGGCGTCGTTCCCCATCTGGTTTCTGTGCCTCTTGTGTTGCATGGGCTTCGATTGTTTGGGCATCGATTCATTTGTTCTTCGTTCCCTCTTCGGCTGTTTCGCCATGGTTTTATTTGTGATGCCGTTTTCTTCCGTGTAGGGATGCTTCTACGTTCGTAATTGGTTTTGTTGTTTCCATGCAAGAACTTGTCTTCTACTTGGGCGGCTGTAAGATCGAGGATGCCGATTAGAGAAAGGTGAATAGGCGGCTTCAAAAATTCTTCTCACTAAATACACGCTCTATTTATCCCTATGTCAAAACCTAAACAATAATAAATGCGGAAGCGATAAACTAAGGTTTTGACAATTAAAGTATAAGTCAACTAGACTCACTAAGTGCACTAGCTAATTATGTCTATAATAATAAATTACAATTTTAAAGACAACCAAGCAATTTAATTCTAGAAATTTAAATTACAACAATATAAATAAAGAATTGCAAGTATATACAAGGAGACATGATACTTTTTACCGTGGTGTTCGGAGACTTGTCGGTCTTCCCTAATTCACGTTGAGGCAAGCCCAAAACACTTTGGACTGGCTCCACGAATTGAGTACCCACCTTAAATCTACTAGTGGTAGCTCTTTCCTCTTTCGGGTAGGTGATCTCCGACCTTCACAACTTTGCCGGGCGTTCTCACAATCTCCTTGAGAATGTCACTACGCACGACACCTTCACACGTCGTTTAGGTATCGGCAAACATGAAGAGTAACAAGTCAAGCCCTCTAACTTGAGCTCCACCAAGTACAAAACATGTACAATGGTGATCATCGAGTGCAACACATGCACAAGACTCCCCTCATGCAAAAGAGGCTCTCAATCCTCTCCTAATTGCAACACATGCAATTAGAGCTCACTCTTAGCTCAAAAACCAAATATGGGAGTGCAACATATGCACAACACCACCCAAATACTTAACAAGGCCAACAACCACCAAATGCCAGCTCCAAAGAAAACTAGCCGTTGGGGGAAATCGATAAAAAGTGCAGCAAACCTGGTGCTACCGACCATGTAGGACGGGTAGCACCGGCCCCAAACTCAACGGTCAGTTTTGTGCATTAAAAACATCAAAAACTAGCCGTTGCTACAGTACCCCGGTGCTACCGCCCATCTAGGACCGGTAGCACCGGTCATTTCAACCAAAAAAACACCTCTCTGGAATTTTTACACCCCCACTGGGGTGGTAGTACAGTCTCGGGGCGGTGCTACCACTGTTTCAGCCACTAAAACGATCATAATTTTTTACTCTGAACTCCAATTTAGGTGATCTTTGACTCTATGCGAAGCTTATCACAAGGGCTACAATTATCACATATTTTCAATATTTAAATAACCATATATATTTTTAAATATCACAAAAAAGACTATAATGTAGTCATTCAAGTCTAAAATCTGATTTCTTAAAATCCCTCACATAGAATTGATCAAGAGCGTGACTACAAAGCTAGAAAAAGTCAATAAGATCAAATATTGAGCCATGTGATGATCAACTCATGATCAAAACAATTTTACAAAACACATTGCAAATTCTAATCACATGCTCTAATATCAAATGCATGGACACCAATATTTTGCAAAACACATTTACAAATATAAATCTTGCAAACAAGAGTAATCAAGATCATATCTTTGAGCCATGTGATGATCAACACATGATCAAACCAATTTGCAAGCACATTTGTAAACCCTATTCACATGCTCCAAGATAAGATTCAACTAAACCATATTTTCTAACAACTCATTTTGCAAACACAAATCATAAACCTATTTTAGCCTTTGTGATGATCAACACATGATCAAGTCATAAGCTAAGACTCCGATGCATGGGCTCTCTATTTGCAACACATGTAAATATCTAACTCCATACAAACAACTACTTAAACAAACTTACATAAGCTATCTCCCTTTTGCAACACACGCAAATCCATAGCTCTATGCAAAAACCAAATCAAGATTCAATAAAAAGCAAGCATGAGCTCCCTTATTTGCAGCACATACAAATACTTAAATCATGCAAGAACCAACCAAGAGAGTGAGTTAGAGTGAACCAGATTGAGTTCATCAACACATGATGAAGTTCAAGCTATAAGACTCGACCCCTCTTAATAGTACGACAACCTATATTAGCAACCTGGTCTCCCATCCAAACACCGAGACCGGTAAAAAACTAGGAACACATCTTTAGCCCTAGCTAGTTATACCTTTGCCTCTTGTAACCACTTAGAGCTTTCACGATAACCGATCATCTTCTCTCCAAGTCGGGATCTTCATCTTGATGCTTATCAACACATGATGATGTACTTGTCCCATTTATCCATCTCGACCTTGGACTTAACCTATTTCAAACTCATTGAAAGTGTTTGTCCAAAACACATGGTTGTCTCAATCATCAATGCACTCCATTAACACATAATGGATGCTCTCAAGATCTTTTGATCTTTTCATTTGATGATTGACCACAACCCAAAGACAATTGATTGAAAAATTAATTGTGTCTTGAGTAAACTAATGCTTCATATACACAAGAACTTTCGATTGCCCTAGGATCAACAAAGTGAACCGTCAACACATGACTAATTCTTTGTTGATTGAATGGCAACCGAACACAATTTAAATTGTTATGAGTATATATTAACTACACAAGTTTCATATACTCAATTCGATGGAATCTAAGGTAATGATCCAATTTATATGGAGTGGTGGAAACAGATTAATACTCTTAAGATCATTAATCATAGAATAAACTCCGTTAGATGTGTGCATACAAATAATTGAACTTGAATCGATATGCATATATTCAATTTTTGATTGCTTTGGAGTTTATCCTATATTGTCATGAGTATACTACAACTACACAAGTTAAATATACTCAAGGGGTTGCTTCAAAGTAATGATTCTTAATATAGAAAGATGAATTAGATCAATACTATTGAAACATCAATGTAAAATATGAACTCTCCCTAAATGTGTGCATTCATGTATATATAGAATTAAAACATTAATGCACATCTTGAGATCTACATAACGGTAGAGTTCATCCTTTAACTTGAATCCAAAATATACATTAAGATATCATAAAATAAATATGAGTGCATACCTTGGGTTTTTCATTTTTCAATGAGATGAGACTAATCAAAGATATACTTAATAAAAGAGTTAGTCTCATATTTGAATATATCCATATGATCATGAATATTATATCCAAGGAATGCAACAAGACATGATAATATGAACTTAAATACATACCTTTGATATTTCCATCTTTTTCATCCAAAAGAGACTAATAAGATTTAAGCTCAACAAAAGAGTTAGTCTCATAAAAAGATTTATCATTAATTAACAATTTGAGACTAATCAATATTATGATTATCAAAAGAGTTAATCTCAATATTAGATTTATCATTAACACCAAAACCAACTTAATAGAGTTTGAACTTTCGGTATTCGTAGTCCTTTGCCGAGAGATCGTCCTCCATCGCTGTGCTCCTAACACTCTTTTTTATTTAGCTGTCCTCCGTCATCTGCTGATAAGTGCCGTCCTTCGTGGCAGTGCCCCGAAGGTAATGTTCTTTCATGCATACTTGCTTTTTTATGTTATATTAAATGATCATTTCATTGTGCACATTGATCTTTTATTCCTATGTAGCTATTTTGTGCTACCCTGGTTGTGATTCTATGGCATACAGTTGTTGTTTGGTGGCTGCTAACGTATTTAAATCAGGTGCCGTTATCGCCCTATCTGTAGTGTGTGATGTAGCTTGTGGTTTGTTGCTTCAGGCGTGTGCCTTACGTTTTTCGTTCGCCTTTCTTTGACGTGCAGGATAGCTGTGCTAGCATGTTTAGTCGTACTGATGAGCTGCTATTTCATTTGCTCAACATACGATTGATCATCGTGGGTGTTCGATTTATGCACTTTTCATTATCCGTAAGTTTCTTGGATGATCCGCTCTGAAGTGTCCTTAGTTTGCAGCCTACCTTTCCCTTTACTTTGTTTGGTTTACTGTGTCTGCGTATTCCTTCACGGGCTCTGTGTTTTCCTTGCCTTGCATGTGATCTAGTGTGTGCAGGGAGATGCCCTTCTGTCACTGTGTTTGCATCTTTGCCTTTTGGGAGTATCGTAGACGATTTATATGGAAGCCGCAGTTGACTCATGCCGTCACCGGCGTAGCTCGGGTGATGGTATGTGCGCTTGGTCTTTTTTTGGTTATGATTCTACTATATCTGTTATGGGGAACTCTTGCCCTTGCTGTATGTTGAGCGTGCTCTGTTCGATGTTGCCGCTGTTGTGGTCCTGTCCGGTTGTTTTTTGGGTCATCTTTGTTCCTATGATGTAGATGATTGTCAGTTGTCGGCGTTGGCCAGTGGGCCTATGGCGCCACTGCTCATCACCGTGGTATCAGCCGTGCCACCCTTACCCATTCCTACGTCGTTTGTATGTATGACTTGTTCATTGACGATGCTGTTCGTTTCCTGTCTCATCCATACTCTTCGGTCTTATATTTGCTCGATTTACGCACTGTCCCAGTCCTCGTGCTCTCTTCACGCTTCGGTTTCCCAGCTGCCTCATCGCTCCTGCTCGCTTCGTGCTAGAATGTTTCCCGATCCTGTAAGACTGACTTTGGTTCTGTTTACACAGCCTTCGGCCCTTCTAGAGGTTACTTTTTCTTGCTCTCTATGCATTCGCTGTCCTGCTCTTATTTGACGCTCTTTCTGTGTCGCCTATTATGTTTGTGGCAAGTACGGGTCTTCCGTTGGGAACCTATTCGTCCTTTCCTTGGCAGCCGTTCTCTACTGTTTTTGTTCCTTAGCACAGAGGTGTATCGAGTCAGTGCTTCTCTCGTACCCTATTAAATTTTGTACTTCGTTCAAAGCGGTACTTTACATCGTCCCACTGTTCTCTCGCTGTCTTCATTTTTAGGGGATCATTTCTGTCCGTCTGTGGCATCAACTGTTGCCCGTGAGAACAGAGCTAAGAGGCGCGCTGTTAATGTTTCTAAGGTGGTTGAGAAAAAAGGTTGTTATCCCTATCGAGGTCGTTACTGAGCCAACCATGGTTCATCTCCCTATCCCTACACGTCGCCAGCCCTCAATTGGCTCTCAAGAACAGATGCAATTACTGAGATCTAAAAAGAATATACAGTCCACCAGCTCTTGTGATATTGCTTCGCCCTTGGTTGCCTTAGTTCACGAATTACCAAGATCACCCACGCCTGACCAGGTCTGTTCCCGGCCTTTACCTTTAGTCACATAATTACAGATATCATTGTCTACGTATGCATGTTGCTACTAAGGAAATTTTTAATGCTTGGTATCTCTTGTTGCCGAATATGTTTCTGCGGTATCTATACCCAATCTTTACTAAATGCTCTTCCCGCCATGCAATACCCAACAGCTCATACATTTTCTCTTCATAACCAAACATTTCCCATGCCTGATATTTTTTGATGAAGCCAGATAGTATGTTTAGACTTCTTGTGCAGCGGACGCACACTGTTCTACACATTCGCACATTTGGAGCATTAATAGTATGATTTTCACAAATCTAGAAATTGGTGACCCAGTTAGTAAACGACGCGTACCCTTCGTGCATGTCTCCGTGTTCCAGCGCCTTCTGAAATAGGGGGCTATAGACCCAACTATATTTAAACATCGCTTTTCTATCCTTTGCCTGATTCTAAGAGCAGGAAAACAGACCAGCGCACACCGTTCTTCCTGAAGGAACACCCCTGTTGATAGAGGTTAGCATCGTTCATCGATGCATCATTGTATTTCCGATTTGTGCATTTCGAAGGTAGGTGGTCATTGATCATCTTTCTGTTTGGTCGCCAATGCTGCCAGAGCCAGGCTCTAAGCTTAAACGGCCACTACACGCCATGGCCAGCATGCCTTTTTTTTGAAAGAGAAACGAGGTTATACTTTTTTGTGTCCTTACATACACATCCTCCGTATACTAAAGTTGGTGGAGTTCCTGGCCCTAGCTCATTTGAGCCGTAGAAGAGCCGGCTCGGCTCGCGGCTCGAGCCGAGCTGGCAATTTTTTTTTTGTGTTCGGGTCTTTTTTCGAAAAAAAAATACGATTAAATCCTTTTAAAAAAAATACGATTATGTCTTTTTTTTCAAAAAAATATATATTACGTTTAGATCCTTTATGCGTTTTTAAGTATTGCGCTCGTGTCCTTTTACTGAAAATCAAAATTACGATTAAGTCTTTTTAGGGAAAAAAGTTTAGGTCTTTTTTTTTTGAAAAAATACATTGCATTTAGGTCCTTTTTGCATTTTTCTAACATTACATTTAAGCCTTTTTGCGGAAAATACAAAATTCTTTTTAAGTCCTTTTCGCGTGTTTCCTCGATTTGCTCCTGTAGGGAGCGGCATTCGTACGTTTTCTCTATTTGCTCGTGTGAAGAGCGGCGTCCACGGTGTGACATGCCGCGTATGGTTGGCTAATTTGTCCAACATGCTGGTGATCTCGAAAGCTCTGAACACGTCATTCACCTTGTAGAGGTTCCATTGATTTTGAGACTTGAACTGGTACCGTGTGCTAGTTATTATTATAGCCACTCGCTGTCGGATGCTGACATATTGTTTTCGTTGCGACCAGCGCTTCAGACATTAGCGGAGAAAAGCCTCTGGTGAAAAGAAGGCTGTTTCCGCATGGAGGGAATGATTAAAAACTAAAAAGGTAAGTCGCACATCCTTTTATGCTCGCATTCGTTTGTGTTCACCCCTCACAATTCCTGTAACAACTGACCCAAAAAGCTACTCTTCGCAGATAAGAAGCCTTCAGTGTGGTGGTGCACCCAGCTTCGCTTTTCTCACCAACAAACACTATCCTCAGCATATTTTGTGCATCGGTTAGATGATGTATAATGCCACACAAAGACTACCGAAAACCCCACACTTTGCGTACTTCATCGTGTTCCACGT
The DNA here is from genome assembly GCA_036346275.1 of Otatea glauca. Classification (NCBI taxonomy): domain Eukaryota; kingdom Viridiplantae; phylum Streptophyta; class Magnoliopsida; order Poales; family Poaceae; genus Otatea; species Otatea glauca. The sequence goes on along the minus strand of CM070725.1, from coordinate 23,230,505 downwards.
TTACTCATGCGTGGCTATGCTTTAAAATTTCTTTGGTGCTTTTTACATGTTGTCGCTATGTGCTACAACGGGCTCCATGACTTTTGCTGTCACGTTATCATCACATCCTAATATTATTATCGCTTTTTCTGTAATCATATCTCGCTACCAGTGTGCATGAATTATGTGGTCTTTTTGCCGGACATCCGCTGCCCACCAAACGTATGTCTACTAAATTATATGAATTCGTTTTGACGAGGACATCACTCCTTCGGATACATGTAACACGACTCCTCAAGATATACAAGAACCAATTACAAGAGCACGTGCGCGACAATTAAACCACCAGGTGAACTCGTTCCTCGTTGTACATGCTTTCTTGGATGGGTTGCTACTAAATTCTTGTTATGTCTTGTTGCTTAGGAATATAGGAGAAACATCACAAGCTTACTTGGACGTCATCCCTCGAAGTCCAAGTCTACTTAGACTCAAAGTCGAGCTCAAGTCGAACTCCAAATTCGGTTCAGAGTCTCAGGACATCACGTCAATAAAATGATCGGGTCATACGAAGTCTGATTGAGGTGTTCTTGGACTCTACGGACAAGCTCACGACCAGGGTTCCAAATTTCGGTGAAATTTCGGATTTCGGACCACGCCGAAATCTAAAGTACCGGCCGAATTGTTTTATTTTTTTTTGAAATTGCTACAGTACCTGAAATTTCGGTTTTTTCGGCGAAATTTTATATTTTTTGGCCGGTTTTGAAACTTTTAGGGCCAGATTTGACCGGATTTGGTCCAATAAGCCTTAGGAAAGTCATCTCCTATGAAATTTTGTTGAAAAAACGAATTTTTTAAACATTTTTAAATTTTGGCAGAAACACTGTCAGATTTTTATAAAATTTCACAAGCTTGATAATAAGCTGAAAATTTTATCGTACTATCCTTAGTAGTTTAGGTTCATAAGTAAAAAATTTCAAAATAATTTAACTTCATTTGTTATCTTTAAAACATCAAAAACAGAATGAACATAATTGGGACAGTTATATTGTTAGAATTTTATAAATTCTCTTGAGTATGATTATGATCTAAATTTTTTTGAGAGATTAATAATTGACTCAATACCATTATATAAATTTTTCAAAAAATTTCGACTTTGTTTTTTTGGTCAATCAAATCTATGTAAGCATTGAACTTCGTTTGTTATATTATATTTCAAAAATCAAATAGAAAAGAACATAAATGGTACTATGCCTTGTAAGAATGTTATAAATTCACTAGAGTGTGATCATGAATCACAATTTTTATGGGATATTAAGAACTTCCTTATCACCATTCTTTAAAAATTTCAAAAATTTTAAACTTTTTTTATTGCAAAAGCAAATCTATGTATTAATCATCAGACATTTATCAGGACGTAGCACTGTCTGAATTTTTAAACATTATTTGAGAATGATCCTCATCTAAAAATTTTAAAGAAACATTAATGTTACATCAGTACCATCCACAAAATTTTTCACAAGTTTTTAACGTGGTTTACATAATTTTTCATTTTGTTCAAATTTGCCGGTAAGCCTTTTAACAGGGCAGTAGTACTGTTCGAATTGTTAAACATTCGTACAGTTTGATCATCATCTGAAAATTTTATGAGAGCATTATAGATACATAATAACCATAAATTTTTTTTACAGTATCTAACCTGATTTGTACCATTTTCCATTCGGATCAAACTTGTCGGGTAGCGTTCTATCAGGATAGTACCACTATCCGAATTTTTAAAAATTCCTCACATGTTATAATCAGCTGAAATTTTTGTGAGAACATTAGGTATGGATCATAACCATGCAAAATTTTTTTCAACAGTTTATACTTGATTTGTACCATTTTCCATTCGGATCAAACTTGTCGGTTAGTGTTATATCAGGACAGTACTACTCTTCGAATTTTTAAAAATTCCTCAGATGTGATAATCAGATGAATTTTTTTAGAATATCATAAATGTGTCAGGAACCTCCAAAAAACATTTCACAATTTTTCGTTAAAGTTTAGACCACTTTTCAGCTGGTGCAAAAAACCCAAAATTTTGAGTATTTCGCTCGAAATTTCGGGTTTTTTCGCCGAATTTCGGATTTTTTTTTCCTGGAATGGACCGGATTTGAATTTTCAAATTCAAATTTTGCTCAAAATTTTGAAATTTCGCGATCCGGCCAAGGACGAAATTTATTCCGAAACCGAATTTTCAAACCTTGCCCACGACAAGAGCTTTCCAACGGAAGTAGTTTCACGTTCAAACTCCTTCTGGATCGATGGGAATCATCAAAACTATATGACGAATAGAATCTGTCGGGTGCTGCGTCACCTCCACTTGGGCCCAAAGGCCTTGTACGACCTAGGGTTGCACGGCCATCCCCTTGGCCGCCTCCCTTGCCTTCATCCTCATATATATTCAGTAGCCGTCGCTAGAATAGATGGGTTTTGCTTTGATTACAACTAGACAATTTGTCAGTTTTTCGCCGTATATCGATTTGTGGAACCCCAACTCGTGTGCTTGATATTATTTGTAATTTCAGATTGCATCTTCTACGTTCTTACTTGTGTTCTCGATTCGCATGCAGGGATAAGCCTTCTTGGCGAGGTCAACCGTGTTTTGTGCTTGGTTGATAACCAAAGGAGAAGTGGTGTATCGATTGCAGAGTTCGAATCCATTCTGATTGGAAGCCGGATCGTCAACGTCGAGTTCTACACCAATCGATTTAATACTACCTGTCGAAAGATCGGGCCACCATTCGCATCACGTTTCATCTACATCTTATCTGTCCTGACTCTTACCTTACAGTCAAAACGCCAGCGCAACTGCTTTCAACAATAGATATGCACCGATACATCCTGTGCACGACGGCGACGTTGGGCGCTACACTGTCTAGTAGATTTCATGCACGCATTTCTTGGAAAAGGACAGCCATGCATTTCTCCAAACTTAATTCCGGCAGCCCAATGGGGTTCAATAAGTACCATTGAAATACCCCAACACTCCAAGTGTCCATAATGCTACCACCTCATGCATTTTTTTACTAATTTTAGCAACACATCACTAAGTACATTTCACCGATACTAAACAGGAATAGCCTTGTAGTATGAATAGGAGCAAAAAATAAATAAATAAATTTAGAACCACATGTCCAAGAACTTACCTTTTCGTGATGCCAACAAGACAAACTCATAAATAAGATAAAGAAGTATTTAACGTCTTGCAATAATATATATAACTTAACTAAGGTTCACGCGACTATTGTTATATTATAATGATTCAACGATTAAACCTATCTAAATAAATTTTGACTCCATGATTGAAAGAATATCGCTAATTAGATGTGGTGAATGATGAAGAAAGTGAAGTGAATGTGCTACTCCTGTCCCATGCATGTTGTCTTCATTGGTCACCTAACAACAATAAACAAGTAAAGGTGAGTACACGATTTATCAAATACATAATAAAAAATAACATAATAAATTCTAGAGCCATTTATTTTCAATTTGGAGTTTATTTGTGTCGAAGGTTAGAGATCGATAATAAAATTTATACTTCGGGTACCTTCGGGTGAGCAGAGTCAAGCACGAAATCAGGGACACCAGATGTAGGCAGGTTCAGGCCTCCTAGCGGAGTAATACCCTACTCCTGTATGGATGATGTATGGAGTTGATGAACAAAATACAGAGCAATGTGTCTATCCCTAGTTATATTGCGAATTGCACCTAGGCTAAGGCTATGCTATGCTAGAGAATGACAAAACAGGCTTCATCGGCTCTTAGGCTCTCTTTGCTGAAAGGCTTCTTGCTTGATGGCCAATTGAATCCTATTGCTTGAGAATTGCTTCTTGGTTTCCTCTCCCCGTGAGGACCCCTACCCTCGGCCTTATATAGTCAGAGTAGCCTGGCCTCAAGTCAAGTTGTAGTCGGTTCGGAGTACCAGATCGTAGCCGATGTGGAGTCCATCGTCGCGTGGTCTTCGCAGCGTATCCAAGCTTCCTTGAATATCAAGCGTACTTGAGTCGGTTTCCTCGTAACGGGAACATGATCGAGTCCTTTTTAATATAGAGTTATCCTTTTCGCGCATATCTTATCCCTCAGAATTGGGCCTGTGATATCTGTAATCTCTGCAGGTCGTTAGGACATATCCTTCATGTATCCTTTGTGGACACATATCCCATGTTTAGATATTCGACAGTAGTCCCCGAACTCTGTTTAGCGGAGGGTCTGCTTAAGCGCTTGGTCGATTACTACCAAAGCCTCGCTTGGTCGAGTAATGCCTTGCTTACTTGTAGCCGAACGATTCGAGTAAATTGGGAATCGCTGAGTATCGTGTAGGGATGTGCTGGGTCGAGCGCCCTTCCATCAGCCCGTATCGAGTCCTCAGGGTAACCACAAGTTACTCGATGTCGACTTATCAACTAGACTCTGATTAGAGTTAGAAATTCAAAAATCTAAACGTTGGGCAGTTGAGCAATTATTGCTCTCGTCTGCAACGACAAGATGGGTGCAGCAGCGTCATCATTCCGCCTTTGGCGCCGATCGAGATGCCGTGCCATGGGGAATGAACCGTTCGCTGAAGAGAGGTTTTTGGTCTATAAATTCCCATACCTAGAACTGTAGCTGTTCCCCTCCTTTTTCGCCTCCAGGCTTACTCTCGAAACCTCCGTCGCGCTCCTGAAGCCCTAGCGTCGCCACCTTTGGGGAATTCACCCCACATCTCTCTCAATGGCCTCTGCCCCTTCAACCAGCGCCGGAGTCACTGCGCCGCTGGAGAAGAAAACCAAGGCAGCCTTCGAGGACGAGACCCTTGAAAAGGTGTGGCAGAAGTTGATCATGACAGAGAAGCGTCTTGCTGACTTGGAGAAGGACGGCTTCGTCCCTCCGCGGGAGTTCTTCCACTAGAGGCCGTCTCAAAGTGAACTCTATCCCACCTCTGCGAATGAGGATGAGACCGTCGTTTTTGAAGCCTTCATCCATTGTGGGTTAATCTTTCCTCCTTCTCTATTATTGCTCTCAATTCTTGAGCTCTATCAGATTCACCTTTTCCACCTGAGCCCCAATTCTGTCACAATGCTTAGCGTATTTGTCCACCTTTGTGAGGCTTTCCTGGGCATCAGCCTGAGTTTCAACTTGTTCCGCCACTTCTATAGTCTAAAAAGGGCGATGAAGAACACAGCTATTGGGGGTGTCGGATTTCACCTCCGCAGCAGCGTGTCGAACTCCTATATTTCTGTCCCCGTTACCTCCTAGCAGTTAGACTGGAAGAAACGGTGGTTTTACATCACCAATCCGGACACCGTGAATTACCCCATATCTTATCAACCACTCTTGCTTCATCCGATTGACCTCTGGACGAAAGTCACTCCTTCGACCGCCCGCAACGCTTATTATATTCGGAAGATCGAGGAGCTGAGGGAGATCGGGCTGACTGGATGGCACGTCGCTAGAGATTTCATCATGCACCGATCGAGCCCACTGAAGTGCTGGGACCACCTGGCTTGGGACTACTCTGGGGTCGATGATGCCACCAAGGACAATTCTGAAAGTAAGCACTTGCAATACTTTTGTTTTCCTTACCTTAGTCGATAAGTAGCGAACTGACCTGCTTTTTGCCAGATCTACCAGACTCGGACATCTCCTCTAGGCTGAGCAAGATGTTCCAAGGCTCAGAACCTGGCGTTTGTGGCATTGAAGCATACTCGCTCGCCAATCCTCGGTAAGAGGTGAGTACTGTGTCGTGGTTCACAATGTATCGTTCGTACACCTGTTTTCCACTTTAACCCAGTATTTCCTCAGGAAGCCGAGTCCGATGATGAAGGCGGGCCAATTGCGGGAGCCATCGACCTAGAGGACGACGAGCCAATCCAAGAGGATGATCAAGCATCGGGCTCTACTCCCGCTAGTGCCGTCTCCCCTTTGAACGATGCAATGCCTACCATCGTCCCGAGTGATAGTGGAGCAGCCCCCAAGCAAGAAGCGGTCGAGTCTCCTCGAGTAATGAGGTCAGTGTCTCCAGCACTCCTCCGTCCAGCCAAGCGTCCACGCACCTCGTCGTTGAGTCCATCCAGTCAGGTGACCTTTAATCGCTCACTTGGATGCTATGAGATCGCTCCTGACATAATTCGACAAATGCTGGATGATCAGCGAGCCGCCTGGGGGGTCGATGCATAGAGGTCGATAACTCCTCCACAGACGTCTCCTCAAGAGGGATCTCCATCGACCCGATCGGTCGAATAGGTATCATTGCTATCGAGTAGTGTTTGCCGAAGCCTTCGTTAGCTTTCTTCTGTTGATAATACCCATTCGCTCACCGGTTTCCTCGTTGGCCGTTGACCCACCATCGCCGAATCCCTCGCCGATCGAGGAACCGACTGCCGGAGTAAAACCGATACTGACAAATGTGCAGGCGAAAATCCGTATTGTGAGGTGAGTTATTTTCCCTTTCCACTCATGAACTTCTTTTTGTTCGTCTAAAGTTTTAAGAGAATATCCTTTTTATAGGAAGGGTGCACCCAGCGGTGCTACTGACAAAGCTAACATGACGGCATCATCATCCTTCGGCATGGCCGGCACCACCGCAGTGCCCCATCTAGAGGATCCCGCTGAGCGTATCGGTGTCTTTGCGATGGTGACAATCCAAGATCCTCCAGCTTCTTCAGCGCCTCGGGTGTTCTGGTCTGTTATGAAACCCCAAATCGAGGTATGTGAACACAAAACCCTCTGTGATGAGGACATAACTCCTATGGATACAACTTTAACTCTTGGTCCAATAAAACGAGCCCGAGCAAAACAACTCAATTATAAGGTGAGCTCGTTCTTAGGTGATAATACTTGTTCTAATGAGAATGTGGTACTGCATAATTTTCCTTGTGATGTGTTGTTACTTAGGAGCATAGGAGAGGAGATGCTAACTCAAGGAGACCTCATACACAACTTGAAAACCTACAAGCCACGTTCAACTAAAGTACAAGCTGAAAGATCGAAAAGGCGATCAGAGGGGGTGAATGATCCTAAATAAATTTTTCCCCTACTCAAAGTACTCAAAACAATCTCCCAATAAAAATCTGAAACACCCAAAAATTTTCCTTCAAACTGGTGTTTCTCAGATTCGCACACCCTCCAAAACCCGAAGAAATAGACAACTATGTGTACCCCTAACTTGCATGGATGAGAACCATGAATCATATGAGGGATTTTTTAATCACAATCCTGGTTGTCAAGTGTAAAAACAAATAGGAATCAACTCAAAGACTACTTTTCTAAAAGAGATAAAGCTAAAACACCAAAGTCTCTTTCCAGAAAAGTAAAAGCAGATTTTCCAGGAATTGTCCTCAATTGGAGCAGGTGGATGGTGCGTTTCTGTTGCTCTAAAATTTTTGGGAATTTTTTTCCCTGTGAGAAGTTTACTCGTGAAACACTACACGAAAAATCACCTCAAAAAGATTTGTAGAATAAACATGAAAAATCAAACATTATAGACAGTCAGGAACTTCGATCAGAATGTTTGAGGCTCGGTTTGCACTTCATAGCGCTCAAACGGTGTAACCAGTGGACTCAAAATTTTTTTCTAGAGATGGATATATGAGTCTTGCACCTTATCCAAGAACAATCATGTAAAAAGGATTTTTATAGATTGTTATAAAAATCAAAGACTGAATGCTGCGCGAAGAACAAGTTCTGGACAGATTTGCAATTTGATAAAAACTTGATCTCTAGTCTATCCTAGGATGCAAGAAAGATGTAAAACCATATGAACACCCTCAAGACATCCTAGAAGAACAACATTTAGAAGGAGGCGAGGCAAATCCAAATTGTGATAAAATAAATTGCGAGAATGTAAATGTGGGAAAGTAAATGCTGAATTTAAATTGTGTAATTTAAATGTGTAATGTAAATGCGTAAAGGAAATGAAACATGAACATAAATAAAGAATATTTCATTTCTGGAAGGAGAGGTTACAAAGCCTTACATTTCATGTGGGCAAAGCTCAAAGGAGCATCAAAAATCTCAAAACCTTCAAAAGGAGAAGGCTACCCCTCCACCCCTTTTTATACAACTCTTGGGCCACCTACCACCCTTGGATGAGCCTCTGAACCCTAGAGCATCCATCAAGGGCTAGGATTAACCCACTCAACCAGCCATGCAAGGGTTCACCCAAAACCCACAACACATAATGGGTTTTCTTGCACGGTTCTCAAAGCACACTAACTAGACCCGCTAATCTATCAACTAGACCAATATCCAATGGCCCTCATTGACCATGCAGCGTCTAGCTAGCATCTCAACCGTTCCTTGTCTTCATGGCTTGCCACGACTCCGTCTCCGATCATCTTCTGGCGATCACCGACCGTCTGGACCTCCGACGCTCCTCGCCTAGTCCCGGTCATCCTTCGCCTCACCATGATCTAGCATCGTCGACCTGCAACCATCAAAAACAAGGAAACTCCTCACATAGCAATGACCACAAAGATGTGCAATAAATCCATCAAAGTCCACTCATTAAAATTCATTTTTACTCGTTCTGGCCGGTAGCACCGGGAAAACAGAGAAGACTTCAAATTGCTTCCAATTGAAAATCTATTTCAAATCAAACTCAAACAAGAGCAACCCATGCTCAAATTTAGTCAAATACTCATCACAAATCTGGATAGACCTCCACATGGTCCTTCACAAGCCCAACTGATGCCGTCCGTGCACTTCAATTTGGACTACAACTCATCTCGAAGTTAGCCTGACAGCGCCAGACTAAAAAGGCCATAACTTCCTCATACGAAGTCCATTTGGGCTGAGCCACCACTCGTTGGAAAGCTTATTTTAAGACCTCTCTATTGAATACAAGCTCACCTCCAGATTCATTAGGGAAGGCCTCCAAATCGACACAAAAAATTACTGCTGTTGCAGACTTGAATCAGAACCATTGATTGATCACATTTTGTAACTCGCCCTTATATATACTTAGCCGCCGCTACTTTTAGGGTTAGGTTATTTTGCTAAGTTTGTTCTCCATTGCGCGTGAAACACTTGTTCATCGGAGTAGTGTCTCAAAACCTGGTTTTGTGAAAGAGATAACCTCAACTTTGATCGTCTTGAATTGTCAGATTGCTTTCTTTCTCGTTCTTGCTCGTTTCTTCTACTGCGTGCAGGAATTAACCTTTGTGGTTAGGTCATCCGGGTGTGAGCACGGTTGATAACGACAGGTGCGTGGGTGTAGCGAATACAAGGATTCAATCTCCGCTAATTGGAAGCCCTTGGAACGCGAACGTCTCCGTTCCGCAAAAGTAGAACCTATCGGAAGATTGGGCCGTTGTCGCATCAAGTGGTATTAGAGCTGCATTGCCCGTTAGGTAATTCGTATTTTCCCCATTGGTTAGTTTTCCATCGTCCTATTGTCCAAAAAAAAATTGGCCCAAAAAATATTTACGTTCGTCGTTTTCCAAACACCTTTGATCCTTTGCACTTTCTATCGGTTTTTGCTTTATTGAATTGTTGTCCCCCGCCGTGTCGTTATGTTGCTCAGTCTAGATCGAGTCTTGTCCTGGTTGTAGTGGTCAAGTTTGTTGGCTGCAGAAATTCTAGGGCATCAGTTCAGAATTTGTGTTCGAGAAGAAGAAGGGTTCGTGCAGCGTTCAGTAAAACGAGCAAGAACAAGAAAGAAAGCAATATGACAATTCAAGATAATCAAAGTTGAGGTTATCTCTTTCACCAAACCAGGTCTCACGACACTACTCCGATGAAAAAGTGTTTCACACGTAATGGAGAACAAACTTAGCAAAATAACCTAACCCTAAAAGTAGCGGCGGCTAAGTATATATAAGGGCGAGTTACAAAAAGTGATCAATCAATGGTTCTGATTCGAAGTCTACAACAGCAGAAACTTTTCACATCTGTTTGGAGGCCTTCCCAAATGAATCTGGAGGTGGGCTTGTATCCAATAGAGAGGTCTTGACATAAGCTTTCCAACGAGTGGTGGCTCAGCCCAAACGGACTTCATATGAGGAAGTTATGGCCTTTTTAGTCCGACGCTATCAGGCTGACTCCGAGACGAGTTGTAGTCCGAATTGAAGTGCACGGACGGCATCAATTGGGCTTGTACTTTAGTTAACGTGGCTTGTAGGTGTTCAAGTTGTGTATGAGGTCTTCTTGAGTTAGCATCTCCTCTCCCATGCTTCTAAGTAACAACACATCACAAGGAAAATTATGCAGTAGCACATTCTCATTAGAACAAGTATTATCACCTAAGAACGAGCTCATCTTGTAATTGAGTTGTTTTGCTCGGGCTCGTGTTATTGGAACAAGAGTTAAAGTTGTATCCATAGGAGTTATATCCTCATCGCCCTGTCCTGCATTCCACTCTTCCCCTCGATCTGCTTCTGACGCTTCTGGCTTCATATCGCAGCATGCGGCCAACACCTTGCATGAGGCCAAAATCTTCTACGATCAAGCCCACCAGAAGACCGAGTGGCTCATGGCTTCCCATGATCAAATACCCAAAATGAAGAATGCCGAGCTAGAGGCGCTCAGGGCCAAACTAAAGGATACTCAAGCTGAGGCTGAGAAACGGGAGAATAATCTAAAGGCTGAGAAGGATGCTGTTGAAGCTATGCTGGTTAAGGCTAGGGCTAGTCGAGACAAGGCGGAGGCGAGCAAGAAAATGGTCGAGGTCGAAAAGGCTGCAGTAGATGCGACACTCGCCGCTCTGCAGTCGAAGACACTCGAACATATGCCACTTTAGCCCGTCTTGCGACTTCTTACATGCTTGGCATGGTGAAGAGCCACCATCCGGATCTGGACCTTTCAGGACTGGATGAAGGATTCATGTGTGTGACAAGCGAAGCTGCTGATTACATCGAGTCCTTCGCAGATCTTGTCGAGAGGTTCGTGGACAGATTGGAGCTATCACTTAGAGATGATGATGCTAACCAAGGTCCTTCGCCCTAACCATGCCTGATGTAAAGATTGATACTTTTCTTGTTACCGCGGTCTTTAATGACAGTGCCAATTAATCTGCTTGTCTATCGTGCTTTGCCTATTATTTCCTTGTCGATGAAGCAAAGTAGCACAAGTAGATGCAAATCCGATTTTATCATTCATAGACCCTCCGTAAGAAGCTTCGTGGCTGAACACATGTCTGATTGTATCTGCACATAATGCTAGAAAACACTTTCGTTAAATGACTTAGCCCCTGAGCGCACACTCGAAGAGGCCATACACGACATAAACACTATATACATTGAGCAGAACACTATACGACGTTTGTAAGCCTATATCGACCATGTGACTTAGACTCTGTATTAAACAAGAACTTGCTGAGTAGCGCATATAGAATTGACTGGAGGTCTCGTCTCCCACCGGCCGCTGAGCGTTAGATGTCTGGCAATCTGATGCTCGTATGTGCGCGGGATAGAAATACTCATTCTCAGATTTAGGCATGGCCACACTTTAGTTTTGTTTACTGATATGCTAAGTGCGCAATCGAGTAAATGCGTGCAAAAAATCTCATGTTCCAAAGATAAAGAAAAGTCTGAGCTTACTATGCCCTACTCGATAACTGCATCAACCAGAAAATAGAGAGCAAATAAGGTACAAGGTTACCTGTAGCCCCCGACTCCTTACTCGATGACATGTCATTGGGTAGGGAGTAGAATGACGCAAGCACGATATCTTGATGTAGCCCTCGACTCTTTACACGATAGCTGGATCGAGCCAAAAGAGTGAGGCATTAGCATCACCGATACCTATTGCAACTCCAAACCTATTATTCGATAGATACATCGACCTAAGAGTAGAACCAGATAAAGAAAAAATCGATCGATGTAGCCCCCGACCGTCTACTCGATGAATGCATCGAGCATATGCATCGATAAAATGCATGATGTAGCCCCTGCCCCTCCACTCGATGGCTATATCGAGGAGAAGGTAGAGCATAAGCATCAATTACGGCACTTACGCATAGAAGCATGAGCCCCCGAGCATATTGGTTGAAATAGAATCCAAACGGACGAAGTAGATGAACACCATAACTTCATTGCAGTGATTGAACTCTGTTACAGTTTTTTGTGTCTATTAGCTTCCACGCGTCGCACCATAAAGTGGCATCTCTTCGGTTTGCGTACTTGTGTGGAAGTGCGACCGACATCTTATGGACTTGGACCAACACGAATCTAGACAGATTGCGTTTATAGTGTGACTTGTTCCCTAAGCTATAAATAGACGGGACCTGTAGTCACCTGCCACAACTCATCTTTTTCTCTTGTCCTTTGCTCACAGCGCCTTAGTTCTTCCACCGCATCCATGGCTTCTCCTCCATCATTGCCTCCCTCTTTGATCATCCTTGGCGAATCCCCTCCCCCTACACCGCTAGCTGTAGTTTCTTCGAGGAGGATCATCGTCTCCTCTGATGAGGAGGACGAGATTGATTGGGAAACTATTGTGTCGGCGATCGGTCATCCTGACACGTGTCCAGGCCCCCCGGGGCTTTAGGCCGTCCTCCCCTGAGCTCAGAGGACTGTTCCTGAGCTCGGGCAAGAGCTTCCCCAAACTGCTGCAAACCTCGACGACCTCCTCGACCTCGGCACCCCCGGTCCAGACTTCAATGTAATAGATCTCCTCTTTTATGTATGGATGACCTCTATCCCCTGCGTGGGAACTAGGGTCAACCACTCTTGTCAGTCCCCCCGCGTGGGGACTAGAGGCTATCTGCCCCTGTCAGAAACCCCTGCATGGGAACTAGGTCAACCACTCCCCAACAGCTCCTGTCAGTCCCCCTGTGTGGGAACTGGGGTTAACTACTCCCGTCAACTCACAAACGGCCACCTGACGTCAGCCTCGGGATCAGCGTCGGGAGCCTATAAAGCGCCCGACCGCCCCAGTCGGAAAGGAGATCTAGCATCCAAAGAACCGCAACGGTAACAAGATTGCACAAGGCAACACACCAAGAAACCTAAGGGGAACGCGCAGATACGTCTGCGGCAACACTTGTACATTCCACCGTTCACCGAGCCCCCTCGGCCGTTGCCTCCCAGCGACCCCGAGGCCGGGCTTCCCCTGTAGTTCTCTCCCGAGGAGCTCTTAAACATCTTTCGCCTACGGGCAAGACTGGAGTAGAGCTGTTACCCGACCTAGGGGGCTCGAACCAGTATAAACTTTGTGTCCCCTGTTTGCTCGTCCTTCTTCCCTGTGCTACACGTCTCCTAACCCCTCTTCCCGGACGAACGCGACTCTGGGCCTCGCCCCTTCGTGCGATCCTTCCCCCCTTTTTTTGCGATCGACAATCCCGATCGTCGACAGCTGGCGCCCACCGTGTGGCCCAAAGTTTCGTTCGTCCAAAGTTCATTGCCTCAATGGCGTCAGCACGTTCAGCTTCGCCATCGACACCTTTTCGAAGTGGATAGAGGCGGAGTCGGTCTCCGCTATCACAGCCAAGGCCGCGTTCACCAACAAGCTGTCCCCGTTATGGGAAGGCCCCTACAGAGTCGTCTCAGCAAGTCGCGCGGGAGCTTACCGCTTAGCGGCCCCCGATGGCAGGGAGCTCACGAACTCGTGGAATGTGGACCAGCTTCGGAGGTTTTATGTTTAATGCTCCTCCTTCGTCTATTTTGAGATAGAATGATTCCCCTTGCCATTATGCTTGTCTCTCGGCCCCCGATGGCAGGGAGCTCACGAACTCGTGGAATGTGGACCAGCTCCGGAGGTTTTATGTTTAATGCTCCTCCTTCGTCTATTTTGAGATAGAATGATTCCCCTTGCCATTATGCTCACGAACTCGTGGAATGTGGACCAGCTCCGGAGGTTTTATGTTTAATGCTCCTCCTTCGTCTATTTTGAGATAGAATGATTCCCCTTGCCATTATGCTTGTCTCTCGTATCTCGAGCAAACGCGACCTGGGCTGTGACCCGGACACTTCTCTCCGGGGGTCAAACGCGCAGTAAGCCGATCCTCATCGCGATAAGCCGGCTATCCCCCCGTCGCAGGGTCCGTCACGTCGGTCACGCCCGTGGGCTCGCCAAACTCGAGATACTCGAGTTTCGGTCCTCGGGCCCCCTACTCGAGCCGCCGTGATAGTCCCGTGGTTCACCTCTGGGGGTCGGATACGCGGTAAGCCGATTCTCATCGCAGTAAGCCGACTATTCCCCCGTCACAGGGCACGGGCCCGGGACCATCACCGGTAAGGGCTCCAAGCTAAGGGGCTCGACCTAGTTTTTCCTCACAGTAAACTATGCTGCTTTGTCATCTATTATTTCCTCTTATGCTATCTCGCATCTTGAGTAAGCATGTCCAAAGGTCGTCATGCGAGGATCGACACCAGGGGGTCAAGCGCACAGTGAGCTGATCTCCCCCCTGTCACCTCCTCGACCCCAAGACGCAGGAGGTCCCGGCCTGATAGCTCTCCTCCGGGGGTCGATTGCGCAGAGTGCCTGGATCTCTTAACCCTTATATCGCCGCACTCTGGTCCGGCCCAGGTATGCGCCCGTGATAAAGATCTCCTTTGCTTCCGACACTAACCTCCTTCAGTCTCCGGGGGGGCGTGACGTCCGGTCATGTTCCCAAGATGCAGGTTCTTCTGTGGAAGATCGCGCTATCTTAAAGAACTCGGGCCCGAGGCTCCGTTGGCTTTCTTTCGGCTGAAAGTCCTCTTTTTTTATCATAGAACGCCTCGAGTGATGCGACCTTGCGGCGTGGCCATAAGGGCAACCATAAGGTCACGCGGCGAGCTCGGCCTCGAGGCGTCCATGCGTGTTCTGTTTTGCAGCGCCCAGGGTCGTGTTGTCTAGGTTCGCCTCGGGGATGACCACCCGAGCCTGGGCATTCCCAGGATCGGAGGCCGCAATAAGGCGATCGTTATCGGGATAAGCCGGCCATTCCCCCATTCTGCCAACCATTGAATGTTCTCAGAGGGCGCCCCGAGCCCGATGATATTTCCCCGGACTCGGAGGTCGCAGTTTTAAATTCACCACCGGGGATGACTCGGTCGCAATAAGCCGGCCTGCGCACTAAGCCGACCTTTCCCCCGGGGCCAAGTGGCCAGGTTCGAATTTCTAAAACCGCCCTCTGAGGGAGCCCCGCCGAGCTTGAAGCATTTTTGACCTCGTCAGGCTGGACCGGAGGCCCAAACCTGGTCCGAAGCCTGAGTAATCTCAGGCCGGCTAGTTCGAGTCGTGCCCGAGCCTGAGTACTTCTAGGCGAGGCCTCGGTTAAATTGAGGCCGCATTCTCTAGGTTCGCCAGGGATGTTCGTGTCCCGAGCCTGATGCATTCCGGGGTTCGGAGGCCGCAGTAAAACGATCCTTATCGGAGTAAGCTGGCTATTCCCCTGTGCTGCCGACCATTGAACGTCCTCAAGGGGCACCCCGAGCCTGATGACATTCACGGGCTCGGAGGTCATGATCTCTAAAATCACTACTGGGGACGATCTCTGTCGCTATAAGCTGCTCTACCGCAATAAGCCGACTAATTCCCCCGTGACCAGGTTTTCAAGCCGACCAATCCGAGTCGTGCTCGAGCCCGAGTACTTCCGGGCGAGGCCTCGGTCAATATAACCTCAATATGTTCCCAAGGGCAACTGGCTCGACCTAAGAGGCACAGGTAAGGCCTGCCTTCTTTTTTCGTTTGGTATTTGCGCCTCGAGAAACGCAATCCCACGGCGTGACCATAAGGACTGCCTCTGGGAGGTCGATGCTACTGGTGTAAGCCGATTCTCATCGCTTCAGAGCTCCCTCCCGTCGTAGGTCCGGACCAGAGGTCACGGAGAGCGGAACTCGAGACGTCTATGTGTATATTTTTGCGTGTTCCTTTTTGCAGCGCCAGAGGTCGCGTTCTCTAGGTTCGCCTCGGGGATGACCACACGAGCCTGGGCATTCCCAGGATCAGAGGCCGCAATAAGGCGACCGTTATCGGGATAAGCCAGCCATTCCCCCGTGCTGCCAACCATTGAACGTTCTCAGAGGGCGCCCCGAGCCCGATGACATTTCCCGGGCTCGGAGGTTGCAGTTTT
Source organism: Otatea glauca (assembly GCA_036346275.1). Taxonomy (NCBI): domain Eukaryota; kingdom Viridiplantae; phylum Streptophyta; class Magnoliopsida; order Poales; family Poaceae; genus Otatea; species Otatea glauca. The sequence continues at coordinate 23,214,508 of CM070725.1, read as the reverse complement.
AAATTCACCACCGGGGATGACTCCGGTCGCGATAAGCCGCTTTGTCGCACTAAGCTGACCTTACCCCCGGGGCCAGGTGGCCAGGATTCGAATTTCTAAACCGCCCTCTAAGAGAGCCTCGCCGAGCTTGAAGCATTCCCGAGCTCGCCGGGCTGGACCCGAGGCCCAAATCTGGTCCAAAGCCTGAGTGATCTCAGACCGGCCAGCCTGAGTCCTGCCCGAGCCTGGGTGACCCCAGGTGAGGCCTGGGTTACATCTAACCTCGAGCATCCTTAGCTCGGTCAGTCTCTAGCCCGAGTTGTGCCCGAGTGTGGGTGACCCCAGGCGAGGCCTCGGTTACATTTGAGCTCGACCATCCTTAGCTCGGTCAGTCTCCAACCTGAGTCGCGCCCGAGCCTGGGTGGCCCCAGGCGAGGCCTCGGTTACATCTGACCTCGACCATCCTTAGCTCGGTCAGTCTCTAGCCAGAGTCGCGCCCGAGCCTGGGTGGCCCGAGGCGAGGCCTCGGTTACATCTGACCTCGAGCATCCTTAGCTCGGTCAGTCTCCAGCCCGAGTCGTGCCCGAGCGTGGGTGACCCCAGGAGAGGCCTCGGTTACATCTGACCTCGAGCAACCTTAGCTCGGTCAGTCTCCAGTCCGAGTCGGGCCCAAGCCTGGGTGACCCCAGGTGAGGCCTCGGTTACATCTGACCTCGAGCATCCTTAGCTCGGTCAGTCTCCAGCCCGAGTCACGCCCGAGCCTGGGTGGCCCCAGGCGAGGCCTCGGTTACATCTGACCTCAAGCATCCTTAGCTCGGTCAGTATCCAGCCCGAGTTGTGCCCGAGCCTGGGTGACCGCAGGCGAGGCCTCGGTTACATCTGACCTCGAGCATCCTTAGCTCGGTCAGTCTCCAGCCCGAGTCGTGCTCGAGCACAGGTGACCCGTGCGAGGCCTCGATTATCGACCTCGAGCATCATTAGCTCGGTGGGTCTCGGCCGTCGCGCCCGAGCCCAGGTGGCCCGGTGCGAGGCCTCGATTACATCTGACCTCGAGCATCCTTAGCTCGGTCAGTCTCCAGCCCGAGTCGCGCCCGAGCCTGGGTGGCCCCAGGCGAGGCCTCGATTACATCTGACCTCGAGCATCCTTAGCTCAATCAGTCTCCAGCCCGAGTCGCGCCCGAGCCTGGGTGGCCCCAGGCGAGGCCTCGGTTACACCTAACCTCGAACATCCTTAGCTCGGTCAGTCTCTAGCCCGAGTCATGCCCAAGCCTGGGTGACCCCAGGCGAGACCTCGGTTAGATCTGACCTCGAGCATCCTTAGCTCGGTCAGTCTCCAGCCGAGTCGTGCCCGAGCCTGGGTGACCCCAGGCGAGGCCTCGGTTACATCTGACCTCGAGCATCCTTAGCTCGATCAGTCTCCAGCCCGAGTCGTGCCCGAGCCTGAGTGATTTCAGGCGAGGCCTCGGTCGTACCCGACCTGAAGCATCCCTAGCTCGGTCGACCTAATCTGAAGTGGTTCAAGCCAAAGGCAATAGCTCGCCCTTGAGGCCCCGTCGAATAATCCTGCTCTATACGTCTCGACGCGATGTTGCTCGGGATCTTCTATAAGAACAGGCTAAGCAAGCTTATAAAGGCAACGCGGGCAAACAAGCAAGCTAATTCTTCTAAGGAACACGACTTTATAATTTTTGGCAAAAAGATACGTTGTCTTTACAAGGGGTACGAATCTTTCGACCCCCACCTGTCTACTAACTTAATTTCCTAGTCCACATACATGTCCCGAGCAAGCTTTTCCTTCTCAAGGTCGGAAACCCTCCTCCGCAGAGCCAGCACCTCGGCCTCCGCTTTGTCGACCCGATCGCGGTCGCTCTGAAGCTGTGCCAGGGTAGTCTTCCCCGCTTGAGTCACCCGGGCTAGCTTCTCCTCGAGCCTGGCGACCTTCGCCTCGGACATGGCAGCCTTCGCGTCTGCCTCGGCCGCCCGCGCCTCGGCTTCGGTGGCCCTCATCCTGACCTCGATCGCCTTCGCCCTGGCCTCCGCGGCCCTCGTCTCCAGCTCGGCCGTCCTCTCCTCAAGCGCGGCCGCCTTTGCCTCAGCTTCGGTCACCCTCACCTTGAGCCTGGCCACCTCGGCCTCATGTTCGGCGGAGGCCATTCCCAGAGCGGCAGAAAGCTCTTTGAGCTATTCCTGGAGAGCTGCCACCTCCTCACCCGCAGTGGGCAAATTCCCAGAGCTCCTGAGCCTATTTCTGTGCGGCTTCCGCCCTCGAATTGGCGTCAGAGATCTCGAGCTCGAGGCGCCGGACCGTCCCAGTCGCGCTCGTGCGGTTCTCGTCAAGAGTCTCCTGTGCCTTCTGTCGGACTCGGGCGAGGGCCTCCTCCGCCTTCTTCTGCTCCTCCTCGACGGCCTTGGAGAGCATCGCGGCGTGGAGGTCCCTCTCAACGTTCAGATCGCGCTTGACCTCTTGGGCCCCGCGCTCCCGCTCGACCTCGACGGCCCGCGCAAGCTCAAGGGCCTGAGCCTCCCTCTGGCGCACGACCTCCTCACGCCCGCGCGCTCCAGTGACTTTGAGTTCGGCAGCGTCCCTCTGTTTGGCTTCGATTACATCCCAGAGGGCCTGGAAGCTGAGCACGTGCCCGCGCACGACCCCGTACCCCCGGGAGATTAGCCGCAGGCCCTGCAAGGATGAAGGAAAGGTCACCACAGCTCCGAGAAAAGAAAAAAGATGAGAAAGAGGGGAAGATCCGAGAAAAATACACTTACCGCCGCTAGCCGGTACACCAGGGCCTGCAGATCGATGGCGCCGTGTCGGGACCCGAATTTGCAAATCCGAACCCTCTGTGTATACCACACTAGTCCAGGATCACGCTAGTGCACACAGGCTCAACATAGATGCTATCATAGTCACACACAGCGAAATATAGCATAAACTTCATTAATTAATAATAACTGTTGTCTTACATGAATAATGCCTCACAGGGCTTAAAAAGAGTATCAATGAGAAGCAATGGAAATAGAATAAACGCAGTGGCGCTCGATTCGCCACGAAACCGACGAGGCTCGGACCCTAAGCATTCGCATCCAAGTAATCCTCCTCCATGAATGGTATAGATTCCTCTTCTTCGAAGTTGTTGTTGTTGGGGTGAGTACATAAAGCACTCAACAAGTTGTGCACAACAATGCAAGTCTAATATTCTATATGCTTGGCTTAATCCAAAGGAATGGCTAGTAAGGGTATTTTGCAATAAAGCGACATTTAACAAGAATACAATAAATAGATTGGAAAGCGATAAAACAAATACAAGAATTAATAAATTCAGATTTCAAATACACCAAGTTTCCAATCCTAAATTAATTTTCCACTTTCCATGGCACCTTGCCATCCCAACAAGTTTTTGTTTAACAAAAGTCTAACCCTTAACTGTAATTCCGAGCATTGCCCAATACCGTGAGCACGGCTATTCAATAGATTGTACACTCTGCAGAGGTTATGCACTTTACCCACACGATACAACCAAACACCACCAAGGCGAGTGATCATAACAAAGCCTTTACAATGCTACACCTAGACCCGATCGCCGCTAAGGTTTCAACATCAAGGGTTAAACCACCACAACAGGCCCCCTCTTGCGCCATGTGAGTTAAACTGTAACCGGGACTCACTATTCACCATGACAAGATCAAATCTAGGTTTCACAAATTATTCAAATAAGGTCTGTCCCATTCCGAACATGTGGTTGCAAGAGAGACTCAGTCAAAGGCTTGCAAGGTTAAGTCCTTAAAGTGATTAAGGCAAGACTTCCACATACCCCGCCAAACTGGCCCACCTTGGCACACCGCCTTGCCACTTGCCTCAATCTAAAATCATTACCACCCCAGCTTGATTACCAAGCACCACATGCCATCAACATTTCAATCCCGATGTGTGACCTCCTCGCCACGACAACTTGATATCATTGTGTGACAACACATGACACACCAATTCATAAACATTGTTCCATATTCCATTAGTCAAGATTAAGTATCGACATTCGGACACATGTGATGACGTGGCATGGCTAAGCAATCTATGACGATCTAACTAGCCCATGTTGATTATCAACTATAATTCCACATCCTAGGGTGACAAATAGATCATGGCATATAATTGACAAGGTATGGTTTAATTCAAATAGGCATATTATCTAATTCCCAGATTAATTGAAATCATTTATACACATAAAATATCATGCATAAAGTTTAAAAGACAAAATAGCGATTTGGTGAAAATTAGGTGCAACATGATCAAAGCACAACTTGCCTTGGGTAGGTGCTGGTCTTGATCTGAGTTTGGGTCTTGAGCGACGAATCTTCCTCCGGATCACCGAAAGCGCTTCAACGTCTCGCTAAACGATGCCAAAATAGCAAATAAACACCAAACCAGAGAGCAAACAAACTCCAAAAATAAAATAAAATTCACCAATCTATAGATATTGATTTTACAATTTTTTAGAAATTTGAATCACTCAAATCCGAGTTAAAATGCAAAAGATATAGCCTTTTGAAGTTTGAATAAATACTGAAAATACAGAAAATAGAATTTCTGATTTTTCTAAATTATTTTTCTATTGGAAAAGATCTTTATTGCGCAACGCTGACGTCAGCCCTGACTCGGACCAATCAGGCGCTGACACGTCGCCTGGTCCATGGACTCGGTCCACGGAACCGCCTCTGGTCCACCGTGGACGCGGCCCACGGCGCCTCGCACCACGCGCCCGACACGCGGCGCAAGATCGATTGGCGCGCGGCGCGCGCGTGCCGATGCTCGACACGCGCGCGCCGCATCTGCGCGACGATCGGACGGCCATCGATCTACCCCTACGTGGCTCAATCCCGATCGTCTATTCGGATCTAATGGTTAGAAATTTACCCGGCGAAACATCGCGATGAAGAAGCGGCGTGGCTTGATCTGGGCGGTTGGCGAAGATCCAACGGATGCGCCAAGCTTCAGAGACACGGCGGCGGGCTTGCACCGAGCGGAGGAAGACGACCACCCGAACGGCGTTTCGACGCGACTCGGCGAGAAGAAGGGGCGACTCGACGCGACACGACGCGAGGAACTTCGGATCCGGAACCGATTCGGCGGAGGATGCTCGACGGCGGCGAATGGCGCAAAACTCGCGGCGGCATCGCAAAGAACTACTGCGAGCTCTGAGCGATGATGGCGTGAAAGCAGCGAAGAGGCTAGAGCTACTAGCTGCGCAAGGGAACGAGGAACATCGGTGCGGGCTGCGGCTTTATAGCCTCGGCATGCGCCTGGGGAAGGAAACCCTAAATCACGCGGCGGCGGCAAGCGGCGGCGGATTCGAAACCGAATCGAGACGACGGCCGAGACCGTCCGATCCAAGATGAGCGGCCAAGATTAGATCCGAAGCGATACGATCCGATCCGCTCTTTCCAAATCCAACGGACGAGATCTAAACTTACAAAAACAACGCGAAGCGATCCCGACCACTTGATCTCGATCCAACGGCTCGCGGCACTAGGGTTTCGCGAAAGGAGGCAGCCATCTGATCTTCATCCAACGGTCACACGTGCGGCGGCGGCGAAAGCGGTGGCGACGGCGCCGCGACAAATGGGCACAAGACGCACGCGGTCTTGGCTTGGCCCAATCTCGTCACTCGATTTTCAAAAGCTTTTGATTTAAAATAATTCCGAAATTAGATTAATCTATTTTAAGTAATTAAAATATCGGAAAAATCCTTAAAATTCTCATAAATACTTTGAGACATTCTGAGCTCAAATAAAATATTTTTGGTAAAATTTTTTATTAACTTTATCTATATATATTTAGTTTTCACCAAAGGTTCAATATACTTAATTAAAATAAATTTAGATAATTTCTGGAAAAATCCAATAAATTCAGAAAATCACAAAAATGCACGTGAGCGAAATTATAAGCCAAATTTTGGGATGTTACACGCCGTCAGGACCACGAGGCAGGTCGCTCGCAGCGGCTTCCTCGGTGGTTCCCGTCGCCGCAGAAGCACCGGCGCCCCCCGAGGTCCCGGCGCGATCCACCTCAGCCAGGACAATGGCGGTCGAACCCCTAGGGATGGCGGCCAGCTCGGGGGCTCCTTGGTTGCCCTCGTCGACCGCAACAGATACCCCGAGGCTGGCGCCCAGCAAGGGGGCTCCTTCGCCACCCTCGGCCGCACCACCCTCGGCAGCGCCGACCTCGGCTGTGCCACCCCCTGCAGCGCTGCCCTCGACCGCGCTGACCTCGGCCGCGTCACTCTCGGCCGCACTCTCCTCGATCGCGTTGTCCTCCTCGGAAGCCGTGGAGAGCAGCACTCGCCGCGTCCTAGGCCGTGGTGCGAGGCAGAAATCGTCCTCGTCCTCCTCCTCCTCGGCCTTGCCCTAGACCACGGGAAAAGTCGGTGCCCCTCGGAGGCTTGAACGCCGCGACGGGGCGGGGTGACGGAAAATGTACGGAGGCCGTACCTGGTGCGACGACTCCGCGGCGGCGGCCGGAGAACTCCTCCCCTGGGTGCTTAGCGCCAGAGCTTGTTGCTCCTGCTGTGCATCCGGGGCCCGCGCGGCGGCTGCCGCCTCCTGTTGCTGACAGAGAAGCAAGGATCAGCGAAAGAAGAACCAAAGGAAAAGCATAGAGAAGCGAGCTCGAGCTCAGGTGACCCCGAGCTCGGGGCATTCCACCTACCACAGTCCGATCACCCCACTCAACGTGGGGCTTCTTGGCGACCGGCTTCGGGGCATCAGGGGCCGGCCTCTTGCTCCCCTTCTTGCCCTTGCTCAGCCCAGGGAGCGGCAGCATCTGCTTCGCCGTGTCCCAGAGCTCCTTGGTCACCTGCACGGACTCACCATGGTTAGCGCCCGGGTCCGGACTCTCGGGGCCGAGATCAAGGCAAGAGCCATTACCTCACTGCTCCACCCCAAGATGTTATTAGGGACGTTGCCGCCGAGATCGTAGGCGATGGCGGCCTTCCCGAAGATTTCCTGCATCCTCGAGGCAATCCAGGCCGCCTTCGGTTCTGCAAGAAGCCAAAAAGAAGAATGTTAAGAAGCAAGGAAACTTCGACCAAGCCCAAAAAAACTTGGGGTCGTGCAATGCTCACCCTCGTGGCCTTCCTGGGTGGCGTCGTGCCTCCCGATGATCTCGAAGAAAGGGTGCAGCCTCTTTCGAAGAGGAAACACCAAGTTCCGTAGGTAGTCGTGGACGATCGCCTGCCCCTTGAGCCCGCGCGTAGCGCAGATGTGGATGAGCGCGACCACCGCCTGGTCGGCCGCCGAGTCCTCGGGCTTCGGGGTCTCCCGCTTGCCGTTAACCGCTGCGCCGTTGTAGCTGAGGTCGTTCCCCTCGCACTTCTTTAGGTAGAACCATTTCTCCGTCCACGGCCCGAGCGAGTCCCGGGTCGGGATCTGGAGAAAGGAGCAAGGGAGTCCAACCCGCAGCCAGAAGTAAAGACACCTGACGACGGGATCCTTCATGGTGGGGGACAAGGAATAGAAGCGAATGAACAACGAGGGGGTGGGAAGGACACCCAAGAACCCCTCGCAAAGATGAGCAAAGATAGAAAGGTGGAGAAGGGAGTTGGGTACCAAATTGACGAGCTCGATCTCGCACTACGCAAGGACCGCAGCCAAGAAATCGCTCTCTGGAGTCCGCAGCCCAAAAAAGCATGTAGTGCTCCGTGCTCACGACCTCGTCGTCCCGAGGCTGCGGCACGTTCCCCCCGGTCGGAAGCCGCCAGGTGAACGGGTCCAGCAGCCCCAAGGCATCTCCTTCATCCGCTCCACGGTGAGCGCGCTCTTCCCGAGCTCGGCCAAAAGGGCGATCCCTCCTCGAAGACTTCAGACTCAAGAACGCCTAGAGTCTCAGACCGTTTCTTGAGCCTCGGGGGCTGGTTGTCGGGGATCGGTCATCCTGACACGTGTCCAGGCCCCCCGGGGCTTTAGGCCGTCCTCCCCGAGCTTAGAGGACTGTTCCCGAGCTCGGGCGTGGGTGGTCCCGAGCTCGGGCAAGAGCTTCCCCAAACTGCTGCAAACCTCGATGACCTCCTCGACCTCGGCACCCCCGGTCCAGACTTCAATGTAATAGATCTCTTTTATGTATGGATGACCTCCATCCCCTGCGTGGGAACTAGGGTCAACCACTCTTGTGAGTCCCCCCGCGTGGGGACTAGAGGCTATCTGCCCCTGTCAGAATCCCCTGCGTGGGAACTAGGGTCAACCACTCCCCAACAGCTCCTGTCAGTCCCCCTGCGTGGGAACTGGGGTTAACTGCTCCCATCAACTCACAAACGGCCACCTGACGTCAGCCTCGGGATCAACGCCAAGAGCCTATAAAGCGCCCGACTGTCCCGGTCGGAAAGGACATCCATCATCCAAAGAACAGCAACGGTAATAAGATCGCACAAGGCAACACACCAAGAAACCTAAGGGGAACGCGCAGATACGTCTGCGGCAACACTTGTACATTCCACCGTTCACCGAGCCCCCTCGGCCGTTGCCTCCCAGCGACCCCGAGGCCGGGCTCCCCCTGTAGTTCTTTCTGGAGGAGCTCTTAAACATCTTTCGCCTACGGGGAAGACTGGAGTAGAGCTGTTACCCGACCTAGGGGGCTCGAACCAGTATAAACTTTGTGCCCCCTATTTGCTCGTCCTTCTTCCCTGTGCTGCACGTCTCCCTAACCCCTCTTCCCGGACGAACGCAACTCTGGGCCTCGCCCCTTCGTGCGATCCTTCCCCCTTTTTTGCGGTCGACGGTCCCGATCGTCAACATATTGAGAAGATGGTTTGGCCAGAAAAGGAGGACGAAGTTACCAGCAAGCTGAGGGTCATCGTCGAAGGAGACGATGCCACCGCTGCTCCCTTCACGAGAGCAGATACCACCGTCGACACACGAGGAAAAGAAGGTGAAGTCACCGGCTTCGGGGAAGGCGGTGAAGCTCAAAACAGCTTCATCAACCCGGCACTTGCTCACCCTCCAAGCCATCGCGATGCTCGGAGGTCTCCTTTCCCATCAACTGGTCTATCTGGCGGGAGCCTGACCCTTGCTCGCCCACCAAGCCATCACGGCATTCAGAGGCCCTCGTCGGTTGAGAAATCGCCTTCTCCGTCGATAAGCGACGGGGTTTTCGCCGCATCTTCCGCCCTGCACTCAGGGCGCAGACCTATCCCCGGGACCCTACTGTTCGATTACCCGAGGGGGCTGAAAAGGCAACGAGACACATCCGAGGACGAGCAGTAGTAGTCTACCTATCTTACCCTATGATAATGTAAACTTTTGTTAGAATAACATAATGGAACTTATACTTACCCGAATACCTGTCGCATTGCAATGTCTTCTTCATTCACGTATGAAATTTTCTCAACTGGTTGATATTCAATGAGTTTTCAAGTACAGCGCCTTCCGATATCGATAGCCGCACAAATCCTGATCGAGTCACTTCGACCACCACATAGGGGCCTTCCCACTTAGGCGACAACTTATTGCGATTGTCTTGCTTCTGTACCTTTCTTAGTACTAAGTCTCTGGCGGCGAGCGCTCTATCCTGGATTTTTTGGCCATGATATCTGCGTAAGGCTTGTTGATACTTAGCCGCTCGAATGGATGCTCGATATCTGAACTCTTCGTGTAGATTTACATCATCTGGTTGCGCCTGCTCTTGTTCCTCTTCCAAGTCGAAAGCACGGTTTCTGCTCCGTAGACCAAGAAAAATGGCTTTTCACCAGTGGCTCGACTAGTCGAAGTACGAACAGCCCCTAGCACCAAGGCGAGTTCCTTTGCCCACCGGGTAGAGGAAACTTTGAGCCTATCGAACACACAGGTCTTGATCCCCTGCAAGATTAAGCCATTGGCTCGTTCGACCAGACCGTTACTTTGAGGATGAGCCACAGAGGCGAAGCAGAGTTTGATACCCAATTCTTTGTAAAAGATTATGAAAGCATTACTTTTGAACTGGCTACCATTGTTTATGATTACTCGATTAGGGATACCAAATCGAGTAACAATGCTCCTCATGAATTTCTTAGCTGCTTCTGAGGTGATGTTCCCGACGGGTTCAGCCTCAATCCACTTAGTGAACGTGTTGATAGCCACGAACAGAAACTTGTAACCTCCTGGGCTCTTGGGAACAGTCCAAAGATATCCAAGCCCCAGACAGAGAAGGACCAAGATAGAGGAATAGTTTGCAGTGCTTGGGCTGGTCGGGTTGTTTGCTTGCCGTAGAATTGGCAGCTCACATACTTTTTCATCAGCTCGCAAGCATCCTGGAGGGTAGTCGGCCAATAGAACCCTTGTTGAAAAACTTTCCCGACCAAGGTGCGATAGGACGCATGGTTGCTGCAGATGCCTCCATGGACATCGAGCAATATTTTGTTGCCCTCTTCCTAAGTGATGCACTTCATGAAGATTCCATTACTCCCCTTTCGGTAAAGCTTGCCATCTACCAATGCGTATAGCTTGGACTTACGTGCAATTTTCTCTGCTGCAGCATCATCGTCAGGGAGCTCTCGACCTTCGAGATAGGCTTGGGATGGAGTCATCCAAGTCGGCTTGCATTCGAGTAGTGCAGCTTCCGTGTCTGCGGTTCCTACCTCGCTGAATCGACTAGGTTGTTGATCGAGTTGGGCAGCATCTGCTTCCCGTACGAGGGAAACAGACGGTCTAAGGAGTTTCTCGACGCTGACTCCTACTAGCGTGGGCGAATGAGGCGAAGCGTGATGAGGACATCACTCCTTCGGATACGTGCAACACGACTCCTCAAGATATACAAGGACCAATTACAAGAGCATGTGCGCGACAATTAAACCACCAGGTGAACTCGTTCCTTGCTATTCATGTTTTCTTGGATGGGTTGCTACTAAATTCTTTTGATGTATTGTTACTTAGGAATATGGGAGAAGCATCACAAGCTTACCTGGACGTCATCCCTTGAAGTCCATGTTTACTTGGTCTCAAAGTCGAGCTCAAGTCGGACTCCAAATTTGGTTCGGAGTCTCAGGACAGCATGTCAATAAAATGACCATATCTGGGTCATACAAAGTCTGATTGAGGTATTCTTGGACTATACCGAGAAGCCCACGACAAGAGCTTTCCAATGGAAGTGGTTTCACATCCAAAATCTTTCTAGATCGACGGGAATCATCAAATCAATATGATGAACAGAATCTGCCAAGTGCTGCGCCACCTCCACTTGGGCCCAAAGGCCTTGTACGACCTAGGGTTGCACGGCCAACCCCTTGGCCACCTGTCGGGACCCGAATTTGCAAATCTGGACCCTCTGTGTATACCGCACTAGTCCAGGATCACGCTAGTGCACACAGGCTCAACATAGATGCTATCATAGTCACACACAGCGAAATATAGCATAAACTTCATTAATTAGTAATAACTGTTGTCTTACATGAATAATGCCTCACAGGGCTTAAAAAGAGTATCAATGAGAAGCAGTGGAAATAGAATAAACGCAGTGGCGCTCCAGTTCGCCACAGGCAACTGACGAGGCTCGGACCCTAAGCATTCGCATCCAAGTAATCCTCCTCCATGAATGGTATAGATTCCTCTTCTTCTGAAGTTGTTGTTGTTGGGGTGAGTACATAAAGCACTCAACAAGTTGTGCACAACAATGCAAGTCTAATATTCTATATGCTTGGCTTAATCCAAAGGAATGGCTAGTAAGGGTATTTTGCAATAAAGCAGCATTTAACAAGAATACAATAAATAGATTGGAAAGCAGTAAAACAAATACAGTAATTAATAAATTCAGTATTTCTGAAATACACCAAGTTTCCAATCCTAAATTAATTTTCCACTTTCCATGGCACCTTGCCATCCCAACAAGTTTTTGTTTAACAAAAGTCTAACCCTTAACTGTAATTCCCGAGCATTGCCCAATACCGTGAGCACGGCTATTCGAATAGATTGTACACTCTGCAGAGGTTATGCACTTTACCCACACGATACAACCAAACACCACCAAGGCGAGTGATCATAACAAAGCCTTTACAATGCTACACCTAGACCCAAGATCTTTGCTCGCTAAGGTTTCAACATCAAGGGTTAAACCACCACAACAGGCCCCCTCTTGCGCCATGTGAGTTAAACCGTAACCGGGACTCACTATTCACCACGACAAGATCAAATCTAGGTTTCATAAATTATTCACTAGGTGTCCCATTCCGCACATGTGGTTGCAAGAGAGACTCAGTCAAAGGCTTGCAAGGTTAAGTCCTTAAAGTGATTAAGGCAAGACTTCCACATACCCTGCCAAACTGGCCCACCTTGGCACACCGCCTTGCCACTTGCCTCAATCTAAAATCATTACCACCCGGTTGATTACCAAGCACCACATGCCATCAACATTTCAATCCCGATGTGTGACCTCCTCGCCACGACAACTTGATATCATTGTGTGACAACACATGACACACCAATTCATAAACATTGTTCCATATTCCATTAGTCAAGATTAAGTATCGACATTCGGACACATGTGATGACGTGGCATGGCTAAGCAATCTATGACGATCTAACTAGCCCATGTTGATTATCAACTATAATTCCACATCCTAGGGTGACAAATAGATCATGGCATATAATTGACAAGGTATGGTTTAATTCAAATAGGCATATTATCTAATTCCCAGATTAATTGAAATCATTTATACACATAAAATATCATGCATAAAGTTTAAAAGACAAAATAGCGATTTGGTGAAAATTAGGTGCAACATGATCAAAGCACAACTTGCCTTGGAGTAGGTGCTGGTCTTGATCTGAGTTTGGGTCTTGGGCGACGAATCTTCCTCCGGATCACCGAAAGCGGTTCAACGTCTACGCGAAACGATGCCAAAATAGCAAATAAACACCAAACCAGAGAGCAAACAAACTCCAAAAATAAAATAAAATTCACCAATAAATAGATATTGATTTTACAATTTTTAGAAATTTGAATCACTCAAATCCGAGTTAAAATACAAAAGATATAGCCTTTTGAAGTTTGAATAAATCAAAATACAGAAAATAGAATTTCGATTTTTCTAAATTATTTTCTATTGGAAAAGATCTTTATTGCGCAACGACGACGTCCCGACTCGACCAATCAGCGCCGACACGTCGCTCGTCCATGGACTCGGTCCACGGAACCGCCTCGTCCACCGTGGACGCGCCCACGGCGCCTCGCACCACGCGCCCGACACGCGGCAAGATCGATTGGTCGCGACGCCGCCGCGCCGATGCTCGACACGCGGCGCAGATCTGCGCGACGATCCGACGGCCACCGATCTACCCCTACGTGGCTCAATCCCGATCGTCTATTCGGATCTAATGGTTAGAAATTTACCCGAGCGAAACAACGATGAAGAAGCGACGTGGCTTGATCTCGACGGTTCGGCGAAGATCCAACGGATGCGTGGCTCGAGACACGGCGGCGGGCTTGCACCGAGCGAGGAAGACGACCACCGAACGGCGTTTCGACGCGACTCGGCGAAAGAAGGGGCGACTCGACGCGACACGACGCGAGGAACTTCGGATCCGAACCGATTCGGCGGGAGGATGCTCGACGGCGGCGGAATGGCGCAAAACTTCGCGGCAGACCGCAAAGAACTACGGCGAGCTCTTGAGCGATGATGGCGTGAAAGCAGCGAAGAGGCTAGAGCTACTAGCCGCGCAAGGAACGAGGAACATCGGATTGCGGTGCGCGCTTTTATAGCCTCGGCATGCGCACAGGAAGGAAACCCTAAATCACGCGGCGGCGGCGGCAGCGGCGGATTCGAAACCGAATCGGAGACGACGATCGAGACCGTCCGATCCAAGATGAGCGCCAAGATTAGATCCGGCGATACGATCCGATCCGCTCTTTCCAAATCCAACGGACGAGATCTAAACTTACCAAAACAACGCTGCGTTATCCCGACCACTTGATCTCGATCCAACGGCTCGCGGCACTAGGGTTTGGCGAAAGGAGGCGACCATCCGATCTTCATCCAACGGTCACGCAGCGGCGGCGCTGGCGGTGACGGGCCGCGACAAAGAATGGGCACCCGACGCGATCTTTGAGCTTGGGCTTGGCCTTTAGATCGCTCGATTTTCAAAAGCTTTTGATTTAAAATAATTCCGAAATTAGATTAATCTATTTTAAGTAATTAAAATATCGGAAAAATCCTTAAAAATTCTCATAAATACTTTGAGACATTCTGAGCTCAAATAAAATATTTTTGGTAAAACTTTTATTAACTTTATCTATATATATTTAGTTTTCACCAAAGGTTCAATATACTTAATTAAAATAAATTTAGATAATTTTGGAAAAATCCAATAAATTCGTAAAATCACAAAATGCACGTGAGCGAAATTATAAGCCAAATTTTGGGATGTTACAAACCTCCCCTTAATGTAATCTCGACCAGAGATTCAAGGTCGACTAGGAATAGGTTTGGAAATTCCATCTTCGAGTCCTCTTCACGCTCCCGGTTGCCTCATTCTCGTAATGGTTGCTCCATCGAACTCTGCAAAACGAATCGACTTGTTCACAGTTCTCGGTCCATGACATCCAAAATTTTCATTGGATGTTCTTTGTAGGTCAAATCCTTCGCAACTCAATCTCTTCCATAGGTGTCTGCTCTCACTGCACCAAGACACTTCTTGAGTTGTGACACATGGAACACATCATGCACGCCGCCCGACAATCGCGGCAATTCCAAGCGATAAGCAACCTCCTCGACGGCTCAAAATTTTGAACGGTCCAACATATCTTGGGGCGAGCTTTCCTTTAGCGTGGAACCTTTTAACTCCTTTCGGAGGGTAACCCTAAGATACACGAAATCATCGGACTCAAACTTAGATCACGGCGTCGATTATCGCCAGAACTCTTTTGCCTTGATGCGCGATTTTCAACCTCTCTCTTATCATAGCAACTTGCTCTTGACTTCCTTGAGAATATCGGGGCCAAATATCATACGCTCTCTGTCTCATTCCAATTTAGCGAGTACGACAGCACGACCATATAAAGCTTCAAATGGCGACATCGCAAACTAGCTCGTGGTCGTTGTTATAATCGAACTCGCATATGGCAAACATTTATCCCATGATGTAGTGTAGGCTAAAGCACAAGCTCTTAACATATCTTCCAAAATCTGATTTACTCTTTACATCACCATCGATGCGAGGATGATATCTTGTGCTAAAGTTCAAACGCTGCTTCCCATGGCTTCATGCAATTTATCCCAAAATCTCGAGGTGAACCGAGTACCTCATCGACACTATTTTCTTTGGTACACCATGCAAACACACGATTACGCAATGTATAGATTACGCTAACCGGTCTCTGAGTAAGTTGTCTTGATGGAATGAAGTGAGCAACTTTGGTCAATCGATCCACAATGACCCATATAGAATCATACCCATTTTGAGTTCTTGGCAATCCGGTGATGAAATCCATACCGATTTCTTCCCACTTCCATTCAGGACTTTTAGCGGTTGTAGCAAACCTGCTGGTCTCGATGTATTGCGTTAACTCTCGCATACATCGCACAAGGCAACGTGCTCGGCGACTTCACGCTTCATATTCGCCACCAAAACCTCTCCTTTAAGTCCCGGTACATCTTAGCGCTCTGGATGAATTGAATACTTGGAATCATGAGCCTCTTCCAAAATCAATCGCTTAAGTTCTAGTCTGCTTATACACAAATGCGACCCTTGAACCACATGGTACCTTGGTCGTCCACGGTAAAATCCTTTGCTAATCCTTCATCCTTTTTAGCCTTGATTCGGTTGACTTTCTCATCATCTTTTTGTCCTTCCCGAATTTGATCTTCGAGCATTGGCTTCACTTCCAAAGCAGCTAGGAATCCTTCTAAACTACTTCCAATTTTAAACTTTGCAATTCTCGCATGATTCATCGTCCTTCTGCACCATCATATTCGCCACATAGCTGTTGCGACTTAAGGCATCAGCTACCACATTTGCTTTTCCCGGATGGTAATGAATTCCCATGTTATAATCCTTGATTAATTCCAACCATCTCCTTTGCCTCATATTGAGATCTGATTGAGTGAAAATATATTTCAAACTCTTATGGTCCGTATATATCTCACATCTATTTCCAATGAGATAATGACGCCACAATTTCAAGGCATGCACCACGGCACCAATTCCAAGTCATCGTAGGATAATTTCCTTCGTGCGGTCTTAATCGCCTTGACGCATATGCGACCACTTTACCCTCTTGCATCAATCGCATCCAAGACCTGTCTTGACGCATCACAAGATATATCAAGTCGTTACGAACATTAGGCAAAACCAACACTGGGTGTTGTTAAACGCTTTAATTCCTCAAAACTCTTATCACAATCAAGGCCCATGAAAATTTCTTTTCCTTTTTCAATAACGAGTAAGAGGTCTCGCAATCGTCGAAAATCCTTCTATGAACCGCGATAATATCCTCGCCATTCCCGAAAACTTGGACTTGAGTGATGACTTTGGTTGCTCCCAATGCAACACGCCTCCACTTTGCTTGGGTCGACAAAGAACCTCCTTCGCATCATGACATGACCGAGAAATTCCACCTTTTCCTTCCAAAAGTCGCATTTATCAATTTAGCATACAAACGTTGCTCACGCAGCTTTTCTAACACTAGCCTCGGATGATTTGCGTGCTCGCTTGGTCTTGAATATACCAAAATATCATCTATGAACACAACAACAAACTTGTCCAAGTATTCCATGAAAATCTTATTCATCAAGTTCATGAAATATCTTTGCGCATTGGTCAATCCAAAAGACATGACCGTGAACTCATAATGTCCATATCTTGAAGAGAATGCGGTCTTTGGAACATCTCCCTTGAATCTTTAGTTGATGATATCCAAACGAAGGTCTATCTTGGAGAACACTCTAGCTCCTCTCAACTGGTCGAATGGATCATCAATCCTTGGCAACGGATACTTATTCTTAATCGTCACTTCATTAAGTGCACGGTAATCAATACACATTCTAAGGCTTCCATCCTTTTCCCGATAAACAAAATCGCGGCGCTCCCCATGGCGGCGAACTTGGTCTTATAAAACCTTTCTAATAACTCGTCGATCTGTTTCTTCATCTCCACCAACTCATCGGTAGGCATCCGATAAGGTCTTTTGCTATTGGTGCGGTTCGGTGCTAACTCAATGACGAACTCGATGTCACGGTGCAGCGGCATTCGGCAGATCTTCCGATATACGTCTGGATATTCCTCGACTCGCACGTCCTCTATGACGCGGTTCTCATGCTATTAACCATTAATTGACCCTTACGAACCGATGTCGCTCGAATTCCACCTTTTCTCCTCTAGGGCTCTCAATGGATACAACCCTTCGACCACAATCCAAAACTGTCTTATGCTTGGTTAACGAGTCCATTCCCAAAATGACATCTAAAACTTGGGCATCTAGAATAATCAAGTTCGCTAGGAACTCTACCCCATTAATTATTAGCTTCACCCCAAACACCCAAGGTTAGATCTTAACTCGGATCCCGGGCTTGTACTAGCATCACACACTTAAGATTTTTCATGCTCAAACCATTTTCAGATGCAAAAGCTCGAGAGACAAAGGAATGCGAAGCTCTGAATCAAATAATACTGCTGCGGTAATCGAGTTTACAAAACTTACCCGAAGACGACGTCCGATGCTTCACAGGCTCCATCGGCGGTGATGTGGTTGACTCGCCTCGAATAGTAGCTTGAGGCGCCACTCCTGCTGTCCAGCTCCTCGATTCGCTCCGTCATCGGTGCCTTAGCGGTGTCGCTCCAAGGTTGAAACGCATCGGCGTGATTCCTCCTTTCGGGGACATCTATTAGCATAATGCCCCACTCATTGCAATCAGTAGCACCTTCCGGCGGTGATCACCGCACTCCCCTTGAGCATTGTTACCTTGGGCGGCGTCGATAACCTTGTCCCGATGGTCGCGGTGCGGTGTTCTTGGCTTGTTAACGACTTGTGGTTGGAACATAGCAAACTGCTGCGGTGTCATCCTCATTCGCAGTGGTTAGGCGTCCACAGGTTAGTCATCAAGCGTTTGCGATTTTCCCAAGCTCCTTGCGCTTATCCTCCGTAATCAAAGCCTTGTTTACCAATTCTTGGAAATCGAAAAGTGTGGGTAATCACCCACTTGCGCCTCGAGTTTAGTCCTTTCATGAAGCGGGATCGCTGGCCTTGTCCGTCGCTCGTCCTCGAAGCATAGCGAGCTAACTCGTGAATTTGTTTAAGTAATCGCCACCGGTTGGCTTCCTTGCTTAAGCGCCTGAACTCTTCCTTTTTCGGTCCATCATCCTTCCGTACATGGTAATCGCGAAAGGTCGTTGCAAACTCTTCCCATGTGATTTCCATGGGTGCTTCATGAGCAAAGACAATAGTTCTCCCACCATTCTGCAAATTTCCTCTAGCCGATGGGATGCGTAAAGAACCTTCTCATGGCCTTCACATTGAGTGATGTACAATTTCCTCTCAATGGTTCTCACCAATCATCCGCTTCAAGGGATTGACATTTCGAGAATGTTGGTGGTCGGGTCCTCATGAAGTCCGACAACTTGGAGTAAGGACGAGGCCCGCCATTGTTGTTCGGCGGTGGGTTGTTGATCGCAGCCATATTGGTCATCTCGCGCATCATAGTCTCGCATCAACCGAGTTTGCGCAATGAGAAAAGCTCCCAAGTTCGCATATCCATCGGCGGTGCTTGTTGCGGTGGTGCTCCTTCATTGGGATTGTTGCTGAGCGCAGACCACTTCTCAAGCCCCATTGTTGTCGCGAGTGTTCACCATCCGCTTGATTGCTTCTTGGGTTAGGAAAGATAGATGTAGCATAGATAAGATGCAAGAATTTCTAAGGCGGGGGAAACAGGTTAAACCCAACTTAAATAATCTTTATTATTATTACTTGGTATGGTTGCTTACAATGCCTAAGGGCTTTGCAACACATACTGCACACTCAGCAAACAATTAAGAACCAAACTAAACATGCAACCTTAACGTCTACTAAAAGGTAAAGGCTAACTTAAGAACGCGACTCAACACTCGAGTCTCAACACAACTCTAAGACCAACTCTCACTCATCCAGCCACCCTGGCTGAGACTGATCCGGTGCATACACCGGTGGGTGGGCTGGCATGGGTGCGAACCTACCCTGGTGACCCTCTGCTGGCTCCTCAGGCTCCCACTCACGCTCTTCCGGGTCTTCTTCTTCCTCCTCGGCGACCTCATCCGGCTCCTGGACGACCTGGTCCGCTAGCTCCTCGGCCACCGCAAGGCTTCCTCCACTCGCCGATGACTCGCTCGGCGTCACGGGTCTTTGAAGCTCTCGCTCGCCACTCTCGGCGCCTCACACGCCTCCGGCTCTGCGCAGTGTCCTCGGTGATCCTCCGGCGGTGGCGAACTCAAGAAGGTGTATCGCAGAGCACACTCTCCTCCACGATCCGTCGACGCTGCACGCCGCGCCGTCGGGTGAAGTCGAACACGGTGTCGCTGGCTCGTAGGCGTAGTCGTGGCGCATCCGTCGTAGAGCAAGTCTAGCGACCTCTGAACTCCGGCCTCGTAAGTGAACCTCCGGCGGTGATGTGGATCGGTCGGTGGTCTCGTCGCACTCTCGGCGAAGATGATCGACTTGCGAAAGAACCCCGATGCACACCGCTGACGCGTTCGCTTGCTTCCTCGGTAGAGCGGACGATCAAAGCCTCCAATCACTTGAAGAACTCTCCACGGCTCCATGGCATAGCCACCTGCCTTGACTCAAGGATCGAAGATCGGCATCTATTCAAAACAAAATTTTGAATAAGATCTCCACTCAAACGACAACGAAAAGAAGGTAATTTAGCAAGGATGAGAGTAGAAGGATGAGATAAGCCAAAAGTTTCATATTAGTCAATTTTACCGTTTTCTTTAGAAAATAATTTTGGACACTCCTAAGAGATACCAACTACCTAGGGCCAAGACCTATAGTCAGTATGGCTCTGATACCACCTCTGTCGGGACCCGAATTTGCAAATCCGGACCCTCTGTGTATACCGCGCTAGTCCAGATCACGCTAGTGCACACAGCTCAACATAGATGCTATCATAGTCACACACAATAAATATAGCATAAACTTCATTAATTAATAATAACTATTGTCTTACATGAATAATGCCTCACAGGGCTTAAAAAGAGTATCAATGAGAAGCAGCGGAAATAGAATAAATGCAGTGGCGCTCCAGTTCGCCACAGGCAACTAACGAGGCTCGGACCCTAAGCATTCGCATCCAAGTAATCCTCCTCCATGAATGGTATAGATTCCTCTTCTTCTGAAGTTGTTGTTGTTGGGGTGAGTACATAAAGCACTCAACAAGTTGTGCACAACAATGCAAGTCTAATATTCTATATGCTTGGCTTAATCCAAAGGAATGGCTAGTAAGGGTATTTTGCAATAAAGCACATTTAACAAGAATACAATAAATAGATTGAAAGCGATAAAACAAATCTGATAATTAATAAATTCAAGATTTCAAATACACCAAGTTTCCAATCCTAAATTAATTTTCCACTTTCCATGGCACCTTGTCATCCCAACAAGTTTTTGTTTAACAAAAGTCTAACCCTTAACTGTAATTCCCGAGCATTGCCCAATACCGTGAGCACGGCTATTCAATAGATTGTACACTCTGCAGAGGTTATGCACTTTACCCACACGATACAACCAAACACCACCAAGGCGAGTGATCATAACAAAGCCTTTACAATGCTACACCTAGACCCGATCTTTGCTCGCTAAGGTTTCAACATCAAGGGTTAAACCACCACAACAGGCCCCCTCTTGCGCCATGTGAGTTAAACCGTAACCGGGACTCACTATTCACCACGATAAGATCAAATCTAGGTTTCACAAATTATTCACTAGGTCATGTCCCATTCCGACATGTGGTTGCAAGAGAGACTCAGTCAAAGGCTTGCAAGGTTAAGTCCTTAAAGTGATTAAGGCAAGACTTCCACATACCCCGCCAAACTGGCCCACCTTGGCACACCGCCTTGCCACTTGCCTCAATCTAAAATCATTACCACCCCAGCTTGATTACCAAGCACCACATGCCATCAACATTTCAATCCCGATGTGTGACCTCCTCGCCACGACAACTTGATATCATTGTGTGACAACACATGACACACCAATTCATAAACATTGTTCCATATTCCATTAGTCAAGATTAAGTATCGACATTCGGACACATGTGATGACGTGGCATGGCTAAGCAATCTATGACGATCTAACTAGCCCATGTTGATTATCAACTATAATTCCACATCCTAGGGTGACAAATAGATCATGGCATATAATTGACAAGGTATGGTTTAATTCAAATAGGCATATTATCTAATTCCCAGATTAATTGAAATCATTTATACACATAAAATATCATGCATAAAGTTTAAAAGACAAAATAGCGATTTGGTGAAAATTAGGTGCAACATGATCAAAGCACAACTTGCCTTGGATTAGGTGCTGGTCTTGATCTGAGTTTGGGTCTTGGGCGACGAATCTTCCTCCGGATCACCGAAGCGGTTCAACGTCTACGCTAAACGATGCCAAAATAGCAAATAAACACCAAACTAGAGAGCAAACAAACTCCAAAAATAAAATAAAATTCACCAATAAATAGATATTGATTTTACAATTTTTAGAAATTTGAATCACTCAAATCGAGTTAAAATGCAAAAGATATAGCCTTTTGAAGTTTGAATAAATCAAAATACGAAAATAGAATTTCGATTTTTCTAAATTATTTTCTATTGGAAAAGATCTTTATTGCGCAACGCTGACGTCAGCCCTGACTCGGACCAATCAGGCGCTGACACGTCGCCTGGTCCATGGACTCGGTCCACGGAACCGCCTCTGGTCCACCGTGGACGCGGCCCACGGCGCCTCGCACCACGCCCCGACACACGCGGCCAAGATCGATTGGTCGCTACGCCGCCGTGCCGATGCTCGACACGCGGCGCGCATCTGCGCGACGATCTGACGGCCACCGATCTACCCCTACGTGGCTCAATCCCGATCGTCTATTCGGATCTAATGGTTAGAAATTTACCCGAGCGAAACACGATGAAGAAGCGACGTGGCTTGATCTGACGGTTGGCGAAGATCCAACGGATGCGCTGGCTCCGAGACACGGCGGCGGGCTTGCACCGAGCGGAGGAAGACGACCACCCGAACGGCGTTTCGACGCGACTCCGGCGAAGAAGGGGCGACTCGACGCGACGACGCGAGGAACTTCGGATCCGAACCGATTCGGCGGGAGGATGCTCGACGGCGGCGGAATGGCGCAAAACTCGTGGCGGCCGCAAAGAACTACGGCGAGCTCTCGAGCGATGATGGCAAATAAACAGCGAAGAGGCTAGAGCTACTAGATGCGCAAGGGAACGAGGAACATCGGAGTGCGGGCTGCGGCTTTTATAGCCTCGGCATGCGCACAGGGAAGGAAACCCTAAATCACGCGGCGGCGACGGAAGCGGCGGATTCGAAACCGAATCGAACGACGATCGAGACCGTCCGATCCAAGATGAGCGCCAAGATTAGATCCGGCGATACGATCCGATCCGCTCTTTCCAAATCCAACGGACGAGATCTAAACTTACCAAAACAACGCTGCGATCCCGACCACTTGATCTCGATCCAACGGCTCGCGGCACTAGGGTTTGGCGAAAGGAGGCGACCATCCGATCTTCATCCAACGGTCACACGCGCGCGCGGCGAAGCGGTGGACGGGTCGCGACAAAGAATGGGTCACAAGACGCACAAAGGTCGGGCTTGGCCCGAGATCGTTCACTCGATTTTCAAAAGCTTTTGATTTAAAATAATTCTCGAAATTAGATTAATCTATTTTAAGTAATTAAAATATCGTGAAAAATCCTAAAATTCTCATAAATACTTTGAGACATTCTGAGCTCAAATAAAATATTTTTGGTAAAACTTTTTATTAACTTTATCTATATATATTTAGTTTTCACCAAAGGTTCAACATACTTAATTAAAATAAATTTAGATAATTTCTGGAAAAATCCAATAAATTCAGAAAATCACAAAAATGCACGTGAGCGAAATTATAAGCCAAATTTTGGGATGTTACACCACCTCTCTTGCCCTCTTCCTCATATATATTCAGTAGCCGTCGCTAGAATAAATGGGTTTTGCTTAGATTACAACTAGACACGTTGTCAATTTTTCGCCGTTCATCGGTTTGTGGAACCCCAACTCGTGTGCTTAATATTATTCACAATTTTAGATTACATCTTCTACGTTCTTGCTTGTGTTGTCGATTCGCTTGCAGGGATTAGCCTTCTTGTCGAGGTCAACCGCGTTTGTGCATGGTTGATAACCAAAGGAGCCATGGTGTAGCGATTGCAGGGTTCGAATTAGTTCTGATTGGATGCCGGATCATCAACGTCGAGTTCTCCACCAATCGATTAACTACTACCTATCGGAAGATTGGGCCACCGTTCCCATCAAGTGGCATCAGAGCCTCGGTTGCCCGATAGGTAATTCTTGTATCCCCACTTTTGTTTTACCATCTCCTAGAGTCCAGAAAAATTGTCCTATAAAAAGTTCTTCATCGGAATCGCTGTCCTACAACCCCTTGTGCCTTAGCAATTTTTGTTTCAGTTTTGCTTTGTTGAATTTGTGTCCATCGTCGTCGTCTTGTTGCTGGTTTGAGGTCGTGATCCTAGTTTCTAGTTGTCCATTTTCGTTGCCCTAGTTCTTGTTTGCACCATTAGTCACCCCACCACCGTTTTGCATCACAACCCTAGAACCGAACTGAGTCCCACTCGGTTGGTCTGTGCCGCCGCTCTGCATTATATATCTCGCTTCGCAAGCCCTAGATAGGTCGCGAGCTGCCTTATGTCAATTGCCCTGCACCGCTGGCCATCCCTTTTCACCCGTGATCCTATTTCTATTTTAGCCCTAACTGGAAGGAAGAAGTGAAGTCGCAGGCAATTATAGATTGCACAGTGTTCAGTAAAACAACCTTAACTTTTGCATACAAACTCCGATTGGGGCGTACTTTTTTTTGTTTCGAAGAGGACGACGACACACATCTGAAAAATCCACACGTCTTTAGAACTGTGGAATTTTTGACCCTCAAAATTGGTCTCTAAGACTGAGTTCTGGAGCCCAGAAGTTTGTTGTGCTGTTTTTGCCGATTTTTCGGTCATCTGTTTGACGATGTCTCTCGTGCCAAAATGTGAGATTTTTGTTTTGCCTTTGAGTTAAAAGAAGGAAAAGTGAAAAAAAGGCAAGAGCAAAAAAAAGAGCCGTACTAAAAAAACAAAAAAAAACAGAGAGAAGAAAAGAAGCATAAAGAGGGAAAAAGAAGCAGATAATCAGAATTGCTTGCATCCTTTGAGTCCTTAGTGCTTTGATATATTGCTAGGTTGAACTAGTTTTAAGAATACGTTTAGGTCAGCAACTGTGACAAGTACGTTGGACATTTATTCAGCTTGCTAATCTGATTTCGATATTGCTTATTCCTTGCTACTAAATATTGCCTTCCGAGCTCCACATACTTCTTATCAGTTCAGGTTCTCCTTTGCAATTGCCTTACTCACACTCCAGTCATAGTATCACGAACCAACCACCGGTTGTACCATCACTGCCTCGGTAAGAACATTTGTAAGAGTGTAGTAAGACGCTTGAGAGTGAGTGATTCCACCTTCCACCGCCTAGTTAGTTGACAGTGATAATACTCTTGTGTTGTCTTTTGTCTTCTACTAATAATGATAGGTTCGCAAGCCAAAGATATGGATGGAGAGGGGTGTATACCGAGAAACGGGTTTAACAACATGCTAAATGGCATCAATGCAAACATTACAAAGATCGGTCGAGATAATGAGAATAGATTAGAGAGAATAGAGCGAAGCATTGCCAATTTTCTCACAAGGATGGAGAACTTTGAGAGATAGCCACCTCTCAATGGGGCTCGAAGAGAGGAGCATGAAGAATCTGTCGCAGGAGATGAAGAGGACGAAGAAGACCGCGACGCCTTCGCTGCACATGCTGCTGAACATGATGTACGACAACAACGACACCTGAATCTCAACCGTCATGGTATGGGAGGTAATAATTTTAATTAGCGCAATGCTCGTGGATATGTGTAACATCCCAAAATTTGCCCAAATTATTGTTTTATTTATTTTTGTGCATTTTGTGATTTTTTGAAATTTATTTGAACTTATTTTGAAATATGTATTTTGGCCTTTTGAGAAACTAATTAGATATATACAAAATTAATATAAAGTTTTACCAAAAATATTTTATTTCAGTCCAAAATGTCTCAAAGTATTTTTGAGATTTTTCTAGAATTTTTTCTGACATTTTTATTATCTAAAACTATTAAATGAATTACCATAATTATTTAAAAAGAAAAATCCTTAGAAAAATCGAAGTAACAGTAATGGGCCGAGCCCATACCCTTTACGTGCGTGTAGCCCAGTTCTGCAGCCCATTTTCTAGAAGCTTGATCATAGTCGTCAGATCTGGATCAAATGCATGAGATCGAAGCGTACCGGTTCGGAACTCTGTTAAACCATCCCCGTTGGATCTCCATGTGTGGATCGGATTGGATCAGGGACGCAAGATCTGCGCCGCTAAGCGGGACACGTGGACGACATCCATTCATCGTCTTCGCGTGTCCGTGAGGGACTCTGTTTCGACACCTCGCCATATTCGCCGTGGAAATCACGAATGAATCAGGGAAAACGTGGACTCCTAGGCCAATAAAAGGTGCGCACCGGGAGCGCCTCAAGGTCTCAAAGCAAAACCCTAAGATAGCTAGTCGAGAAGCGCCGTCGTTTCGCCTCAATCAAAGGTTTCCCGACCAGTGCCACCGTGAAGAAAAATAGTCGATTCGTCACCGTCCGTGGGCGAGGAAGCTTGAGGCCGGTCACATCTGATTCGCCTTCGCCCGAAGCACCTCTTGCGCGCACCCATTTTGCCAAGGCTTCGTCAGAGTAGGAGAACACCGTGGAGGCCACCGCCGTCGGAAAAGAAGATCACACCGCCATCGAACCAGTGCCAGAACTCAAGATCTGATCACGTCATTGTGTTCGTCTCGTCGAAGTGAATCCGTAGGTGCCCTTCGTTCTCGGCGCCGATGATCTTGGGGCCGCGCGCGCCGTCGTGTGTCGTGGCTAGATTGTTCGCTGACATGTGGTAGCCACGTGTGCGGTGTGGCAGACGTTGCGATGGCATGGCAGCCGCGTGTGCGTCATGCTGGTGCTGAGTCGCCGTGCCATGGGGCCCGCCTGTCAAAGAGATCAGGATCGCATGGACCGGGTTCACGGTGGACCAGATCAATTCGTGGACCGAGTCCATGGACCATGGCACGCGTCACCATTTGATTGGCCCAGGTCAGGGCTGACGTCAGCATGATGCATTAACTCGGTTTTCAGAATAAAAATAATTCAGTTAATTCAGATTTTCTAATTTCTGTATTTTCAGATTTATTCAAACTTCAAAAGGCTATATCTTTTGCATTTTAACTCGGATTTGGGTGATTCAAATTTCTAAAAAATTAGTAAAATTGAGATATATTTAATGGTGAAATTTATTTGATTTTTAGAGTTCATTTTCTCTCTATTTTGGTATTTATTTGGCTTCCTCTCTTGTTACGCGTAGACGTTGAATTATGCGACACATCAGAGGAAGATCCTGAAGAGAAACGTGGTATGCTACACTAGCACAAAAAAAATCTACCACATAACCAGAAAGCTACTCGCAAGAAGGGGATCAAAGATTAGATTATCACTAGACGTGCAGTTGCGGAATCCTTCGCGCGTCGATGTAGTGGATCGTCCTCGCCGCAGTCATAGCGTCGATGGAGTGGATCGTCCTCGCCTCACCGTGGTTCGTCCTCCCACGCCGCAGTCGCAGCAGTGTCACCGCAGTAGTCCACATGTCCAGGGATGGAACGCAGCGTGCGTTGTGTGCAAGCACACGTCGCTCGGCGAGGCGGCGAGAGGAGGAGGCTAGGGTTTCAAGTGAATCACTTCTAAACCATGGGAAAGCACACCCTGCACTCACCCTCCTCCCCTCCTTATATAGCCACGAGATGAAACCCTAAACCAGGGCCCATCCGCATGCTAAGCTCACGAGGTCCATTAATTACGGATCCAATCCGAATTAATGCGTCCCAGCCCATTAAGTGTGTGACCCTGCAGGTTCACGTACGTTTGTACATGGATTCGGAAAACTCCTTTTCAATCCAATAGTTGGTAGCGGCTCCTTGCAAAGTATGCCAACTCCCAAACATACTATGATCAAATCGGACAGAACCTATCAAAAGTACTCATGTAATAATCCCTTTGCCAAGTATATGAAGATTGATCTCAAGGCAGAAGCATGTCATCCTTTGATGATTCAATCCATCTCTCGTATCCGTGATATATTAATAAGTTGTGATTGACTCCTCAATCACGGCATGGCCATGCACTTCCTTAATCATATCACACGGGTGGCCTTGTCATATATCTCCATTTCATTGGGCGGCAAATTCCATCTTGATCGCTCACTTCCTCTCGCATTTTCATAGTAAACATGAAAGCTACCTTTATAACTATCCGGTTAGGAAGTAGTGTTTGATAGCCCCAAGGAAAACTATTACACATGTAGGGAATATGACAATCTCGGGTTTACGGATCATACATCTACTAGGTATGAGATACATCGATGACACATAAGAATGAAACATTCTCGCAGTTGTCGCATTATGGGTCTATCTAACCCATGTTCTTCAACATGCGTCCACAACGTATAGATGATATCTCCATATCCCATGATCTATGAAGCATGATCATCGATCACTACATGTGCTGATCTATTCATCGTTGTCCTATACGATGATATCCGATCAGAGATATTTATCGAATTACATCAATAAGTAAAGAGCTTCATAAGCAAGTCACATACTTGTTGATCAATACAATGATATACATTCATTGGACCAATAATCATATTATTATTCATAAACATAGTCATGTTACAATCATCTAAATGATTGCCTCAAGGGCATAACACTAACAGATCCATGGACTCAAGACCAAGGTCCAGAGCATGAATAAGAGCTTTTATAAGGCAAGTTGTGCTTTGATCATATTGAACCCATGTTTATAAAATTGCTACTTTTTTTTATACCCTATTGCATATTATTTCATATGTACAATTGTTTCAATTAAATTAGGAATTAGCTATTATACCAAATTGATCTATACCCTACCTTGTCATTTGTATACCATGATCTATTGTCACCCTAGATTGGTTTACTATAGTTGATTGGTGCTAAAATCAACATGGGAAGGTTAGATCGTTATAGTTGCTTAGCCATGCCACATCATCACATGTACTTGAATCATCGATAATTAATGTTGACTAATGGAATATGGAACAATGTTATGAACTTGTGTGTCATGTGTGGTCACACGATGAGATTGAGTTGATGTGGCGATGGATGTCACGCAGCGATGTTGAATTGTTGATGGCACGTGGTGCTTGGTAATCAACTGGGGTGATAATCGTTTAGATTGGGGCAAGTGGCAAGGGGCGAGTATGCCAAGGTGGGCCCGATGGGTAGAGGGTATGTGGAACTCTTGTCTCGATCATGTTAAGGACTTAACCTTGCAAGCTTTTGACCTGAGTCAATCATACAACCACATGTCTGGTATGGGATAGCCTAGCTGATTAATTTGCAATACCTTAGCTTGGTACTATCAATGGCGGTGTGAGTTCCCAAGTTATGGAGCAACTCACATGGTGCAAGAGGGGGGCCCTGGATATGGTTTTTAGACCCACTAGTGTTGAAACCTTAGCAGGTAGTACTGGGTTAAGCCAGAGCATTGTAAAGGCTTTCTCATGATCTCTCCGCCGACACACCAAAGGATGTGTGTTAATTGCATGGCAACAAGAGACAATCATGTCATGTGGGTAAAGTGCATAACCTCTACAGAGTGTGAATCTATTCGGATAGCCGTGCTCGCGGTATTGAGCAATATTCGGGAATTACAGTTAAAGGTTAGACTTTTGCAAAATAAAACATGGGATGGATGGCAGGTTGCCATGGGAGGTTGGAACTTGATTAAGGATTGGAAACCTTGGTTTACTCGAGAAATGTTGAATATATCTATTACTGTTATTTGTTTTACAGTTTTTACAATCTATTTATTGTATTTGTTCATAAATGCTGATTATTGCAAAATAGCCATAATAGCCTTTTCTTTGGAATAAGCCTTACATATAGTTACACAGAATTGCATTCTGTGCACAACTTGTTGAGTGCTTTAATTACTCACCCTTGCCAACAACAACATCACTAGTTGAGGAGTCTATATCCATACTGGAGGAGTACCATGAAGAGACGAATGTTTAGGGTGCGAACCTTGTCAGTTGCCTATGATATACTAAGGGGTTGTCTACGTTTCTATTCCGCTGCAGTTTAATTTGTTATTCAGCCTTGTGAGGCATATTCATGTAAGTTCGACCATTAATGTCATTCAACAAGCATTAATCAATATATTAAGTCTTTTATTTATGTATCCGTGGTGTATGATTATGATATTTATCTATGTTGAGCCTGTGTGCACTAGCGTGATCCTGGACTAGTGCAGTATACACATAGGGTCCTGATTTGCATATTCGGGTCCCGACAATACGATGATCCTTTTTCTAAAGTCAAATTTACCATACCATCTTTTTCTAGTGCATATGATGCTGAAATTTATTTAGATTGGGAAATGACTATTGAACAAAAATTTAACTCCCATCTAGTTCCTGAAGTACATTGAGTCAGACAAGCTACTAGTGAGTTCAAAGATTTTGCTATAATGTGGTGGAATGAAGTAGTTAATTCTGGCTTACAACCTGATACATGGGATAGATTAAAGCGAGCTATGTGTAATAGATTCATTCTTCTATCTTATAAACGTGATTTACGTAAGAAATTGCAACGCTTGAATCAAGGAAATAGTTCTGTCGAGGAGTACTATCAAGAGCTACAAATAGGCATGTTGCGTTGTGAGGTATTTGAGAATGAAGAAGATAAGATGGCTCGTTTTTATGGAGGTTTACGACGTGAAATTCAGGATATAATTGATTACAAAGAATATAATGATATCAATAGATTGTTCCAGCTTTCTATGTTTGCAGAAAAAGAATTACATGGAAGACAATAAAGGTCCAAAAGCAACTTTGGTAGTACATCTACACCAAAATTGACATTGGGGCAAGCCAAATCAACCCCACTTTCAGCTAATCAGCCTGCTGCCCCCTCCATGAGTAGGGCGTGTTCAGCAGCATCCCCACCACCGTCACGTGCACCCGAGGTGAGTAAATCTACTACTGTGCAGGCACCAACGAAGAGCTCTTCATCGGTTGCTTCCACGGGTCGTACAACTGGCATTGTGTGCCATCGTTGCAAGGGAATGGGACATGTCATGAAGGATTGTCCAAGTCAGCGAGCATATATCACCACGGAAGAAGGTGGGTACATCAGTGCTAGTGATGTTGAGGATGAATATGCTCTTTCAGCTAACATTGCAAATAATGAAGATAACCATGAGATGAATGGTGATGGTGAGGGGATTTTTGGGACCGCTGTCACGGAGAATTACAGGACCATAATTGTGCAGCGAGTGTTGAGCGCTCAAGTGGAGCAAGCGGAGAACCTACAATGCCATAATTTGTTGAAGATTTATTTCATCGTCCAAGACCGTCGTGTTCGTGTGATAATTGATGGTGGAAGCTGCAATAACTTGGTGAGTTCAGATCTGGTCAAGAAAATTTTCTTGACCACACGTGCACATCCTCATCCATACCATATTCAATGGTTCAACAATAGTGGTAAGGTGAAGGTAACACAAACTGCGAGAGTGCATTTTTTCAGTGGAACATACCATGATTTTGCTGATTTTGATGTAGTGCCTATGCAAGCATGTTCACTTTTATTAGGCCGTCCATGGGAATTTGATACCGATGCAAGTCATCATGGTACAAGTAATAAATACACTCTTATGCACAAAGGAAAGAAAGTCACTTTGCTTCCTATGACACCTGCTGAAATTGTGCAATGTGATAAAGAGAGAGCTCAAAATGAGAATAAAAAGAGTGCATCAGAATTTGAAAATCAGCAAGTAGCTAAGAACGTTTTCCCACCTAAGAAAGACAAAAAACACCTAGTTCTAAGTCCGAGGGAATTACATTGAAAGGTGGTGTTATGCTTACTACAAAATCTGATCTTGTTGAAATTACTGAGAATAAGCTGCCATGCTATGCTTTGATATGCAAAAAAGATTTAGTTTCACTTGAGGATATATCTAGCTCTTTGCCTCCTTCTGTTTCTAACCTTTTGCAGGAGTACATGGATGTCTTTCCAGCTGAGATACCCCTAGGATTACAACCTATTCGAGGGATTGAGCATCAAATTGATTTGATCCCGGGAGCGACCTTGCGAAACCATGCTGCATATAGAACCAACCCGGAGGAGACTAAGGAAATTCAGCAACAAGTCCAAGACCTTTTGGACCGTGGGTATGTACGAGAAAGCCTTAGTCCTTGTGCTGCTCCCGTTATCTTGGTTCCTAAGAAAGACGGTAATTGGCGTATGTGTGTTGATTGTAGAGCCATCAATAATATTACCATAAGATATCGTCATCCTATCCCTAGGCTAGATGACATGCTTGATGAGTTGAGTAGTTCTATAATTTTCACTAAAATTGACTTGCGAAGTGGATACCACCAGATTAGAATGAAACTTGGAGATGAATGGAAGACTGCATTTAAAACTAAGTTTGGCTTGTATCAGTGGTTAGTGATGCCTTTTGGGTTAACTAATGCACCTAGTACTTTTATGCGATTGATGAATGAATTTTTACATGCTTTCATTGGAAGATTTGTTGTGGTTTATTTTGATGATATCTTTATTTACAACAAGTCACATGAACTACACTTTATCCTCTATGTGCTGTTTTTAAAGCTTTGAGAGATGCACGCTTGTATGGTAACCTCGAAAAGTGCACCTTTTGCACGGATCGAGTCTTGTTTCTTGGCTATGTTGTTACTCCATAGGGAATAGAGGTGGATGGAGCAAAAATTGAAGCCATAAAGAGCTGGCCAACCCCTGAGACTGTCACACAGGTGAGAAGCTTTCATGGTCTTGCGGGGTTCTATCGGTGTTTTGTGTGGGATTTCAGCACCATTGCTGCCCTGTTGAACGAGTTGACAAAGAAAGGAGTAGCTTTCAAATGGGGACTTGCACAAGAAAAAACATTCAAGTTGTTGAAAGAAAAGCTCACCCACGCTCCATTGCTCCAACTCCCGTATTTCAGTAAGACTTTTGAGCTAGAATGTGATGCTAGTGGGATTGGAATTGGAGGTGTGCTAATTCAAGAAGGTAAACCGGTTGCTTATTTTAGCGAGAAATTAAGTGGGCCAAGTCTCAATTATTTTACCTATGATAAAGAATTGTATGCTTTACTTCGTATTCTTGAAACTGGGCAACATTATCTATGGCCCAAAGAATTTGTTATACATTCTGATCATGAATCGGTAAAACATATTAGAAGTCAAGCTAAACTGAATAAACGACATGCTAAATGGGTAGATTATATTGAGTCATTTCCATATGTCATAAAACATAAGAAAGGAAAGGACAATGTGATTGCTGATGCGCTTTCTAGGCGTTATACCATGTTATCTCAACTTGATCATAACATTTTTGGTTTAGAGACCATTAAGGACTTATATGCTGCTGGTTTGGACTTTAAAGAAGTGCATGAACATTGTAAAGAAGGGAAAACATGGAATAATACGTGCTGAATGATTGTTTGCTCTATCGTACTAACAAGCTATGCATTCTAGCTAGCTCCGTTCGTCTTTTGTTGTTGCAGGAGGTGCATGGAGATGTTTTGATGGCACATTTTGTAGCAATGAAGACTGAAGATGTGCTGGCCACCCACTTCTTTTGGCCAAAGATGGGACGCGACGCCGAGCGCTACGTGTCACGCTGCACTACTTGCAATAAAGCTAAGTCTCGCTTAAATCCACATGGTCTTTACATGCCTCTTCCTGTTCCTAGTATACCTTCGAAGGATATTTCTATGGATTTTGTTTTAGGGTTGCCTAGAACAAAGAGAGGAAGGGATAGCATATTTGTAGTTGTGGATCGTTTTCCTAAAGTGGCACATTTTATACCTTGTCACAAGAGCGATGATGCTACAAACATAGTTGATTTGTTTTCCAGGGAAATCGTTCGCCTACATGGAGTGCCAAATACTATTGTCTCGGATCGTGATGCAAAGTTTTTGAGTCACTTTTGGAGATCACTTTGGAACAAATTTGGGACAAAGCTGCTGTTTTCTACTACATGTCATCCCCAAATTGATGGACAAACAAAGGTCCTTCATCGCACATTATCCACCATGTTGCGGGCTGTTTTAAAGAAGAATTTGAAGATGTGGGAAGAGTGTTTACCGTATATTGAGTTTGCTTACAATAGGTCGAAACACTCCACCACCAAGGTAAGTCCGTTTCAGGTAATGTATGGCTTTAATCCCCGTACTCCTATTGATTTACTACCTTTGCCCACTTCTAAAAAGCTTAATTTGGATGCTAAGAAACATGCTGAATTTATTCTTAAGTTGCATGGAACAACTAAAGAGAATATAGAGCGCATGACTGATAGGTATAGGATTGCTAGAAGTAAAGGTGGGACAGAAATAAAATTTGATCCGGATGATTTGGTTTGGTTGCATTTGAGAAAGGATAGGTTTCCAAAATTAAGAAAATCAAAGTTGATGCCTAGAGCTGATGATCTGTTTAAGATAATTGAGAAAATCAATGACAATGAATAAAAATTGGATCTACCTGCAGATTTTGGGGTTAGTCCTACATTTAACATTTCAGATTTGAAGCCATACTTGGGAGAAGAAGATGAGCTTGAGTCGAGGACGACTCCAATTCAAGAGGGTGATGAGGACATCATTCCTTCGGATACGTGCAACACGACTCCTCAATATATGCAAGGACCAATTACAAGAGCACGTGCGCGACAATTAAACCACCAGGTGAACTCGTTCCTCGCAGTTCATGTTTTCTTGGATGGGTTACTACTAAATTCTTGTGATGTATTGTTGCTTAGGAATATGGGAGAAGCATCACAAGCTTACCTGGACGTCATCCCTCGAATTCCAAGTTTACTTGGTCTCAAAGTCGAGCTCAAATTGGACTCCAAATTCGGTTCGGAGTCTAAGGATAGCATGTCAATAAAACGATCATATTTGGGTCATACGAAGTCCGATTGTAACATCCCGAATTCAAGAAAATGAATAAAATGACATGTCATGAATCTTATTGCACATTTGAATTTTCATTTGAGCTTATCTTTGGATTTATTCATTTATTCCAAGATTTGAGTTTTGGAACTAAATGGCTTTTAAATACCTAAATCAAACACAACAAAAAACTCATGAAAACTTTAAACAACATGCTATAGAAAATAATTTTGTAAAATACTAGAGCACATAATATGTATAAATATAATTTTTCCAGAATTTTTTCACCCCATTTAAATAGCTCAAAAATTCAAAAATAGTTTGAAATCAGTCAAATTTGAAGAATTACTGTTCTTAAACCGCATGAAAGAGTCAAGTGAAACCAAAGAAAATGGAAACTTCATGACTTGTTCTGCCATCGCAAAAATTTTCAGAATTTTTCAACCAGTCTAACACTGCCATTTAGCATGATCATCTGCTATACCCGAATTGAGCCCTAAATTATTTTCAACTGCCAAATCGACCGATGCAGTCGATGAATCCAGCTTCTCTGTCTCTGGCAGTGGGCCCCAAGCCACCATGGACCCACTGGTCAGCCCCTCTTCCCCTCCTTCTCTCTCCCTCCTCCCTTCCTACTCCTGCCCGCGTGCTGCCACGGCGCCTAAGCGCTGGGTCCACGCGCTGCCGTGGCAGAAGCTCTCCTCCACGTGGCCGTCGCGCGCCCTGCATTGCCCGCTCCGCCTCCTGCCCATGCCATCGCCCATGCCCTGGCTCAACTACCTCCACCACACGCCACATAAGCTGCCAAGACCTCTCCTTGCCCTCTGCTTGCCAGGCTTCACCATTTCCGACGAAGCTCGCTGCCGAACTCGAGCAAGCCAGGCAAGCAACAAGTCCGCGCAAACAACTACAAGGTCAGCTCGTTGAGGTCATTCTTCCACCCGTGATGATCCCCGTGGCCCTCCTAACCTTTATCCTCACTTGATGCCCGCAGAATTTCGCCGCAGCGTCACCGCGCCAGTACCCTTCTTCCCCGAAGCCGACACATGGTGGCAGCCCGTTCCACACCTTCCCACCACAAACCAACCGGTAAGCCACGTTACTTGAAGTCCCTAGTTGCTTAATCGCCACCGCCCCGAACTGACTTGGTCGTCGTCTTTCTTATCTGCTGTGCGCCATTTGCGCCGTCGCCCCCTGCAAGTGGCAGCACATCTCCGGTGGTCGCCGGCTGGAATTGGTAGATGCTCTTGCTTCTCCACGTCGCCCTTCAA
Organism: Otatea glauca; assembly: GCA_036346275.1. Taxonomy (NCBI): domain Eukaryota; kingdom Viridiplantae; phylum Streptophyta; class Magnoliopsida; order Poales; family Poaceae; genus Otatea; species Otatea glauca. The sequence continues at coordinate 23,178,944 of CM070725.1, read as the reverse complement.
CTCCTCGACCACCCAGCCGAGCCCGCGCGCCTTCCTCCTCTCCGGCCAACGCCTCCGTCGAGCTTCACCCTTTCCGTCGCCGGCCCGCTCCGCCACCGCATCGCCGCCGCCGATCGGACCATCAGCTTCGCCGTAACCTCCTCTCTCTCATGGTGCTACCAATTCGGCCGCTCCGGCAGTAGGTCACTGCCGGCAAGCTCGGAGCCGTGCGCCTCTGTTCTCCCTCAATGACAAGCGGGGTCCATCCGTCAGCCTCTCCCTCTGAGTGCCTCACGCAGTCGCTGACGAGGGACCCCGGTGTCAGGCGGTAAACGGTTTTTAAACACTTGCCTTTTGGGAAGGCGTTTTCTTTGAAGAAAAACGTACTTTCCTTATTCGGAAAGTTTTCAATTTCAGTGATTTGTTTGACCCTAACCAATTCAAATGTTCATATCTTTTGATAGGAATGTCCAAATGAAGTGAAATCAGTCTCTAAATTTAAGGTTTGAAATGAGGAATTATAATATGAAATAAAAAGTTATATGTTGCTTGCAGATTAAATTTTTAAATAGAGTTTGAATGTTAGGCCCTAAATAGGTGTTATGAAGGAAGTATATTTTATCTTGATCCATAAATCATGAAATAAATACAATAAGTTAATGACACCATATTCACTCCATTTATGCAAAAAAATTTAAAATTTGAATGTATTTTGAATCAAATATTGTTGGTTAATACCTTAATAACATTCAAGATTCAAGTGGTTAGAATAATGTTCAAATGAGCTCGACATTTGATGAAACTAATTTAGATACATTGATAGGATTGCATAGGTCATAAATGGTCAAAAATATTTAGACTTTGCTTTAGTTTAATCAAATTTCTAGTCGCTCAAACATTCAATCGACAAAATGATCAAACATCTGTAACTTTCGCAAATGAACCTCAAATTCGACAAAACCAACTCCTATGACCTTAAAATGACATGTATCAGATTACTGTGCCAAAAATGACATGGTCTTGAACAACTTTGAGTTAGGCCATATTAAGCCTTTTAACTAATGATACTTTTATTCATCCAAATAATTTTAGCATCTAGAATTCGAAGTTATACATGCAAAGATACATAATTTTAACCTTTTGAATTCATAAATAGCCTTAGCTATGATTATGACTTTAGCTTCTTATAATAGAGGATGAAAGTAACACATTCAAGAAAAGGCCTCACATAAACAAAGTGCTAATGAAATCATTATGAAAGTGATAAATCAAGAACTCACAATCACCATATTCTTCTTGGTAAGTTTTTATTTAGTATTTACATCTGATTTCTTTTTGCCCCAATTTAATTGGTGTTATTTGCTTTTGTGTCGGTTCTTATTATTCGACGCATAGACGACGATAATTCGGATTCGGTTATTAACGACGTCGACTACGACCCGGATTATAATCCATAAGAAGAGCAACCAGGCAAGCACCCTCCTTTGATCATTTTGATCCCATATTTGCAATTTATGTTGTTTTATCAAACTATATGCAAGCATGTATGTTTTAAACTTGCTATGTTGTGGGTAATGGTAGCTAATTCCACTTGTATGCATTACCTTTACCTTGTCATTTGAACACTTGCCATTGTAACTTAGTATTGGATTAGACAATACTTAATGTCACTTGGGTAAAACTTGCAAACTTATCATATGTATTGCTTAGACATGCTCATTAGAACAACTTTCAAAATGATGGGAGATGTTTCAACTACTTTGAGCAAACTTTGTTTAAATGGATGGAACCACAGTATGGTTTCCACTTAATTTGATAAAAATCCAACTCAAACTTATGATTTAGACGCGGGCGAGTTATTACTTAACTTGAGGCATGAAAAGGACCTCACGCGTAGTTAGGGGGAGATTCTCGCCCGGGTCAGTTAAGGACCGAACTTGATGCTATCACCTAAGTGTTTTGGTGCAACCACATGTGCTAGTATGGGATAGCCTAAACTCATTAGATTAGTTAGAGTTTATCCTTGCATTTTGGTAAGCCGAAGTAGTATGGACGATCCAATGGACTGGTGTCGTTCTAGGTGCTCCCTTCACCGAGGTGTTGGGGCCCAAGCATTCCAATACAACGGTGCATGCCTTGCCATGGGGAGAGTTCGCGATGGGGCACCATCGGTTTAGGATCTTCGGAACTATGGAAAGGGTTTAAAATCACTGTCGTTGGTGCAAGGCTAAGCTTTAGCTAGTTGAACGGTTTCGTCACTGTCTAGCAAATCAGGTACGGTACGTATCGCGAGGCATGGTTGACATGATTGATATAATGTGTCATGTGGGTAAAGTGTACACTCTCTGCAGACATTAAAATCTAATTAATTATCCATGCTCGTGGTCATGAGCAACTTGGGAAAATAATGTCAAGTATAGTCTTTGTTTTTGCCAAAACGTTTGGGAACGGTCTTGGGTTGGTATGGAAAACTTTGGGAGCCAATGGTAGCTGATTTTACTTGTTATTCGCAGCCAAGGAGGGATGTGAAATGTTGTATATGAATGCTACTTACTGTTATTTAACTTCCTATTAAATGCTCTTTACAATTCCGTCACCGTTTTATGCAACATTCACTTGCTAAACAAAATCTGCTTTATGCTGAAATGAGACTAGTGTAGAAACTTGTAATCCTTGTTCTAGCTTGCATTTACAATATTTCCATACACTAAAGTCTTGCGAGTACATACGTGTACTCACGGTTGCTTAATCAATATAATATAGAAGACGAAATGGAAGAATGCCCCGACGACGCTTATTATACTCCGGGGACCGACGATCATGTAGACGGATGAAATTGGGTTTTTTCCCAAGTCGGTTGCCTTTGTGTAGGGATGGGCATACCGCTGTCCCGATTTTGTTATATGTGTTATTTCCGCTGCACTTTACTTATGGACTTGTAATATTTGGCCGGTCGGCCACTACTTGTAATATTAAGTAGTTGTATTAGTCTCTATTTTATGTTTATGCTATCCCAACTACTTAGTCTTGTGTGTATGTGTTGCGATACATCTCGAATGCGGGATATGTGGGTGCTAGGCGTTGATCTTGGGAACTAGCACTAGACACATATCCGGGTACCTGGAATTGTTTTCAACCATCTAATGTATAAACTCGGGCGGTCGTCATTTTTTGACTATTGTTCGCGCTCCCCTTGGTGAGTGTGGGCGATACCAAGGTTCTGAGACGGACGGCGAGTACTATGCTTGGATGAGTTGCTTTCAATCCCGGTATGGTTGTTCGGAATGGAATCGAAACTCCCTTGGATGTGTAAGTGTGTACGGTGCAACTAGGTGGCTCATATTTGCTTGGGTGAGGGCCATCTGGTTAATACTCCATGCACGAGACTTTTGGGTGACAGTGATCATACACTTAAGTGGAGTATGGGTGTCACCTCTGAGTCCAATGCACGAGCGAGGATCGATTCGTGTTTCTGGGTGCCCACACTGATTGAGGCGTTCTTGGACTCTATGGAGAAGCCCACGACAAGAGCTTTCCAATGGAAGTGGTTTCACATCCAAAATCCTTCTGGATCAACGGGAATCGTCAAATTAATATGATGAACAGAATCTACCACGTGCTGCTCCACCTGCACTTGGGCCCAAAGACCTTGTACGACCTAGGGTTGCACGGCCAACCCCTTAGCCAGCTCTCTTGCCCTCTTCCTCATATATATTCAGTATCCGTCGCTAGAATAGATGGGTTTTGCTTAGATTACAACTAGACACTTTGTCAATTTTTCGTCGTTCATCGGTTTGTGGAACCCCCAACTCATGTACTTAATATTATTTGCAATTTTAGATTGCATCTTCTACGTTCTTGCTTGTGTTCTCAATTCACATGCAGGGATTAGGCTTCTTGTCGAGGTCAACCGTGTTTGTGCGTGGTTGATAACCAAAGGAGCCATGTTGTAGCAATTGTAGGGTTCGAATTAGTTCTGATTGGAAGCCGGATCGTCAACGTCGAGTTCTCCACCAATCAATTAACTACTACCTGTCGTAAGATCGGGTCACTGTTCCCATAAAAGCGAGCTTGGCAAGTTCGTCGGCTGCGGAATTGTCACATCGCCTGATATGCCTTACCTCGAGCCCTTCGAACATGTGCTCCAACTTGCGAACCTTATTCAGATACACCGCCATGTTATCGTCCGAGCATTGGTACTCTTTCTGCAATTGGTTCACAACTAGGTGTGAGTCCTCTTTCATGAGTAGTCGTCTGATACCTAGTGACGCGGCTATGTAGAGTCTGTTGACCAGTCCCTCGTATTCTGCACCATTGTTTGAAGCTTGAAAATTGAGTTGGATAACGTATTTTAAATCCTCACCTATCGGGGATTTGAGCACGATGCCAGCCCCGAGCCTTGAAGCGTGAGCGACCCATCGAAGAACATAGCCCAATGGTCATCGATCACCTCGCGCTCCTTTTCTTCAATGTGTGTCCATTCTGTGATGAAGTCTGCCAAGGTGCTGACTTGATGCTGGTACGTGGTGCGAAGTCGACCTCGAACTCGTTGAGTTCGACTGCCCATTGCGCAATTCAACATGTTGCTTCTCGGTTACGTAGCACCTCCTTGAGTGGATATGTTGTCATCACCGTAATCTTGTGCGCTTCGAAGTAATGTCACAACTTTCGGGAAGTCATCAAGACGACGTACAACATCTTCTATATTTGCGGGTATCGCAACTTGGCGTCGTGCAAGACTTTGCTTACGTAGTAGACAGGCTTCTGGACTTTAGTCTTTTTATCAAGGCAATCTCGTTCGACCACCAGAACCATGCTTACTACTTGAGGGGTAGCTGCAATGTACAAAAAGAGCTCCTCTTTTTCATTAGGTGAGGTTAAAACTAATGGAGATGATAAGTACCTTTTCAGATCTCGAAAAGCCTCTTCTGCCTCCTTGGTCCACTCGAAGTTGTCCTGCTTCTTGAGCAATTTGTAGAAAGGTAGTCCTCGTTCACCCATCCGAGAGATGAATCGGCTAAGGGCAGCGATACAGCCCATAAGCTTTTACACCTCCCTTAACGTCCACGAAGAACGCATCAGATCGACAGCCTCAATTTTGCACAGGTTAGCCTCGACGCCTCAACTAGACACCAGGAACCCGAGAAGCCTGCCGGACGGGACGCCGAACGTGCACTTTTCAGGGTTAAGCATCATTCATACTTCTTGAGGTTTTCGAACGTTTCCTCGAGGTCGCTAATGAAGGTGCTTCTTGTTTTCAATTTGACTACGATATCATCAACATATGCTTCAACATTGCGCCCAATTTGGGACTTCAAACAATTTTGAATGCAGCGTTGATACGTGGCACTAGCACATTTCAAACTAAAAGGCATCTTATTATAAGAGAATATATCGAAGGGAGTAGTAAAAGCAGTTTTTTCCTCATCCTCTGCTGACATGCTAATTTAGTGATACCCGAGTAGGCATCTAGAAAACTTAGTAGTTCATAGCCCGCAGTTGAATCCACAATTTGGTCGATGCGAGGGAGAGGAAAAGGGTCTTTAGGATAAGCCTTATTGAGGTCAGTGTAGTCGACGCACATTCTCCACTTGCCATTGGGTTTCTTGACGAGGACTGGGTTTGCCAGCCACGTCGGGTGGCAGACCTCTCGAATGAAGCCAGCCTTCAGGAGTTTACCGACCTCCTCTTGTATGGCTTGTTTCCTATCTTTTGCAAATCTTCACTGCTTCTACACCACAGATTTGGTGCTAGGCTCCACATCTAGTCGATGCTCGATCACCTCTTTGGAGACTTCGTGCATGTCGAATGGTTGTCATGCCCGAAAAAAAGGTGATGAGCTCGAGTTCCTATTTGGGGTCAAGATTGGTGCCTACCTTGATCGTCTTGGTGGGCTCTAACGGGTCGATGGGCACCATCTTAACGCTTCCATCGATCTACTTGCACTTCTTGCCGTTGTTGACTAAGCCTTTTGCGGCAATGTTGGACGTAGAAACCACGTTGACACCCTTGGACTTCTGCCCCTTAGCTTCCTTATCGCCGGCACTGGCTACCGACCCACATAGATGCTCGGTCATCTCCAGGCTTTTCTTGTCACACCTGACTGTAGCGCGCTGGTCTCCCTTTAATGTGAGGACACTTTTTGGCATAGGAATCTTGACGATCTGGTACGCATAGTGTACCACGGCCATGAGCTTAGCGAGCATGGGGCGGCCTAAGATCATGTTGTAGCAGTCTCAAAATCTACCATATCGAAGAGGATCCTCTCGGTGTGGAAATTGTCCGGCTTTCCAAACGTGACTGGCAACTCAATCTGGCCAAGCGGTATAGAAGATGATCACAGGGTTATGCCGTGGAACAGCTCTGCTCCGTCCCTGATTTTCGCCCAATATGTCCCCATGTTATCCGGTCTTGGCGATGATAAGGATTAGTGAGCTACCCCCATCAATCAAGGTTTGTGCGACCTTAATATTGATAACGGTAGGCTCGACTACTATGGGGTATCGACCCGGATGTGGGACTACAGCCGGGTGATTCAATTGGTCGAAGGTAATCTAGCTCACCAACTGTCGAAGGATATAGGTACTTCTGACCACTTGAGGAATCTGGGGAGGGCTGGCGTAGCCAGTTTGACCTCCCTTTCGACAGCCTCGTATTGTCTCTTGGACTCATACATGGTGGATTCTCTGAAGATGTGCGCCAGCTTGTGGTCGGCCCCGTGGTATTCGGGTTCATCATCCTGGGACTTCTCTTTGGCCTGCTCGACTCCATGCTCGGCGAGTGCAGCCTTGAGCTTTTCCTAGATCTTCTTGCTGATCACATGGCATTCATCGAAATCGTGCTTGTCCGTTCGATGGATCAGACAGTACTTGCCCCCTCCATGATTCCGGCCCTTGTTGTCACCCATATTACGTGCCTTGCCACGCTCGACTGTGGCCATGGTGGAGTCGCCCTTGCACTTCTCCCCACGATTCTTGTTTCTTCTTGCCCCTTGCTTGGATGAATCAGGTTTGTTGTCGCTCGACCCGGGGTTGTCGATGTGGTCATGAGCTTCGGCACGTATGGCGTATTTGTCTGCCAACTCGAAGAGTTCCATGGGAGTTTGGATTTTTTGAGTAGCCAGCTTCCCCTTCAATTCCTTATCCCTGACTCCGTTCTCGAAGGCAATGATTACGGCTTTGTCCGAGACGTCTGGAATCGAGTTACGCTTGTCGCTAAATGACTCACTCGGCTTCTGAACCACCCGATGCAAGTCGCTGCGAGTTTCAAGGTGTTCATAGGTGCCCTGGAAATTGGCGATGAACTGGGCCCGTAACTCGGCCCATGAGGATATCGAATGAGACGGGAGGTTGAGCAGCCAAGACCTAGCTGCACCATCGAGGGTGGTAAGTAGGTAGTTGGCCATCACCCTATCGTCACAACCAGTTGCCCTCATGACTGTGGTATAGATCTGTAACCATTCGACTGGGTTGATCTTACCCGAGTACTTCTTAATAGGGCCTGGTTTGAACTTGTCAGGCCACCTAACAGCAAGAAGCTCGGTGGTGAAGGCCTTACATCCTTCGACGTCGTCTTCGGGGGTCGCATGCTGTGGACCTCGGTGAGGAGAGAGCCTTTGACGCGTGGGGGACGGCCCTATGAGAGCGGAGAGTTGCCCTGTCGGGCCCAGCGTGCAGGAGATCGGCCCCTGGATGGAGGAGACTCGTTCTCTCACCGCTCGCGGTCTTCTCGTGTGGGCTCCTCCAGTCGATCATGGAGAACATCACGCAAGTCTCGTCGATCGTGAGGGATTCAATTTTGGAGATCTTCGGGACGCCCCCGATTGAGGTTAGAGTGCACTGTTCTGGAAACTCTTTGGTTAGAGCTAGCCACCATCGATCTGGATACTCGATGATGGCGGGATGGTCCTGACAGCTGGCTTTTGGGTCCCTACTGACTAGGAGGTGTTAGCCTCGAGTTAGCGGCTAGAGCGGTTTGTACTTGCGCTAGATCCAGTGGTGGAAGAGATTTCAACAACATGTGAGCACCCTGGATGTTGGCTTCGGGGTACTGAAGACGTCGTTGTTGCAGCTCTAGTGGGGACATTGCCGCTAGAGTGAAACTGCTCCTTCTGTTGTGATCGTGTGGTCACGGGACTTACGGCCCCTAAAACTCCGGTGCCCGCGGGTGGGGCGCAGTCGGATCATCGAGGTCAAGCTGTCTCGATAGATTGATCGCAATTCCGGTTGCAGTGGCTAGATCACATCGGTGATCTGTGGTGTTTGGTACCACAGTGTTTGCAGCCTCTCGGACTACAGTCGTCATTGTTGCAGGAGCTCGAAGCGTGTGCAGAGGATTTTGGGGTCCCTCACCTCCCGCGGTGTCTGCTCCTGAGTTCTTATCTTGAGAACATTTGGCAGTAACCCCGTGGTTGGCTCCAGTCATGAACACGCATCGATCCATTTTACTGATGCCCTGACTGCTGCAAGCGTCACTTTCGGTCTCACTCTCTGTGTCGAAGCACCTCAAGATGCTAGGCTCTGTCGTGTCAAAGTCGATAAAACCCACTTCTCGGCATGGATCCCGGGAGCGGGATTCGATGAAGCCGACAAATAGCAGATTTTTGCTCGGCCCCCATAGATAAAGCATCACTCCAAAAGCAATCTCAGATCCAATTGGAGGTGCCTGATTGATGGCGACGACCGAACGACATATCTTATCCCTTATAATTGGGCCCGTGATATCCGGATTCTCTGCATGTCGTTAGGACATATCCTTCATGTATCCTCTGCGGACGGATACCCTATGTTTTGATATTCGACTGTTTGAGTCTCTATTTGTTGTTTATTTTTATTTCTTACTTTTTTTTCTGGTAGACGTTGATCACTAGGGAGTGAATGAAGGATTTTAAGACTAAGACTCAGCAACAAGAGAACACGAACAAGGCAAGCCATAACATTTGATCATGCTGAACCCATGTTGGCAAAAGTATTTTGTTTCATATAAATTGCATGCTATTTCTATACCAATGATTATTTGCTGGGAATAGCTAAATACCTATTTGTCATTATGCCACCTTGATTATTTGAATACCTAATATCCATTGTTACCCTAGGTTAGGACATTAATAGTTGGACACAAATTTATTACTAACATTTGGGTTACCGTAGCTATGCTTAGACATGCTTAGTTGTACGATGGGTTCATATCACATGATGAATATTGATAATCTTAACTTAATGAGATATGGAATCGTGGCGGGTAACCAATATTATAAAATTTATTGTGCCATGGTTGGGTATGCCATCGGTCTTGGTTAAATAAAATAGTTTTCACTCAAGCAATTGATCATGCAGTAAAGGGGTGCGGATAGCATATTTGTGGTGTGGATGTATCGCCCAATACTATTTATAACATAATCTTGTGTGCCATTGAACTGGGCCTAAGGGTACAACTACATGTCTGGAATGGGACAAACCTAGCTGATTAATTTGCAATGTCTTAACTTGAGTACTGCCAATTGGTGACATGGATTCAGGGATGGATTTGTAGATTCCCACGATGCAAGAGGGGGGCCCTGAGTATGGTGGATAGAACCCTTCAGTGGTGAAACCTTAGAGGGTAGTACTAGGTTTAGACAAAGTATTGTAAAAGCAATTTGAGGTTTATCCTTGTTGGTGATAAGTTATTAACAGTGTTTGAGCATGTGGTACTGAAGTTTGAGTTTGTTTTGGATTTAATTCTGAATGTGAAGCAATTTGAGGGCAATCAGGTTAGGGGCATCACTATCGGTCGTGTAATGGCGGTACTGCCGGCCAGGCGGTGGCACTACCGATCTGGGTCGGCGGTAGTGCTGGCCTTGCAGTACTACCGGCTAGGGAGCGATAGTTCTTTTACAGAGAGGGCGTTCGCTGGATTTCAGGCTGGTGGTACTACCGGCCATGCTGGAACGGTAGTATCGGCCGAGCGGTACTATTGGCCCGAGGGGGCAGTAGTGCCGACTTCACAAGTGAAGTTGATATTTGAATTTTGATTTTAGATGATTATTGCATATCTTTGTTGGACACTGCTATGTGATGGATTTTCCTTGTTTTTGATGGTTGCAGGACGACGGTGCTAGATCATGGTGAGGTGGAGGATGATCGGGACTAGGCGAGGTGTGCTAGAGGTCCAGACAGTCGGAGATCGCCAGAGGATGATCAGAGATAGAGTCGCTGCAAACCTAGAAGACAAGTAATGGATGAGATGCTAACTTGAAGCTGCTCGGATCAAGGAGGGCCGTTGGATCACGGTCTAGAAGATAGAGTAGCGGGTCTAGTTAGTATGCTTTGAGAAGCGTGCAAAACCCGTTATGTTTGTGGGTTTCGGGTTAACCCATGTATGAGTGAGTCAATCCTAGCCCTTGATGGTGTTTCTTAGGGTTGAAGAAACTCATCGAAGGGTGGAGGATGACTCAAGGGTAGTAAAATAGAGGGGTAGGGGGTAGCTCTCCCCTCTTTGAAGGTTTTGAGGTTTTTGGGCTCCTTTGAGCTTTGCCCACTTTGTTGTGAGGCTTTGTAAACATCCCTTCCAGAAATGAAATTTTCATTTACTCAAGTCTGAATTTATTTTCCGCATTTACATTATATCTTAAATTCAGCATTTAAATTTTGCACTGACATTCTTGCAATTTACATTCCCGCAAGTTGGATTTGCCTCCCCTCCTACTTGCTTGTGCTTCTAATGCCGAGGATGTATGATTGATGGATGAATCTTTTTCAGATCATATATCCCAATCATCTAGGCAATTCTTGTGTGTTCTTTGCAAGAAACCGATCTTTTGCTCTTAAGGGAATCATTATTGGAAGATCGTGTTCTTGAGGTTCTTTTCTGGTGTTTTAGCTTGCTATGACTTGTGGGATACCATCTAAGGTCATCTTGATCATCAAGAACCCACGAGCAAGTTTAGAGCTCAGTTTTTGTTCTTGAACCTGTTCTTGTGTACTCTTCCTTCAATTGGAAAAAGGTCGGAGCTTTGACATCAATCCTTGCGATTGAAGGTTGGATAGGTTCCTGACATCCTTAGGAAGGCGCATACAAAGTTTCACGAGTTTTGGATCATTCAATCAAAAGTTACATCAATTTTTGATTTGAACTCGTGCTGAAATTACTGTTCATATGCGTGATTTTACTATTCATAGCGGTAGTACCACCCCTACATGGGTGATAGTGCCGGTCTCGGGCTAAAAACTTTGAAAACTAATTTTTTTGCTTTCATTTGATATCTTGGGGCTTTGACTTGGTTTCTTTGAGGATAAAATTTAATTTGTGATCATTCACCCCCCTCTCACCGTCATCTTGGTCTTTCAATTGGTATCAGAGCCGATTTTGCTCTTCCATAGATCTTGACCAGTCTTAAGAGCAATGGCGATGGACAAGTATTCCACCAAGCCTCCTATCTTCTCTGGAGTTAATTTTCCTTTCTGAAAGTCGAGAATGGAGTCGTACATCACTGCCCAGGGCTTCTTAATTTGGCAGAAGGTGAAGCTCCCGTATGAGGTTCTTGCCATACTTTTTATATATGGTTACTTGGATAATCTTCAAATCTCATTTATGATGCATTTTATGGATACATGTAAAAAAGGGGAGAAAATACTATCTTGATGCCTATATTGCCAAAAGGGGGGAGAAGTTGTAGAAAAGGCATCATCATAAAGTGAGAATTGTGAATGCATCTTGGTTCTTATGATCATGGTAAAAAATTGTAGTTCTTTGGATCATAAGTATATTTGAGCTTCTGAGTTTCTATTGGATTTCGAGAGCTCTTGTGGAAAACTTGTTCTTTCTTTTGTCTTGATCTGAAATCCTTCTTGCCAACTTGGTCATGATTTTATTTCCTTTTGCTCTGGACCAAGTGAGGCTTTGCAATCAAATTGCTCTTTTTTCTTTCCTGTTCAAACTCAAAATTGTGCCTTTTTGGTGTTTATCAATATACTCATCAAGGGGGAGATTAAAAGACCATGTGGAGGTCTACCCATATTTGTAATGAGTAATTGACTGTATTTGAGCTTGTGGTGCACAAGTTTGAGTTTGATTTGTGAACTGATCAAAATAGTTTGTAAACTGGTTGGGACTGGTTGTGAAATGGTCGGGACAGTTTGTAAACTGGTTGGGAACTGGTCGGGACAGTTTGTAAACTAGTTGGGACTGGTTGTGAACTAGTCGGGGCAGTTTGTGAATTGGTTGGGAAAGATTGCAAACTAGTCGGGACAAAGTGTGTATCCTTCTCGCTATGTGTTGATTTGATTGTATATATTGTTGGACATTACTATGTGATGTGTTTTCCTTATTTTTGATGGTTGCAGGACGACGATGCTAGGTCATGGTGAGGCAGAGGATGACTGGGACTAGGCGAGGTGCGCCGGAGGTCCAAACGGTTGAAGAACGCCCGAGGATGATCGGAGACGGAGTTGCTGCGAACCTAGAAGACAAGGAATGGATGAGATGCTAACTTGGAGCTGCTCGGATCAAGGAGGGTCGTTGGATCGCGGTCTAGAGGATAGAGTAGCAGGTCAAGTTAGTATGATTTGAAAAGCGTGCAAAACCCGGTATGCTTGTGGGTTTCGGGTTAGCCCATGTATAAGTGAATGAGTCATTCCCAGCCCTTGATGGTATTCCTTATGGTTGAAGGAACTCATCCAAGGGTGGAGGATGACTCAAGAGTAGTATAAATAGAGGGGTAGCTCTCCCTTCTTTGAAAGTTTTTGAAGGTTTAGGAGGTTCTAGTGTTCTTTTGAGCTTTGTCCACTTTGTTGTGAGGTTTTGTAAACCTTCCTTCTAAGAAATAAAAGTTGCATTTCCTTATTCTGAATTTACTTTCAGCATTTCTATATTATGAATTTACTTTCAGCATTTCCATTATGCTTTAAATTCACCATTTAAATTCTTGCAATTTACCTTCCGCACATTTGGATTTGCCTCCTCTCCTTCTATGTGCTTTCGGATCTTATGCCAAGGATGAAAGATTGCGGGATGAATCTTCAATAGATCATACTCCAATCATCTAGGCAATCTATAACCTCTTCTTTTCAGTTCTTGCAAGAAACCGATCTTTGTGCTTAGTAGAAGAAATATCCTTGTAGATCGTGTTCTTGTTTGTTTGAAGGGTTCTTCATTGCTGTTCTTACTTGCTGTGATATGTCGGAGGTCATCTAAGATTATCCTGATCATCAATTCCCCACGAGCAAGCTAAGGGTGAAGTTTATGTTTTTGACCCAGTTTTGGTGCATCATTTTTTAAACTGGAAAATGGTTGGAACTTTGACATCAATCCTTGTGATTGAAGGTTGGAATAGGTTTCTGACATCCATAGGAAGGTGTACACAAAGTTTCACGGGTTTTTGATCAACCGATCAAAAGTTGCGTCGATTCTTGTTTTTGAGATCGCGCTGATTTTACTATTCACCGAGCAGTGTTCATCTGACCAGCGTTGCTAACCAATGTAGTTCTATTCATCTAACCAGTTTACTGTTTACTGTTCATCCTACCAGTGCAGTTTTATTTGTTTATCCAAGTACTGTTAATCCAACCTCCTGGTCTGGGAGTATTGTTCATCCGACCTCCTTGTCGGGGAGTACTATTCATCCAACCACCTGTTCAGATTGTACAGTTATTCGATCCGTTCTCTTGGTGGTTCGATTTCTAGGGGGAAATTTTATTTGTGATCATTCATCCCCACTGATCGCCTTTTTGGTCCTTTAGCTTTCATAGGCAATTTTGTGGTGGTATATTTTGATGACATATTGATCTATAGTAAATCATTAGAGGAACATCTTGCTTATTTGCGTGTTGTTTTTAATGCTCTACGTGATGCACGTTTATTTGGTAACCTTGAAAAGTGCACCTTTTGCACCGATCGAGTATCGTTTCTTGGCTATGTTGTTACTCCACAGGAAATTGAAGTTGATCAAGAAAATATTGAAGCTATACAGAGTTGGTCGACTCCTAACACGGTCACACAAGTGCGAAGTTTTCTCGGACTTACTGGATTCTATCAACGCTTTGTTAAAGATTTTAGTACCATTGCCGCACCCATGAATGAGCTTACAAAGAAAGGAGTTTCATTTATTTGGGGTCCTGCTCAAGAACAATCATTTAACCTTCTGAAAAATAAGCTCACAAAGGCACTATTGCTCCAACTTCCTGATTTCGGTAAGACTATTGAACTTCAGTGTGATGCTAGTGGAGTTGGAATTGGTGGTGTGTTGATGCAAGAAGGTAAATCTATTGCTTTTTTCAGCGAGAAATTGAATGGGTCTAGTTCGAATTATTCTACTTATGACAAAGAATTATATACTTTAGTTTGGACTTTAGTAACATGGCAATATTATTTATGGCCAAAAGAATTTGTTATACATTCTGATCATGAATCTTTATAGCATATTAGAAGTAAAAGTAAAATGAATCGTGGACATGCTAAATTGGTTGAATTTATTGAATATTTTCCTTATATCATTAAACACAAGAAAAGGAAGGAAAATGTTATTGCTTACGCATTATCTAGGTGTTATACTATGCTATCTCAATTTGACTTCAAAATCTTTGGACTAGAGGCTATAAAAGAGAAATATGTGCATGATGCTGAATTTAAAGAAATATTGCTGAATTGTAAAGAGGGAAAGAGCTGGAATAATTTGATAAATGATGGATTTATGTTTTGTGCTAACAAGCTATGCATTCAAGCTAGCTTCGTTCGTCTTTCGTTGTTACAGGAGGCGCATGGAGGTCTCATGGGACATTTTGGTGTCAAGCAGACAGAGGACGTACTGGCCGAGCATTTCTATTAGCCATAGATGAGGCGTGATGTCGAGCGCTACATTGCACACTGTACCACATGTCAAAAAGCTAAGTCACGACTTAACCTACATGGTTTATAGATGCCTCTTCCTTTCCTAGCATACTTTGGGAGTATATTTCTATGGATTTTATTTTAGGATTGCCTAGGACAAAGAGGGGGAGGGATGGTATTTTTGTAATAGTAGATAGATTTTCTAAAATAGCACATTTTATTCCTTGTCATAAGAGCGATGATGCTACACATGTTATTGATTTATCTTTTAGGAAGATTGTTTGACTCTATGGTGTGCCAACCACAATTGTTTCAGATCGAGATGCATAGTTCTAGAGCCACTTTTGAAGGACCTTATGGAACAAGTTGGGGATGAAGTTTCTAATCTTGATCCACCACATATCATCCCCAAACTGATGGACAACTTGAAGTCGTCAACCACACATTGTCAACCAGCTGTTTTGAAAAAAATTGAAGTTGTGAGAAGAATGTCTACCTTATGTGGAGTTTGCCTACAATTGCTCGCTGCATTCAACCACAAGGATGAGCTCTTTTCAGGTAGTATATGGCTTTAACCCTTGCACTCTAATTGATTTGTTACCTCTACCATCTTCAGAGAAGGTAAATCTAAATGCTAAGAAACGTGCTGAATTTGTTCTTAAGTTGCATCAGACTACAAAAGAAAATATAGAGCGCATGAATGAGAAATATAGGGTTGCTGGTGGTAAAAGTAGAAAGGAAATACCTTTTGAACTTGGTGATCTTGTTTGATTGCATTTGAGAAAAAGATAGATTTCCAGATTTGAGAAAGTCTAAGTTGATTCCTAGAGTAGATGGTCCTTTTAATATCATTTACAAGATTAATGATAATGAATACAAGTTCGAATTGCATGCAGATTTTGGGGTTAGTCCAACATTTAACATTACAAATTTGAAGCCATACTTAGGAGAAGAAGATGAGCATGAGTCGAGGACGACTCCAATTCAAGAGGGGGAGGATGATAAGGACATCACTTCCTTGGATACACACAACACTCCTCCACAAGATACTAGGCAAGGACCTTTGACAAGAGCACGAACACGATAGTTGAATTATCAGGTGAGCTCATTTCTAGGAGTTCATAATTTTTTTATTGAGGATGGATTACTACCTAAGCCATGTGATGTTATTCTACTCAAGAACCATGGTGAGGGGAGAAACATTACTACCACAACAAGTCCAGGCTGACCCTGCTTCAATTCCAGTCTAGTTCAGAATCAGCCTGACAGCCCTGAATTAAAACGATTATAACTTTCACATATGGAGTTCGTTGGAGGTGTGCGAGTACTTGATTGAAAGCTTATGATGAGACCTTTCCAATGGATGTCTCTACCTTCAAATTCGTTGTCTACATGTCACAATTGTCAAAGAGAGCTGTTGTGCCACTTTTGCCAGTTGGGCTTCGGCCCATGAGGGATGCCTAGGAGGAGTTCGTGCCCGTGTCTATCTCCTGGCTGAACCCCCTTTAGATGCTTATTTAAATTAGCCGAGCTCCCTCATTAGACTCAGGTTTTGTTTAGTTATAGTTTTCCTTGGTGAAACTATTTAGTATTCTCTTGTTCGGCTAGGTCAACATCAATATTGTGCTTTAGAACCCTGCATCAATACTTCAATTATATTTGCAATTTTATATTGCTTTTGCTTTGTTCTTCGGTTGCTTGCAGGAATTGATCTTCGTGATCAGGTCAATCGGGCTTTGGCACAGTTGATAACAATTTGGAATTTGGTTTAGCGATTGCTTGGCGTTCGTTGTGTTTCAGTTAGTAGCCTGGATCGTGAGGGTCGTCTCCACTGATCGAGAGTTATCCATCTCATCAAAAGATCAGGCCTCCATAAGCCTCATCACCGTGTGTTGGCCTCTTGCACCACTAGTGCCTGCTCCCCTGAGCGCCATCGTGCCGAGCTGCCTCCTGTGTCGCTTCTTGCAGCAGGGTGTCCATGCTGAGCCGCCGCTGCTCCTTCATCCCCTGGGTGCCGTCGGCCACCCTATACTGTGTTGGCTCCTGCATTATGTCTCGCCTATGTTGTTCGGCCACGCCGTGCCTGCGCTACCTTGTCGAGCCACATCTGCACACTACTAGCCATGCTGCTTCCTACATCCTCGCTGTACTCCCTGAGCACCGAGCCAAGCTATTGCCTGGACCGTTGACTGGACGTGCCACTGCCTGTTGTCTACACCGCTGCCTGGGCCGTGCCACCTCTAAGCTATTGGCACTGTGCCAATTGCCACCTTGCATGTACCGTTGGGCCCTTGTTGGTGTCAAAAACTTGAAGTGGGGTTTCTGACAACAACACACCAGACGAACACCTGGTTCTAAGCGTGCCAGTCGATTTGACCTGTAATCGACAAGGTAAAAATATGAAATTCACTAAAGCCGATCGTGATGATCAATCGGCTTAGACTTAATCAGCTTGAAGCTGATTAAGATCGAGGGTAACGATAAGTCTAATTAGCCGACCGTGAAGATGAATCGGCTTAGATTCAATCATCTCAAAGCCGATTAAATCAAGATAAAAAAGGGTAAATCTAACAAGCCGATCAAGGCTGATCAAAGGATAAAGGTAGATCGATTTTGAAGAAGGCGATGCGCAGCAAAATCAGAATAAATCGAACTTGGGCGTAATTGATGGAGATCAACAATCGGCGATGTGCAACTTTATTGATCAAGATCGAATTACAAGAAGACTAAATTACAGAAACTACTCCTAGTCGACGGAAAAGTAGATGAAAAGTATACGCGAATTGGTTGATTGGCTCTGGCGACTTTTACGATCACCTCTAGACCTCTTTTATACCCATTGGCGATAGAGTCACGGTACAACACGTTAGGAGTAGAATTCGTATCGGCCTCTATTTGGATGGTGCTTCCCTTAACAACCTGTTCAGTTTCCAAATATCTTCAATCTGTATCCTGGTCATATTTTGTTGATCTTGGACTGTCGATTCTGACCCTATCTGCCAACTTTGGGTGCAAACATATGCCCCCCATTTTTGGGAGATAACATGTTATCTTCCAAAAAATTTCATCATCGGCTTGAACATATATTTTTTTATCATAGCCAAAATTTTAACTGCATCGAGTTAATTTGGCTTTCAGGTCGGTAATCGGCCAACTCGTATATTCTTGAGTTTTAGCCAATCAAGATCTAACCAGTACCTTGGACAAACCGATGCACACTACACGATCCCACGTTGATCCCTTACCAAATTGGCAATCTCGAGCTGACGGGTGGTATGATTTTCCAGACTAGATCGGCTACGTCGAACAAAAATCATCGGCCGAATCCGGTTTTTTCTTCCTCCACTCTTTTCTCGCAATCTTAATCGGATGAAACTCATTAAAAGTTTTATTCCTTCGTTTTTCTTGTTCAGCTTCCCTCATCTCTTGGGTCCTTAGCCGCTCAAGTCTTCTTCTTTGTGATCGGCTTAAACCTGGAGGACACCATCTCGGCTTTGGTTCGATCGACTTACATATTTTTCCTACCAGATCCATAATAGCCGCAGTGCTAGACCCTTCATCTTGGTCTTGTTTCTGACTTATGGTCAGCTTAGAAATTCTATCTTTAGCCAACCATCGCTGCCTATCACCTTGTGAAGGACCATGTGGAGGTTCATCCATGTTTGTGATGAGTATTTGACTTTATTTGAGTAAGGTGTGCTCAAGTTTGAGTTTGATTTGGATTGATTTTCAAAATGAAGCATTTTGAGTTATCTCTGCCAGGAGTGGCAGTACCGGTTGTATGGATGCGGTAGTGATGAGTTGGATGGTTTATATTGCATATCATTGTGGGCATTGCTTTGTGAAAGGTTTTTCCCTTGTCTTTGATGGTTGCAGGACGACGGTGCTAGGTCATGGTGAGGCGAAGGATGACCGGGACTAGGCGAGGAGCGTCGGAGGTCCAGACGGTTGGGGGATTGCCGGAAGATGATCGGAGATGGTGTCCGGGCAAGTCAAGAAGACAAGGAAAGGAGATGATGCTAGCTAGATGCCGCGTGGATCAATGAGGGCCGTCGGAGTGAGGCCTAGTTGATAGGTTAGCGGGTCTAGGTAGTATGCTTTGAAAACCGTGCAAGAAAACCCGGTATGTGTGTGGGTTTTGGGTTAGCCCTTGCATGGCTGTGTGTGTGGGTTAATCCTAGCCCTTAGATGAGTGCTCTAGGGTTGAGGGACTCATCCAAGGGTGGTAGGTGGCCCAAGAGTAGTATAAATAGGGGTGGAGGGGTAGCCTCCTTCCCTTGAAGGTTTTGAGGTTTGTGAATGCTCCTTTGAGATTTGCCCACATGAAAGTGAGGCTTTCTAACCTCTCCTTCCAGAAATGAAAGTTTTATCCATCCACCTCTGAATTTATTTTGCGCATTTACATTAAGTCTTTACTTTACGCAATTTAAATTCAGCATTTACTTTCCCGCAATTATATTCTCGCAATTTACTTTCATGTAATTTGGATTTGCCTCCCCTCCTTCTAAATACTGCTGATCTTGGATGTTTTGAGTGTGTTCATATGGTTTTACATCTCTTTTGCACTCTTGGATTGAGTAGAGAACATCTTTTCTTTCAAGTTCCAACTTTGTTCAGAACTTGTTCTTCGCGCAGCAGTCAGTGTTTGATTTCTATAAAAATCTAGAAAAATCTTTTTCAAGTGATTCTTATTGGAGGAAGTGCGAGACTATGACATCCACTTGCAGAAAAATGTTGGAGTTCACTTGTTGTACCGTTTGGGCGCCATGAGGTGAAAACCGAGCCCCAAACATTCTGCTCGAAGTTCTTGACCAGACTGTGTTCTTAGATTTTTCCTGTTTTTTCTGTAAGGCTTTTTGAGGAGAAATTTTTTGGAGTTCTTCACGACTCTGATGCTCATAGGGAAAAAAAGTCTCAAAATTTTGTGAGCTGCAGAAACCCACCAACCTCCTGTGAAAATTGAGGACAAGTTCTGGAAATTCTGCTTTTGCTTTTCTGAAAGTGACTTTTGTGATTTGAATTTATGTTCTTTCTAAAAGCAAGAGTTTGAATTGATTCCTCTTTATCTTGGACACTAGATAACCAGTATTGTGACTAAAAAATCCCCACATATTTTATGGTACTTATCCATGCAAGCTTGGGGTACACATAGTTGTCTAGTTTTTCAGGTTTTTCACGATTTCCTTTGAGTGATCTTGTCGAGGTTTTTGTTGGAGTATTTCGGGGGAAATTTTATTTGCGACCATTCACCCCCCCTCTGTTCGCCATCTCGGTCCTTCAATTGGTATCAGATCCGGTTTTCCTCTTCCATAGATCTTGACCGGTCTCAAGAGCCAGGGCGACGGACAAATATTCCACCAAGCCTCCCATCTTTAATGGAGTTGATTTTCCTTTTTGGAAGTCCCGGATGGAGTCATACATCACGCCTGGGCTACGATATGGCGAAGGTGAAACTCCGTATGAGGTTCTGGTGATGAAAATGTCACGGCCATCAATATGGTTGACGTTGAGGCAAATGCTAAGGCAAGGAACATTCTCATCTGAGGTCTTAGCCGCATGTGAGTATGATAGGATTTCTCACCTTCGCTCCGCTCACGAGATTTGGGTAACCCTCGATGCTTACCATGAGGGCTCTACTCAAATCAAGACTGTGAGGCAAGACCAGTTCAAGCGTGAGTACAACAAATTTGATCAACGCGCTGGTGAGAGTCTCGACGAGTGTTTTGGTCGGTTTACAAAGATTTTGAGCGACCTCCGAGCAGTTGGTTGCATATACCATGACTCGGACAATGCTCGGCATTTCTTGACCACACTCGATTTGTGTGTTTGGGAGATGAAGGTGACCACCATCAAGGACACCACTGACTTATCGACTCTTACTCTTGACGGGCTTTATTCCCTTCTCAAGACTCATGAGATCGATGTCGTCTCACGGAAGACGAAATCTCAGTCGATGGCCTTGGTCACCGATCCTATTGAATCTTCTTCTTCTGATCCTTTTATTGGTTTCTCTCTTTCCGCCCTTTGCGAGCTAAGCGATGACCAACTGGAAAAATTTCCAGAAAATGAGCTTGCTCTTCTCGCTCGCAAGTTATCTCATGCATACAAGAGGGTGAGAGAGAGGAAGAGAGGTGGCATGATCACCTGCTTCGAGTGTGGTGGCCCCAACCACATTGGGCGAATTGTCCCAAGGCGGAGAAGGGCAAAACGGCGTTGGCGGTTCGGGCAAGAACAACTACACCGACAAGAACCGCAACAAGAAGCCTCCGGTTCGTGAGCCGGCGCACGAGAAGAAGTACCGCAACTTCTCCAGAACAAGAAGTCTTCCACCGCGTCCTCGCCGCGGCAGCGACATCAACCTCTCCGACACGGAGACATGGAGCGACGAGGCGAGGATGATCCGCAAGAGAAGAAGGCGGCGATGACTTCTCCGCATGTGCTTCATGGCGACACCAGCGACATCAGCGACTCAGCTCTCTCTGACTGGATGAGGTACCCTCCTATGACCAGCTCAGCGAAGCTTTACGCAAATTAGGAAAATTTCATGCTAGAGCTAGAGCTAGGTGTACGGAGCTTGAGAAGGAAGTAGGTACCTTGACTCGGGAGTTAGCTTTACATAGATCTTCTCCCTCCCGAGTCACTGATGATTGCTCTTTGTGTGATGCTATTCTTGTGGAGTTGGAGAACCTAAGGACCATACATGATAGTGTGCTTGCTGAACTTGATGGTCTTAGGTTGAAGAATGCTAGCACTAGTTCTATTGATGCTATTCCTGTTGAGGCTAGTTTTCTTCATGCTCACTCCACTCCATCATGTGCTAATTGCCCTAAATTGCTTGCGAAATTGATGCCATGGCGAACACCTTAGAAAGCTTTACGCTAGAAATGATGAACTTGAATTGCATGCTTCTAAGGACCCAATACTCATGTGAGGGTCAGAAGCAACTAAAACTTGACAATGATACTTTGAATGTCAAGTGTGATCAACTTGCTAAGGATTTACTAGTTAAGTCATAAAGCTGGTTGCTTGCGTGTGTTGGGGTTAAGGATGATGTGGATCAAATCCATGTCGAGCTTAAGAAAAAGTTAAAAGACCAAACCCTTAGGATTAGAGATGCTCCTTGCGTTTCTTGTGAGGCCCTCAAGATTGAGGCAGCCGTGCTAAGGGAATAAAAAGCACGTGCTGAGAGATCTTCTCTTTCTGGTTCTTCTTCTTCCTCTCCTTCCCCCTGTTCTTCTTGTGCTTCTTTCTTCCGAGATTGCCAGTATCTTATGAGCACTCTCGAGAAGTTTGTTGGAGGCAAGAAGAAGCTCAATCTTATTCTAGACCAATCCAAGATTAGTAGATTCAATCAAGGTCTAGGATTTGATCCCTTGGAGCACGCTCGGGCGCATCCTCCCACCATTGTGTGCGGCTCCAAGAGTGGTGAGATTGTGGTAGCTCCCAAAGTGAGTACCACCGTGTTTAGGTCAGCTGGGGTTGTCCATAGGACTTGACCTGAAAGGTGTTACTCTATTATACGCCTCTAGCAAGGTGAAGTACACATGCACCTACAGCAAGAAGGATGGTCACCTAGTAGATTTACGCTTGAGCGCCAAGATCACTCGGCGTGGCGTGTTGTCGCTCTTAGGGGTATTGGGGTCATCCCGGACTTTGAGTGCTCCTAAGACACACACCGCTTCTAGACGAGTTAGAGAGTCGCTTTTTTTTGGCGTCCGGGACTTGGTTTTCATGCTAGTTCTTGAGTTTTAGTCCCGGAGCTGTTCGTAGTCGATCTTTCCGCCGTCCTCTTGATATTCCTCGTTTTTCCCATCGAGGTAGATATCGGCGGCGTGAGGTGTTTTCCTAGGAGATCGAGCGACCTTCTTGGGATGGTCGGCTTTTGCACCACGGTGTGCCAACCCGATTTGACTCTAGATTATCTACGAGTTGCTCTGATCGTGTGAGAGTTGGCGTCGGAGAGACACTCGAGTCGATCTTCTTACGTGGTGGTACTGAGGTGTCGTATGGTTCATATTGGGTTCCTAAGTCTTCACTCTATCGATCTTGAGTCATCTTTCTCTCTTGTGTCTTGATCGGGTTAGTCGGATGGGGAAGGGCGATGTTTGGATTGTTGACTCGGTTGTTCTCGTCATATGACCGGAGATTCTCGTTGGTTCTCTTCCTAGTCGGAGCCCCGGTGATGAGTTAATCACTTTTGGAGATGCATCTTCAGGTAGAGTCATTACTAAAGGTACCATCTGCATTAACCAAAATTTCATTCTTAAAGATGTTGCCTTAGTAAGTAAGTCGCAATACAATCTGCTCTCTGTTTCTCGACTTATCGATGACTCTTTCGAGGTAAGCTTCAAGAGTAATGCACTGTAAAATTCTTGATTCATCGGAGGGTTAGTTTATGGATTTCTAGATTTGGGAGAGTCTTTCGTGCTGATTTTTCGCTTCTTACGGAGACTCTCTTCGATGTTTGATTATACGAGTCCGTGATCTCTCCTTCGGCATAGGAGACTTGGTCACATTGGTTTTGATCATTTGACGGAGTTAGCGTACGATCTCATTCGGGTTTGCCCAAACTCAAGATGGTTAAAGACTTAGTTTGCTCTCCTTGCGACATGGCAAGATGGTTCTTGCTTCTCATCCTCCGATCCACCGTAGTGATGGTGATGCACCAGACAGCTTTTACATATGGACCTTTGTTGGTCGGCTAGAGTCAATCGGCGGGAGGGAAGTGGTATGTTCTTGTCATTGTTGATGATTTTCTAGGTACTCTTGGGTATTCTTCATGGCCTCGAAGGATGAGACTTTTCTCACTTGGGGTTTGGTCATGGGTTGTCTATTGAGCTCCCGGATGCATTATGAGCTATCTGCATGATAATGGCACGGAGTTCAAGAATTCCTACTTTGAGAGTTTACGTGTGAGTCAGGTTTAGAGCATCGCTTCTCTTCTCCCTCGCCCCTCGTGAGAATGGTGTAGTAGAAAGGAAGAACAGGACCTTGGTTGAGATGGCCAGGACGATGCTAGATGAGTACAGTACTCCTAGGAAGTTTTGGGCTGAGGCTATAGCTACTGCTTGCCATGTTTCTAATCGCGTATTTTTGAGAGCACATCTGTATCGCACTTCTTATAAGTTGAGGTATGGGCCAAAGCCCAGTGTGTCTCATTTTTGCGTTTTCGGTTGCAAGTGTTTTATCTTGAAGTCTGGTAACCTAGATAAGTTTGAGTCTCGCTCTTCTGATGGTATCTTTCTAGGTTACTCGACTTCTTCTCGTAGCTATAAGTGCAGGTGTTGATGCGCATAGGATCATAGAGACTGTGATGTGACTTTTGATGAGGCTAGCCGGGAGCTAGACACGATGTTTGAGCTCTTCTTATCCCTCCGAGACCATCTTTGTAGAAGATGAGGATGATGGAGATGATGGTGTTCCACGGATCCAGTCCCTCTTCACTGAGGTGCCTCCTGTTTCCATTTACGCACCTCGGGAGACCAGCCTTGCCTTGAGCTCTCCTTGACTAGTGGCTCTGCTCCTACCTCTTACGTGCATGAGGTAGAGGTCATACGCTTCTGGACCTCCCGTCATATTCAACGTTCTCATCCACATGATCAGATCATTGGTGATCTATTTGAGCGGGTCACTCGATCAAAATCAGGTTTGTCCAGTTTCTGCCTCCACTCTGCCTTCGATGCCTCCTTTGAGCCGAAGGATGTTTCTCATGCATTATCCGATGAATCATGGATTAATGCTATGCATGAGGAACTTGAGAACTTTGAGAGGAACAAGGTATGGCAGCTTGTCGAGCCCCATCCGGTCATAATGTCATTGGGACCAAGTGGGTGTTCAAAACAAGCAGTGAGGATGGGGTTGTCATTCGCAACAAGGCTAGGCTAGTTGCACAAGGCTTTTCTCAGGTTGAGGGTCTTGACTTTGAGGAGACCTTTGCCCCTGTAGCTAGATTAGAGGCTATTAGGATCCTGCTTTCATTCTCTACATCCCAGGGCTCCAAGCTCTATCAAATGGATGTCAAAAGTGCATTCCTCAATGTATATATTGAGGAAGAGGTTTATGTCAAACAACCTCCAGGATTCGAGAACCCCAAGTTTCTGAGTCATGTATACAAGCTCTCCAAAGCTTTGTATGGACTCAAGCAAGCCCCCAGAGCATGGTATGAGAGGCTCAAGTCTTATCTTCTCAGCCATGACTTCAAAATGGGCATAGTAGACAAAACTCATTCATCGACACCATCAGTCTCATTTTCTTCTTGTCGGTTTATGTGGGCGATATCATTTTGGTGGCTCATCTCATTCGCTTGTGTCTCAGTTTTACGAGGTGATGAGCCTGAGTTTGAGATGAGTATGATGGGTGAGTTGAGCTACTTTATTGGCTTCCAAATCAAGCGGACTCGGGAGGTACTTTCTTGCATCAAGGCAAGTATACCCGTGACCTCTGGTAGCTTGATATGTCGATGGGAAGCCGGTGATGACTCCTATGGCCACCACTGCTGTCCTCGAGCCCGATGAGGATGGTGAGCCTGGCTTGATCAAAATGAGTTTGAACATGATCGGCTCCCTCTTGTACCTCAACGCTTTGAGGCGGACATACATTTATTTGTGTGTGCATGCGCTCAATTTCAAGCTTCTCCTCGCGCCTCTCACCGTCAGGCGGTCAAGCGCATCTTCAGATACCTTCGTGCTACCACTGATTATGGTATTTGGTATTCTTCGTCTTCTTATCTCTTAGAGCCTTTTCCGATGCCGACTTTGCTGGCTGTAGGATAGATAGGAAGAGCACTTCTAGCACTTGCCAATTCATTGGCACTTCTCTTGTTTCTTGGTCATCTAGGAAGCGATGCAGGGTTGCCTGATCCACCGTGAGGCGAGTATGTTCTTTGCAACCGATTCTTTGTAGCGATTGCTCTGGATGAGATCGACCTTACGGGACTATGGGTTAGAGATAGAGAGTGTGCCACTTTTACGTGACAACACTTCAGCTATTTGCATTGCTAAAAACCGATTACAACAATCCGGACCAAACACATTGATATTAGATATCACTTCCTTAGAGACCATGTGGAGAAGGGAGATATCGCGCTTCATTCGTGAGAGAGTGACCTTCAATTAGCGATATCTTCACCAAGCCTTTGGATAGCTCAGTTGTTGCCTTGAGGAGTGAGCTTGGAGTCGTGAGCCCTTACGGCCTTTCGTGAGGGAGCTGGTTTGTATATTATGTATTATATGTTTTCTTCCACTTTTCTTTTCTTTGTATTTCTTTTGGGTGACTTTGGGCTTGTTTTCTTGAGTTGAGTTCACTTACTTAGACTTCTGGCATGCCTTCCATCAACCTCTTATCTTGTGCTTTTGGTTGCTATCATGCGTGATTAGTTTGTTCTCTCTTCTCTCTAGGTTGAGTTCCTCACGCCTTATAAGTCTAGCATGTATTGGGCCTCCCGGTAGATAGAGTGCATGTGCACTCCTTAGTTGGGATCTAGAGTCGACTTCCTATGTCAGTCACTTGGAAGATAAGAGCGAGTCTAAGCCGTAGTGAGTCTCTTATATCTTTTCTATGCTCTATAGCCATTCAGTTTTGCAGTTTCTCGACTTCTTCTCCTCATTCTGTTTTTCTGGTTATTATTGAGTTTATTCGGTTTTTCTTTGTGCCTAATCTTGATAATAACTCAACTTTAACCAGATTTGAGCTTAAAATTGATTCATTTGTTGAGAAGGAGTTTGGGAATATGTTCGTGCATTGCATATAGACTACATTTCCTGTTTAATGAGCTTTGTCTGTTATGCAATTGATTTCTTCTTCATGCTATACACCACGCTGCATCATATGGACGAAATCACTAGCTCAGATATGTCCAAGTTCATTTAACTTGCTAAGCTTTAAAATGAAAAAAGTCTTAAATGAAAAACTTGATGAAACTTGTTGCTCTTACTTGCTAGGTTTCTTCTCTAGAGGTTTGTGCCATAATTTGAGAAATTTTGGAGTTCTCTAGAGTCCCTATAGCAACTTGGGTGAAACTAGTTTGATCCATACTAGAGTCCTTCAATTGCTCATGAATCATTGTGCTAAAAATGAAAATTAAACAAAATTGACTCTTCTTGTGCACATACGACTCAACACCTTGCATTCACAAGACCGCTTCCCGTTGCACTTGGGATGAACTTGGAATACATCGTGTTTGACCTAGACCATCCTCTTAAGAGTTCATCTTGAGATGGTCGCATATGGTTTGAGTCAATTGGTTGTCAAAAGAAAATTCAAATAAATTAAAAACAAAGACATATGTGGGTAAAGAATGCAAATAATGTCAAACATTTGCACCCCTCTATGTCTTGTATGATGATAAATCAAAATTTGCATTAAGTGATAAATGAGCCCGAAGGACCTTGTATGCTCTTCTAGATTCCCCAAAGTGTTGAGTAGGTTGAACTCTAGGTTTTCCTTTTGATCCTTAGAGTGGTTATTCTTCTATTTTTGAAACTAAAGCTAAGTGTTGCACTTGTCAAATGTTGCTAAAAATGAAATATTCAAAACTAAGCTCGTATTTGCACTTGGACATGTCTTAGTTTAGTCATCTTCTGAAATTGACAAGCTTGGTGTAATATCCTTCCATTTTGATCAATTAGATAATCTTCAAAGCTCTTTCGATTGCATTTCATGCATACATAAAAAAATTGATGCCTATATTGCCAAAAGGGAGAGAAAACGTAGAAAAGGCATCACTAAAAAGATAAAAATGTGAATGCTAATTTGGTTATTATGATCTTTGTAAAACTATGCTAGTTTGACTTTACAACTAAAAATTGCTTTCTTCTTCATTTTCTTCAAACTCAAATTTATGTCTTTTTGTGTGGTTTGTCAATATACTCATCAAGGGGGAGATTGAAGGACCATGTGGAGGTCCATCCATGTTTGTGATGAGTATTTGACTTTATTTGAGCAATGTGTGCTCAAGTTTGAGTTTGATTTGGATTGATTTTCAAAATGAAGCATTTTGAGTTGTCTCTGCCAGGAGTGACAGTACCGATCGTATGGACGCGGTAGTGATGAGTTGGATGGTTTATATTGCATATCATTGTGGGCAATGCTATGTGAAAGGTTTTTTCCTTGTCTTTGATGGTTGCAGGACGACGGTGCTAGGTCATGGTGAGGCGAAGGATGACCGGGACTAAGCGAGGAGCGTCGGAGGTCCAGCGGTTAGTATTTTATTTCTATAAAAATCTAGAAAAATCTTTTTCAAGTGATTATTGTTGGAGGATGTGCGGGACTCTGACATCCACTTGCAGAAAAATTTTGGAGTCCACTTGTTGCACTGTTTGGGCGCCATGAGGTGAAAACCGAGCCCCAAACTTTCTGCTCGATGTTCTTGACCATACTGTGTTCTTATATTTTTCCTGTTTTTTCTGTAAGGCTTTTTGAGGACAAAATTGGTGGAGTTCTTCACGACTCAGATGCTCATAGGGAGAAAAAGTCTCAAAATGTTGTGAGCTGTAGAAACCCACCAACCTCCTGTGCAAATTGAGGACAGGTTCTGGAAATTCTGCTTTTGCTTTTCTGAAAGTGACTTTTGTGATTTGAATTGATGTTCTTTCTAAAAGCAAGAGTTTGAATTGATTCCTCTTTATCTTGGACACTAGACAACCAGCATTGTGACTCAAAAATCCCTACATATTTTATGGTACTTATCCATGCAAGCTTGGGGTACACATAGTTGTCTAGTTTTTCAGGTTTTTCACGATTTCCTTTGAGCGATCTTGTCGAGGTTTTTGTTGGAGTATTTTGGGGGAAATTTTATTTGCAACCATTCACCCCCCCTCTGTTCGCCATCTCGTTCCTTCAATTGGTATCAGAGCCGGTTTTGCTCTTCCATAGATCTTGACCGGTCCCAAGAGTAATGGCGACGAACAAATATTCCACCAAGCCTCCCATCTTTAATGGAGTTGATTTTCCTTTTTGGAAGTCCCGGATGGAGTCATACATCTCTGCCCAGGGCTACCTGATATGGCAGAAGTTGAAACTCCCGTATGAGGTTCCTGCTGATGAAAATGTCACGGCCATCAATATGGTTGGCGTTGAGGCGAATGCTAAGGCAAGGAACATTCTCATCTGAGGTCTTAGCCGCGATGAGTATGATAGGATTTCTCACCTTCGCTCCGCTCACGGCATTTGGGTAACCCTCGATGCTTACCATGAGGGCTCTACTCAAATCAAGACTGTGAGGCAGGACCAGTTCAAGCGCGAGTATAACAAATTTGATCAACGAGCTAGTGAGAGTCTCGACGAGTGTTTTGGTCGGTTTATAAAGATTTTGAGCGACCTCCGAGCAGTTGGTTGCATATACCCTGACTCGGACAATGCTCGACATTTCTTGACCGCACTCGATTTGCGTGTTTGGGAGATGAAGGTGACCACCATCAAGGACACCACTGACTTATCGACTCTGACTCTTGACGGGCTTTATTCCCATCTCAAGACTCATGAGATCGATGTCGTCTCATGGAAGACGAAATCTCAGTCGATGGCTTTGGTCACTGATCCCATTGGATCTTCTTCTTCTGATCCTTCTATTGGTTTCTCTCTTTCCGCCCTTTGTGAGCTAAGCGATGACCAACTGGAAAAATTTCCAGGTAATGAGCTTGCTTTTCTCGCTCGCAAGTTTTCTCATGCATACAAGAGGGTGAGAGAGAGGAAGAGAGGTGGCATGATCACCTGCTTCGAGTGTGGTGGCCCCAACCACATTCGGGCGAACTGTCCCAAGCTGGAGAAGTGCAAGAACGACGTTGGCGGTTCGAGCAAGAACGACTACACCGACAAGAACCGCAATAAGAAGCCTCAAGTTCGTGAGACCGATTGTGGGGAAATATTAAACGGAGCTGACGGCGGCAAAGTAGCCGACACGCATGGTCTAGCGGCATCAGTGTACGCCTGATAATGTGTTACCCTACTCGGCCGAGGATCTCATGGTAGCATGGCGGTAGGTTGAGTCGGCATCATGGTAGGGGGTGAGGTTATAGCCGATGGTTTAGGATCGGCTATCGTGCTCTGCGTGTTTTGAGCTACTAAAAAAACAGGGTAATTTGGCAGAGCTTGTAATGGGTCAAGCAGACTACCGAACGAGGCCAATTCCTGGGCGATAGTTTTAACACTATTTGCTATCATCGACTTAAGCGTGGTGACGAGAGCCGATGATTGGTTTATTAAAGCGTGGTGCCTGATGATTAATCATAGCGATAATTCGGCGAGCGGTGATATCGACTTCGGTTACGTGACACCTGCATCCCCTAGGGCATTGACCGTCGGCAGGGCGGATTTTTTAGTGACGCCACATCTAGTCTTCTGATAACAGCTTAGCATCATCTCTTCTAGCGTAGTTTTCCGATCTTCGATCTCTTGACGTTGTTCTAGCGTCAAATCGTCCATTGTTGGGACGATTATGGCTTCTGCGTTGAGATCAGATGGTGGAATCGACTTTCCTGATGAAGACATGTGTCCCACCGGGCGTGCCAAGAGTGTGTTGGCGTCAAAAACTTGAAGTGGGGTTTCTGACAATAGCACCCCAGACGAACACCTAGTTCTGAGCGTGCCTGTCGATTTGACCTGTAATCAACAAGGTAAAAATATGAAATTCACTAAAGCCGATCATGATGATCAATCGGCTTAGACTTAATCAGCTTGAAGTCGATTAAGATCGAGGGTAACAATAAGTCTAATTAGCAGATCGTGAAGATCAATCGGCTTAGATTCAATCATCTCAAAGCCGATTAAATCAAGATAAAAAATGGTAAATCTAACTAGCCGATTAAGGTTGATTAGAGGATAAAGGTAGATCGATTCTGAAGAAGGCGATGCGTAACAAAATCAGAATAAATCAAACCTGGGCGTAATTGATGGAGATCAACAATCGGCGATGCACAACTTTATTGATCAAGATCGAATTACAAGAAGACTAAATTACAGAAACTACTCCTAGTCGACGGAAAAGTAGATGAAAAGTAGACGCGAATTGGTTGATTGGCTTTGGGCAGCTTTTCTGATCACCTCTAGACCTCTTTTTTACCCATTGGCCGATAGAGTCCTGGTACAACACGTTAGGAGTAGAATTCGTATTGGCCTCTATTTGGATGGTGCTTCCCTTAACAACATGTTCTGTTTCCAAATATCTTCAATCTGTATCCTGGTCGTATTTTGTTGATCTTGGACTGTCGATTCTGACCCTATCTGCCAATTTTGGATGCAAATAGCCCTCACCACCCTACTGTGTGGCCATGCCAAGCCTTCGCCCACACCGACTGCTGTCACATTACCAAGCTGCCCTTGGCCATCGCCCCCAAGCTGGGCCGCACCACTGTTGTCTGTGCTACTAGCTGAGTCGAGGTTCTGCCACCCTTGTCGCTTGCCACACCGCTGGCCATGTAGCCGCGTCGAGCCACCTCTTCTCCTTTGCCACTAGCGAGAGGCTCTGCTACTACTCCCCTTTCTCTTAAAATCACTCAAATGATCATGCATGCAAAAAATGTTTTACAGAAATGGAATGCTTGTGTAATGATGAATGTGATGGTATGACATGCATGGCTTGTTTCGTTGTTCTTGGATGTGATTGGAAGGAGAGAATGTGGAGGGTCCTTGAGGTATTTTTGTTGTCTGGGAAGAACTACCAGGAAGAAGGAAAATGGGGGTGAGTGAGGGAGAAGGCAATGAAGGGGGTGCTTTTATAGTTTGTGTCTCCCTTTTTTCTTTCTCTATTTTTATTTTTGTATAGCTAAATGAGAGATGGGAGGGAGAGAGACGATGGGGGTGAGACTATGATTTGTTTTTGATCTACCGGATTTTTGACGCGAAATTTTATACCTAGAATCCAATACAACAAGTGCCTTTTGATTCACGAATACTAAATAAACTAGCAAACCTGGTCTAGAAAATCGGAGCCGAAAATCGAGATGTTACAGTTGAGAGCTTTTGCTCTAGATCACACCACTACTTGGGATAAAAGTTTGCCCTATGTCAAATTCAATTACAACAAAAGTTAGCAAGCCAATTTACAGATGTCACCATTTGAAGCATTTTATAGTTGTTCCTATGGGACACTATTAGATTGGAAACAGATGGGAAAACATCTTGTCTTTAGACCAGATATAATCAATAAAATGGAGGATCAAGTTTTCATGATTAGAGAAAGTTTGAAAGTAGGTCAGTCTAGGCAAAAGAGCTATGCTGACAATCGTCGTTGTGATTTGAGTTTTGAGCTTGAGGATTTAGTTTATCTCAGAGTCACCCAGCTTAAAGGAGTCAGAAGGTTTCACGTCAATGGAAAGCTTACCCCAAGATATGTTAGACCATTTAGAATCTTGAAGCACAAAGGAGAGGTTGCCTATTAGTTAGAGTAGCCTTAGTCTTTAGTAGGAGTACATCATGTCTTTCATGTCTCTCAACTCAAGAAGTCTCTTCGAGTGCTAGTTCATCGGACCATGTTTGAGTCAATTGAGTTGTAAGAGGATCTCATGTACAAGGAGTAACCGATCAAGATTTTGGATGTGGCAAAATTTCAGACCAGGAGCAAGATCGCCTGGTTCTAAAGAGTGCGGCAGAGCGGTCACTCCGAGAGTGAAGCCATGTGGCAGCATGAATTTCTAGCATGTTTCTCTAGTTAGCTTGAATTTTCAGATCAAGATTCTGTTAGGAGGAGGTTTGTAACATACCAATTTTTACCCTTTTCCAATAGTTTGCTTAGTTTAGCCCCCAAATTTTTTTCACCATTTTATTTGCTAATTAAAGCTTAATACAATACGTTCATACATAAAAAACAATTTAATACAATTAATTCCCAAGTGAACAATTATCAAAATTATTTTATTTGGGTTCCTTATACTTGGAAGTATTTTCCACAATTTTCTAGGAATTTTTCATGTGCATTTGCTATTTTATTTGAGCTCTAATGCATTTTGTGTGTTTTCTAAAAAGGAAAACTAATTAAAATTGGAAAATGGCTTGTGGGCTGAAACCATAGCCGCCGGCCCATTTCCCATTTCCCTCTACCTGATCCACTAACCACACCGCGCCACCCCAGCCGTGTTGTCCTAGGCCATCTCTACATGCTGCAACCCAAGCCTTGTAGCGACGCATCGTGCCACTAATAGGTGGGACCTACTTGTCAACACACTATGCTTCTTCCCTGCATCGAACTCACAACTGTTTTCATGCTAGATTCAGCTTTTCACGTGCTGCCTCTGTGG
Source organism: Otatea glauca (assembly GCA_036346275.1). Lineage (NCBI taxonomy): Eukaryota > Viridiplantae > Streptophyta > Magnoliopsida > Poales > Poaceae > Otatea > Otatea glauca. Next base: position 23,145,930 of record CM070725.1, on the reverse strand, counting down.
ATAAAAGGGTCGCACCATCCCTCCGCAACCAACCACACCTCGAAGCACTAGCCCTAGTGTCGAAAAACGCTGTTGCAAGTCGTCTTCCCCAACTTCGATGCTAGAGTAGTCACGCCCGCCGCATATTTCTCCATTCCTCACTACGCTAGTGAGTTAGTTGTTTCTTTGACTACATCATCTCAAGTTCTAGCCCTTGATCTACTTCCCTGCCAAATAGATTTGAGTTTTAAGCACCGTGCATCAAAATCAATCCTGACGAATCGTTTCCATCGATGTTGTTTCACCGGTAGATCATGTTGTCTCTAGTGATCTTATGTCACCATTGACCCCATTGTCGTTATTGCCATCGTGTGTTCCCTCTAGTACGCATCTCTGTGTTGCCGGAGCTTCATCGTAGATCGCCGTCACAGAAGAGGTCATCGCCATTGCCACTTTTTTTGTGCCACCGTACACCGGAGTTTGCTACCAACCATGATACCTACATCACTAGCTTCACCTCACGGAGTAGCGCCGCCGCTCACCGCCATTTGTAGGTGATCATAGGCCCCAGTGTCACCGTCGCCAACGTGTCGGCTATGTGGCAGCCACATGGATGACACACTAGCACCACCTCATCCTAACTCTAGATCGGATCCATGTAGACCCGATCCATCGTGAGCCATGTCTATGACACATGGGGCCCACATGTCATAGTACTATGCCATGCACTGAGTCCACCGTAGACCATGCACCTGGTCTACAGATCGTGGGTCCTATATGTCAGCCTCATTATTTTCTAAATTCTAGAAAAATAAAAAGATTCTGGAATATTCTTCGGTCCCGTATGTCAGCCTCTTAGTGAGAAATATTCTTAGAATATTCCCCTTTCCCTCTCAATTTCTAGGATTTATTTGTCCAATAAATATTCCAAGTGCCTGTTCTCCTTCATACGAACTATGTTGAGTCTATTCAAGTTTTTAAATTTATTTAAAATCGATCCCTACATTTCTATATATTTATTTTGATTTTTGGAGTTATGTTTTGCTTCTATTTTGTATTTATTTGCTTTTTATCGCTCGTCTGTGTAGACGTTGAAGTGCTATGAGATTTTGAAGGAGAATAGTTGACTCAAGATAAGACCAGGACCTATTCCAAGGCAAGTTGTGGTTTGATCATGTTGAACCTAGTTTTTGTTTCAAATTATTGCATGCTAGTTCAAATTAGCAGCTGGTTAATTATTTTTGAAATTAGTTGTGCAATCTACTTAGATTATTCCTACATTGTCATTTGTTATGTCAACCTTATCATTTTCTATGATATAATCATTTGTCACCCTAGGTTGAATAATTAATAGTTGGTCACTAATATATCACTAACGTGGGTTGGTTTAGAATGTGATAATTAAGTTCTCTTAGCTATGCAACAAGTTATTAATATCATTCTGAAGTTGCCTATTCAAATATAACTAAGTGACTACGGAATATCTTTGTGAAAAAGGTGTATCATGTGCTTATCACACTACTACAAAAGGACTCATATTAGACCCCTAATCACTGACGATTTTCAAAAACCGTCTATGATGAGGGGTCATCACTGATGATTTTTTGCAAAAACCATCTATGATGAGATTTTCTACAGAGAGCCCCGACCTCCTCTGTGTTTTTAGGGTTTCTTGGGCTATTTTTGAGGTGGCTGCGATTGAGAGGTGATCCTTTTGTTCTAGGTGATCTATGGTTAGTTATTGGTTCTAATTTGCATTATATTCATGATCTAGCTTGGTAAAGAGGGAAGTGAAGATGGTTTAGATCTAGCTTAGAGTAGATCCATTTGTTCTTTGTGATCTAAAGTAGTAATTGGTTCTAATTGCATTATACTCAAGATGTAGCTAGTTAGGTACAGAGGGAATTGAAGATAGTAAGGTGATCTAAGGTTAATAATTGATTCTAATTGCATTATATTTAAGATCTATCTTGGTAAAGAGGGAATTAAAGATGGTTTTGTTCTAGCTTAGTGTAGATCCATTTGTTCTTTGTGATCTAAAGTAGTAATTGGTTCTAATTCGCACGGTACTAGCATACCGGCATACGATGTCGTCCGCCTGTTCATGTGGATACCTAAAGGTCGTGGCTGCTACTACCACGAAGATCCGACTTATCCATTTTCGCTGCTACGTCCAGGCATTGAAGCTGTGAGCTTCGTGGAGAGCTTCTCCAAAAGGCCATGTATTTGTGCTCCCAAGATAACGGTACGCATTTAGTGTTTTTGGTGTTTTCTAAATCTTGGTTCTAATGCATGCGATCGGTCCGGGAAATGGAATAAATTTTTGAAATTTACTGGGTCTTTCCACCCCGATTCCCCAACATCGGTTGCATATACCCTGACTCAGATAATGCTCGACATTTCTTGACCGCGCTCGATCTTTGAATTTGGGAGATGAAGGTGACCACCATCAAGGACACTATCGACTTGTCGACTCTGACTCTTGACCGGCTTTATTCCTGACTCAAGATTCATGAGATCGACGTCGTTTCTCGCAAGACGAAATCTCAATCGATGACCTTGGTCACCGATCCCACTAGATCCACTTCGGATTCTTCTGCTGGTTTTTCCCTCTCCACCCTTTGCGAGCTAAGCGATGACCAACTAAATTTTTGTTCAGAAAATGAGGTTACTCTTTTGGCTCGCAAATTCTCTCATGCATACAAGAGGGTGAGATAGAGGAAGAGAGGTGGCACAATCACTTGCTTCGAGTGTGGTGGTCCCAACCACATTGGGGGGAACTGCCCAAGCTGGAGAAGGGCAAGAATGACGTCGGCGGTTTGGGCAAGAACGACTACACCACCAAGAACCGCAACAACAAGAACCCTCCAGCTCACGACTTGGCGCGTGAGAAGAAGTACTGCAACTTCTCTAAGAACAAGAAGCTCTTTCCACCAAGTCCTCGCTGCACTCGACGACATCAACCTCTCTGACACTGAGACTTGGAGCGACAAAGGCGAGGATGACCCGCAAGAGAAGAAAGGCGGCGACGACTTCACCGGCACGTGCTTTAAGGCAGATGCCAATGACATTAGTGACTCCGAGCTCTACAGTGACACGGACGAGGTACCCTCCTATGACCAACTCAATGAAGCTTTCCGCAAACTAGGGAAATTTCATGTTAGAGCTAGAGCTATGTGTAAGGAGCTTGAGAAGGAAGTAGGTACCTTGACTCGGGAGTTAGCTTCTCATATATTTTCTCCCTTCCGAGTCACTGATGACTGTTCTTTGTGTGATGCCCTGCATGTGGACCAGGAGAACCTAAGGACTATGCATGATAGTGTGTTGTCTGAGCTAGATAGTCTTAGGTTGAAGAATGCTAGCAATGAATCTGTTAATGCTATGTCTTTAGATGCTAGTTTTCTTCATGCTCACTCTACTCCCTCATGTGAAAATTGTCCTAAATTACTTACTGAGATTGATGACATGAGCACTCACCTTAGGAAGCTCTCTACTAAGAATGATGAACTTGAAATGCATGCTTCTAAGGACCCAGTTAGCTCATTTGAGGGCTGTAAGCAACTAAAACTCGACAATGAATCTTTAAATATCAAGTGTGATAATCTTGCTAAGGACTTACTAGTTAAGTCACAAGAAAGTTGCTTGCAATATGCTGTGATTGAGGGGGACTTGGATGAAATCCAAGTCGAACTTAGGAAGAAGCTTAAGGCCCAGACCCTTAGGATTAGAAATACTCCATGCGGTCCATGTCAGCCTCTCAAAATTGAGGCAGCCGTGCTGAGGGAGAAAAATGCACGTGCTGGTAGTTCTTCTCTTCCTAGTTCTTCTTCCTCCTCTCTTCCATGTTCTTTATTTGCCTCTTTCTTCTGGGAGTGTGAGTATCTAATGATCACTCTCGAGTAGTTTGTAGGAGGCAAGAAGAAGCTCAATCTCATTCTAGACCAATCCAAGATTAGCCGATTTAATCAGGGTCTAGGATTTGACTATTTGGAGCATGCTCGGGTGCATCGTCCCACCATTGTGCTTGGCTCCAAGAGTGGTGAGATCGTGGTAGCTCCTAGGGTGAGTACCACTGTGTTTAGATCTGCCAGGTTTGTCCATGGGATCGCTTATTAGAAGGTTGCTCCTCCTACTACTTCTGCCTCTGGTAAGGCGAAGTATACATGCACCTTATGTTAGAAGGATGGACATTTGGCAGATTTCTGCTTCAGGCGCGCTGAGATCACAAGGTGTGAGTGTGTTGCTGCTATTAGGGGTATTCAGGGTCATCCCCAAACTCTGAATGCTTCTAAGGCACGCACTGCTGCTAGACAGGTTAGAGAGTTGCCTCTTCTTGGGGAGTGTTCAGGACTCAGTTTTCATGTTGTTCAATCAAGTTTTAGTCCTGGACCTACTCATGGTTATTCTTTCCACCGTCCTCCTGATATTCCTCGTTTTTTCCATCGAGGTAGATATCAGCGTTGTGAGGTGTTTCCTAGTAAAAGATTTGGATAGCCTCACTGAGATGGTCCGGTCTTTGCATGACGGCGGCCCAACCTAGTTTCAACTCCTAGATTTTTTGCTAGTGTTGTTCCTGATCTTGTGAGAATTGAGCGTCAGAGAGACACTAGTGTCCAATCTTCTTCTTCTGTGGCTAGTACTCTAAGGCGTCGTGTGGTTTAGTATTGGGTTCCCTAGTCTTCACTCTATCCCAGTACTGAGTCATCTCTCTCTCTTGTGTCTTGATCAGGTTAGTTGGATGGGGAAGGGAGAGGTTTGGATTGTTGACTCCGGTTGTTCTCGCCATATGACCGGAGACTCCAAATGGTTCTCTTCCCTAGTGAAAGACCATGTGGAGGTCTATCCTTAATGGTGATGAGTAATTGATTGTGTTTTAGCACGAAGTGCTTGAGTTTGAGTTTGATTTGAATTGGATTTTCAAATCTGAAGCAATTTGAGTTGAGTCTATTGGAGCGGCACTACCGGCCTCTGGGAGCGGTAGCACCAGCAAAAGTGGCACTACTGGGCTCCAATAGGCGGTAGTTATTTTACAGAGAGAGGATTTTTCGGGATTTCAGGGGAGAGGCACTACCGGCCTCTGGCAGCGGTAGTGCTGGCAAAAGCGACACTACCGGCCCAAGGTAGTGGTAGTGCCGGTTTTCAAGCGAATTTGTGGGATTTCAATTTTAAAAATTATGGGCAATGCTGTATGATATGTTTTCTTGTTTTTGATCGTTGCAGGACGTCGGGTTTTGATCATGGTGAAGCGAAGGATGTTCGGGACTAGGCGAGGTGCGCCGGAGGTTCAAACGATCGGGGATCGCCGGAAGATGATCGGAGACGGAGTCGTGGCAAGCCATGAAAACAAGGAATGGACGAGATGCTAGCTAGGCGCTGAATGGATCAATGAGGGCCATTGGATCTTGGTCTAGTTGATAGGTTAGCGGGTCTAGTTAGTACGCTTTGAAAACCGTGCAAGTAAACCCATTTGCTTGTTGGGTTTTGGGTTAGACTTGCATGGCTGTATGAGTGTGTCAATCCTAGCCCTTAATGGTGTGCCTTAGGGTTTACGACTCATCCAAGGGTGGAGGATGACCCAAGAGTAGTATAAATAGAGGGGTAGGGGTGCCTTCCCCCTCTTGAAGGTTTTAGAGGTTCTTGTGCTCCTTTGAGCTTTGCCCACTTTGTTGTGAGGCTTTGTAAACCTCCCTTCTAGAAATGAAAGTTTAATCCATTCATCTCAATTCTGAATTTACTTTCCGCATTTACATTATGTCTTTAAATTCAGCAATTTACATTCTTGCAATTTACTTTCATACAAGTTGGATTTGCCTCCCCTCCTTCTAAATTCTTTTGGATCTTTTGCTGAGGATGTATAATTGATGGATGAGTCTTCTTCAGACCATATCCCAATCATCTAGGCAAGTCTTGTGTTCTTTCTTGCAATAAATTGATTTTTATTCATGAGAGGATCAATCTTTGAAGATTAGGTTTTTGGGTGTTCTTGTCTTGTGTTCTAGCTTGCTATGACATGTGAAAAGGCATCTAGGATCATCTTGATCATCAAGAACCCACGAGCTAGTTGGGATTTTTGCTTTCTTCGCTTTCTCTTTGATGTGATGATGTTGTTTGGATTGTTTTGAGTGGGAAAATTTTATTTTACGATCATTCACCCCCCTCTGATCGCCATCTTGATCCTTCACCTAGTTCGAGCCCCCAGTGATGAGTTGATCACTTTTGGGGATGCTTCTTCAGGTAGAGTCAATGCCAAAGATTCCATCTATATTAATGATAATTTCATTCTTAAGGATGTTGCCTTAGTAAGCAAGCTGCAATATAATTTGTGTGGAATATAAGAACCCAAGTGTCTTCATAACCGGCCCAGAAGTGCCTGAGGGAGTACAGGGTCGGGTGGAAGTACCAGGGATAAGCTCCGCGCCAAGCCTTGCTGCCATGCGCAAGGAGATACATCGTAGAGACAGTTGAACATATATTTAGATATAAGAGATATGACTGTAATCCGAGTTTTTAGCAGGGTAGATAAAGATGTAAACTCTATCCTGTAACCGATTAGAATCTAATAACCGATCGGGACACTGTAAACTACCCCACCCCCATTATATCAGGGAGAGGGTGGGCAACAACAGAGACATGAGCAATCTTAGATCCAAGAGATCTAGATAATCCCAGCACACAGGATTAGGGTATTACCTCCTCCGTTGAGGGCCTGAACCTGTTTAAACCCTTGTCTTGTGTGACCTTCGAGTTTGAGATCTAGCGCCTGCCCCATAAATTCATTGCCGACCACAAAAGTCGATAGTTGGTGCACCAGGCAGGGGAAGCGCTATAATCTTTTCCTAAAAACTCGATGGCAGCAACTAGCGGAATCATTACCACCTTCATCTCCAGCCAGGCTTTTCACTTTGGAAGCCTGGACTTCGTCGCAGATGCGCTTGGAGAACTTGTCTGCCTAGACCTAAACCAGATCCAATCTAGTAAAGATCAGGCCGACCCATCTCAGGTACGCCACTCTGACTCAACCATCAAACCAGTCGGCATCGCGAGGAATTGCTAAAATCTTTGTGGCATCTTCGCAATAGAAGAGCAAAAAACCGATCTCCAACGCCAGCAAGAGATTCAAGAAGCTGCGGAGGAAGACCGCCTTCTTCGTAAGGCTAAGGAAGCGCAATCGCGATCGCTTCGATCTCGCGGCCGCAATGTCCACGAGGACATCCTACAATCAAAATTGGGAGACCAAGATGTCTTCCATACACCGCTGCAGAACGTCGTCGCCTCCAAGACGCTTCTCGACACGCTGGACCCGATGATTGCATCTAATAGCCCGACGGCCCTGTTCGTGGCCCAGATCAAGGCCATGGTGACGGCGGCAGCGATTCAGTAGAATCAGGAAAAGCAGGTAGGAGAAACGCACTCACGCTCCCACGAGGCTACTTGCGTCGCTAGCAATCGGACTGCAACGGTCAAATGCCGCGATCGGCGCCCCTCACAACGGTCGGAGGCGCCGTCGGAATCTCAACCGCGACCTCCGCCGAGACATCACCGCCATACGGCAAGAGCGGGACGAGGAAGATCGACGCTGGCGCTACGACGACTACGAACGTTTCGGCATCGGCCACGATCGACGAAGTGATCAACAGACTTCTTGCGAACTCGGTGGACTCTTGGAGCGATCTTTGCGAGCAATTTATCGCAAACTTTCAGGGAACCTACGAGAGACCTGGCACCCCGTGGGACCTATATCAGCTTCACCAGAATAAAGACGAGACGCTGAGATATTCCATCCGCATTTCATGTAGGAGAAAAACACCATCAGGGATGTATCTGATGCAGTGGTGGTAGCAGCCTTTCAGAAAGGGGTCAGCGATCCCGATCTGATCAAGAAAATGTTCAGGAAACCTCTGGCCTCCGTAAAGGAGATGTTTGTGTTGGCCGACCGCTATGCCACGGCTTCAGACATCCTGGCCGAGCACCAAGAAGATCGCCCGCAACAGAAGAACAAAGGCGACAAGCCCTTGTCCTCCAAGCACAAAGATAAAAAGCGGAAAGGTGAGGAGCTAGTTGCGGTAACGAACGCAACCGGCCCGGAGCAAGGTGGAGGGAGGCGCCTGATTATAGTACTGTCATGGATGCGATCTGTCCTTTCCACTCTAAGGGAAAGCACGCCGCTAAAGATTGCTTTACCCTAAAGCGTTTTGCACGTGAAAGCAACAAGCTACCGGCTCCAGCGAAGGACGAGGCTACCAAGAAGAAAGACCCTCCCAGCGAGGACGATTACCAAGAGCCCGAACACGAGCTGAACTACATATATGGGGGCTCCACCAGATACGAGTCCAAGCGGAAGCAAAAGCTTACCGCTCGGGAGATCAATGCGGTGGAACCAGCAACCCCCCAGTATCTAAAGTGGTCTGAAGTCCTGATCACCTTCGACCGCTCGGATCACCCCAACCGAGTTTTGCATCCGGGTAAGTTTCCTCTAGTGCTCGACCCTGTTATTCGCAATGTAAAGCTCAAGAAATTCTTGATTGATGGAGGGAGTGGACTAAACGTCTTGTTCGCCAAAACCTTCAACGACATGAACGTCCCCCGCTCCGAGGTAAGGCCGAGCTCACAGCCGTTCCACGGGGTGATCCCTGGGGCGTCTTCGTTTTCACTGGGGCAGATTGCTTTGCCCGTCACCTTCGGTACCAAAAACAACTATCGGACCGAGTATATAAATTTCGAGATAGCGGATTTCGAGATAGTGTATCACGCTATCTTGGGAAGACCCAGTCTGGCTCAGTTCATGACCGTCCCGCACTACACCTATTTGGTGATGAAGATGCTGGGACCCAAAAGCGTCATCACGGTTCGCAATGACATCAAGCGATCTTTGGAATGCGACCGAGAGAAATACGAACTTGCTGAGCTACAGGAGGCAACCGCCGAGGGGAAGAATATCTAGGCAGAGGCTACCACATTGCAGGAAGAAGGCGACATCCCGTCCAAGAAGCAGGCCATGTCAGGGATAAAGTCTGGCGAAGGAACCAAGAGAATTATTCTCGACTCATCCGACCCATCCAAAATGACTCTGATCGGGATAGGGCTCGAGGATAAATAGGAAGGCATGCTCGTCACCTTCCTCCAGGCTAACAAGGACATCTTTGCCTGGAAACCATCCGACATGCCGGGTGTTCCTAGGGAGGTGATCGAGCATTCTCTACACGTCGATGAAAAGGCAAAGCCAATCAAGCAAAGACTCTAGCGGTTCGCTCCAGATCGTCGGAACGCCATCAAGCAGGAGATCACCAAGTTATTAGCTGCAGGCTTTATCAAAGAAGTGTATCATACCGACTGGTTGGCGAACCCTATACTTGTTCAAAAGAAGAATAAGACTTGGCGCATGTGCGTTGACTATACTGATCTCAATAAGGCATGTCCGAAGGATCCATTCGGGCTACCTCGAATTGATCAGGTGGTTGATTCAACCGCCGGGTGCGAGATCCTGAGTTTCCTCGATGCCTACTCAGGGTACCACCAGATTCGCCTAAAGGCGGAAGACCATATCAAGACTTCATTCATCACGCCCTTTGGGGCCTTTTGCTATACCACGATGGCGTTCGGGTTGAAAAATGCTGGTACAACATATCAACGTGCAATACAGTGGTGTTTTCACACCCAACTCGGACGTAATGTGGAGGCATACGTGGACGATGTCGTGGTAAAGACTAAGGAGAGGAAGGACCTTATCGCTGACCTAACCGAGACGTTCGAAAGTCTAAGGACTTTTAGCATGAAGCTTAATCCCGAGAAGGGTGTTTTCGGAGTATCTTTGGGAAAACTGCTCGGGTTTATCGTATCCCAACGAGGCATTGAGGCCAACCCAGAAAAGATCAAAGCCATATTAAATATGGAACCGCCGACTTGCCAAAAGGATGTCCAGAAGCTTACGGGATGCATGGCCACACTCAGCAGGTTTATTTCCCGACTGGGTATGCGAGGTATGCCATTCTTTAAACTCCTCAAGAAGCAGGACAAGTTCCAATGGACGTCAGAGGCATAGCAAGCGTTTGAAGATTTGAAGACCTTCTTAACGACACCCCCGGTCTTGGTTTCACCGATGCTAGGGGAACCTTTGTTACTTTACATCGCAGCAACGACTCATGTAGTCAGCGCTGCAATCATCATAGAAAGGGAGGAGTCGGGTCACGTGCAGAAGGTCAAACACCCAATCTATTTCATCAGCTAGGTCCTGAGTGAATCTAAGGTGCGGTATCCACAAGTGCAAAAATTATTATACGCCGTACTTCTTACATCTCGCAAACTCAAGCACTACTTCCAAGAGCATACTGTTTCGATGGTCACTTCCTTCCCAATAGGAGATATAATTCACAACCAGGAGGCCACTGGGAGAATTGCAAAGTGGGCAGTCGATCTTGGAGCCTTTGATATCCTATTCAAGCCTCGCACAGCCATCAAGTCTCAAGCGCTCGCTGACTTTACTGTCGAGTGGACAGAACTTCAAAACCCGGCGGTTGTCAAGGAACTCGAGTACTGGACAATGTATTTCGATGGTTCCCTCATGCTCAACGGCGCAAGGGCTGGTATAGTGCTCATATCACCAAGTGGGAACGGTTGAGGTACGTTTTTCAAATACTTTTTCCCGCATCGAACAACGCCGCCGAGTACGAGGCACTCATCCATGGGCTCCGTATCGCCATATCACTCGGTATCCGACGTTTGACGGTTTGCGGAGATTCAATGCTCGTGATCAATCAGGTGCAAAAAGAATAGTCCTGCATCGAAGACAACATGGCTGCCTATTGCCAGGAGGTACACAAGCTAGAAGGCAACTTTGACAGCTTGGAACTTGTTCATGTGCTTCGTCGGGACAATGAAGCGGTCGACGAGCTAGCAAAAATGGGATCCGGCCGAACCACAGTGCCCGTTGGAGAATTCGTCGAAGAAATTCATAAGCCCACAATAAGCACTCGGCCAAAGTCGGACATCCCAGTGGAGAAGAACGTAGAGGCAGAAGTCCTAATCATTACCCCCGATTGGACAGCTCCATATTTGGACTTTTGACGAAGGACGAGCTACCCAAAGATCGCGTGCAGGCCGAACGAATAATGCGCCGAAGCAAGAGCTATGTGGTAATCAGGGAAGAACTCTACCGCAAAAGTTCCTCTGGTGTACTACGACGGTGCATATCATAATAAGAAGGAAGAGACCTTCTCAAAGAAATCCACTCGGGAATTTGTGGGAATCACACAGCGTCAACAACCCTAGTCGGTAAGGCTTATCGTCAGGGTTTTTTCTGGTTGAGTGCTGTCACTGATGCAGAGGACATCGTCGGAACATGCGAAGGATGTCAATTCTTTGTGCGACAGGTGAACAAACCGGCAAAGGAACTACAGACCATCCCAATCACCTGGCCATTTGCGGTCTGGGGGCTTGACATGGTGGGACCTTTGAAGAAGGCTCAAGGTGGCTATACTCATCTCTTCGTGGCCGTCGATAAATTCACCAAATGGATTGAGGCCAAGCCAGTCTCCACAATCACAGCCGCAAAGGCCAAAAAATTCTTCCATAACATCGTGGTTAGATTCGGCGTACTAAACCGAATCATCACGGATAACAGCACCCAATTCCGAGGTGGCATATTTCAAGACTGGTGCGGTGAACTCGGCATAAAGATTTACTTCCCGTCAGTAGCACACCCCCGAAGCAATGGGCAGGTCGAACGAGCCAACGGCATGGTGCTACAAGGCCTAAAGGCAAGGATTTTTTATCGTCTCAAACCATACGCCACTCGGTGGGTCAAAGAATTGCCTTCGGTACTCTGGGGGCTGCGAACCACCCCAGCAGAGCAACCGGGCAGTCACCTTTCTTGCTGGTGTATGGCTTAGAGGCTATCCTCCCCACCGAGTTAGAATTCGGATCCCCGTGGGTTCGGAGCTACGAGGAGGTCGCTTCGGAACAAAGCCGGCTAGAAGACCTCGATCGACTGGAAGAAGCCAGAGATGTCACAACAATTCAGTCGGCAAAGTACCTTCAGGGCTTACGTCGCTATCACGGTCGCAATGTAAGGAGCCGCGCATTCTCCAAAGGAGATCTGGTCCTTAGAAATAATCAGAAATACGAGCATAAGCTCTCCCCAAGCTGGGAAGGCCCTTACATAATCGATGAGGTAATACGTCCTGGGGTTTATAAGCTTAAGCGTGAAGACGGCATAATTGTCAACAACACCTGGAACATAGAACAGCTACGTCGTTTTTTCCCTTGAACTCTGTAATTTGATTTCTTCTTTATGAATGAATGTTTACTCTTAAAGTTGTTCTCGTATAATCTTCTAAAAAATTATGCGTCTGAGTGCTTCGCTCCTACGAATTTTTAAGACTCTGAGACATGCATCATGAACCATGCCCCAGAGCCTGGGGGCTGAACTAATCGGACATGATATTTAAGATGTCAAAACTACTCGGGCAAAGCAGCATATTGAAAGAAAAAATGCAAGGCCAAAGAAACACTTTCAAATATTTGTTTACAGGTCCAAAGTCTCTGCGACAACCGAAGAAGCATCTTTAACTTCCTCCCAGAGTTCGGCTGCCCAGTCTTCATCCACGTTACAAGCATAGCCATCTTTAATAGCTTCAAGATCCACTCAAGGATAAAGTGACTTGGTGATCGCTAGAGCCTGGCTAGCGCCATTGGTCGTTGTTTCCTTCAAGAGTATCTTAAGCTCCTTGGGGGCTTCCTCCAGTTGGGAGATAACTTGGTCCCTCTTGGCGGCCTCTCGCCTCGGGATGAAGCAACCTCAACAGCGGGTCGATGGCCTCATGAAGCTTAGCACAAGACGTTTCAAGGGCCTCGACCTTCTCGTTATAAGCGGCGTATTGCGCCCGCGTCTTGAACTTATAGTCTGCAAGCGAAACAGATTATTAAGAAGTACCAAGAAGACAATGAAGGCAAGGGAGGGCAAAGATGCCGAGCGTACCTTCTAGCTCCTTCTTCGATTTCAATTTGGAGACCTCCGAGGCCTTAAGTTGCTCTTGGAGCTTTACAATAGTAGAATCTCGAACTGACACAAAGATGAGGAGATCAAAAGACCAGATGGCTAGACAAGAGCACGAGATGGTCCAGAAAGTATCTTCCTCGAAGGGATCCAACAACGTCTAGCTTCTCCTGCCGCAGGATTTCCTTCTTTTCCCGCAAGGCTTGGACTTGATCGAAGACCTGCGGCTCGGTGCATGTCTATATGATCTGCTCTCGCTCCAGTCGGCGGATATTCCTGCCGCGTCCTGACCTACGGGAGCATCTTTTGGAGGTATTCGGATTTCTTTGCAGAGCGTTCTCCCAATTTCTGTAACCATCGCAGGGAAAGGTGACAACCTGCTAACCGGCACAAGTAAGAAGGAGACAAGAGTAGAGAAAATATTACTCGGGCCAGGCGAGCACAAGCGGCGGCGTGACTATAAAAGTCATTCCTTTCTTCCTCCTCTGCCGGGTCGTCAAGGGACTTCAAGCCGCCTTCCTCATCAACCCATCCGGTTTGCATTATGACTTGAGGGCAAGCAAGAGTCGGCGGATCTCGAAAGATCTCTTCAACCTCGAGGGATGGATAGGAGACGGGCTCTTGAGCAGCAGGACCTGATGCCGAAGCACGGGGTGTCGATGAAGGCGGCTGCGGTTCGAAGGGCGCCCTTGTGTCTCCAAACGAGGCAGATTGTGGGGCCTCCTCAAAAAGGGCAGGTACGTCCTGGGACTCAGTTTCTTCAGGGGCCCCGGACGGTGTCTCGACAGGAACATCTTATGAAGGATTCCTATAAGAAGAATGTTCGGTGAATAAGCCGGCAAAATGCATCGAATAAGAGTCGATACTCTTCCCGAGTGCTCGAGTCACTCGGAGTTGGACTCGGCTGGACCACGGGCTTATGCGGAAGGGGAACTGAAGGCACCGGGGCTTGCACTGGTGATTCTTGGATTTTGGGACCACCAGTCGGGCACCGAGGCTTTGGGGAGTCCTTGATAATTGTTTTCTTCCCCTTCTTAGCAGCCGGGTCTCTGGCTTGGGAGCTCGCAGGTCTCTTCCAGTGAGTGCTCTTATGAACAGGCATTTCTGGGAGAGGCGCGTCACTGAAGAAAGCCAATCGATCCTGGAAAGGAGTATTATAACTATTAAAAGTCATTCAGAGACGAATGTGAGAGTCTATCAGCTAAACTTTCTTACCTCAGGAGGAGGATTTGATGCAGTGAAGGACTTCGGGCATCTGGCGGTGGACATCTCTACGCTCGAGATGAAAAAGTCGCCTACCCGAGCATATACTTGCTCCTTTGACGCTGATTCGGGCAGTTCCCGAGTCGGATCGTCCCTCCCTTCAAATTCATATCCCAGATGGACTCGCTCTTTTAGTGGTTGTACCTGGTGAGTGACAAAATGGAGGGCTAGACCAACTCCCGTGAGACCGCCTTCTTTTAATTTCTCAATCAGCGCCAAAAGATCCTGCACCTGGTCCATGTCACCAGCATTTGGAGCAGATACCAAAGAAAGGGACACCTTAGGCCAGCGCCCGACAAAAGAGGGGAGAGCATGATCAGGATTGGCACAGTAGAACCATTCCTGGTGCCAGCCTTTATTTGAAGATTTGAAAGGAATTGCAAAGTAATTTTTCTTTAATCCTTCCCGTAATTGGAATCCGACTCCCCTAATTACCTTGGGGTCGCTCTTTGAGGGATAAGGTTTTAAAAGGTAAAAGTGGTGAAAGAGATTGAAATGAGGGCGGATGCCCAAGAATGCCTCGCAGAGGTAAACGAAGAGGGAGATTTATAGGATGGAGTTGGGATTCAAGTTCACTAACTCTATACCATAGAAAAAGAGAAGACCGCGAAGAAAAGCGCAGGCAGGAAGGCCCAGTCCGCGTTGGAAGAAAGATTCGAAAACCACAATTTCTTCTGGGCGAGGGGTAGGGATGGATTCACCAGCGGCCGATCGAGCGGAAATCAAAGTCAAGGCTGGAAGAACCCCTTCATCCGCCATGGATTGTAACCGCTCTTCCGTCGTTATCGAGGTGGTCCAATCTTGGGGCAAAGGTAGCGAGGAGGTGTCTTTGGAAGAATGAGAAGACATTTTTGGAGGAAAGATCAACGACGGCGCAAAAATGCAAGCGCAGCAGCAGTTAACCCTAGCGGCGGAGAAGTCAGAGAGACAAGGAAGCAGAAGAGGCAGGAGTGTGCGATGGGAAAAATGAACCATCGGCTTAGTCTTAAAAGGGGGAAAATTTAGGTTTTCGCCGAATCGGCGGGAAAAGGATTGCAGAATACCTAACTCTGCCCTATGCTTCGTAATGATTCGCTAGCACGGCGTCCTAACATACGGAGGCAGTCATGGTTTGACCAAGTCATATTTGGGACATGTTGCTCCCCACGATGGGATGTTTAACCACTTATCGGACTAAGTGGGACGAGGGTATCCTCCAGTTTGGATTAAAAATATCTTCTTGTGATATACCCCAAGCTAGGTCGCTAGTTGGTTACCGCATGGCGGAATCATATTTCACGGGTTGAGCCTGATAAGGCATGGTTCCAATGGTATGCCCCAAGAAGGGTCGATAAGCTGTGCATCGTAATAAATGAGTACGGATACCGTTCGGATAAACCTTGATATGTCCCAGGATGGACCAGAGCTATATCCTATACCAGTCGGATATGGGTATCACTCGGCCATGAGCCAAGAAAATCCTGATACGCTTCAAGTCGAGCCTAAGCTATATCCTACAGCAGTCGGATATGGGTATCACTCGGCCAAGAGCCCCGTAAATATGATACGCTCCAAGTCGAGCCTAAGCTATATCCTACAGTAGTCGGATATGGGTATCACTCGGCCAAGAGCCACGTAAATATGATACGCTCCAAGTCGAGCCTAAGCCATATCCTACACCAGTCGGATATGGGTATCACTCGGCCATGAGCCAAGAAAATCCTGATACGCTCCAAGTCGAGCCTAAGCTGTATCCTACAGCAGTCGGATATGGGTATCACTCGGCCAAGAGCCACGTGAATATGATATGTCCCAAGTCGGACCAGAGCTATATCCTACAACAGTCGGATATAGGTATCACTCGGCCAAGAGCCGCACAAATCCTAATATGTCCCAAGTTGGACCTAAGATATATCCTGCAACAGTCGGATATGGATATCACCTGAACAAACAGCCATGCGAGCTTTGATATACCCCAAGTTGGGTCTAAGCTATGCCTAACGACAGTCATAGATATCATTCGGAAGGTATTTCTTTATTTATTATATCAATTCCCCAGGCATTATGCCTGGGAAAAGACTCTATTACATTTACAGGGGTATTATACTTCTCCGCGGTGCACACGACCAAGTGCCTCCACGAGATCTTCCCTAGCCCTATAAAGGACGGGGAAAATTTTGAGGAAGGCGTCGACAACGGCACGGTCGAGGGCAGCAGCATCTTCTTTAGCCCACTCAACCATGGCGAGGTCGAATAGAGACCACTCCTCGGCAAGTTCTGGATCCTGGCGGTCCATGAAATCCCTCAAGAAGAAGGTGGAGCTTGGAGCAGGAAAATGGAGGACTAAGCGTAGGAGAATACATTCTAAAAGCATTGGTTCGCCTTTTATAGCTGATACGGTAAGGTTGAAGTTAATACGAAGACATAATGACATCAAAAGCCGAGGAGACTTGGAGTTAAGATGGTTAAGAAGCCAAAGAGGTTTTTGGAAAATGAATTGACATAGGAAGTCAAAACAACTTCGAAGACTGTCCGGGGGTATATTCGAGTCCTTCATAATCCCCTTGCTGCAAGGAGAAGCATCCAAATCAAAGAAGAAACCAGTTAGAGGTTTATGCTGGAAGCTGAGAACATTGATCCAAAGTTGAAGACCCAGATAAAGATATAGCAATCGGATCATGAATCACTCAAGGACTCTTGTGGAATATAAGAACCTGGTGTCTTCATAACCAGCCCGAAGTGCACGAGGGAGATACAGTGGTCGGTGGAAGGCCGAGGATAAGCTCGCGCCAAGCCTTCTTGCCGTGTGCAGGAGATACATCCTAGAGACAGTTGAACATATATTTAGATATAAGAGATATGGCGTAATCCGAGTTGTTAGCGGGTAGATAAAGATGTAAACTCTATCCTCGTAATCGATTAGAATCTAATAACCGATCGGAATCCCTTAACCGACGGGACTCAGAAACCGCCCCACCCCCATTATATAAGGGAGAGGGCAGGCAACAACAGAGACATGATCAATCTTAGATCCAAGAGATCCAGATAATCCCAGCGCACAGGATTAGGGTATTACCTCCTCCGTCGTGGGCCTGAACCTGTCTAAACCCTTGTCTTATGTGACCTTCGAGTTTGTGATATAGCGCCTGCCCCATAAATTCATTGTCGACCACAAAAGTCGACAATTTGTTTTCTGTTTCTCAGCTTATTGATGACTCATTCGAGTTAACTTTTAAGAGTAGTGCCTACAGAGTCCTTGATTCATTAGGGGAGTTAGTTTGCGGGATTATTAGATTTGGGAGTCTTTCGTGCTAATTTTTCTGCTTATTTTGGAGACTCTCTTCGGTATTTGATTGCTTAAGAGTCCCGTGATCTCTCCTTTTGGCATAGAAGATTGGGTCACATCGGCTTTGATCACTTGACTAGAGTTAGCAACCACGATCTCATTTATGGTTTGCCTAAACTCAAGATGGTCAAAGACTTAGTTTTCTCACCTTGCCGACATGGCAAGATGGTTGCTACTTCGCATCCCCCAATCACTGTTGTGATAACTAATGCACCAGGACTGCTCTTACATATGGACACTGTTAGTCCAACTAGAGTGTAGTCAGCAAGTGGGAAGTGGTATGTTCTTGTCATTGTTGATGATTTTTTAAGGTATTCTTGGGTGATTTTTATGGCCTCGAAGGATGAGTCTTTTACCCATTTCAGGGGTGTGGTTCATAGGTTGTCTCTTGAGCTCCCTGGTGCCTTACGAGCTATACGCAGTGACAATGACATGGAGTTCAAGAACTCCTACTTTGAGAGTTTCTATGTGGAGTTTGGCTTAGAGCATCAGTTCTCCTCTCCCTACGTTCCTTAGCAAAATGGCGTGGTAGAAAGGAAGAACAGGACCCTGGTTGAGATGGACAGGATGATGCTAGACGAGTACAGTACTCCTAGGAAGTTTTGGGCTGAAGCTATAGCTACTGCTTGTCATGTTTCTAATCGTGTATTGTTGCGAGCATATTTGCACCGCACTTCTTACGAGTTGAGGTATGGGCGAAAGCCCAGTGTTTCTCATTTTCGTGTGTTTGGTTGCAAGTGTTTTATTTTGAAGTCCGGTAACCTAGATAAGTTTGAGTCTCTTTCTTTTGATGGTATTTTTTTGGGTTACTCGACTTCTTCTCGTAGCTATAGGGTCTGGAGTTGTGATGCGCATAGAATCATAGAGACCTGCGAGGTGACCTTTGATGAGGATAGCCCAGGAGTTAGACCTGATATTTTAGGCTCTTCTTCCCTCTACAAGACCATCTTTGTAGAGGATGAGGATGATGGAGATGATGATGTTCCACCTGATCCAGTCACCTCTACACCTGAGGTGACTCCTGTTTCCATTTCTACACCTCAAGGAGACCAATCCTTGCTCTCTAACTCGCATGCAACTAGTGGCTTTGATCCTACCTCTTCTATGCATGAGGTAGAGGCCACTTCTATTTCTGGATCTCCCTACCATGTTCAGAGACATCATCCACCTGATCAGATTATTGTTGATCTGTTTGAGTGGGTCATTCGCTCAAAATCAGGTTTGTCAAGTTTTTGCCTCTACTCTGCCTTTGTTGCCTCCTTTGAGCCGAAGGATGTTTCTCATGTATTATTCGATGAGTTTTGGATTAATGCTATACATGAGGAGCTTGAGAACTTCGAGAGGAATAAGGTTTGGCAGCTTGTCGAGCCCCCATCTGGTCATAATGTTATTGTGACCAAGTGGGTGTTCAAGAACAAGCAGAGTGAGGATAGGGTTGTCATTAGAAACAAGACTAGGCTAGTTGCACAGGGCTTTTCTTAGGTTTAGGGTCTTGACTTTGAGGATACCTTTGCCTCTGTAGCTGGACTAGAGGCTATTAGGATCCTGCTCGCATTCTCTGCATCCAAAGGCTTCAAGCTTTATCAAACGGATAACAAGAGTGCATTCCACAATGGGTATATCTAGGAAGAGGTGTATGTCAGGCAGCCTCCATAATTCGAGAACCCCAAATACACAAACCATGTCTTCAAGCCTTCTAAAGCTTTGTATAGATTTAAGTAGGCCCCTAGAGCTTGGTATGAGAGGCTTAAGTCCTACCTTCTCAGTCATGGTTTCAAAATGGGTATAGTAGACAAGACTCTGTTCATCAGACACCAGGATACTCATTTCTCCTCGTCTAGATTTATGTGGACGATATTATCTTTGGTAGGTCTGTGCATTCTCTCGTGTCTCAGTTTTCAGAGGTAATGAGTACAGAGTTTGAGATGAGCATGATGGGCGAGTTGAGCTACTTCCTCGGCTTCTAGATCAAGCAGACTCGGGAGGGCACCTTCTTGCATCAAGGCAAGTACACCCGAGACCTCCTGAGATATTTCGATATGTCTGACGGGAAGCCGGTGATGACTTCTATGGCTACCACTGCTATTCTCGAGCCTGATGAGAATAATGAGCTAGTTGATCAGAAGGTGTTTCGGAGTATAATCGGCTCCCTCCTGTACCTCACCACCTCGAGGCTGGACATACATCTTCCCTCTAGGTCGAGTTCCCTCGAAGTCTTATAAGTCTAGCAGGTGTTGGCACCCTGGATAAATAGGGTCTGTTTGCACTCCTTAGCTTGGGATCTAGAGTCAACTTCCCTATGTTAGTTATTGGGAAAGATAAGAGCGAGTCTAAGCCAAAGTATTCTCTACTATCTTTTCTATGCTCTATAGCCATCCAGTTTGCAGTTTTCTCGACTTCTTTTCTTTATTCTGTATTTCTGGTTTTTATTGAGTTCATTTGGCCTTGCATTTAATTATGCTAATAACTCATTTTAACCAGATTTGTACTTAAAATTTGATTCGCTTATTGAAGGGGAGTTTGGGAATCTGTTCATGCATTGCATATAGAATGCATTTTTTGTTTTATGAGCTTTGCCTATTATGCAAATGATTTACTAATTCATGCTATGCACCATGCTACATCATATGAAGGAAATCACTAGCTTAGATTTGTCCAAGTTCATTTATCTTGCTAAGCTTGCTAAAAAATTGCAAATAAGTTTTAAAAGAAAAACTTGATGAAACATGCCGTTTTTACTTGCTTAGTTTCTTCTCTAGGTGTATTTGCAATAAATTGTGAAATTTTGGAGTTCTCTTAGAGTCCCTATAGCAACTTAGGTGAAACTATTTTGAGCCATACTTGAGTCCTTTTGCTCATAAATCAATGTGCTAAAATGAAAATTAAACAAAAATGATTCTATTTATGCGCATTAGACTTAACACCTTACATTCACAAGACAGCCTTCCATTGCACTTGGAATGAACTTGGAATGTATCATGTATGACCAAGGCTATTCTCTTAAGAGTTCATCTTGAGATGATCGAATATGGCTTGAGTCATTTGCTTTAAAATCAATGCAAATAAAAAAACAAAAGTGGGTAAAGAATGCAAATAATGTCAAATATTTGCACCCCGCTATATCTTTCAAAGTCTTCCAGAAAAGGAAAGGAAATGCTGGAAGAAAACATATATATAATACATAATATGCAAACCAGCTACCCTCACAATAAGCCATAAGGGCACACGACTCCAAGCTCACTCCTCAGGGCAACAAACCTAGAGCTATCCAAAGGCTTGGTAAAGGTATCGGCAATCTGGTGATCACTTTCCACAAACTGAAGCACTATATCACCCTTCTCCACATGGTATCTAAGGAAGTGATATCTATTATCAATGTGCTTGGTTCTAGAGTGCTGCACCGGGTTCTTAACAATACAAATAGCAAAAGTGTAGTCACAGAAAAGTGGAACACTCTCTATCTCTAACCCAAAGTCCTGTAAGGTCGATCTCATCGAGCACGATTCATGACAACTAGTGCAGCGACATACTCGGCCTCGTGATGGTCAGCAACTCCGGACTGCTTCCTAGATGACCAAGAAACAAGAGAAATGCCAATTAAAATTGCAAGTGCCAGAAGTGCTCTTCCTATCTATCATATAGCCAGCAAAGTGTACATCGGAAAAGGCTCTAAGGGACAAACAAGAAGAAGAAGAGTACCAAATACCATAACCAATGGAAGCTCGAAGGTACCTGAAGATGCGCTTCACCACTTGGCGGTAAGAGGCGTGAGGAGAAGCCTAAAATCGAGCGCACTGACACACAACAAAGTATATGTCCAACCTAGAAGTAGTAAGGTATAGGAGAGAGCCGATCATGCTCCGAAACTCCTTCTGATCAACTGGCTCATCATCCTCATCAAGCTCGAGGACAGCAGTGGTGGCCATAGGAGTCATCATCGGTTTCCC
The DNA here is from genome assembly GCA_036346275.1 of Otatea glauca. Taxonomy (NCBI): domain Eukaryota; kingdom Viridiplantae; phylum Streptophyta; class Magnoliopsida; order Poales; family Poaceae; genus Otatea; species Otatea glauca. The sequence continues at coordinate 23,124,425 of CM070725.1, read as the reverse complement.
GTCAGATAGATCGAAGCACCTCAGGAGGTCACGAGTGTACTTGCCTTGATGCAAGAAAGTGCCCCCCGAGTCTGCTTGATTTGGAAGCCGAGGAAGTAGTTCAACTCGCTCATCATACTCATTTCAAACTCTGTGCACATCATTTCTAAAAACTGAGATACAAGAGAATGCAAAGAGTCACCAAAGATAATATCGTCTACATAAATCTGGAGGAGAAGAAAATGAGATCCTAGTGTCTGATGAAAAGAGTCTTGTCTACTATACCCATCTTAAAACCATGGCAGAGAAGATAGGACTTAAGCCTTTCATACCAATCTCTAGGGGCCTGCTTAAGTCCATACAAAGCTTTAGAAAGCTTGAAGACATGGTTTCTAATGACAACCCCATCCTCACTCTGCTTGTTCTTGAACAACCACTTAGTCCCAATAATGTTATGACTAGATGAGGGCTCGACAAGCTGTCATACCTTGTTCCTCTCGAAGTTTTCAAGTTCCTCATCTATAACATTAATCCATGATTCATTGGATAATGCATGAGAAACATCCTTCAGATCAAAGGAGGCAATAAAGGCTGAGTGAAGGCAAAAATTGGACAAACCTGATTTTGAGCATGTGACACACTCAAACAGATCGCCAATGATTTGATCAGGTGGATGATGTCTCTGAATATGGTAGGGAGGTATAGAAGAAGAAGTGGCCTCTACCTCATGCACATAAGAGGTAGAAATAGAGCCACTCGATGAAGGAGAGACTGAATGTAAGGGCTGGTCGCCCTAAGGTGCAGAAATGGAAGCATGAGGAACCTCAGGTGTAGAGGGAACTGGATCAGATGAAAACCATCATTTTCATTATCCTCATCTTCTACAAAGATGGTCTCAGAGAGAGAAGAGCGTGAAATGTCAGGTCTAGTTCCTGTGCTAGCCTCATTAAAGGTTACTTCACAGGTCTCTATGAACCAATTTGCATCACAACTCCGACCCTATAGCTACGAGAAGAAGTCGAGTAACCCAGAAATATACCATCAGAAGAGCGAGACTCAAACTTATCCAAGTTACCAGACTTCATGATGAAACACTTGCAACCAAACACACGAAAATGAGAAACACTGGATTTTCGTCCATACCTCAACTCGTAAGAAGTGCGGTGCAAATGTGCTCTTAGGAATACTCGATTAGACACATGACAAGGAGTAACTATAGCCTCAGCCCAAAACTTCCAAGGAGTACTGTACTCATCTAGCATCATCCTGGCCATCTCAAGCAAGCTCATGTTCTTCCTTTCCACATGCCATTTTGCTGAGGGACGTATGGAGAGGAAAACTGATGCTCTAGACCTAACTCCTCACAGAAACTCTCAAAGTAGGAGTTCTTAAACTATGTGCCATTGTCACTGTGAATAGCTCGTAAGGCACCAGGGAGCTCAACAAACATCTTACTGACCAAACACCTTAAATGGGTAAAAGACTCATCCTTCGAGGCCCTCAAAAACATCCAAGATTACCTTGAAAAATCATCAGCAATGACAAGGACATACCACTTCCCACCTGCTGACTGCACTCGAGCTGGACCAACAATGTCCATATGTAAAAGTTGTCCTAGTGCATTAGTCATCACAACAGTGACTAGAGGATGAGAAGCAGCAATCATCTTGCCATGTCGGCAAGGAAAGCAAACTAAGTCTTTAACCATCTTGAGTTTAGGCAAAGCACGAATGAGATCATGATTCCTAACTCGAGTCAAATGGTCGAAGCCAATGTGACCTAATCTCCTATGCCAGAAGGAGAGATCATGGGACTCCGAAGCAATCAAACGACGAAGAGAGTTTCCAGAAGAAGCAGAAAAATCAGCACAGAAAACTCTCCCAAATCTAGAAATCCCGCAAATTAACTCTCCTGATGAATCGAGGATCCTACAGGCACTACTCTTAAAGCTTACCTCGAAAGAATCATCGATAAGTAGATTGTATTGCAGCTTACTCACTAAGGCAAAATCCTTAAGAATAAAATTATCATTAATGCAGATGGTACCTTTGGCAATGATTCTACCTGAAGAAGCATTCACAGAGGTGATCAACTCATCACCGGGGGCTCGGACTTGGGAAGAGAACCATCTTGAGTCTGCGGTCATATGACGAGAACAACCGGAGTCAACAATCCAAACCTCTCCCTTCCCCATCCTCCGGACCTGGTCAACACACAAGAGAGAAAGATGACTCAGTACTGAGACAAAGAAATGATCTAAGAACCCAATATTGAACCACACGTTGCCTCGAAGTACCAGCCACAGAAGAAAAAGACTGGAACCTAGCATCTCTATGACTCTCCACTCTCTCAAGACCAGTTGGAGCTCTAGTAGAAGACTTGGGAGCTAAAACTGGGTTGGCCCGCCGTCGTGCAAAGGCCAGACCATCCCATTGAAGCTGTCCAAATCTCCTACTAGATAACACCTCAGCCGCTGATATTTACCTCCATGAGGAAAACGAGGAATATCAAGAGGACGGTGGAAAGACTGATACGAGCAGCTCCAGGACTAAAACTCGACTAAACAACATGAAAATCAAGTCCTGGATGTTGCCTAAGAACAAGCGACTCTCTAACCTATCTAGCAGCAGCGCGTGCCTTAGAAGCACTCAAAGCTTGGGGATGACCCTGAATACCCCTAAGAGCAGCAACACGCTCACGCCTTGTGATCTTGGCGCACCTGAAGTAGAAATCTACCAAAAGTCCATCCTTTTGACAGAAGGTGCATGTATACTTCGCCTTACTAGAGGCAGAAATAGCAAGAGGAGCAACCTTCTGATCAGAGATCCTATGGACAACCCCAGCAGATCTAAACACAATGGTACTCACCCTGGGAGCTACCACGATATCACCACTCTTGGAGCCACGCCAAATGATGGAAGGATGCGCTCGAGCGTGCTCCAAGTAGTCAAATCCTAGACCCTAATTAAATCAGCTAATCTTGGATTGGTCTAGAATGAGATTGAGTTTCTTTTCGCCTCCTACAAACTTCTCGAGAGTGATCATGAGATACTCACACTCCCGAAAGAAAGAGACACGCGAAGAACAGGGAACAGAAGAGGAAGAAGAACCAGGAAGAGAAGAACTACCAGCACGTGCATTTTTCTCCCTCAGGACGGTTGCCTCAATTTTGAGGGCCTCACACGAAGCACAAGAAACATTTCTAATCCTAAGGGTCTAGGCCTCAAGCTTCTTCCTAAGTTCGACTTGGATTTTATCCAAGTCCCCCTCAATCTCAGCACATCGCAAGCAACTTTCTTGTGACTTAACTAGTGAAGGACCGAGATGGCGAACAGAGGGGGGTGAATGGTCGCAAATAAAATTTCCCCCAAAATACTCCAACAAAAACCTCGACAAGATCGCTCAAAGGAAATCGTGAAAAACCTGAAAAACTAGAAAACTATGTGTACCCCAAGCTTACATGGATAAGTACCATAAAATATGTGGGGATTTTTGAGTCACAATACTGGTTGTCTAGTGTCCAAGATAAGGAGTAATCAATTCAAACTCTTGCTTTTAGAAAGGACATCAATTCAAATCACAAAAGTTACTTTCAGAAAAGCAAAAGCAGAATTTCCAGAACTTGTCCTCAATTTGCACAGGAGGTTGGTGGGTTTCTGCAGCTCAAAACATTTTGAGACTTTTTCTCCCTATGAGCATCAGAGTCATGAAGTACTCCACCAAATTTCTCCTCAAAAAGCTATACATAAAAAACAGTAAAAATCTAAGCACACAGTCTGGTCAAGAACTTCGAGCAGAAAGCATGGGGCTCGGTTTTCACCTCATGGCGCCCAAACGGTGAAACAAATGAACTCCAAAATTTTTCTGCAAGTGGATATCAGAGTCCCGCACCTCCTACAACACGAATCAATTGAAAAAGATTTTTCTAGATTTTTATAGAAATCAAACACTGACTGCTGCGTGAAGAACAAGTTCTGAACAAAGTTGGAACTTGAAAGAAAAGATGTTCTCTACTCAATCCAAGAGAGCAAAAGAGATGTAAAACCATATGAACACACTCAAAACATCCAAGATCAGCGGCATTTAGAAGGAGGGGAGGCAAATCCAAATTACATGAAAGTAAATTGCGAGAATGTAATTGCGGGAAAGTAAATGCTGAATTTAAATTGCGTAAAGTAAAGACATAATGTAAATGCGCAAAATAAATTCAGAGGTGGATGCATAAAACTTTCATTTCTGGAAGGAGAGGTTACAAAGCCTCCCTTTTATGTGGGCAAAGCTCAAAGGAGCATTCACAAACCTCAAAACCTTCAAGGGAAGGAGGCTACCCCTCAACCCCTATTTATACTACTCTTGGGCCTCCTACCACCCTTAGATGAGTCCCTCAACCCTAGAGCACTCATCTAAGAGCTAGGATTAACCCACACACACAGCCATGCAAGGGCTAACCCAAAACCCACACACATACCGGGTTTTCTTGCACGGTTTTCAAAGCATATTACCTTGACCCGTTAACCTATCAACTAGACCTCAATCCGACGGCCCTCATTGATGCACGCGGCATCTAGCTAGCATCATCTCCTTTCCTTGTCTTCTTGACTTGCCCGGACTCTGTCTCCGATCATCTTCCGGCGATCTCCCAACCGTCTGGACCTCCGACGCTCATCGCCTAGTCCCGGTCATCCTTCGCCTCACCATGACCTAGCACTGTCGTCCTGCGACCATCAAAGACAAGGAAACACATCACATAGCAATGCCCACAATGATATGCAATATAAACCATCCAACTCATCACTACCACGTCCATACGACCGGTACTGCCACTCCTGTCAGAGACAACTCAAAATGCTTTATTTTGAAAATCAATCCAAATCAAACTCAAACTTGAGCACACCTTGCTCAAATAAAGTCAAATACTCATCACAAACATGGATGGACCTCCACATGGTCCTTCAATCTCCCCCTTGATGAGTATATTGACAAACCACACAAAAAGGCATAAATTTGAGTTTGAAGAAAATGAAGAAGAAAGCAATTTTTAGTTGTAAAGTCAAACTTGGTCCAAAGATAGAAATTAGAACCATGACCAAGTTGACGAAGAGGGATTTAGATTTTAGAGTTAAATTTAAGAAAGAGCAAGTTTTCAACAAAAACTCTAAAATCCAACTAAACATGTCAAATGTGATTATGAGATTATGATCCAACAGAAGTAGTATCATAGTTTTACAAAGATCGTAATAACCAAATAAGATTTCACATTTTTATCTTTTTAGTGATGCCTTTTCTACGTTTTCTCCCCCTTTTGGCAATATAGGCATCAATTTTTTTATGTATGCATGAAATGCAATCAAAAGAGCTTTGAAGATTATCCAATTGATCAAAATGGAAGGATATTACACCAAGCTTGTCAATTTCAGAAGATGACTAAACTAAGACATGTCCAAGTGCAAATACGAGCTTAGTTTTGAATATTTCATTTTTAGCAAGATTTGACAAGTGCAACACTTAGCTTTAGTTTCAAAAATAGAAGAATAGCCACTCTAAGGATCAAAAGGAAAACCTAGAGTTCAACCTGCTCGACACTTTGGGGAATCTAGAAGAGCATATAAGGTCCTTCGGGCTCATTTATCACTTAATGAAAATTTTGATTTATCATCATACAAGACATAGAGGGGTGCAAATGTTTGACATTATTTGCATTCTTTACCCACATGTCTTTGTTTTTAATTTATTTGCATTTTCTTTTGACAACCAATTGACTCAAGCCATATGCGACCATCTCAAGATGAACTCTTAAGAGGATGGTCTAGGTCAAACACGATGTATTCCAAGTTCATCCCAAGTGCAATGGGAAGCGGTCTTGTGAATGCAAGGTGTTGAGTCGTATGTGCACAAGAAGAGTCAATTTTGTTTAATTTCCATTTTTAGCACAATGATTCATGAGCAATTGAAGGACTCTAGCATGGATGAAACTAGTTTCACCCAAGTTGCTATAGGGACTCTAGAGAACTCCGAAATTTCTCAAATTATAGCACAAACCTCTAGAGAAGAAACCTAGCAAGTAAAAGCAACAAGTTTCATCAAGTTTTTCATTTAAGGCTTTTTTTATTTTAAAGCTTAGCAAGTTAAATGAACTTGGACATATCTGAGCTAGTGATTTCCTCCATATGATGCAGTATGGTGTATAGCATGAAGAAGATATCAATTGCATAATAGACAAAGCTCATTAAACAGGAAATGCAGTCTATATGTAATGCACGAACAGATTTTCAAACTCCCCCTCAACAAATGAATCAATTTTAAGCTCAAATCTGGTTAAAGTTGAGTTATTATCAAGATTAGGCACAAAGAAAAACCGAATGAACTCAATAATAACCAGAAAAACAGAATGAGGAGAAGAAGTCGAGAAACTGCAAAACTGGATGGCTATAGAGCATAGAAAATATATAAGAGACTCACTACGGCTTAGACTCGCTCTTATCTTCCCAGTGACTGACATAGGGAAGCTGACTCTAGATCCCAACTAAGGAGTGCACACAGACCCTGTCTACCCAAGAGGCCCAATACCTGCTAGACTTATAAGACTGTGAGGGAACTCAACCTAGAGAGAAGAGAGAACAGCTAATCACACATGACAGCAACCTAAAGCACAAGATAAGAGGTCCATGGAAGGCATGCTAGAAGTTTAAGTGAGTGAACTCCACTCAAGAAAACAAGCCCAAAGTCACCCAAAAGAAATACAAAGAAAAGAAAAGCTGGAAGAAAACATATAATACAAATATACAAACTAGCTCCCCCTCACGAAAGGCTGTAAGGGCTCACGACTCCAAGCTCACTCCTCAAGGCAACAAATCTGGAGCTATCCAAAGGCTTGGTGAAGATATCGGCTAATTGAAGGTCACTCTCTACGAACTGAAGCGTGATATCTCCCTTCTCCACATGGTCTCTAAGGAAATGATATCTAATATCAATGTGTTTGGGCCGGGAATGTTGCACTGGGTTTTTAGCAATGCAAATAGCTGAAGTGTTGTCACAGAAAAGTGGCACACTCTCTATCTCTAACCCATAGTCCCGTATGGTCGATCTCATCCAGAGCACTGCTACAAAGAATCGTCGCAAAGAACATACTCGGCCTCGGCGATGGACTGCAACCCGGACTACTTCCTAGATGACCAAGAAACAAGAGAAGTGCCAATGAATTGGCGGTGCAGTGCTCTTCCTATCTATGCTACAGCCAGCAAAGTCGGCATCGGAAAAGGCTCTAAGAGATAGACAAGAAGACGAAGAGTACCAAATATCATAATCAGTGGTAGCACGAAGGTACCTGAAGATGCGCTTGACCGCCTGGCGGTGAGAGGCATGAGGAGAAGCTTGAAATCGAGCGCACACACACACAGCGAAATTTATGTCTGGCCCCAAAGCAGTGAGGTACAAGAGGGAGCCGATCATGCTCCGAAACTCCTTTTGATCAGCAGGCTCACCATCCTCATCGGGCTCGAGGACAGCATTGGTGGCCATAGGAGTCATCACCGGCTTCCCATCAGACATATCGAAGCGCCTCAGGAGGTCACGGGTATACTTGCCTTGATGCAAGAAAGTACTCTCCCGGGTCTGCTTGATTTGGAAGCCAAGAAAGTAGCTCAACTCGCCCATCATACTCATCTCAAACTCTGTGCTCATCACCTCAGAAAACTGAGACACAAGCGAATGAGATGAGCCACAAAAATGATATCGTCCACATAAATCTGGACAAGAAGAAAATGAGACTCATGGTGTCTAATGAACAGAGTTTTGTCTACTATACCCATTTTGAAGTCATGGCTGAGAAGATAAAACTTGAGCCTCTCATACCATGCTCTGGGGGCCTGCTTGAGTCCATACAAAGCTTTGGAAAGCTTGTATACATGACTCGGAAACATGGGGTTCTCGAATCCTGGAGGTTGTTTGACATAAATCTCTTCCTCAATATAGCCATTGAGGAATGCACTCTTGACATCCATTTGATAGAGCTTGAAGCCCTGGGATGCAGAGAATGCAAGCAGGATCCTAATAGCCTCTAGTTTAGCTACAGGGGCAAAAGTCTCCTCAAAGTCAAGACTCTCAACCTGAGAAAAACCCTGTGCAACTAGCCTAACCTTGTTGCGAATGACAACCCCATCCTCACTCTACTTGTTTTTGAACACCCAATTGGTCCCAATGACATTATGACCAGATGGGGGCTCGACAAGCTGCCATACCTTGTTCCTCTCAAAGTTCTCAAGTTTCTCATGCATAGCATTAATCCACGATTCATCGGATAATGCATGAGAAACATCCTTCGGCTCAAAGGAGGCAACGAAGGCAGAGTGGAGGTAGAAACTGGACAAACCTGATTTTGATCGAGTGACCCGCTCAAACAGATCACCAATGATCTGATCAGGTGGATGAGAACATTGAATATGACGGGGAGGTCCAGAAACAGAAGTGGCCTCTACCTCATGCACAGAAGAGGTAGGAGCAGAGCCACTAGCTGAAGGAGAGTCGGAAGGCAAGGGCTGGTCTCCCTGAGGTGCAGAAATGGAAACAGGAGGCACCTTAGGTGTAGAGGGAACTGGATCCGGTGGAACACCATCATCTCCATCATCCTCATCTTCTACAAAGATGGTCTCGGAGGGATAAGAAGAGCACAAAACATCGTGGTCTAGCTTCAGGCTAGCCTCATCAAAGGTCACATCACAGGTCTCTATGATCCTATGCGCATCAACAACTCCAGACCCTATAGCTATGAGAAGAAGTCGAGTAACCTAGAAAGATACCATCAGAAGAGCGAGACTCAAACTTATCTAAGTTACCAGACTTCAAGATAAAATACTTGCAACCAAAACGAAAATGAGACACACCGGCTTTCGCCCATACCTCAACTCATAAGAAGTGCGATGCGGATGTGCTCTCAAAAACACGCGATTAGAAACATGGCAAGCGAGCTATAGCCTCACCCAAAACTTCCTAGAGTCTTGTACTCGTCTAGCATCGTCTGGCCATCTCAACCAAGGTCCTATTCTTCCTTTCCACTACGCCATTCTCACGAGGCGTAGGGAGAAGAGAACGATGCTCTAAACCGGACTCCATCTGAAACTCTCAAAGTAGGAATTCTTGAACTCCGTGCCATTATCACTGCAGATAGCTCGTAATGCACACGGGAGCTCAATAGACAACCTCTTGACCAAACCCACAAGTGAGAAAAGTCTCATCCTTGAGGCCATGAAGAATACCCAAGAGTATCTAGAAAAATCAACAACGATGACAAGAACATACCACTTCCCTCCTGCTGACTGCACTCCAGCTGGACCAATAGTGTCCATATGTAAAAGCTGTCCTGGTGCATCAGTCATCACTACGGTGACTGGAGGATGAGAAGTAGTAACCATCTTGCCATGTCGGCAAGGAGAGCAAACTATTCACCATCTTGAGTTTGGGCAAACCCCGAATGAGATCGTGGCTGCTAACTCGGGTCAAATGATCAAAACCAATGTGACCAAGTCTCCTATGCCAGAAGGCGAGATCACGGACTCGAAGCAATCAAACATCGAAGAGAGTCTCGGAAGAAGCGTAAAAATCAGCACGAAAGACTCTCCCAAATCTAGAAATCCATAAACTAACCCTCCCGATGAATCAAGAATTCTCTGACATTACTCTTGAAGCTTACCTCGAAAGAGTCATCGATAAGTGAGAAATAGAGAGCGGTTGTATTGCACTTACTTACTAAGGCAACATCTTTAAGAATGAAATTTTAGTTAATGCAGATGGTACCTTTAGCAATGACTCTACACTGAAGATGCATCTCCAAAGTGATTAACTCATCACGGGGCTCGGACTAGGAAGAGAACCAACGAGAATCTCCGGTCATATGACGAGAACAACCGGAGTCAACAATCCAAACATCGCCCTTCCCCATCCGACGAATCTAATCAAGACACTAGAGTGAAAGATGACTCAGTACTGGGATAGAGTGAAGACTTAGGAACCCAATACTGTACCATACGATACCTCAGAGTACCAGCCACAGAAGAAGACTGGACTCGAGTGTCTCTCTGACGCTCAACTCTCACAAGATTAGGAGCAACTCTGGTAGATAATCTAGGAGTCAAAACTGGGTTGGCACGCCGTGGTGCAAAAGTCGGACCATCCCAGTAAGGCTGCCTGGATCTCCTACCGAAAAACACCTCACGCCACTGATATCTACCTCGATGGGAAAAACGAGGAATATGAAGAGGACGGCGGAAAGACTGACTACGAACAGCTCTAGGACTAAAACTCGAAGAACTAGCATGAAAACCAAGTCCTGGACGCTGCCCAAAAACAGGCGACTTTCTAACCTGTCTAGAAGCAGTGTGTGTCTTAGGAGCACTCAAAGTCTGGGATGACCCTGAATACCTCTAAGAGCAGCAACACGCTCACGCCGAGTGATCTTGGCGCGCCTGAAGCAGAAATCTACTAGGTGACCATCCTTCTTACAGAAGGTGCATATGTACTTCGCCTTGCTAGAGGCAGAAGCAATAGGAGTAACACCCTTCTGGGTCGAAGTCCTATGGACAACCACAATGGACCTAAACACGGTGGTACTCACTGCAGGAGCTACCACAATCTCACCACTCTTGGAGCCGCCCACAATGGTGGGAGGATGCGCCGGCGTGCTCAAGGGATCAAATCCTAGACCTTGATTGAATCTACTAATCTTGGATTGGTCTAGAATAAGATTGAGCTTCTTCTTGCCTCCAACAAACTTTTCGAGAGTGCTCATAAGATACTGGTAATCTCAGAAGAAAGAAGCACAAGAAGAACAGGGGGAAGGAGAGGAAGAAGAAGAACCAGAAAGAGAAAGAGAAGATCTCTCAGCACGTGCTTTTTATTCCCCTAGCACGGCTGCCTCAATCTTGAGGGCCTCATAAGAAACGCAAGGAGCATCTCTAATCCTAAGGGTTTGGTCTTTTAACTTCTTCCTAAGCTCGACATGGATTTGATCCACATCATCCTTAACCCCAACACACAGCAAGCAACCAGTTTTTGGCTTAACTAGTAAGTCCTTAGCTAGTTGATCACACTTGACATTCAAAGCATCATTGTCAAGTTTTAGTTGCCTACAGCCCTCACATGAGCTGACTGGGTCCTTAGAAGCATGCAATTCAAGTTCATCATTTCTAGCAGAAAGCTTTCTAAGGTGTTCGCTCATGGCATCAATTTCGGCAAGCAATTTAGGGCAATTAGCACATGATGGAGTGGAGTGAGCATGAAGAAAACTAGCCTCAACAGGAATAGCATCAACAGAACTAGTGCTAGCATTCTTCAACCTAAGACCATCAAGTTCAGCAAGCACACTATTATGTATGGTCCTTAGGTTCTCCAACTCCACAAGAATAGCATCATACAAAGAGCAATCATCAGTGACTCGGGAGGGAGAAGATTTAAGTGAAGCTAACTCCCAAGTCAAGGTACCTACTTCTTTCTCAAGCTCCGACACCTAGCTCTAGCTCTAGCATGAAATTTTCCTAATTTGCAGAAAGCTTCGTTGAGCTGGTCATAGGAGGGTACCTCATCCGAGTCATTTGTAGAGCTCGAGTCGCTGATGTCGTTGGTGTCGCCATGAAGCACATGCCGAGAAGTCATCGCCGCCCTTCTTCTCTTGCGGATCATCCTCGCCTCGTCGCTCCATGTCTCCGTGTCGGAGAGGTTGATGTCGTCAAGCGCGCGAGGACGCGGTGGAAAAGCTTCTTGTTCTTGGAGATGTTGCGGTACTTCTTCTCGTGTGCTTGGTTCCTGGAACCGAAGGCTTCTTGTTGCGGTTCTTGTCGGTGTAGTCGTTCTTGCCCGAACCGCCAACGCCGTTCTTGCCCTTCTCGACTTGGGACAGTTCGCCCAATGTGGTTGGGGCCACCACACTCGAAGCAGGTGATCATGCCCACCTCTCTTCCTCTCTCTCACCCTCTTGTATGCATGAGAAAACTTGCGAGCGAGAAGGGCAAGCTCATTTTCTGGAAATTTTTCTAGTTGGTCATCGCTTAGCTCGCAAAGGGCGGAAAGAGAGAAACCAATAGAAGGATCAGAAGAAGAAGATCCAATGGGATCGGTGACCAAAGCCATCGACTGAGATTTCGTCTTCCGAGAGACGACATCGATCTCTTGAGTCTTGAGGCGGGAATAAAGCCTGTCAAGTGTCAGAGTCGATAAGTCGGTGGTGTCCTTGATGGTGGTCACCTTCATCTCCCAAACCCGAAGGTCGAGTGTGGTCAAGAAATGCCGAGCATTGTCCGAGTCAGGGTATATGCAACCAACTGCTCGGAGGTCACTCAAAATCTTTGTAAACCGACCAAAACACTCGTCGAGACTCTCACCAGCGCGTTGATCAAATTTGTTGTACTCGCACATGAACTGGTCCTGCTTCACAGTCTTGATTTGAGTAGAGCCCTCATAGTAAGCATCGAGGGTTACCCAAATCTCGTGAGCGGAGCGAAGGTGAGAAATCCTATCATACTCATCATGGCTAAGACCACTGTATGAGAATGTTCCTTGCCTTACCATTCGCCTCAACGTCAACCATATTGATGGCCGTGACATTTTCATCAGCAGGAACCTCATACGGGAGTTTCACCTTCTGCCATATCAGGTAACCCTGGGTAGTGATGTATGACTCCATCCGGGACTTCCAAAAAGGAAAATCAACTCTATTAAAGATGGGAGGCTTGATGGAATATTTGTCCGTCGCCATGGCTCTTGAGACCGGTCAAGATCTATGGAAGAGCAAAACCGGCTCTGATACCAATTGAAGGACCGAGATGGCGAACAGAGGGGGGGGTGAATGGTCGCAAATAAAATTTCCCCCAAAATACTCCAACAAAAACCTCGACAAGATCGCTCAAAGGAAATCGTGAAAAACCTGAAAAACTAGACAACTATGTGTACCCCAAGCTTGCATGGATAAGTACCATAAAATATGTGGGGATTTTTGAGTCACAATACTGGTTGTCTAGTGTCCAAGATAAAGAGGAATCAATTCAAACTCTTGCTTTTAGAAAGGACATCAATTCAAATCACAAAAGTCACTTTCAGAAAAGCAAAAGCAGAATTTCCAGAACTTGTCCTCAATTTGCACAGGAGGTTGGTGTGTTTCTGCAGCTCACAAAATTTTGAGACTTTTGCTCCCTATGAGCATCAGAGTTGTGAAGAACTCCACCAAATTTCTGCTCAAAAAGCCTTACAGAAAAAACAGAAGAAATCTAAGAGCACAGTCTGGTCAAGAACTTTGAGCAGAAAGTTTGGGGCTCAGTTTTCACCTCATGGCGCCCAAACGGTGCAACAAGTGAACTCCAAAATTTGTCTACAAGTGGATATCAGAGTTCCGCACCTCCTACAACAAGAATCACTTGAAAAAGATTTTTCTAGATTTTTATAGAAATCAAACACTGACTGCTGCGCGAAGAACAAGTTCTGAACAAAGTTGGAACTTGAAAGAAAAGATGTTCTCTACTCAATCCAAGAGTGCAAAAGAGATGTAAAACCATATGAACACACTCAAAACATCCAAGATCAGCAGCATTTAGAAGGAGGGGAGGCAAATCCAAATTACATGAAAGTAAATTGGAGAATGTAATTATGGAAAGTAAATGCTGAATTTAAATTGCATAAAGTAAAGACATAATGTAAATGCACAAAATAAATTCAGAGGTGGATGGATAAAACTTTCATTTCTGGAAGGAGAGGTTACAAAGCCTCACTTTTATGTGGGCAAAGCTCAAAGGAGCATTCACAAACCTCAAAACCTTCAAGGGAAAGAGGCTACCCTCCACCCCTATTTATACTACTCTTGGGCCACCTACCACCCTTGGATGAGTCCCTCAACCCTAGAGCACTCATCTAAGGGCTAGGATTAACCCACACACACAGCCATGCAAGGGCTAACCCAAAACCCACAGACATACCGGGTTTTCTTGCACGGTTTTCAAAGCATACTACCTAGACCCACTAACCTATCAACTAGACCTCAATCCGACGGCCCTCATTGATCCACGCGGCATCTAGCTAGCATCATCTCCTTTCCTTGTCTTCTTGACTTGCCCGGACTCCGTCTCCGATCATCTTCCGGCGATCTCCCAACCGTCTGGACCTCCGACGCTCCTCGCCTAGTCGCGATCATCCTCCGCCTCACCATGACCTAGCACCGTCACCCTACAACCATCAAAGACAAGGAAAAACATCACATAGCAATGCCCACAATGATATGCAATAACCCATCCAACTCATCTCTACCGCACCCATATGGCCGGTACTGCCACTCCTGGCAAAGACAACTCAAATTGCTTCATTTTGAAAATCAATCCAAATCAAACTCAAACTTGAGCACACCTTGCTCAAATAAAGTCAAATACTCATCACAAACATGGATGGACCTCCACATGGTCCTTCACAATGAACACCAGTCGAAAGGACGATCCTCAATGGAAATGAACTCTTACTATGGGGTGATTGAATAAATTTAGGAGCTCGATTAGGGAATATACCAAATTCTATTGTCCCGATGTAAGTGGGTGGGACTTCCACATGAAGTGAAGGTCGATAAGATAAGTTTTACTCTTGTGGATCTAAATAGACTCGCCTACAAAAATGACCCATTTATCTTTGCGAAGCAAGCAACTCAAGTCTTCTACGTGCGTGATCCCGCCAATATGAGGTTGCATGCCGTCCTTCATGGCAAGCAGCAGATCGTTGGTGTTGAAAATGTTGTAGATGAAGAAGAATACGACCAATTCGATGAAATACCTCCATTTGCAGATGGGGCCTATCTTAGCGGGGTTGACGACGACACACATGGACCAATTACATGCGAGTAGATCATCAAGAATGGCAATATTATAAATAAATGGACTATTGTAATGTTTGCTGCTAATCTCATTGTTCCATTATGTATGTAAAATATTTTGTGATGCTTTCAGAGTAGAAATCCAAGTTGAATTGCTTTTTGAGGCTCTGATGGAAATTCAACCTCTCTTTGCCTAAAAAGCACATTGTTCCATATCCTTTGAAAGAAATTTCCTGTGGACAAAATTCTTGCTATGAAAGCTTGTAGACAGTGGAAAGTCCATTTCTGCAAATTTTCAAACAATTTGGGCTTAATTTGAGAAAGTTTTGACTTTTGTACGCTTTATGCGTACAATGTGAATTTCAGCATATCTTTTCAGTGCAAACTATTTTTTCAAAAATTCTTTTGAGAAAAGATTTTTTAGTATCCCAAAGTATATTTCTGCAAAATTTTAAATAATTCCAACTATATTTGTGATAGTTATGGCCTTTTCTCTTTGATAAAAAAGGATAGAAAATTCAGAATTCCTGATGTAGGTAATTTGTCATGTGCTCATCTGTGTTGGTTCAACGAAAAAATGATTGTGAAAGGTAACTCATCTGAATCAATTTCACATAAAAACTGATAGAGATATACAATTATTTGTGTCAGTTTTTATACCAAAACCGATAGAGAAATATAACCATTAGTGTCGGTTTATTTTGAAAAACCGATTGAGATATATTATTACTAGTGTCGGTTTTTAGACTGAAACCGATTGAAATATTAAGCCATGTGTTTTCTAGGTACTGTGCAATAGTTTGCATCAGTGTCAGTTTTTTTATATAAAACCGATAGGGATAGCAAAGCATCAGTGTCAGTTTATTTCGAAAAAACCAATTGAGATATTAAGCCATGTGTTTTCTAGGTACTGTGCAACAGTTTGCATCAGTGTTGGTTTTTTTCATAAAACCGATAGGGATAGCAAAGCATCAGTGTTGGTTTATTTCAAAAAACCGATTGAGATAAATTATTACTAGTGTAGGTTTATTGACTGAAACCGATTGAGATATTAAGCCATGTGTTTTCCAGGTAATATGCAACAGTTTGAATCAGTGCCGGTTTTTTTTATAAAATCGATAGGGATATCAATGCATCAGTGTCGGTTTTTTTATAAAACCGATAGGGATAGTAAAGTATCAGTGTCACTCTTTTTGTAAAACCGATAGGGATAGGATGTCATCAGTGTCGGTTTTTTCATAAACTGATAGGGATAGTAAAGTATCAGTGTCACCCTTTTCATAAAACCGATAGGGATAGGAAGTCATCAGTGTCAGTTTTTTAATAAACCGATAGGAATATTAAGGAATCAGTGTCAATTTCATTTATAAACCGATAGGAATAGGTAAGAATCAGTGTCAGTTTTGTAGTATAACCGATTGAGATATGAAGGCATTAGCGTCGGTTTTCCACAAAACCGATTGAGATGTACCAAGAGAACATATATGTGCATTTTATTCTGGCGTGCAGCCTCATTTTATTCCCACGCGCAGCTTCGACCTCTCCTAACCCTAGCCGCGACGCCCCGATGCCCTGATGCCCCGACATCCGCAGCCCCGACGCCCCACAGCCCTGTCACCACTGGCGCCTCCTCCGCGCCGCGCCTAACGCCCGCCACCTCCTCGATACCCCGCAGCCCAGATTTCCCGGCGCCCCTTCGCCCCGACACTGCCCCTCCGCCCCGACACCCCGACGCCCCACCACCCTGACACCCCACTGCCCCGACGCCGTGTCAGAAGAATCATTGCTGGTGTGGAGTTGAAATTACCTTCCCTGTGTAAGTTGGTTTTAATTGGTTCGAGGAATTTTTCTATGCAACGTGGATAATGTTCCTGGCATCACATGGTGACACTGAAATCATATTAAAATGTTGGCATTTCAAAAGTTTTGTCAATCCTTTTATTCAACTTCAAGAAATTTGGAACAAACCTATGCCATTCTACATGTTAAAATAGATCTGAATATACTGTATAGATCTTAGTTATTATACCTCATCGCCTTGCAATAAATTTGTGCCCTTAAGCATTCACATAACTTTATACAAGTTATCAATCAGCAGCAGAAGAATTCAATTGATTTTAGTGCCCTGTCTTCATAGTTAACAAGGATTGTTGACTCCTGTTTGTCATTGACATTTTTGTGATTCTTATATCTATGCGAAACTTTGGACTAAGCACTACAATTTTGTGGATTACTTATCATCTACTCAGATTCGAGTTTTTTTGACTTAGTTTTCCGTCGTTTTCTAATTATTAATGCTCTTAGCAAATAAACTTGAAGGATCTATAGCCATACGCTGCACTTTGCAAGTTTGTATCGTCCTGCTGTTAGTTATGTACTAATGTGGTTACCAACAATTCTCCTTACTGTAACAACAAAACTACCGATGACCCTTCCATATGGTGGTCCTATTTTTTTTCCCTCAAGAAATGAGGAAGGACCCTGATCCCTATATGGAATGCAATGCAATGTTATTGACCCGGCCTATATATTCCATTGTAGGTTTTCTCCCAGGATCAAGGAGATCAAAGTAATCAGACACAAGAAATTGAGGAGAGAAGTTTTACTACGTGAAGCATAAGCTTCCCCGCTTTTCAACCTTCAAGTAAAATCAGATTCGCCAGGTTTCCGCTTATCAAGTGGGTTTTCGCTTCCAAATTCAAAACGATGCGTTGGTGAAGAGCTTCTGTTCATTATGTACGTGCCTTTGCTGATCTTCTGGAAATACTGAAGTAAGACATGGATATATGTTCTTCGTTACCCTTTTGTTTCCAGTATGGTTATCTAGTTGTGCAGGTACTAATAGTATGTTTGCCTGAGTTGAGACGGTAACTTTTTGAAGATTTTTCATTACATAGATAACCAAAACCTCGAGATTCCTTCTTGTCATATATGAGAGTATAGATTGGTTGAAGACTTACATTTTGGTTTGCCTGCTTCTCTTTTTGAGATAGTTTTGCTTGAATTACCATGTTCACTTTACATCTGCTTGCTTGTGATTCTTTTGCAAACAATTCTTAGTTCAAATTTCACAATGCATGCTTTCGTCATCTAATGCAAATACAATAATTAATTTTTACCTACATGTTATTATTGTTACTGTAATATGATCAATGTTAGAGTTCACATTGTGTCACCTACGTCTCCTGTTTGAGGGTACTTGTTTATGAATATGCCATTTCGGCACATTCATAAGCAAGTTGTCTCGAATTGTCCACGTTCTTTGGACAGTTCGAGGATATATGGTTCGGTCAAGTTCTTGAGGTATTGTACAATTCCAGAGTAGATTTCGGTAGCATCTCCCTATGGTGTCTCTGGGTACACACCCCTCTTGACCTGTTATCGAGATGTGTACTTGGAGAACACCGTGGAGATGCTGCCGAAATTTTCTCTGGAGTTGTACAATGGCTTAGGAACTTGCCCGAACCACATATCCTCGAATGGGATTAGGACAAAACCTATTTAGAGAATAGGGGATATCGTTGGTACGTATTTAGTTGGTCAACAGATAGACTTTTCTTGAAGATCATTCCTTCATCTGTTACTCTACTGTAGTATGCTAGGACAATTAAATACTATGAATTATCCATTCAGCTGTTGCTTTACAAGATTTATTGTCAAGTTCACATAATAGCTATGAATCGCTTTCTCTCATGTCAAATATATGACCATGTCAGAAAAGAAAACTCAAAATGTCGCAATTAGAGAGCATCGGCTCATCGGCAAACAGAGTAGATGGTGCTCCTGAGGGGCCTAGCCAAGTTCCAAGTGTTGAGCCGAGCCAAGATCCAAATGTTGAGGGGCCGAGTAAGGTGAGGAAGGCCCGAGGACCAAACAAAGGGGCCACAGGGAGAATGCCGTAGGTTCTCCACTTCAACGCCACGGGGGTTTGCACGGGTCCTCCCAAGTACAAGGGACGATACCGCTCATTCCTCGGGCAATTGGTGAGGGAGAGAGTTCCCATAATGGTTAAGGATTGGAGAAAGGAAGTTGGCACCAAGCAGAAGAATCAGCTGTGGGACGAGGTTAAGGGCAAATGGATTATAGAAGAGGAAGATGAAAATAATACAAGGCGGTATGCCATGAAGAGGATGGGTGTTGTTGAGGCACTTCAGAGTCTTCATGCATAGTGAGTACGTGCTGAAAGGCCATACACCATTCGAGAGGTATCCGTTTGTGACTCCTGGTGTTTGGGAGGAGTTTGCAAGGATTAAGAGTATGCTCGAGGTGGAGGAGCTTAGACAGAAAAACATTGCTACCCAGAGGGAAAACACACACGCGCACCACCTCGATTTTGGCAGTTATGAAGGGAAGAAGGTAGAGTGGGTGCGACTAGCCGAGGAGTGCGCGACCTTCGGGACTGCGATGCCTTACTTGCACATATGTGAGGAGCGGGCACATGATTGGGTATTAGCGAGGATAAAGAAAAGTGCGTATGGGCAGCTCGTAGTACCAAACCTACAACCGCGCGCGTCGTTTCCACCATCGTAAGATATCTAACTTAGTACATTGCAGTTGACCATTCCTGCTGTATTTCAAATCTAATTCGTACTCGCTTCTTGCAGGAGGAGGTAAGCCAGCAGAAAGTGGAGGGCACCTTCCTGAGCCAAGGGTCGAAGGACATCCTGTCCTCTGCGATCGAAAAGTCCGACCATAAGGGCCGGGTGCTAGCCGTAGGGGCAGGGTATACAAAGAAGTCCTGCTTCCAAGATGACGCTGCGAGTGCCAAATCAAGATCATGGGAGGCATGTGCGGAGCGCCTCAAGGACACGCTTATGTTAGTGTTATGCCCTTGAGGCAATCATTTAGATGATTGTAACATAACTATGTTTATGAATAATAATATGATTATTGGTCCAATGAATGTATATCATTGTATTGATCAACAAGTATGTGACTTGCTTATGAAGCTCTTTACTTAATGATGTAATTCGATAAATATCTCTGATCGGATATCATCGTATAGGACAACGATGAATAGATCAGCACATGTAGTGATGGATGATCATGCTTCATAGATCATGGGATATGGAGATATCATCTATACATTGTGGACGCATGTTGAAGAACATGGGTTAGATAGACCCGCAATGGGACAACTGCGAGAATGTTTCATTCTTATGTGTCATCGGTGTATCTCATACCTAGTAGATGTATGATCCTTAGACACGAGATTGTCTTATTCCCTACATGTGTAATAGTTTTCCTTGGGGCTATCAAACACTACTTCCTAACCGGATAGTTATAAAGGTAGCTTTCATGTTTA
The DNA here is from genome assembly GCA_036346275.1 of Otatea glauca. NCBI lineage: Eukaryota > Viridiplantae > Streptophyta > Magnoliopsida > Poales > Poaceae > Otatea > Otatea glauca. The sequence continues at coordinate 23,104,311 of CM070725.1, read as the reverse complement.
CTATGAAGCGTGCGAGGGAAATGCAATCAAGATGGAATTTGCCACCCCAATGAAACGGAGATATATGACAAGGCCACTCGTGTGATATGATTAAGGAAGTGCATGGCCATGCCGTGATTGAGGAGTCAATCACAACTTATTAATATATCACGGATCGAGAGATGGATTGAATCATCAAAGGATGACATGCTTCTACGCTTGAGATCAATCTTCATATACTTGGCAAAGGATTATTACATGAGTACTTTTGATAGGTTCTGTCCGATTTGATCATAGTATGTTTGGGAGTTGGCATACTTAGCAAGAAGCCGCTATCAACCATTGGATTGAAAAGGAGTTTTCGAATCCATGTCCAAGCGTATGTGAACTGCGAGGTTACACACTTAATGGTGGGGCGCATTAATTTGGATTGGATCCGTAATTAATGAACCTCGTGGGCTTAGCATGGGCCCTAGTTTAGGTTTCATCTCGTGGCTATATAAGGAGGAGGAGGAGGGTGCAGGTGTGCTTTCCCACGGTTTAGGAGTGATTCACTCGAAACCCTAGCCTACTCCTCTCGCTGCCCTGCGCCGAGCGACTGGTGCTTGCACACGACGCACGGCGTTCCATCTCTAGGCGTGTGGACTATGCGGTGACGCTGCTGCGATGCGGCGTGGGAGGGCGATCCACGGCAAGGCGAGGACGATCCACTACATCGACGCAACGACTGCGGCGAGGACGATCCACTACATCGACGCGCGAAGGATTCCGCAACTGCGCGTCTAGTGGTAATCTTATCTATGATCCCCTTCTTGCGAGTAGCTTTCTAGTTTCACGGTAGATTTTTTTTTGTGCTAGCGTAGCATACCGCGTTCCTCTTCAGCTTTGGGAGTAGCTAAGGAAGGAGATCAAGGAGGAGATGAGGAGCGCTTGAGGCCCGAGATAATGGCGATGATCTCCCAGAGTCAGAGCCAGATGCCCCCGTCTACCATAAAGAAACTTGTGCCCCGACCAAGTAGCTGCGGTTCTAAAAATGATAAGTCCGGTTCTTAGCTAAAGGTAATAATTAATTTTTCCTAATTTAAAGGTGCGAGGGTAACTCTTCATATGTTTTCTCTCAAGTTGTGCACTTTTGCAGACGCCTACCAAGTGCCAGCCCACCCTAATAGAAGACGGATTCCCTGTTGAGGCTGCACGCGGGGTTGCATTTCCATGCCAGGAGACTAACACGGTGCATGGTCAGCCCTTGGGGAAGGGATACATGAGGGTCCAGGTGGACTACGTTCACATCGCCTTCTTATCACATGTGCTCGAGTTCCCCCCAACGAAGACATCACCACTCTCGGGCAAGCGTGGATGTCGTTCATCAAGTGGCCCATGACAGGCGTTGTACTGGTCAAGGTAAAAAACCCCATGTCTTCTGTACCATTCTAGTAGTACGACAACTAGTTACATATGCACGCGTAGGTTCCTACCGTACCCGAGCCTACTCCCACGACCATGACGAGTCCTCCACAGAGTACAGAGCTGGTGCATAAAAGGACTAGCATGATAGCCATAGAACACTGGAGGCCTCAGAGACTCCTGCTAAAGAGGCAAAGCTCACAGAGGCCACAGCGCTCCCTGAGGTACATGAAAAGTCCATTGCCCCGGCCTCGGAGACTCCTTCTGCACATAAAGGAAAGTGGGCATAGGCCACAGAGAGGCCTTATGATTTTAAGTCCTATGTACATGGAAAGCCCCTTCTGCCTTCTAGCAAATTGAATCCTCTAGGCAAATGGACTCGACAGCTCCATGGATGGTACGTTGACAAAGTGAAAGAGGACGAGTGGCGAGTCGACTTCAATGTCAAATACAGAAAGGGACATTTCCACCTTGAGGAGAATGGGACATTCCCAGTTAGTTTTGAGGATCTGTTCCGTCTGTACCAACTGATAGCCATTGACATTTCTACCGTACAATCCTGGACGCTGTGAGTATCGCACCATATAGCACGAGCTTATGACTTCCATAGGATTTTGCATTATGATTTTTAACATTCAACACGAGTTGCAGGGCAATGAGGTAGCGAGTCGTCACAAATCGACAACCAGTTGGGTTCATCGATCCTGAGCTTGTGCCCGCGACCATGGCTAGGCTTCAACCGGAATGGGTTGTCGGCTACATCAAGGGGGCATTGAGAGCTGAGTCGAAGAAGGACTTCGTTCTACTCCCGTACCATGACGAATAAGTACTACTTTACCCTTCAATTACTTGTGCGCACTTAAACCGTATGTGAACTTATTTCCTTCGCTGCATACCATTTAATAAGCAACCATTGGGTTCTACTCGTGATCATTTTGAGTGCAACATAGTCTACACTTTTAACTCGATCGAGAAGAGAACGATGGCCTACGCGATCAAGCCTCCTTTGGAGTAGTAAGTACACTACTCTTACTTAACACTTTCTGTATTTAACTATGTAAAGTTTTTTTATTCAATGACATCTCTCCAATGTATATAGGGGTTTCTCGAACTACGTCGCTGAAGGAGGGAAACACGATAACAAAAAGGGCTCGAAGCTGGAGTATGTGCGCTTCAAGGTACAAGTGCCTACCATATGTAAGATTAATATTTTCTGACATCTATTATTCATCTCTTAATTTCTTTTTCTTTCTTCATAGTGTCATCAACAGGGTAGCAATGACCACTGCGGTTTGTACATCATGCAACACATGATGATCGTGGTCGGTGGCTCAGACCTTTTCCCTAAGGTATATATACATGCATAATAATACAATTACCTTTTCACATAGAAATTTCAAAACTTAAATTAGAGCACTTGTTTCTATTTTGTAGCATATCAATGTCCCCTAGAAGAGCTTAGACAACTCTGCACTCAACAAGTTACTAGACCACTTATGCCAGTGGTACTGGATGGAAGTTATCTCGTAGATGGGTAGGTTTACAGATCCTGAAAGCTCCTACGAGTCCATATGTGAACAATATTATATATGTGAATGCAATTGCATGTGTATTGACTGTGAAAAATGTGTGAGTTCTGTTTTGTAAATGAATGTGATATGTGTTGTAATAAAATGTTTATGTTCTGTTAATGTGATATGTGCATAATGTGTGCTATTGCTGTGTGAATGTGATATGTGCATACTGTGTGAAATATGTGCTGATTGGAGTGAATTGAAAAACAGCACACCCCCTCATCTCTATCGGTTCTAAGAAGAAAACGATAGAGATAAGGGGGTCATCTCTATCGGTTCTTTGTAAGAAGCGATAAGAAGCGATAGAGATGAGTGCAGATGACTGCATCATCTCTATCGGTTATATAGAAGAAGCGATAGAGATGGGAGACTCATCTCTATCAGTTCTTGTAAGGAACCGATAGAGATGAGCGTATCATCTCTATCGGTTCTTTAGAAAAAGAGATAGAGATGAGCCCCTCATCTCTATCAGTTCTTTAGAAGAAGCGATAGAGATGACATACTCATCTCTATCTGTTCCTTATAACAACCAATAGAGATGATACACTCATCTCTATCGCTTCTTGTAAAGAACCGATAGAGATGACGCACTCATCTCTATCGGGTAAGAACCAATTGTAATAGTGCCGCCTCATCTCTGTCTCATGACTTTGTGTCGCCACCAAAACCTACTGTGATGATAAAAAAGAACCGATTGTGATGTAGTGAGACTATCATGTTTTACTTAATTATGTTTCTTCTTCCATAACAAGGGTTTTCCGTCACCGGTGCTGGTGCAAAGTTAAGCCTATGTAATATAACGGTTATGTCATGACTCTCTGCGGCACACCAAAGGAAGTGTGTCAATTGCGCTACACAAAGAGATGATCATTTCTTGTTGGTAAAGCTGTACACCTCTGTAGAGTGTAAATCTAATCGATTAGCTGTACCCGTGGTTATGGGAGACTTGGTGAACTGGCACTAGTTAAATGTTTTGTTATTTTCAAAAGGGCTTGGTTTCATTTGTTTTGCCACGTGTTGGCAAGGAATGGTTATGTCATGATTGGATTATTGGATGAATGGTTATGTGTTGGCAAGGAATGGTTATGGCAAGATTGGATTATTGGATCATTGGATTATTCAATGCTCACGAAGGGCTATGAGTATTACTTATGTTTTACTTATTCCTTATGAGTCGAACTTGCTCCTACAAATTCCGTTTGCAAATGACAACTTGATTTACAAATTCAATATCACTTTATGCAAATTAACCGAAGTAGCCTCCTTTGATATAGCCTGCATTTATTATAGGTTTTGCTAAAGTCTTGCAGAGTACGTAAAGTACTCACCCTTGCTTATTATGTTGTTTTAGGTGGAAAAGTTAACGAAGCTTTGAAGATTACTTTTCGTCGCAGGATGCGGGAATTCTAATGATGCCATCTTTCTAGGGATTTATGCCTTGTCACTAGCCTGAGGGATTGGATGGGCACAATACAAGACTTTGCTTCTTCTATTGCTATATTTATATACTCTGAGTTGTAAAATACAATGTATAAATAGCTTCCGCTTTAATAATATTGTGTATGGTTGTGATTCCAATTGTTGTAAATGTGCGTACTAGCTTCATGGGACTAGTACAAAATACACATAGATTCTCATTTTTGCATTTAAGCGAAAATGGGGGTCGTTACAGGACAGTCTTAACCTATTAAGTTACTTGGTACTAGCTTTACACATTGGAAGGCTGGAGTAGCACGGGCATTCCTAATAAGTTTGCTCGTAAGGGTTTCTACATACTAATGCAACGGTGTACACCTTACTATAGGGAGAAGTGGGACGTCGAGGTGTATAACCGTTCATCATACAGTGATTGTACAAATATCTTCTGCCGCCATTAGTAAGGGTTTGTCGTCACCGAGCTAGTGCAAAGTTAGGGCTTGGTAATGTAAGGATTATGTTATGATCTTTCTAAGGCACACCAAAGGAACTGTGCTAATATCGATTACACAAAGAGTTGCTCATTTCTTGTGGGTAAAGTTGTACACATCTACTGAGTGTAAATCTTTTTGAAAAGCTGTGCCCATGGTTATGGGAGACTTAGTGAACTGACACTAGTTAGATTATTTTCATATTTTCACAAAAATGGATTGGAATTGCAAACATGTGTTGGAAAGCTTACCCTTCAGATCATTCAATACTAAGCCATGTGTAGGCAAGGATTGGCTTCAGCTGTTATGCCATGTGTTGGCAAAGACTGATTTTATGCCATGTGTTGGCAGGAAATAATTCGAATTGTTGCTCATGTCATGGAGGAATGTGAGTTGTTCTCGGGACCCGGATTTGCAACTCCGAAACCCTCTGTGTATATTGCACTAGTCCGGAATCACGCTAGTGCACACAGTGGAAACATAGATGAAATATCATTTCATACAACGAATTAACTAAGAAAGAGGCAAACTATTATTAATTAAAGCAGCAGACCTTATGGTCAAAGTTTACACAATTAAGCCTTATGGCTTAAGAAACAAATAAACTATTGTAGTGGAAAAGATAACTTGGCCATTCAACATGCCACAGGCAATTGTCTGGGGAACGCCTTCCTAATCCACGTAGTCTTCATAATATTCCTCATGATATTCAGCATTTCCTGATCCTTCCTCAACAACTGATCAACAAAGGCGTATAGCCGTGAGTACAAAAAGTACTCAGCAAGCCGTAGGGAATTGATGCAATATATTCATGCACGGCTTGACAAGGACAGCCATATAGTTCATTTGTAGAAAGCAATAACTTGAATTGAAATACAGTAAATAGATTGAAAGCACATTTATGAAAAGATACTAAATAACTGGTAATCAATGGTAGACAACATGAACAGAATGGCGAGACATCACCCTACACCATCTAAAACAAGTATCAACCAATAAATTCAACAATATTACTTTAGACAACAAAACAACAGTGAACTCCCCGTTAACAACCCAACAATTCCACATTACACATTTCATGAAACACTCTATACCCCGTGTGAAATTCCCGGGCTTGTCCATAACCGCGGACACGGCTATTTGAATAGTTTTACAGTCTACAGAGGTTGTACAACTTTACCCACAAGACATGATCACCTCTTGTTGCCAAGCTATTAAGACACTTCCTTTGGTGTGTCGGCAGAGATATCACGACAAAGCCTTTACAATGCATTGTCTAAACTCGGTATTAACCGCTAAAGTTTTGCCCCTTAGAGCCCCCTCTTGCGCCTTGCGAATCTACCCATCCATCCCGGAACCCACACCACCAATTGGCAGTACTCAAGGCTAGACAGTGCAAATTAGTCAGGTAGGTTTGTCCCATATAAGACATGTGGTAGTACGGTTAGGCCCAGTTCAATGGCGCACAAGATTAAGTCCTTAAGTTGTCTCAGGCAAGACATCCACATCCCAATGTGCTAGAAAGCACCCCCTTTACTGCACGATCACTTGCCCAAGAGAAAACAATTCATTCAACGAAGACCAATGGCAAACCCCGCCATGGTACAACAAATTTTACAATAGCGGCTATCAGCCACAACTCAATATCTCATTAAGTCAAGATTAATATTATTCAACATGTGATATGAAACCCATCAAACAACTAAGCATGTCTAAGCATAGCTACGGTAACCAAATGTTGGTAGTATGATTATGTCCAACTAGTAGTGACTCAACCTAGGGTTAACAATTGATACATGGCATCCCAATAATCATGGTGGCATAATATCTACTAGGTAAATAGCTATTCCCATGAAATAAACATTGATACTCAAATAGCATGCATTTGTATAAAACAAATTACTTTGCAAACATAGGATCAATATGATCAAAGGTTACGACTTGCCTTGCTGATCTAGTGCTGAGTCTTGGTCTTCGAAGTCTCTGTTTGCTCCTTCGGGATTAGCACCTACCGGAAAAGAAAGCAACGAAACTAAATAAATACCAAACAGAGACTCAAACAAGCTCAAAACTGAAAATAAATATCTTTTAAAGGTAGAGCTTGATTTTAGAAAAATTTAGAAACTTGAATCGCCTCAATCGGAGTTCGTATGAAAGAGAACGAGCCTCCGAAAGATTAAATTCAGAGAAAAAGGCTGAAAATAAAAAAATCCGAATTTCCCGATTTATTTTTATATTGGAAAATCGATTTATTGCGCAACACTGACGTCCGCAATCAATTTCTCGAATAAAAATAAATCCAAAAATTCTTATTTGACTGACATGCGGGACTCACGGTCTATAGACCGAGTACACGGGAAGGTTCTAGTCCACGGTGGACCGGGCTCACGGGATCTAGGCTGATGCAAGCGCTCGGCTCGGATGACGCCATGGCTGACGTCATGGATGACGTCGGTGCTGACTCAGTGGTGACGTAGGCGCCGACAGGGACACGCCACGTGTCTCGCATCTGGCTGCACAGCCAGATCGGACGGCAGCAACACATGGAGACGGCCGAAGCGACTGGCACGATCCAGAGCGCATATGGACGATCAAACGGCCAGGGTTTGGTGAAGCAGATCGACGACGAACAGCGGCGACGCGGCTCACCGGCAGCGAAGAAGACAACGTGAAAACTAGTGAAAGGACGACGGATCGAGCGTGAGACTTGGCGGATCGAGAAGAAGAAAACACGGTGAACCCGAGCGTGCAAGCGGCGGCGGCGGAGATAGAGGCGGCGGAATGCTTAGGGCGCAGCAGCGAACTTCGGCAAGCTCGGGCGAGGCGACGGCAGGGTCTCGGGCGACGGGAGAGAGGACAACGGGTGCAGCGCAAAACAACGAATCTCGGAGGGGGTGCGGCGCCTTAAATACAGGTCTTGGAGGCATGCGAGGCACAGACTCCAAGAGGCGGCGCAGACGCGGGCGATTCGGACGTGGCTGTGCTAGGGTTTGCGACGGTGAGGCGGGCTGCATCAGGACAGCACACATGGCGCTCATCGGACAGTCCGCACGGCTGGGCTAGCTAGGCTATGCGCGGCGAAGCAGGCTGAGCGAACGCGGGCTGGGGAGATGGGCCGCAGAGCAGAGCTAGGCCAGGACGGTGGAAATTCGGCTCGAGAGGATTTTTGAAATAAAAACATTTTCCGAATTAAGGAAAGTCCACAAACTCGAATAAAAGCAAATAAATTCAAATAAATAGCAAATAAATTCATAAAAAATCTCTAAAAATATAGAAAAATTACTTGGTGCACAATGAACCCAACTAAAACTGAAAATCTTTAGTTTGATGACTAGTTTATTCAAATTAAATTCTTTCATTAATGGAATATCAAGTTAAGCTTGGATTAATTCAGGCAAATTGCAAATGGTTCATTTTTAAATTCAAACATTCCAAAACTCAAATTTTGGGATGTTACAGTTGTTACTTTATGATTACATACTTGTTATTTTCATATCTATCAAACTTGCTTTTACAAAATTCAGTTTGCAAATTACTACTAGATTTACATGTTCAAATTCGCTTTATGCAAAGTAATCGTAGAAGCCTCCTTTGACATGACCTCATTTACTGCACTTTTGCAATACACCTTAAGTACTCACCCTTGCTTATTTATTGGTTTAGTTGAAGAAAAGGACTCCGAAGATACATGCTTTGCCGCATGATACGGGAATCTCGATGATGCATTTTTCCAGCATTTATACCTTGTCAGTTGCCTGAGGGTTGGATGGGCACACTACAAGACTTTTGCTTCTTTCCGTTGCAATATACTCTGCTTTGTAAGACCTTATTGTATAATTTACCATTACCACATGTAATATTGAATATGGATGTGCTACCAATATTGTAAATGTGCGTACTAGCCACTGATCATGAGACTAGCACTGAATGCACATAGATCATCTTTCTTGGTATCCTATAGCAAAAAGGAGGGTCGTTACACAAGGTACCAAAATGGGTCTCACCTAGCTCCTAGATGCTTTCCCCTGTTCACTGATCATGATCAAGTCTCCAGTGCATTCGCATTTAACTGAAGCTTTTGCCGCCACTTAGCCTCATTACCAGCCACCTTCGGCCACGCTCTGCCAGCACTGCGCCATGCCCTAGCTTCCCTGAGCTCCCCTTTAGGTAGTCCTACCCTCGCTCGAGGACGATCAGACCTCCCTTGCCGTCGGCGACTCCTTCCTCCGCATGCTCTGCTTCGGGTCAGCGATAGGTGGACCCCACCTGTCAGGCACCCACAGCCCTCTGTTTATTGCTCACTGATAGTCGGCCCCACTTGTCAGTTTTTATAATTAAATCCGGTTTTATAATATGTGTCTATGACATGTGGGTTCCAAAGCAATTAAAAGGATTTGAAATCAAAAATCAAATCAGTATAAAGAATGAGTCACTAACTTATGAGTCCCACATGTCAGTGACTGAAAATAAGTGGAAAATCAAGGCAAATCAGAGAAAAATAGAATTACTTATTCACTGTTGGAAAGTGTATTTTGCTATTTTCTAGGATTTTCAGAACATACGAAATTCAAATACTTATAACTTTTGTAACTTAGCTCCAAATTTAGTCAAACTAGTTTCTAAATTTTTATAAAATTATGAACTTTCTAGTTCTGAAAAAATTAAAAACTGACCTATATTTAAAATTTAAATTCAAAATTTGAATGTAACATAACATATTCACTATTTAAAATTTGTACAAATAGACCCCAAATTTGATGGAATAATTTTATAAATTATTTTGAAATCATAAGATTTCCATTTCTGCAAAAAATTTGAATTTGGGGTTAGTTTGAATTAAACTCCTATTTAGATTAAGTTTCAACCTATTCAAATATTGGTAACTGTTGCAAATAAACTGCAAAATTGGTAAAATTACTTTATAAAATCTCCTAAAATAATGAGCCTCTGCCTACAAAAATAATTGAGTTTGAACCAGATTTGGACTTAAGTCTTATTTAGGATGGTTCATTTTCTAACAAAGTATTCAAGTAATCTTAACTTATGCAAATAATCCTCAAAAATTGTGAAACCACTCCCTAAAAATCCTTATAAATCCAGAGCCTTCTATTTTTGTAATTATATTTGGAGTTTAATATTACTGACTTCTTTTGCTTCTTATTATTACTTTGTGTCGAATTGTGAATAGACACCGACAACCCGGATACCTCCATCACCGACTTCAACCTCACTCAGAAACCAACGAGCAAGGCAAGAACCCCCTTTGATCATGTTGATCCTATTATTTCAATTAATTTATATTGTTTTTGTCCAATCTATCTATGCGTGCGTGTATTTTCGGTAAATTGCTATATCGTGGGTACTGGTAGATATATCCCCATAATTAATGGAGCGTCCATGATAAAGGGTGTGTTTGGTTGCTTGGATGAGGTTGGATGGGATATGACCATCTAGCCTGGATGGGATGGAGCCATCCAGGTGGTTGTTTGGTTGGGTGGATAGGAATGAGCCAATTTTTTGTTTGGTTGGATGGATGAGAATGGATAGGATGAGCCAATTTTTTGTTTGGTTGGAGGGATGAGGGTGGATAAATTGGTCGTGATAACTTGTGGTGAGATTACACCCAAGTGATGAAAATAGTTGACAATGTTGGAGTGAACCTCAGTTAATCTGAAGCTCAATCCTGTCAACTTGTAACTAGCAGTCATTAGTCATGACTACGGTAATGGTTTTCCATATCAATTTAAGAAACTGTGTAAATGGAAGAGTTGAAATGACAGGAAAGTCCTCTTGTGCAAAAAATGCAGAGTCAGCTTCAGCAACATGAAGCATTTTGGTGCCAGATGATAATGCTAGTGTAACAAGGATTTAATGTTGATACAATTGGTAACATCCTTTTACATGCACCAGATGCTACAATTCAGTGTTCTAGTGCAGAAACCAAAAATAGAATAATCATATTCTAAACTTTTCGATCAAACAACAAAAATCTGAACTGTTCTATCAGCTGTGTTTTTTTCTTTCTGATGGAAAATCTATGAATTTGATCTTTCCCTGAATCAACTGCCATGTGGAACTTTCTATCACACTGCTCATGGTGCTCTTGGATCAACAAGATTAAGCAAGAAATTGGTTCTAAGAGTAAAATCATCTCCTCATCTCATCTGTCAGTATGTCAAAAAGACGAAAAGAGCTCATATGTCAGTATGAGACAATGTTGGATGTGAACGTGATGTCTGGATAGCTACTTCATTGAAATAAGTCATAATAAAAACGGTGAAGTATGAAAAATTGATCAGCCAAACCACACATCTAAACCGAGCATACATTACTACTAGATCAGATCGGGTTAATCAAATCAGAAACGCGGTACAAAATCATAGGTTGAGCAGATCGGGACAAAATGCGTCACGGGGAGGCCCCAGATCTCACCTCTTGCTCAGATCCTCGCCTCCTGCTCGCTCGCCAACGTGCCAAACATCACCGGCGTGATCCTCCCGGTCGGCTAGTCAAACAACAACACCACCAGAGAAACACACAGGAACCTCTAGTCACCCGTAACGCACATAAAGTAGTAACCCGATTCTGTCGAAAACATGTAGCAACACAGCGAGATGGACACCCCTGCGCGCGCTTGCTTACCTTGAGGCTGGGGTTGGAGGAGGAGGCGGTGACGTCTGGGCCCATCGCAGATCATGTGAGCAGGCCGTGGGAGTCTATGCAGCATTGCGCTCCGGCCGCTCCGCTCCTACATCGGCCGCTCCACTCCTAACACGGCCATGCCGCTCCTACCTACGGCCGTGTCACGATGGCGGGATCTGCGCCTGTCGCTTCCTTCAGCTGGGAGAGGAAGGAGAACCCTGGCTGGGGGAGGCTCGAGAGGGAGGTGAGCAAACCGGTCGGAGGGAGCCAGTCGCTCGTTGGACGAGGCCATCCGTCTTTTCTGTGGGATCGTGCAATTCGACATCTTCTTGGAATATTCTCTAAAATTGGATATCCCTAACCAGCTGATTCATCCATCTAAACAATTGGATACTCTAAAATACATGGATGGCCAGATGCCATCTAGGCTCGTCCAGGGAACCAAACGCCACCTTATATTGTCATGTCAACCTTGATAACCTTAAGGTAGATTTAGACATTATGGAAATGTCAAATGGGTATATTCGATTATATGGGCAATTGCTTAGCCATGCTTTAGAAATGGGGTAATGAATGATCGGGTATACTGTTCATTTAAAATTTCAAATTTTGGACATAATGGAAATTATTGTTACGGTATTTTAAACATAACCCTAGCTGCCGCTGCCACATCGCCTCTACATCAACGCCGTGTTTGTCACCATCTGGAAGTTCGCCCATGCCAGCCTTCCTAGGCTATTTAAGCCTCGACTAAGCCTCGATTTGAGTTCCTCTCGATGCACTGCACCCACCACCCTCATCGCCCAAGCCCGAGACATCATTGTCGACCTTCACGAGCTCGCTGGAGTTTTTTTGCACCGATGTGCCATTGGAGTTCTTCCCTGCGCCCGATCTCCTTCTCCGGTGAGTTTTGGTCACCGTTGTTGCCTTCTTTAGCTTCGCCTTCCTCTTCGTGTTTGAATCCACGTGGAGCTGAGCCCGATCTATCACCTCTCTACCGTCGATTGTGTCTTCCCCCTCACTGGCTAGCTTGAGCCGACAGAGCTGATGTCAGCAATGACATTGGCATTGACGTCATCCGCCGTGTCATTTGTTGACATCATCAACCCATTTGTTAGACAGTCACCGCTTTCGCCGATGTGCCCATCCACATCGATGCCACCTCAACCACTAGGTTAGCACCAGTGCTGACATATCACATCTATTAGCACCGTGTGGCAGATCCAAAACCTGAGTCCATGACATGTGGGCCCTACCTATCAACCATTCTATTCCATGAACTTGGTCCACCGTGGACCAGTGAAAGCCCGTAGACTTGGTCCATAGACCATGACCCCACATGTCAACCTCTAAACCTTTTTCCCAATTTTTTTATTTTAAAGAATCCAAAAATTCGTGGATCCCACCTGTTAGTCTCTGATTTTCTCTCTCCTCAAATTTTTCGAAAGCCTATTCTCCTTCATACGAGCTCCAATTGAACCCATTCAAATTTCTATGTTCATATAAAATCAAGCTCTTCATTTTAGATCTATTTATTTTTAATTTAGTGTTTATTTGATTTTCTATTTTTTTTGTATTTGTATTTTCTTTTCTGGTAGACATTATTTTAGGGAGTAAACGAAGGATTTGAAGATCAAGACTCAGTAACAAGAGTGTATGAGCAAGGCATGTCGTAAGTTTTGATCATGTTGAACCTATGTTTGCAAAAGTACTTTGTTTTATACAAATTGCATGCTATGTCTATACCAATGATTGTTTGCTAGGAATAGCTAGATACCTATTTGTCATTATGCCACCTTTATTATTTGAATATCCCATATCCGTTGTTACCCTAGGTCAGGACCTTAATATTGGACATAATTGTATTACCAACATTGGGTTACTTTAGCGTTGCTTAGACATGCTCAGTTGTACAACGGGTTCATATCACATGATGAAATTATGATAATCTTGACTTAATAAGATATGGAATTGTAGCGGGTAGCTACTGTGGTAAAATTGGTTCTACCATGGAAGAGTATGCTATTGGTCTTGGTTAAATAAAACAGTTTCCACTTGAGCAAGTAATCGTACAGTAAAGTGCGTGCGGTTAGCAAATTTGAGATGTAGATGTCTCGCCCAAGACTATTTAAGGACTTAATCTTGTGCACCATTGAATTGGGCTTAAATGCACAACCACATATTTGGTATGGGACAGACCTGACTAAATAACCTGTAGTATACTTATACTCCCTTGCATTGTTGAATTGGAGGGTTACTCTAATGGGCATATGAGCAGAGGGTTACTCTAACTTGATGAGACACTGGAATGTACGGTGCTGATAGGAGGGTTACTCATTCTCCCTCACAATGGTGAGCCTTTCATTAAAGATGTGAGGTACATGCTGGCGGTACACCGGCTAGGTTATGTCCCAGGGTTGAAAGGATATACTCACTAGGCACTATAGTGCTAGTGTAGAACAATGTAAAGGTCTTGTTATAATCTTCTTAGTCGCACTCCAAAAGAAGCATATCATGGCCAACATTAAGAGATTGATCATGTCGTATGTTCGAAAATGTGACACGAGAATGAGTGCGAACGATGGGCGCCTAAGCAAGTGCCCTACTCCTGTCTGTGTGTTCCCCGAGGGGAGTAGGGAGGGGTCTCCTGCTCCAGGCTCCCGAGGGACAAACCAGTTGTGTAGTTTTTGTATTCAATGAGAGCTCCCATTACAAGCATGGGTTACAGTGGGGTTTTATAGGCGCTCAGCCTGTTACACAAAGTGCCATCCTACCCCTACTACAGTAGCTCAACAGGGGTCATCCTGATCATTCCCACGTGGAGGTAGCGGATCTCACGTCAACGTCCCGTAAGGGTAGGCCTCTGACTCCGGGGCCCCACAGGGGACTTTGGTACCCCACTCAACGGTTGGTCCCGAGCGGCGCAAGGGTGCCCACCTGTCTCCATGGGCGTTTGGTAGGCGCCCACTTGAACCAGGAGCCTTGCTAAGTGCCCTGTGTCCAGGGGGCTTGCCAAGTGCCCCGTGGCCAGGGCCCTTGCCAGGTGCTCTAGGTCAAGGAGCCCTTGCCTTGCCAAGCGCCCTGTGTCCATGGCCCTTGCCAAGCACCCGGTGGCCAGGGGCCATTGCCTTGCCAAGAGCTCTGTGGCCAGGGCCCTTGCCAAACACCCTGTGGCCAGGGCCCTTGTCTTGCCAAGCGCCCTGTGGCCAGGGGGCTTGGTGAGACCCCTTGTGGGACCGAAAACCCCCGGACACCTCCTCTAGAGAGCCTGTGGGGGCATAAGGAAGCCTTCTGGAGCGTACCCCGGAGTAGGAGGGAGTCTCCCATAGACGTCTGGGGAGTAGGAGGGAGCCTCCCGTAGACGTGCGCGGAGTAGGAGGGTGCCTCCCATAGACGCCCACGGAGTAGGGGTGCCTCCCTAGACTCCCGCGAGATAGGAGGGAGTCACTCGTAGACGCTCGCGGGGTAAGAGGGTACCTCCCATAGACGTCCGTGGAGGAGGGAGTCACCCGTAGACGCACGCAAAGTAGGAGGGTGCATCTCGTAGACGCTTGCGGAGTAGGAGGGAGTCTCCCATAGCACGCCCGCGGGGGGCATGAGGGGACCTCCCCTCATGCTTGCAAGGGAGACCCTCTCAACATCCCGTGGACCCAGGTCCACATGCCCGCGAGGCATGGGGTGAATGAGGCCTTCCTTCCGGGCCATTAGAGCTCACAGGGGTAAGCCCTATGAGTATGCCCACGGGGCTTGAGGGGACCTCCCGCGGGGTACGCCCTGGAAGGTATGCCCGCGGGGCTTGAGGGGACCTCCCGTGGGGTAAGAACTGGAAGTATGCCCGCGGGGCTTGAGGGGACCTCCGGCGGGGTACGTGCTGGATGTATGCCCGCGGGGCATGAGGGGACCTCCCGCGGGGTACGCCCTGGAGGGTATGCCCGCGGGGCGTAAGGAGACCTCCCGCGGGGTACGCCTTAGAAGGTATGCCGGCGAGGCATGAGGAGACCTCCCACAGGATACGCCCCGGAGGTATGCCCACGGGGCTTGAGGAGACCTCCCGCGGAGTACACCCGCGGGGCATACCTGTGGGGTTATGAGGGAACTTCCCCTGAACAGATCATATCTTGTGAGAAATGCAGTACAACATCTGCTATGGGCCGCTGCCAACTTATTTATCGAAAGGAGTTTCCAAGCCATGGCCGAATATGAATGAACCTACATGGTCACACACTTAACGGGTTGTAATACATTGGTTCAAGTTGGATCTATCACTAATGGGCCAACTGGGATTTGTACCTTGGTAAGACCCCTAATGTAGGGTTCCACTGTGAAACAACCCAGCTATTTACTCATGCAATTGAGATGTTAACACAATTAATAACACACATAATTAAATTGATTAACAAAGATAATCATCATTCCATCCATTATCAAAATGTCATGCATCCATCATGCATTACAATGTACAAGAAAATTTAATTACATCAAAAACAAAGAGTACATGAATTCTCAAGCTAAGCTTTTGGTGATCTTTAGCTTCAAATTCCTGTATATAGTGTGTCACTCATATGCATTAATCGAAAGGCAAATAAAGCAAAAAAGTGAAAGATTTAGGTGTGCCGTTAGACCCAAATAAGTTGGTATCGCTCATTGAGATACCTGACCTGGGGCTAGTCAGCACCTCTCGCTATTTAGGGTTTCATCATTCGGCATTAAAACAAACCTATAGTTGTCGGGTAACCATAGCATTGCAAAAATAGTGCCCAAAAATATCGCTTGGTAGAAAGAAATAATGTGCATAGTAAAAAGGTGATTCCCCAAAGTGAAAGGAGAAGCCACCCTCAGTTCAGTACTCCCCCAGTTTAGTCCTTCCCCAAACCGAGTAAGCCACCCCAAAACATGAGACCAAGAGTAAAAGATCCAAGAACAGAGCATGCCAACCAGAACCATTCTCCCCAATCCCATTTCCTTTCTCCACACACCACATCAAAACCGAGCACAGCCAGGGTTAGGAGTATACACCCAAAGCCACAAGCTAAATCCAGGAGCACAGCTATGAGCAAGAGGAGGCCAAGAAGGCCACCAGGAGCAAGAGGTGGCCAAGAAGACCTCCAAGGAGCAACGAGCGAGAAGGTCACAAGCAAGCAAACAACCCAAGTCCTAGAAAGCTGAGAGTAAGAAGCCAAGGAGGCCAACAGAGTCAGACCCTCATTCCGTCAAACCAATCATAGCCTCACAATCCCCAAAAACTCATTCTCATCCTTCTGCATTCTCATATAATCATCTCGATTCAACTCATGTAGTTCCAAGAACATAGGTCACAACATAGCCTATAAATGAACTAAGAGACCAATGTATATAGCTATAGAAGCAACAAGGGTTTTAGAAAGACTACTTTAGGGGGTGTTATCGCGTGTGCCCGATGTTTTCCCCCGCACTCCCTAGCATGTGGGGAACCCTCAGGTATCGTCACAACACCGCCATCCCTTGGCAACCCAAACAGTATCATCATCAACCAATAGAAATTTCTAGATCCATCAAGTTGCTCAAGTAAAAAGAATATGAAAACAATATATAGAGCAATAAATCATCTCATGGGAGGAGAGTCAACAGAGGCAGCTCGGAGGGGATAGAGGAAACTGACAAGGGCGAAGCCGATGCAAGCTGGGAGCCAAAGTAGAGGAGATCGACGGTGCGATTGAGGTAGGGGTCGGTGGTGGTCAGCAGAGGAGCAGATCAAGCCGAGCTAGGGAAGGAGCAGACCAAGCCAAGTCAAGCCCGTTAAGGTGACGGAGCTGAAGGAGTAGGAGGCCGGCAGATCTGGCGGCACGGTGCCAAGCGGGGGGCAGCACGGCCTAGGCGAGAGGATGAAGAAGCGCGATCGGGAACCAAGGGGTGAAGGCCCGAGTCCCAGGGGCCAGCCCAGGGCGCAGGCACGGTGGCGCAATGAGGAGTAGGACCGACGAGGTCAGAAGTGGGAGCCCAGGAGGCAGGGCTAGGCCATGGCCACTTCATCGCGGCAGAAGGAGATCGGGAGAGGGAGCCAAGAGGAAGAGGAGAAGAGAGAGATGGGGAGGCCTGAGAGGATAAGGCTGGAAGGAAGAAGAAAGAAAAGAAAGAAAAAGAAATCGAAAAAGAAAAGAAAGAGAAAATAAAGGAGGAGAAAAGAAAAAAAGAGATAACCAAAAATGAGAAAAGAAAAGAGGAAACTAGTATCAGTGGGAAATTAGTTAATAAATTAAAATATTACTAGTGACCACCTCAATAATTAAAATATGTAGAAATAAAATACAACAAGTTAAAAATAGCCCGGATCAAAATATGCCCAATTAAAATACATCAAAGTAATATGCCACAAATTAAGACAAGCAGCGTACACATACCAATTTATACCAAGTCAGGAATGGTTTGGATGCCATAAAACATACAAAAATCTACTAAAATATAGTATTTTGTAATTTCAAGAGTTAAATCAAATCCAACCGATGACCTTCAGTGGCAAACATGTGAGGACGCATATTATCCAGGCAAGCAATTTCTTGATTACCATTGAATATTTTTAATCAATCATATTTACTGATATGTGATATCACCAATGCATGGGAAATCAGTTTTAAGAAAACCCTAAATCGGATACTGTTGGAAAGATGGTTATAATGATGAAGTGCTGTGGTAGTGGTTGGTTTTGGATATGTGGAATTGATGATGACTGCTGAGGCAGTGTTTGATTTGTTGATGTGTTAAAATGGCTCATCCAATGAATGGAGCCGATGACGTGTATATATATGTATGGTGGGTAGAGGGTGCTATAGAGATGAGTATTGCAAGTGGGCCCCCTCTACGTAGGTTAGAACATAAGGATGAACCACTACACTCGGGAAATGAGCCGTATATTTCGTATCAACCATAGTGTGTGGAAACGACTAGAAAAAGTTTTCATATGATGGTGTTATGATCTCCAGATTGGGTAAGACTAGATAACTAAGTGTGTGAAGCTGGGTATAACGGGAGTCCCAGTAAGTAACACTATATCAGCTATAGTTGATTCCAAAGCGCTATATTTAAACGCCATGAGATGAGTATTGTCGTTATTAGTCAGAGTACAACTGGCAATGGTGCTAGGGTTGGAGATGTAATACCTAATTAGCGATAAACATTCAGGGTTCTCAACTAAGGTTGGGTTCACTATGGGTAGAGTGGTACAAACCTGCGCCTGGTAAAATCATGAATTCATGACTATCTCCTGGATTGGATGTTACGAAAGCTAAATCTACCTCATATACGAGTTCTAGTAGCAATTTCGACAATTAAAAATCAGAAATACATGTTTTCCTAATAAAACCCTATTTTTCTAAAAATAGATTTGAGAGACAGATGGATATATGATTGAAGGACCATGTGGAGGTCTATCCAAATTTGTGATGAGTATTTGACTAAATTCGAGCTTGGGTTGCTCTTGTTTGAGTTTGATTTGAAATAGATTTTCAATTGGAAGCAATTTGAGGTCTTCTCTGTTTTCCCGGTGCTACCAGTCAGATAGAGTAAAAATGAATTTTAATGAGTGGACTTTGATGGATTTATTGCACATCTTTGTGGGCATTGCTATGTGAGGAGTTTTCTTGTTTGGTTGGTTGCAGGACGACGGTGCTAGGTCATGGTGAGGCGAAGGATGACCGGGACTAGGCGAGGAGCGTCGGAGGTCCAGATGATCGGGGATCGCCAGAAGATGATCGAAGACGGAGTCGTGGCAAGCCGTGAAGACAAGGAACGGATGAGATGCTAGCTAGACGCTACGTGGATCAATGAGGACCATTGGATCTTGGTCTAGTTGATAGGTTAGCGGGTCTAGTTAGTGTGCTTTGAGAACCGTGTAAGAAAACCCATTATGTGTTGTGGGTTTTGGGTGAACCCTTTCATGGCTGGTTGAGTGGGTAAATCCTAGCCCTTGATGGATGCTCTAGGGTTTAGAGACTCATCCAAGGGTGTTAGGTGGCCCAAGAGTTGTATAAATAGGGGTGGAGGGGTAGCCTTCCCCCCTTGAAGGTTTTGAGGTTTTTGATGCTCCTTTGAGCTTTGCCCACATGAAATGTGAGGCTTTGTAACCTCTCCTTCCAGAAATGAAATGTTCTTTATTTATGTTCATATTTCATTTCTTTTACGTATTTACATTACGCATTTAAATTACGCAATTTAAATTCAGCATTTACTTTCCCGCATTTACATTCTCGCAATTTACTTTATCACAATTTGGATTTGCTTCCCCTCCTTCTAAATGTTGTTCTTCAAGTATGTCTTAAGGGTGTTCATATGGTTTTACATCTTTCTTGCACACTAGGATAGACTAGATATCAAGTTTTTTTATCGAGTTGCAAATTTGTCCAGAACTTGTTCTTCGCACAGCAGTCAGTCTTTGATATTTATAAACATCTAGAAAAATCCTTTTTAAGTGATTCTTATTGGAGAAGGTGAATGACTCATATGTTCATCTCTGGAAAAATTTGTGAGTCCACTGGTTGCACCGTTTGAATGCTATGAAGTGAAAACCGAGCCTCAAATATTATGGTCGAAGTTCCTGACTGTCTGTAATACTTGATTTCTCATGTTTATTTTACAAAGATTTTTGAGGTGATTTTTGGTGGAGTGTTTCATGACTCAACTTCTCACAGGGATAAAAATTCCCAAAAATTTTACAGGAACATAATCTCACCAACCACCTGCTCCAATTGTGGACAATTCGTGGAAAATCTGCTTTTACTTTTCTGGAAAGACACTTTGGTGTTTTCGCTTTATCAATTTTAGAAAAGTAGTCTTTGAATTGATTCCTCTTTGTTTGGACACTTGACAACCAGGATTGTGATTAAAAATCCCTCACATGATTCATGGTTCTCATCCATGCAAGCTAGGGGTACACATAGTTGTCTAATTGTTCGGGTTTTGGAGGGTGTGCGAATCTCAGAAACACTAGTTTGAAGGAAAATCTTTGGGTGTTTTAGATTTTTTATTGCGAGATTGTTTGGAGTACTTTGAGTGGGGAAAATTTGTTTTGGGATCATTCACCCTCTCTGATCACCATTTCGATCTTCCAATGATGAATGATGGAAAAAATTCATATGATGTATTTTGTTAATAATGCTTGCTGAGTACCTTTATACTCACCCTTGCTTAATTCCCTCTTTGCTTAGAAGCTGAGCACTATGGATTCGCCTGCGAGGCATGGGTTGATCAGGATAATCCGCAGGGTCAGGGTGATAATGCAGATTACTAACAGGAGGATTGGGTGGAATAGTAGACCGTACGGTGGTAACCCTTGATCCATTAGGTAATTAGTGTTTATGTAAATTATTTGTTGATGTACTATACATATATATATATATATATATATATATATATATATATATTATGTAAGATAGCTATCTATGGACCTGTAGTCTACGTCGCAATAGACTGTAACTGTATTAAGTTTCCATTTCAGTCTCTAACTATTCTTCTACCGCAACACTCTAAATATAGTGTATTAACTAATTAAATGTTGGGTGCGCTCAATATTTTATTAGCTAATATGCCGAGATCAGTTTAATTAAGTCAGAGTAATGGTAGTGTTACTGTTATTACCCTAGGCTAATTATGTGGGTCACCACACACATAGAGGCTAAGGGGATGCAACTGTTGTACCACTACACCCACCGAAAACCCTAGTAGTCACAGCCACTACGCCAAAACCTGCAATAGGTGACGGTCTATTTGTGGCGGTTTTTTTCGAACCGCCACAAATATAATTATCAGTGGCGGTTCTATATTGAAAATGGCGGGAAGAATATCAGTGGCGGTTCTATCCTCGAACCACCACTGATAATGAATTATCAGTGGCGGTTCGAGGATAGAACCGCCACTGATAACAAATACATCATTAGTGGCGGTTGGAGGATAGAACCGCCACTGATAAATTTGTTATCCGTGATGGTTCTATCCTCCAACCGCCACTGATACTATTGGATTATCAGTGGCGGTTCTATCGTCCAACCGCCACTGATACTATTGGTTATCAATGGCGGTGCTATCCTCCAACCACCATGGATAATGTTATCAGTGGCGGTTCTAGTTAACAACCGTCACTGATAATATTGCCTATAAATAGGTGGTCAGTAGCAGCACTAGTCTTTTTCCTCCCGAGAGCAAACCAAAAGTTCTAATTTTCAGATTTCGGTTTATCCAATTCTTGTGCTTGTACTTTCTCTAGTTGTTCCTTGGTGAGTTATTTTTTCTCCTCTCTTGATTTGTGTTAATCTTGTTGCAATTTAATTTTTAAAACAAGTTTAATTAAGATTTACATGTAGATGAGATGAAAAGTTTAGATTTTGTTTATTTTTATTTACCTACCATTTTGTAGTTGATGAATTTATTTCCTAGTTAGGTTCATTAGATGATGTTGTGTTCCTTTTAAAGATGATGAATTATGATCAAGCATATATTTAATATAAAATGCATTTTAGGTTAATTTGGTAGAAGATGAATTTATTATCTAGCTCCTTTAAATGATAAGTAATTAGATTAGTTTTTTAATTACTATTAATTTGGTTCCATTAGTGTGCACATATAATATACATCTTCTATATATTAAATTTATTTAATCTAGATTAGTGGATATTAATATACATGAAATTTTAGTTAATTTGGTAGGTTGGTTCTTATCATTTCTAGATGATGAATTTATTATCTAGCTCATTTAGATGATAAATAATTAGATTAGTTTTTTAATTACTATTAATTTGGTTCCATTAGTGTGCACATATAATATACATATTCTATATATTAAATTTATTTAATTTAGATTAGTGGATATTAATA
Source organism: Otatea glauca (assembly GCA_036346275.1). NCBI lineage: Eukaryota > Viridiplantae > Streptophyta > Magnoliopsida > Poales > Poaceae > Otatea > Otatea glauca. Next base: position 23,081,966 of record CM070725.1, on the reverse strand, counting down.
TACATGAAATTTTAGTTAATTTGGTAGGTTGGTGCTTATCATTTCTAGATGATGAATTTATTATCTAGCTTGTTTAGATGATAAATAGTTAGATTAGTTTTTTAATTACTATTAATTTGGTTCCATTAGTGTGCACATATAATATACATCTTGCATATACTAAATTTGTTTAATTAAGATTAGTGGATATTAATATACATGAAATTTTAGTTAATTTGGTAGGTTGGTGCTCATTATTTCTAGATGATGAATTTATTCAGTGTAAGTAATATACTATGACTTGCACATAAACTTAGTCAGTGTAAGTAATTAGACAAAAGAGTTATCCAATACGCTGCAAATATTTGAGTGCCATCTTTTCCAGATATGTAAGTCACATTATGTGTAGAACCATTCTTGTAGAACCATCTGTGATGTGTAGTTATCACAGACGGCTCATCACAGACGGTTCTTCTAAAATATAAGTTTTTCTATTGAATGCCCAATTTCTCGATTACTCTCATTTCTGGTTTTCAGACTTAAACTTCCGTACTTAACCCAAATGACCTCCAAATTCTTGTAGAACCATCTGTGATGTGTAGTTATCACAGACGGCTCATCATAGATGGTTCTTCTAAAATATAAGTTTTTCTATTGAATGCCCAATTTCTCGATTACTCTCATTTCTAGTTTTCAGAGTTAAACTTTCGTACTTAACCCAAATGACCGCCAAATTCTAATGGTTCCATACTTTACCTCTTTCAGTTCGCACATCTAAGGCTGATATGGAGGAGCAATTCATCCCGAGCCCGAGCCCTAGCCCTAGCAAGTTCCTCAACCTCCACCCAACCACCGCTGTTGCCGCCGATGCTGACGTACCCGTGGCAAGACCTCGTGGCCGAGGAAGAAATAAGAAGCCCGAAGGCCGGTATACCATCTCGGAGGTCTCAGATGCTGGGGCCCCTATTGCACCGCCAAAGTTCGTAGCAAAGTACAGAACAACCTGCGGGGATATCACAAGGGAGAGAGTGCCAATCACCTTTTTGGATTGGCACAAAGTGCTCGATACCATCAAAACAGATCTATGGACGGAGCTCAAACAAACCTTCGAATTCCCCGAAGAAGATGAACACTGCATGCGTCGGGATGCGTTGATGACCATGGATGCGGCATGGAGGAACTTCAAGGCCAGGCTGAATACTACTTATGTGAAAAAAACCGGTCGGCCATCGGGGACTACCCAAACTTAGAACCATATTGGGATGAATTTGTGTCGATGAAGCAAAGTGAAGCAGCAAAGAAGTCCAGCGAGGATCACATAAACATCGGAAGGAGGAACATCCATCCACACAGACTTGGTACGGGTGGGTACGTTGGTAAAATCCCTCAATGGGAGAGGCAGAAGCGTAATCACTACAATCGACTGGTACAAGTCAATTAGCCGGACTACCAGACCGAGTTAAGCACTATGTGCTAGCGAGGGCAAGTGTCACGTCTGGTGGGGGCTTATCCTTCAGAAATAGCGATGACGAAGCAATATCGCAAAGGGTCCAAGAGCTGTACGTTGAGTCTTCCCAAGGAACATTGCACCCAGATATGGAGAACGACGAACTAACATGTGCCCTGGGAAACAAGGAGCATCCTGGACGGACACGAGGTGTCGGGGTTAAGGTTCCCTGGAAAACAGGATTCCCAGAGCACCTCCATACTTACAAGAGTCGAAAGAGAGCTAGAGAAGCGTTTGCTGAAATAGAAATGATGAAGGAAAAGATGCTTTGAGAATTGCAAGGCACAATAGAATAACAAGTACAACGACAAGTACAATAAGCCATGAGCCAGTCGCAAGCCGAGAACATTGTAACGACCAGCCCTCCGAATCGTCGCAGTAGTTGCACATCCTCCCCACTTGTAGAACAGGGCATGGGCCATTATCCTGTGGACGACAGACATGACCCCACACCGTGCCAGCTCACTTTGCCCGTCATGAACATATTCATTCAGGCTGGTACAGGCATAGCGTACCCATGCCAAGAAGGAGGTGTATTGCACAACTCTGTGATAGCGCCGGGTTATTCAAAGGTCCAGGTGGACACGGTTAATCCCCAGTTTGCCAACCTAGGGCTAGAAATGCCTCCGAACGACGAGGTTACAACTCTAGGAAGTGTCGTCCACTCATTCATCCAGTGGCACAAACGTGACATCGTCTTGGACCATCGTGTAGTGCCTGCCCCTCCCGAGGTGAACCTGCCAGCCCCTCCTGAGGTGACCATGCCAGCCTCTCCTGCAGTGAACCTGCTGGCCTGTCCTACAGTAAACCTCGCACAGTCGTCACCAACGCATCAGCGAACAAAAGTTAGTGCGACAACTTCAGTTGACCGACTTAAAAATCCTCCTCTGAAGGCATGGCAGAATAGACAAGCCATATCAGCGAGGTCAGCGGCTGAACAGTATGATGTTGTGCGCGAAAAGTAAGGGTAAAGCGGTGTCCAAAGGACAAGCTGTCAAGAAAGATCGAAATACGAATTGGGGAAGCCGTTTGTCACCCCTTCGAAGCTTGATAGCCTAACAGTGCAGCTAAGGCGATTACATGCATGGTATATGGAGCGATCTAACCAAGATGTACTTCCGAAGGTGATCACTGCCATTTTCAGAGAGGAACATTTCCACCATGAGGGGACTGGCTGCTTCATGATAAAATTCAGCGAGTTGCACAACATGTACTATCAAGATGCCCTCGACGTGTCTCTTATGAGATGCTGGTCACTTTAAGTGTCCAATATAAAAATCTTGTCTACATTCATGTAATACCGATAAATGTGATGTCTAAATCATTTCTTATGTAGATACGAGTTGATCGAACTAAGAAGAACCAACGGGCCAGTGGCATTCCTCGATCCGGGAACAGTTTGCCAGCCAAAAATCAAAAGAGTACCAAAGGAGGTCGAGGACTACGTATATAACGCTTTCATCAAACTCAAGACAAGGAGTTCATAATTTTACCATACAATTTCAAGTAAGTGGCTCACTAGATAGTTCAACTACTTGTTAATCTCGTTCTTTGCTCAGCTTAGGACTAATGACTACGGCATCATACATGTGTATGTAGTTTCCACTGGATTCTCGTAGTAATTACTCCAGATAAAAGCAAGATGCTGATCTTGGACCCACGGGACAAAGCTCCAAAAAACTACAAAGATATGACAAGTCTAGTGAATAGGGCGTTCCAAGCATATTGTAAAAAGAGCTGGAGACACCGTCCTTTCCATAAATCACTGACAATCCATACTAAATTTCCGATAAGCACAAAAACAATTTTCCTATATCGCATCTTGTAGTCAATAACTCCTTCAATATCGTATAAGTTTATTCAATTTTTTGTAGTGCCACAAGCAGCCGCCAGGCACAAATTTATGTGGGTGCTTCGTGTGCCAATACATGCGCGAAATTTAGGCTCTACAATAGTAAACAATGACGTAGAGGTTTGCCATGCTAACATCACATATTGATTCGTACATCTCATTCTCTATATAAGCTCTTAAGACAAACTTTTTCTATTTATAGCGTCTGAAGTTGCCTACGGGAGGACTGGTTCTAAATGAAATCCAAGGCATCCAGGGACAGCTCGCCTACTTCATCGTGAAGGAAGTACTCAACAAGAACGGCGAGTTTCATGACCCAGATAATAACGATGAAGTCTTCCATACTCATCGCCACCTCCTAAGGCCCCTACCAACACCAAGACTCAGAGGCTTATAGTTCGTAAAAATAGTTAATTTTTCTTACAATGGTGTAAACCGATGTTTCATTAAATGTCAAGTTTAGTATTGGATGGGATGGTTTGCACATGTTCTAATTTCTGTCATTTGATTTAAGAAGTTGTGATTGATCTGCCTGTGTGTTGTTGCCCTTCTCCCGTGCGTGTGTGTGTGTGTGTTGATGGGTGGTGTGTGTGTGTGCTCTAGACGAGGAGCGCTCCCTCGGTTGTCAAAGAATCTTCTAAGGAATCCCAGTCCCGTAAGTCAGCTTATAATCTATTGCCACATTGTTCATTGGTCTATTCTAAGAAATGTCTTCTTTTGTTATTTGCATTTGGGGGTAAAGCTTATCTTCTAGTCCACCCCAGTAGTGAACCTTTTGTATCCTTTTGCTTATATTTAGCTGTTCGTTCTGTAAATGACCTTGAGTTGTTTTTCACATTCTTTCTACAAGTAATTGCAGATATTGACAAAGATGGTGTACATAAAATGGTGATTGCTGTATCCTACTTCTTTGACCGCGAGTAAGGCTGCTTTCTCTGCCACTAAAACATTCTGCGCGTGTTTCTCATGACTTCTGAATGACAAAGACTTTCAAATAATTCCAATTTTGTTTTGTTATATAATAAAAGTGATGTTTCTGACTAAGTGCTGCTGAAAATAAGAAAAGATACTTGTATATTTGTGCTGTCTCTGTGATGGCATGTGTCATTTATGTGTCCAAGATATAAAATCATAACCCTTTTTTCTCCCCGATTATGGGTGGGTTGGTTGATGATGGTGCTTTACGGCCGCCTCGCTTAGATTGGGCCTTTCTTCCCGACCAGTTGATATGCTTCACTTTGATTAATTTTCTTAGACTACGGATCTGTAGAGGTAACTACTAGACATTTTTTTCTTTCGCTAAATTAGAAGGCATAGATTTGCTGTTAAGAATTATCATGCTGGTTCCAACAATGAATCAAAAGGTGCCAACGCTAGGTGTTTGCTTATCTTGCTGTGTTATCTTTTGGTTATGATCGAAATACTTTTTCTTAATGCAAAACTTGCAACCACAATATGAACACTTCATGATTTCTTGTTTGTGTTACTGTGTTGGTGTACCTAGTGCACTAGTAACTTGCTGGCTTTTAATGCAGGTATTACGATAACCCAGAGCATATAAAGGAGCTAGGAGGGATTGACATTGAAAAATATGTTGCAAGCAGTATAGTAGTTTTTAATCTTGACACAAGACAAGTTAAATGGACTGCAGACCTTGATTTGGGTACTGATACTGGAAACTTCCGTGCCCATGCATATTCTTAACCAACTGTGGTTGATTTGGATGGTGATGGAAATTTGGACATCCTTGTCGGAACTTCCTATGGCTTGTTTTATGTTATCGATCATCGTGGTAAATTCTTAGCCTCATCTGTGATTGATGTATATGTTAGCAACAAATTCATCATTTCTTCCGCACTGGTTTATTGTTGTTGTCTGATCAAATCGATATATTGTTGTACATTGTAATTGTGTATATGCAAAATCTGTGATTGATGTATATGTTTCAGAGGGCATGGCTAGCAGCACCTGAGGCTAGCCCAAAATGCGGTTTTTTATTTTTTCGGTCAGGCACTATCTGTGGCGGTTGGTGGATAGAATCGCCACAGATAATATTGTTATCTGTGACGGTTGGTGTATAGAACCGCCACAGATAATATTGCTATCTGTGGCGGTTGGTAGATAGAACCGCCACAGATATTATCTGTGGCGGTTGGTTAATATAACCGTCACAGATAATATTGTTATCTGTGACGGTTGGTGGATAGAACCGCCACAGATAACTATTATCTGTGGTGGTTAGAAAACCGCCACTGATAATCATCGATTATCAGTGGCACTATATCTTTGGCGGTTCAATAACCGCCACTGATGGCAGTTATGAACCGCCACAGATGACCTTTTTCAGTGTAGTGAGCTCAGGCCCTACCATTCGCAATGGTGCTAGCACACTGACAAATGGCACTCCTTCCTCAAATGTGTAGACTTTGGTAGAGATGCTGCTGCTGCTGCGGTGCTAATCAGGATGATCGTTCGGGCATGTTCAACCATCGCTCAAAGACATTCAAACACCGTTTGAGGACGATCGGCCACCGCTCAGTGTGTCCTTCCACTCACTTGCTTGGTTGAATCTATGTGCTATGTTGAATTGGGTTACTTCAACTCTTCTTCCACTACATTGCACGTTTAGTGGTAACGATCCATGATCTCTCACTTGTTTGGAATCCTGGTTTACGCGGTAGAATTTTTTAATTTGCGCTAGTGTAGCCTACCTGTATTCCTTCACTAATGACCAGGATAAGTTAACAAAAATAGCTATCACGGGTTTTAAAACATCTAATTTTTTTATCCATAAGAATGCACATGCATTTCTAGTCATACTATTTCTTTTGGTTACCTACATGGTCCAGAAATCAAGCGAGCTTGATACCTGAATTTTGTTTTTTTTCACACACTTCGTCTTGAGGAGTACTAAAGTTTGCTATTTTGGTAGTTCCATACTTCTGATGCACCAATGGCCCGATCTTCCGATAGGTTTTACTTTTGCAGAACGGAGATGTTTGCGTTCCAAGGGCTTCCAATCAGCGGAGATTGAATCCTTGCAATCGCTACACCCACGCACCTATCGTTATCAACCGTGCTCATGCCCGGATGACCTAACCACGAAGGTTAATTCCTGCACGCAGTAGAAGAAACGAGCAAGAACGAGAAAGAAAACAATCTGACATTTCAAACGATCAAAGTTGAGGTTATCTCTTTCAGCAAACCAGGTCTTGTGACACTACTCCGATGAACAAGTGTTTCACACGCGTGGGGAATAAACTTAGCAAATAACCTAACCCTAAAAGTAGCGGCGGCTAAGTATATATAAGGGCGAGTTACAAAAAATGATCAATCAACGGTTCTGATTCGAAGTCTTCAACAGCAGCAACTTTTTGCATTGATTTGGAGGCCTTCCCGAACAAATCTAGAGGTGGGCTTTTATTCAATAGATAGGTCCTGAAATAAGCTTTCCAACGAGTGGTGGCTCAGCCCAAACGGACTTCGTATGAGGAAGTTATGGCCTTTTTAGTCCGGCGCTGTCAGGCTGACTCCAAGACGAGTTGTAGTCTGAATTGAAGTGCACGGACGGCATCATTTGGGCTTGTACTTTAGTTGAACGTGGCTTGTAGATGTTCGAGTGTTGTATGAGGTCTCCTTGAGTTAACATCTCCTCTCCCATGCTCCTAAGTAACAACACATCACAAGGGAAATTATATAGTAGCACATTCTCATTAGAACAAGTATTATCACCTAAGAACGAGCTCACCTTGTAATTGAGTTGTTTTGCTCGGGCTCGTGTTATTGGACCAAAAGTTAAAGTTGTGTCCATATGAGTTATGTCCTCATCAATTTCTTTATGTAACAACTCGGTGTGTATAAATTAAAATGGAAGTAGATTGAGATGATTTTTGAATTATTCTTCTATGACTTTGTTCTCACAGGGTCCACCTCTATGTGAGAACGGAAGTAGCTAGCTTGAGATGATGAATTGAATTATTTTCTTTGACTGTTCTGAGAGGGTCCGCCTCTATATGAGAATGGAAGTAGTTTGAGATAATGAATTGCATTATTCTTTTATGACTTTTATTCTCACAGGGTCGGACCTTTATGTGAGAGTTGTTCCGTAGCAACGCACAATCACTCAGCTACTTTACAGTTGATTTAGTGGCTTTTGGTCACCTACAACATTTACAGTTGATCTCGTGACTTTGATTATAGTTCTCATTTTCCTACTTTTACATTTAAGATAATTTTGACTAGATTCGCAACCAACTGATAGATTGTTAAGTTTCATAGATCAACCATTTCACTCAAAAGTATAACTTTGTTAAGAAAAGCTATGTAATCTACTCAAATTTCAACGCTTCCATCACATGTAAGCTGCACTAAATCTATGACATGCGTTGACATGGGCTGAGACCTAGCCAGCTAGCCCACCTTTGCGACTCTTGGTCTCACCAACAAACCCCTCAATCATCACAATTATTATTTTTCTTAAAATTGTATCAACCGGATAGTTTCTACACTACTAGAAAACCGACCATCCTTACAGGCATATTACTGTCGGTTGGGATAGAGCTTACTGCCGATTAGGATAGAGCCAGCAATGATAACATACCACTGCCGGTTCAAAAGTCCGGCGAGGGGAGAACTTATCACTGCCCGTTCATGAAACCAACCGGCAATGATAATCACTGCCGGTTTGTATCCAAAACCGGCAGTGATAGATCACTGCCGGTTCGATTATCACCCGACAGTGCTACCAGCATTTTCACTACCTGTTGTACTCCAGAACCGACAGTGATAAGTATTTTCCCGCGCAAAGCAGTGATAGCCATTTTTCCCGCGCAATCCGACCTTATCACTGCCGGTTCTACGTAGAACCGGCAGTGATAAGTATCTTTATATAGGTGTTCCCCTCCCCAACTGAGCAGTATAGAGAGGAGCTCTGTCTTTGCTTGATGGCTTGGATTTGGCGACTTTGCTGCTGGAAAATTGTACCAAAATTCATCTTGAATTTCTCCCTAAGATTAGTAACTTGGTCTACATTATATTTGTAGTTAGATTTTAGTTTATAGATTACTCTAAATTTTGATAATTAGTGATTGTATGGTGTGAACATTTTAGGTCGGTAGAGCTCAAATTAAGATACAGCTAATTTAGTGAATAAATTGCAATTCTTATTCATTTTAATGATTTAGTGGATTTTTAAATAATGAAAATTGCTAGATGGACCATTATATCTAATTATAATTATTTTAAACAATGAAAAATTGTTATATGGAATTTTAAATAGTGAAAATTGTTAGATGAATTTTAAATAGTGAAAATTGCTAGATGAATATTTAAATAATGAAAAATGGTAGTTGGATTTTTCAATAATGAAAATTACAAGATATATTTTTAAATCTAATTATTTACAAATATATCCTTATTTTCAATTATATGCTTATTTGATGTATATTAATTTAATTTATTAGCACTACATAACAAATGAAATGAATAAATCATTTAAATAATAAAAAATTGCTAGATGGATATTTAAATAATGAAAAAAGGTTGATGCATTAAAATATAGTCAAAATTGTTAAATGGATTTTTAAATCTAATCATTTACAATTATATTGTTATTTGCAATTATATGCTTATTTGATGTTTATTGATTTAATTAATTAGCACTGCATGACTAATGTAAAGAATAAATTATTCTGTGATCGTTTATTGATTTACTAAAATTTAGTTTGATATAATTAATTTTAGATGGATCGAAGGTGGATGTATGACACGGACCGTCGTGGCCCAGAGTTCTTTAATGGTGTGACTTGTTTTTTGAATACGGCTGCGGCGCACAAGTCGAAAAAATTGGCAGATTATATGTGTTGTCCATGTGTTGATTGCAAAAATGAGAAGATATTTTCTACCATAGAGTCGATACGTGCACACTTGCTTGGAAGGGGTTTCAAGGCTGGTTATACCTGTTGGACCGAGCACGGTGAAGATGAGATTGTACATGAAGGTCAACACATTGATAAGATGACGAAACAACGATATGACGGCGATCGAAGATATGTTCGTTGATAGCCATGAAGATGATCTAGATCAAATGTTGTATGATGGGGAGAGGGACTTCACGATTGAAAGAGAGTTTGAAAAGTTCCAACGTATGGTAGAGGACTATACAACACTATTGCACACGGGCTGCAAGGAGGAGCACAAAAAGCTGCATACCGTGCTTACACTACTGCAGTTGAAGGCAAGCAATGGTTGGTCCGATAAGAGTTTCAGTGAGCTGTTATGTCTTTTGAGGGACTTGCTTTCAGAGGGTAACGTGTTGCCTGCAACTATGTACCAGGCCAAGCAGGTGCCAGCTCCAATAATTGGTAGTGATGGCGTTTTGGAGCCGGCAGTGATGTACTGTTCTGTAGTAGTGCTAGTAAAAGAATGGCGTCAATGTCTGCAATCAAACTATTTTGACTTTAACTAAAATATATTTATGAAATTTTAAATAGATATATGAAAATAATAATAGTACATTTGTCGAAAAAACACTTTTACAATCTACAATTTTATTATCTTTTATAACTATATTATAATAAAACCAACAGTCAAAGTTATGCAAATTTTGGAGGGGTTCAAATGTTAATGCTAGGAAAAAATAATTTGCCTCTTGGAGCAAAGTTTGCAGACCAAAAAGCAAAGGATGACTCGGGATCATTAACTTTATATTGCAGAATGAGGTGCTCTTACTCAAAAATCTACACAAATTTTATAACAGACTTGATTTGCCATGGGTAAAACTAATTGGGAACACCTACTATGGTACACAGATTCCTCATGCATCAACAGAAACAGTTTCCTTTTGGTGGAAGGATATCATGAGACTCCATGTTTAGTACTCGGGAATTGCTTCTTGTCAAGTGGTTGATGGATATTCAGTCCTTTTCTGGAAGGATTTATGCAATGGGCATATATCTTAGCTCACAAAGATCCGAGGATTTATTCGTTTGATAGACATATAGAGCAGTACTTTGTTAAGAGTTCCTTTGCAAGTATGTCCATCGAATAGCAGTACTTTGTGCGACTTACTGCACAAGCTTACTTGGAATACCAGGATTTCATTGGTCATTTACAGCAAACAGTTTTGACACCTGATGAACCAGATTGTCGAAATTACATATGAGGAAATAACTATAATACTTCAAGCAGATTCTATAATTTTCTCTTTGGGGTGTCTCTGCTCCAATGCGCTTCAAATGGATCTGTCGAATTAATCCATGAAGGGTGGGCAGTAGCGACAACAGAGTGATGTTGTGATGTAACAGCAGGTCATGGATCCATTTACGCTGCCTTTGTGTTTCATTTGGGTCCCTCGGTAAGTTCATTTATGCTAGAACATCAATTATCATGAAAATTTGATTTTCACCGAACTTAGAAGTTCCTAGAAATTTACAGAAAATTACCACACATATGAGATTATTTGTTTTACACCTTTCCAAAATTTCAAAATCAAATTCAATCATATTTGCAAGATCAAAAAAAGACAAACACTTACCAAAACAGTGAAAACAATATCCAGCACTGCTTCAGGAGGCATTTTTCTTTTTTTGTTTCTCCCAAATGCAATCGAGTTTGGTCTTAAAATTTTACATAGATGTATAATGTAACCTCCCTTGCATATGGTATTTTTTTTAAAAAAAGGAAAATTTTCACCAGATTCGTATTATGGCCACAGATAACCCCCTTGCAACAGATGTATAAGAGCCAAGTTAACTAACACAGGAAAGTAATACACCAACACATAAGATGCATTTCCTGTAACCCATATTTCTGTCAAGTAGAATATATAAGTTAATTAAACTAACAGAATTATCCATGCAATTACGCCTCTAGATATTAAGATACTATTGTGATGTGACTTGATGGGTCCCGATCTTTCAATGAGAAGGATATCTACAATTTATGGATATGACTTTCACGATCCGGATACCAACTGTACATGACTGATACGCAAAGCAATCGCTAAACCAACTCCGAGATTATTATTGACCTAGCTAGAAGCACAATTGACCTGATCTCGAAGGTCAATTCTTGCAAGCAATCGAAGAACAAGCCAGAATAAAGTAAATAGCAATCTGGAATTACAAAAATAATTGACGTACAAATATTGATGTGGGTTCTGAAGCACGATATTGTTGTTGATCTAGCCGAACAAGAGAATACCGGTTAGTTTTACCATAGAAAACTAGAACTAAAAGAAAACCCACCTCTCCCTAGGGCTACGACCAGCTTATAAGGAAGAGGATAAAGGGGGGTGAGCATAGAATAGAGGAGTCGAAAAGGACTCCTTCCCTCCTTGGACTCTGACGGGATATATGGAACTAGGCCCAAATAAAGTGGTGCAGCACCATAGCCTTTAATTAAAAATAAATCTAGATGTTTGGAGACCGTGGCTGAAGCAAATTGTCTTGGGGGTTCGGCCATTCTTCATTGTGGTATCATGATGGCTTTAATTGAGTGTAGTAACCATTCTTTAGATCTCCTCCAAGCTTGGTTCTGCCATCATCTCCATTGTTGTTCCCTGTCTTGCTGCTTTCATGTCTTATCGCCATACTGGGATCTTGATTCCTAATTAGAATAACTAGTCATCAACCCATGCATACGCAAGGGCTACATGTCTCGACTTATATTGATAGTTTTAAAGAACATGAACTAGTTAACATGATAACTTCCAACATGCAATATACAAATTTTAATTCTAAGGTTCATAATTTTTATTTTTTTTATTTTTAATTATGAATTTTGAAAATCTCGTTATTATCTTTATAGTGCGTTGAATTAATTGGAGTTTGTACACACATAAATTAACGTGCTCTATATTGTAGTTTTTTCACTCGAATTAATTTTAAGTGTCAATTATAACATTTGAGTTTAGAAATGTTTGGTTCTTCATTAAAATTGATGCCTAAACTGTACCCAATATAAAATAGTAACATGGCATGCATACAAATTCCTATGACATTCTGCACTCCAAACGGTGCCTCACTCACGTATGAATGAGGAAGCATTCGTGCATTCCAAATGGAGGTCTAAATGGTTTCTAGCCTCTTATGCATGCGAAAAGCTTCATCAACAAACGATTCGTGTTCAAATTAAACTAAGATCGGGACAGGGATACAGATACATCAACCATTTGTTCACAAAAATGTTACTCTCTCAAGCCGCAAAAGAATGTCATTTTGGGTACGTGTAGTCAAACTTTTTAAACTTTGGCTATTGATATCTTTTTCAAATATTTAGATTGAAATATTTATATTTTATCTCGAAATGAACATTCATAGTAGTTAACTTTATTAGGTTTATAAATATATTACAATAGAAATTAGTTGTAAAAGATGTGCTTTGGGGATAGTGTAGATGTCAAAATGATATTTTCTTGTGATTGGAAGGAGTATGTTGCATGTTTTTATTTCATAACTATTGTAAATAGATTATCTTAATTTAGATTCCTTACACTATGGACTAAAAAAGTTATGCTTGCAAAGAACATTGAGCATTTACGTGTGATGAATAGATTACCCATGTGCAAAGGAAGGAAAATATGCCCGTAGATGGGAACAATTTACTTCCATACCACATAGAGATTTAAGAATTATTCATCATAAGTAAAACGGTTATTTATGGAACAAATACTCTAAAGTAAAGTAGATATCTTTTCTGTAAAGAAGAAAGGAAAGATTATCATGCTATTAGAAATTTTGAACTAACGTTGGTCAAATTTTTATTTATGGCATAAAAACTGTATAAGGAAAGGAAAGATTTTCTCATTAAAGAAGGAAGATGAAGGAATAGTATGCTAAGAAAAGGAAAAACATTAACTCCAACATTTGACCTGTATCTTTTATTCTCACATGCGAGACATATGTTGCAATATGCATCAATGAGTTGGTAATTAACACGGTTAGATTGTTGCCTTGTTGGAGACACCTGCATGCATGCATGAATTGGTAACACATGTTGGGAAACCATGTGACCCAATAAAAGCCCACGATGGTTCCTTAGCCGAAATCCTAGGCAACTACTATATAAGGAGGAGGGGGTCCCCCAATTGTACAAGCAACTACAAAGCAATAAAGAATTATGTCGTTGTTCTTCCTAAACCTGTGTCTCTCTTTCTCTCTCTGTTCTCTAATTCAGATCTGTTCGGGAACCCCGGACTATTCGATAGCGAGTTTCCTTAACACGTTATCAGCACGAAGCTCTACCGGCGAACGGATTGAAAACGACAGAAAAGGTGAGAATTGGCGATTGAATCTAAACGCCTATTGATTCTATGTATGCATCTATCCTTAGCATCTCGTACTGCTTGTCGCATGGCATGAAGCTACGTGGATATGGCTCGAAGCTCGAAGCTATAGTACAAGACAATTTTACAGTTCAAGTTTACTGTTCATGAGAAAAAAGAAAAGAAATCGACGTTGCCTCGGTCTTCGCGCACGCAGCGCATCGCCGACGGCTGACGTCGCCACCTCGGCTGGCGCCGCAAGCAAAGACGTTGTCGCCACAGCCACCAACCCCGCTGCCGCGCGGCGCAGTACCATCGCCGGGCTTGCGGCCGTCTCGCCGCGCCGCCACCGGCGGCTCGAACACCACGCACGCAGCGCCCGACAAAGAGGCGGCGGCGACGCCTGCTGTTCAAGAAGCGCGGCGCCAGACGGCAGCCGGCGACGCCGCCGTTGCTCGGCGCGGCGGCTCCCGCAACGCCCGACGAAGAGGCGGCGGCGACCGCCGTTGTTCAAGAAGCGTGGCGCCGACGAAGAGGCGGCGGCGACGACCGCGTTGTCCAAAGAAGCGCAGCGCCGCGCGCACTCGGCGATGGCGTTGCTCGAGCGGCGGCGCCGCGCGCGCTCGAGCGACCACCCGTTTCGGCCGACGCCCGGCTGACCTCGCCCGCACCTCTCCTCGCCGGGCTGCGCCGCACCTCCACGCCTCGCCACGCTGCTCGGATGGAAGAGTGGCGGCTAGGGGTGGGAACCCTAGCCGCGAGCTCTGCTGGGCCGAAGAAATAAGAGGCGCGGCCAAGAGGAAGCTTCGGCAGGGAGAAAAAGAGAAAAAAAAAGAAAAAAATAGCATAAAATTTTGAAAAAATTGCCAAAAAGTCTAGAAAATTGTCTGGCTCTGTTTTAAATTTTCTAGCTTTTTCTCTAGATTTATAAATATTCTTTATGAATTTTTGAAGTCATTGCTCTATTTTGAATACTGCAATGCATGGATATTTTTTTTTGCAAGTTATGCTCTTTGCAACCTTTTTCTATTAGATTACACGCAGTAATCTATTGTCGGAATTTTGAAATCATGCAGATGTCTGGCATCGTTAATCGTGAGTTTGAAGAACTGGCCCCGCACGGTCAGAACTACCTCACTTGGGCATCGGACGTGAAGATCGTTCTTGGGGGCAAGAAGCTCCGTCTCGCGATTGGTCTAGGTCCTCGCAGACGCCAAACCTACCGCCGAGCGTAACGATCAAGCCCTCGCACTTCCTCGGCACCACCTCTCACCACTCAAAAAATGAATATATGGCTGAGGAGAGTGCACTTGAGCTTTGGACTGCACTTCAGAAGCGGTTCGAGAAGCTCAAGTATACCATCTTGCCCCAAGCACAGCAAGATTGGGTCCGCCTGAGGTTTGCAGACTACAAGACAGTGGCCGAGTACCAATCTCTCTCTATGTGGCAAGAAGATCACTGATGAGGAGAAGACTGAGAAAACTCTCTCTACCTTCCACCCAAATGCTATCCAGAGTGCACGCAGCTATCGTCAGGATGCATACAAGGAGTATAGCGAACTGATTGATGTGATGCAAGTTGCGGAATCGCAAGACGATGTTCTACGCAAGAACTATGTCGCGCAGCCACCTGAAAGGGGCACTGGCACAAAAGTCAATGCCAATAGCTATAAGGTGAAAAAGCCCACTCATAGAAAGAAGGGCAAGCAGGGTGGAAAAGAGAGGTCTAGAAGAGCATACTTTTATCATGAATAAATATACAATTTATTCTTTATTCTAGTAATCTTTATTTTGCAAGTAATGTTTGGATTATGTTGCCTTTATCTAATTAGAATTATATTTCTTTTATCTAGAAATCGTGAGCGCCCAAATGGAAGAGATATGCATTGTTGATAGTGGCACAACAAATACCATCTTAAGAGAGTCCAAATACTTCCAGTCGATCACGAAGAACGCTGGAAAGATTACTACGATCACAGGAAGTGATTCATATATAATAGGCTCCGAAAGAGCCACAATTATATTGCCTATGGGTACAACTTTGGTAATTGAAGAAGCCCTTTCTACCCCGAATCAACGCGCACTCTCTTAAGTTTCAAAGACATCTGCGCCAATGGTTTTCACGTAGAAACCAATGAAGAAAATGGCAAAGAATACTTGTGCATTGTGAAGCACGCGGTATGTGGAAAAATGGTATTAGAAAAATGTCCCTCATATGAATCTGGGTTGTACTACACGAATATTCATGCACCCGAAGTGTATACTTCCTTGAAGACTGTCTTTAGAAGCTTTGAGTTATTTACTTTATGGCATGGTAGATTAGGTCATCCTGGTCTTAGAATGATGAGAAATATAGTGAACAGCTCATAAGGTCATGGCATCAATGTTAAAAATTTCCCGAATCTTGAAGATTTCGTGTGCCCTGCATGTGCCACCGGAAATTAATAACCAGACCCTCTATCATGAAAGTGCAAAGTGAAATTCTGCATTCCCGAACACATCCAGGGGATATTTATGTTCGATTCAGCCCTTGTCAGGGCCGTTTCGATAATTTATGGTGCTCATCGATGCTTCCTCGAAATGGTCGCATGTATGCTTATTGTCAAAAAGAAACCATGCTTTTGCAAAGCTGATCTAGCAGATCATAAGAATTAAGAATGCTTTCCCTGATCATCGCGTGAAGTCCATTAGAATGGATAATGTCGGAGAATTTACTTCAAAAGTATTTGATGATTATTGCACTGCAACAGGGATAGCAGTTGAGCACTCCATACCGCACGTCCATACGCAGAATGGACTAGCTGAAGCACTCATAAAGAGGATTAAATTCATTGCCATACCACTTTTGCAGAGTTGTAACTTTCCCAACACTTGTTGGGGACACGTAGTCCTGCACGCAGCAGCTCTCATCAATTTCAGACCTTCGGCCTACAACATCCATTCTCCTATGCAACTTGTGCACGGGATCATCCCGAAAATCTCCCATCTCAGGAAATTTGGGTGTATGGTATATGTTCCTATACCACCTCCTCAGCGGACTGCAATGGGCCCTCTCCGAAAGTCTGGGATATACGTTGGTTATGAGAGTGCATCCATAATCAGGTATTTGGAACCCATGACTGGAGACTTGCATATAGCCCGATTCGCTGATTGCATTTTTGACAAGGATCGTTTCCCGTCATTAAGGGGGAGGAAATCAACCTTTGGATGAAAAATGTCGGGAAATCATATGGCATTCCACTGGGATCCCCGCGCATGACCCCCGCACTAATGAAGCAAATCAAGAAGTCCAGAAGATAATTGATTTGAAGAATTTAGCAAATGAATTGCCTGATCATTTTTGTCATCTGATAATTTAGCAAATGAATTTAGCAAATGAACCCGCAAGAAATGCACTAGAGAGGGTGGAAATACCAAAGAAAACAAAAGGTATCCCTCATCCTGTTTAGAGGCCTCAAAGAAAAAGAACAGGAAATCTGGCTCCTCAAACCCAAAGTACCCGAGACGCCTGAGAAAATCAAGCAGAGGACTTACCACAACCAATCACGAAAATACCCCAAGGAAAGAAGGGGAACCAGTTGAGACCTGGCACTGGAAAGAAGTCAATGGGAAAGGCAATTCCAGACTTGAATCTTCCACTGAAGGAAGCCGTCGAAAATAATGTGTGCGCACATATAGGCGATGAAAAGCTAAAGGAACTTACTCCTGCGATAGGGAATAGCAGCGAAAAGCAAGTAGATGTGCCTGAAGCACCCCATGAAGAAATGGTCATAAACTTTGTAATAACAGGAGAATCCCTGAATAGAGCAACAACCAATGTTGATGCATACTTTGCAAAGAAGATTGCCTCGATCATTGATCATGATCCCGAGCCTGCATCTCTAGCAGAGTGCAAGAAAAGGCTAGATTGGGAAGAATGGAAGAAGGCAATCATCAGAGAGTTATTCTCTCCAACAAGAGAGAGGTGTTTGCTCAGATGTCGCACACCTCCCCATGTAAACCCCAGAGGTCACAAATGGGTCTTTGTTCTAAGAGGAATGAAAACAACGGTTGTAAGGTACAAGGCAAGGCTTGTAGCTCAAGGTTTCACTCAACGCCCCGGAGTTGATTATGAAGAAACCTATTCTCCGGTCATGGGAGGAATTACCTTTAGATATTTGATCTCAATGGTAGTCAACTTGAAGTTGAGAATGAAGCTAATGGATGTTGTTACAAAGATATTTGTATGGAAACTTGGATTCGAGATATACATGAAAGTACCGGAGGAATTCCTATCCCGAACCAAGACAGAGCAAATAGAAACCTCATGACAAAGGTGAAATTGGAGAAATCACAGTATGGGCTAAAACAATCGTGAAGAATGTGGTACAATCGCTGAGTGACTTTCTCTGCAAGAAAGGCTACACAAACAAATAAGATTGCCCATGTGTATTTATACAACGATCCCGAATGGATTCTCAGATAATCTCCGTCTATGTAGATGACTTGAACATCATTGGGACGGATGAAGAGATTGAAGAAGCATGCTCATACTTGAAGTCCGAGTTTGAAATGAAGGATTTGGGTAAAACCAAGTTTTGTTTAGGCTTGCAGCTTGAGCATGTCCAACGAGGAATCTTGGTACACCAATCATCCTACACGCAGAAAGTGTTGGAAAGATTTGGCTTTGAAAAGGCATATCCCGCAAAGACTCCAATGGTCGAAGGTCACTCCAAGCGCACCTAGACCCATACGCACCTAGAGAAGAGGGGAGGAAGTCCCGGGAGCGAATTCCTATATCCGAGTGCGCTTGGAGCACTCATGTACCTTGCGAATAGCACTAGGCCTGACATTGCGTCATTGTGAATTTGCTAGCTCTGAGACAAAGGCGTAACCCACCAAAAGGCATTGGAAAGGAATCAAGGACATCTTCCGTTACCTCCAAGGAAGCAAAGATCTCGGTTTGTTCTTCAGAAGAAACAATGAACTGAATTTGGTTGGCTACGCCGATGCTGTGTATTTGTTAGACCCGCATACTGGTAAGTCCCAAATTGGCTATATTTTCCTATATGGAGGAACAACAGTTTCCTGGAAGTCGTCTAAGCAGACCCTTGTCTCGACGTTGACAAACCACTCAGAAATCATTACTTTGTATGAAGCATCTCGTGAATGTGCATGGCTCCAAAGAATGGTTCATCACATCCAGAAGTCATGTGGCTTGAACATTGAGCAAACTCCCACGATCATCTATGAAGATAATGCAGCTTGTGTTGCTCAAGCACAGATGGGTTATGTGAAGAGGAATCTCATGAAGCATATCAACCCCAAGTTCTTCTATGCTCACGAATTGCATAAGATGAACGAGATCAAGATATTGCATACTAAGTCATGTGAAAATCTTGCAGATTTGTTCACTAAATCACTCCCAGCATCTACCTTTGAAAGGTGCGTAAAAGGGATTAGGATGATGAGACTTAGAGAAGTGCAGATTTCAGGGGGAGATATTTCACATACTCCCACATGAATCTCGAACATAAATTTTGAGTACCCAACATGAATCTTGAAGATTACCAATTGAAGTTTGGGTGAATTATACTCTTTTTCCTTAGCAACTTTTTCATGAAGTTTTCTTGCATAAGGTTTTAATGAGGCAATTCGTAAAACGCAGTAAGCGTATGCTATGTACTCTTTCTCCAACTATTTTTCCCACTGGGTTTTTCTGGAGTTTTAATGAGGCATATGCATCTCGCGGCAAAGGGCCCAAGGGAGAGTGTTGGGAAACCACGTGGCCCAATGAAAGCCCACGATGGTCCTTTAGCCGAAACCCTAGGCGACTACTATATAAGGAGGAGGGGGTCCCCCCTATTGTACAAGCAACCACAAAGCAATAAAGAATTCTATCGCTGTTCTCCCTAAACCTGTGTCTCTCTTTCTCTCTCTGTTCTCCAATTCAGATCTGTTCGGGAACCCCGCACTATTCGATAGCGAGGTTCCTTAACAACACAGACACAATAATGCCATTTACTCTCTCTCTCCCTCTAATTGTTATCGAAATGGAATTCTAACAAGTCACGGCAGGGGAAGTCTTAGCTCTTATTAAATATCATTAAGCACTACTAAAAAAACCCTTTCTTGCCGGTCTATCACTACCGGTTTAGCTAGAATCGGCAGTGATAAGACTATTACTGCCGGTTCATAAGCTAGACCGGCACAAATGCTAGACCGAAGAAGAACCAGCAGTGATAGGAATTTATCACTGCCGGTTCTAAAACAAACTGGCAGTGATACTATCACTGCGGTTCTAAAAAAACCGGCAGTGATAGTAACTTTTTGAATAATCATAACGTTTTCATACGGTGTCGGATAAGGATAAAATTTATATAAAAAATGTAGCTCTCGACGAGATCTAAAACTTTGTACTTGACAACTTTTTTATTTGAAGTCATTTAGATGTCCAAATAATGGTATCACTGCCGGTTGGCGGTTCGTATTCCCAACCGACAGTAATAATGCGATTTTTTTAAATAATACATTTTTTTATTTAAATTGCAAAAATATATCTCGATTTCAAAAAATTGCAAAAATATACCTCTGTCACCCTCTGAATGGGCGACAGGGGCTACAAAGGCCTCTGTCGCCCTCTGAACGGGCGATATTGGCACTTGTCGCCCTCTGAATGGGCGACATGTTCCCTTTCCTGTAGCCAGAGTCTAAAGAAAATCATAATTTTTTCATATGATCTTGGATCGAGATGAACTGTATGTGAAAATTGTAGCTCTCGACGAGATCTACAACTTTGGTATACAATTTGTTTTCATTTGAATCCATTTATATGGCCAAAAACGGGATAGAAAGTTTAGATCTAAAAATCAGATCCAAACTAGATCTTAAACTTCTATATCGTTTTTGGCACTCTAAATGGATTCAAATGAAAAAAATTTGTATAACAAAGTTGTAGATCTCATTGAGAGCTATAATTTTCATATAAAGTGTAACATTCCAAAAATTTGGATTTCAGAATGTTTAAGTTTCAAAATTCACCATTTGCATTTCTTTGAATTAATTTCAGCTTAATAAGAATTTTCTATTTATAAAAGGATTTAATTTGGCTAATCTATCCATCAAACATTAGATTTTTCTGAATTTATTTGATATTTATTTGAATTTATTTGCTTTTATTTGAAGTTCTGGAATTTCTTAATTCGGAAAATGTTTTATTTTCGCAAATTCCTTTTGGGCCGAATCTCCCGCGGCCCGTTTCCTTTTCCGCCGCTCGGTCCGGCCCAGCCTTCTCGCCTCGGCTCGCTCAGCGCTTTTGCGCACCCGACCACCCGCTCCGCCACGGCCGCTGATGCGCGCACGCGCAGGGCTACGATCGCCGCGTTACTGCGCCGCCGCCGCGAAACCCTAATCACGTCAATCCCGCGTCGCCGCCATCTCGGTTTCCGAGTTTTGCGCGCCCCGAGGCTATTTAAGCCGCCACGCACCCACCCGAGGTTCGCCTCGCGCGCACACCGCCGCCTCAAGCCCCGCGCCGAGTCGCCTCCGTCGCGGAGATCTCGCCGCCGGTTCCGCGCCGTCCGAGCTTCTTCGCCGCTTTCTTCCTCGCGGTGAGCCTCCGCTTGGTTTTGGTCCCGCCGGACTCCCGCGCGCGCCTCTTCCTTTTTCCCCAAAACCCGAGCCGACCAGCTCTCTTCCGCAGATTCGCGCTGTCTTCCTCGCCAAGGCCGGCCGTGCCGCTGCCGCAGCCGTCCGATCCGCCACAGCCACCCGATGCGCGCCGCGTGGACGGCCCAGATCGGTCCGCGCCGATCCGCCTCCACCGCGTCGGCTGCCTCGCCTCGCGCTGCGCCAGCGCGCGCCGGCCGCCTCGTGGCGGCCGCGTGGTCGCCACGCCGCTTAGTCGCCGCGTGGCCACCACGCCAACGGGTTCGCCACGCCGGCGCATCTTCTCCTCGGTGGACGCAGATCCACCGTGAGCCGTGTCTCCGACGCGTGGGTCCCACATGTCGCGGCATTTCCTTTTTTTTTCGATTTTCCGAAAATCCAAAATTTCAGCCAATCACGTGCTGCCACGCGTCGACTCTCTCGATTTTTCTCGATTTTCGATCCGAATCTTCCAGAGCCCGCTTCTCCTTCGCTCGAGCTCCTGTTCCCAGTGATTCAAATTTCTAAATTCATCTAAATTCAAGATCTATCTTCCAGTACCATTATTTTCAATTTTCTAATTTTATTTGAAATTGTTTTATTTATTTGCCTCGTTTGGCGTGTAGACGACGCAATCAAGATCACGAATCAATAGTCGAGGTAGAACCAAAGAAGAGGCAACAAGGCAAGTCTTCCTTGAACATGTTGATCCCAAAGTTCATGAAAATGTTATGTTGTTTTAAATTATGCATGCTTACTTTTATGCAATGTACTTTAAACATAGTTTTAGAGTATAGTTAAATTCCAGCTTTGTTATACCTCATTGGTATTGATCATGTCGAACCTTTGACACCCTAGATGATATATACTAGCTATTTTATTTGGTGATATCCAGTAGATTAGCATGGAACGGTAGAATTGCTTAGTCCAAATTTTAAGCGCTTTGGTATTGTGCCAATATGGGAATCATTTCAAATGTTGTTTAAACTTATTTGTGAGATTGCGCAATTGGTGTTGCTGCTGTGATTTAAATGAATTAAAGTGGAAATGGTTTAGACCGGGCGGATGGATGTTTGGCGGTGCGTAAAGCACGAGACCTTGGTATGTGAATGTTCCGCCTAGTCAATTAAGGACCAAGCGTGTGTTACCATGGACCGAGCACTACCGCACAACCACAAGTCTATATGGGTACGACTGCTAAATAATTTGTGCGTCTCATTATTAGCTTCGCCACTGGTGAGTGCCGATGTTGGCAGCGCAAGAGGGGCTTCAGATCGGGCGCCTAGAACCCTAACAAATGTGAAACCTTAGCGCGAGGTTAATAGTGGGTTGTGCATTGTAAAGGCCTTGTCATGATCTCTCCGCCGACACACCAAAGGAAGTGTGTTAATTGCATGGCAACAAGAGTCGATCATGTCTTGTGGGTAAAGTGTACACACTGCAGAGTTAAAACTACTTAAGTAGCCGTGCCTACTGGCCAAGGGCAAAGCGAGGTACGCTTGCACATTGTAGATTTTATGGTTTTGTTTTAAAGGAAAATGATGGTTTGGGAATCCGAGAGCGGATGGAACTCTCGGGTTATGGTTTGGTGGATGGAGCCACTGTAGATGGAACCCGCTTAATTGTTATATCAAATTCAATTACTATGCTTTTACATTTTGTTCAAATGATGCTTTATGAAATTACTATTGGTATTTACAGATAAACTTTGCTTTATGCTAAAAGAGCCATATTATGCCTTCAATTGTTTAGCCTTGCATATAGTTATCATGCATCATGTTTCCAAGACTTATGGAGTACATTTTGTGCTCACCCTTGCAACATCCTCAACTTTCCACGTAAGAGTGTGCGTGTTTACTACGATTTCTACGCTTGTGGTTATGATGAAGGCGACCCGGAATGCTAGGACGCGAACCCCAGTCGATTGCCTGTTGGGCAAATGGATGGGCTTACTTACTTTGCTTTTGTTAATTCGTTTCCGCTGTTTCTTATTGAACTCTAGCTATGATGCTTCTTATTTGTAATAATTGGCCATAAGGCTAATATTCTTTTGCTTAATTAATATTATTTGATTCGTGATATGGATGTGTTGTCATCACTGTTTCACTGTGTGTGCTAGCTTTTCCTGGACTAGCACAGGTTATACACAGAGGGTTCGGATTTGGAAATCCGGTCCCGACAGAGGTGGTATCAGAGCCATATCGACTGTAGGTCGCAACCCTAGTTAGTCTGGTCTTCTTAGCAAGAACTTCAAAATTATTTTCTAAATCAAACCAACGAATTAATGTGAATAGATTATCTCATCTCATCTTATTCTTAGGTTCTTACTCCTTTCCTTTGCTAAAATATTATTTTAAAATTTTAATTTGATCTTATCTCTTGGAACTTCTTAAAGCCTCGAGTTCTCTGCAAGAATCCAGATCAAGGAAGCAGAAGATCAAGCCGTCAAAGGGTATATCCGAGAAAACTACCATATAAGATAGGTTTTTAGTGCTCTAGGTCATCCCTTTTAGTGTAGCAACGATAGTTCGAGTGTTTCAAGATTTTTGTCGCTTGTTTGTGGGGTGTGTTGTACACTTGCGCTAGCATTGTGTTGCACCCATCTTTCTTTGGAGTGTTAGTTTGTTTGGTCTTGAATGGCTACCTCCTAGCCTTCTCACCTTTTGCTCTTCCTCTCATCTATTGCTAACTGCTCTCGGCCGTTGCTTGGATGGAAGGTCAAGGAAGAGGTCGTGGAGCTGGTCGTAGAGGAGGTCGTGTTGGAGATCGTGGTCGTGGTCGTGGTCAGCAGAGCCACAAGAGCAGCAGGATGTTCAAGATCAGCAAGTGCCACCACCGCCGCCGCCACCCAACCCCGCTTGCAGATATCCAGCAGATGATGGCAATGCAAACTTGCTTGTTGCAAGCCCTTGCTCGTAATATAGTAAACAATCCGCAGCCAAGACCACCAAGAAAGACACGGTGATGCCACCCCAATCAAAGCTTGAGAGTTTATGAGAACTAGACCGCCACCTTCACGGAGCAGTGAACCCTTGGAGGCGATGACCTGGTTGAGAGATGTAGAGAAAAAGCTCCAAGATTAGCGCAGGTGATGACCGTGAAAAGGTTCTCTACGCGAGTCATCAATTAAAAGGAGTAGCTGCTACTTGGTGGGATAATTTCATCTCGCCCATCGTAATGCTCAAGCTATAACTTGGGAGGAATTCTCCAAGCCTTCCAGACGCTTCATGTGCTCATGGGCATAATTGAAATGAAGAAAAGAGAATTTCGCAAGTCGCATCGTGGAAACCAGAGTGTTTCGAGTATCTTAACCGTTTACCCAATTGTCGAGGTATGCACTGTAAGATGTGGCAACCGAAAGTGCCAAAATCGGAGGTTCATGGAGGACTTGACCACGACATCAAGGTGCAGCTAGTTGCTTTGGATTTTCCGAATTTTCAAAGATATGGTGAACAAGGCACTAGTGCAAGAGGATGCTCAACGCCAACAACGAGTCCCGCAAGAGAAGAATGGCATTTCGTGCTCAAGATGGAGCGAGTGGTTCGTCGCCGCTTTCACCTCAAGAAGCCAACAGAACACTGCTCAAGGAGCACCCGCACTCTAATTCCGACCGCGCCCAATCGCCAAGGACAGCAGAACAACGCCCGGTGGTCAACAGCAGAAAGGGAATTCAAATGTCTGCAGGATTCAGTGTTTCCACTTGTCACCGATGGGACATTATGCTAGCAATTGTCCTCGAAGCGCCGACAAGTGACCCCAAAGGCCGCTCAACTTGGGATCCACCGCCGAGCTCCTACGCAAGGACAAGGTCGTGGAACGCCCAGACGCCTGAGCTCCGCAATCTTTTGGAAGAGGACGGTCAACCATGTGACCGCCAAGAAGCTCGGGAGGCATCGATGTGGTTTTGGGTAAGTTCCTTGTTAACTCAATACCGCCAAAGATTATTTGATTCGAGCATCGCATTCTTTTATATCAAGAGTTTTGTTGAACAATTTGGTTGGGAAACCTTTACCCTTAAGAGCCCTATGATAGTTCAATCTCCGGAAAGAATTGAGAACTAGTTCAAGATGCCCAAGTGCAACCATAAAATCAATGGGGTAGAATTCTAGCTAATCTTATCATCTTGGATTCAAAAGGAATAGATGTCATCCTAGGGATGGATTGGTTAACCAAATATAAAGGTCAAATAGATTGTGCCAGTAGAGCCATCACCCTTACCAATTCAGAAGGCATTCGAGTAGAGTATATGCCTGATGAGTCCGCAAGTAAGAAGTGCGCTTTGAACAGTTTGAAGGAATCGACTTTGGAAAGTGTGCCTGTGGTGCAAGAATATCCAGATGTATTTCCTGAAGATTTGCCAGGTATGCCGCCTGATCGAGAGATAGAGTTCGTCATAGAGCTAGTCCCTGGTACGGCTCCAATTTCCAAGAGACCCTACCGTATGCCAGCCAATGAACTCGCCGAGATGAAGAAACAGATTGAGGAATTGCAAGAAAAAGGATACGTTCGTCCAAGTTCGTCACCTTGGGGAGCGCCAGTTCTTTTTGTAAAGAAGAAGGATAATAGTTTGCGCTTGTGCGTGGATTATAGAGCCCTGAATGAAGTCACAATCAAGAACAAGTACCGCTGCCCGTGATTGATGACTTGTTTGATCGGTTGAAAGGAGCATGTATTTTCTCCAAGATCGATCTTCGATCCGATACCATCGCTTGAAAATAAGGTCACAAGATATTCAAGACAGCTTTTGCTACCCGATATGGATTATATGAGTTCACGCTATGTCATTTGGTCCGACCAATGCACCAAATTATTTTATGAACTTGATGAATAAAGTGTTTATGGAATACCTAGACAAGTTTGTGGTGGTATTCATAGATGATATCCCGATCTATTCTAAAGATGAAGTAGAACATGAAGGTCATTTGAGGATGGTGTTAGAAAAGCTCGTAGATCATCACCGTATGCTAAGTTCATAAGTGTGAGTTTTGGTTAAAAGAAGTCGCTTTCTTAGGCCATATAATTTCACTGGAGGTGTCTCAAGAGACCTCAAAAAGTGAAAGGTGTACTTGATTGAGGCAACCCAAGTCGCTGCTCGATATCGTAAGTTTTCTTGGTTTAGCGGGTTACTACCAAGATTCATAGAAGGATTTTCAAGGATCGCAAGACCGCTACCCAGCTTGCTAAAGAAGGAAAAGAAGTTTGAATGGTCTCAAGCTTGTGAGCAAAGTTTCCAAGAATTAAAGAAAAGACTCAACCTCACCCCAAAGGCTCATTTTACCGGATATTCGTAAGAACTTTGAG
The DNA here is from genome assembly GCA_036346275.1 of Otatea glauca. Taxonomy (NCBI): domain Eukaryota; kingdom Viridiplantae; phylum Streptophyta; class Magnoliopsida; order Poales; family Poaceae; genus Otatea; species Otatea glauca. The sequence goes on along the minus strand of CM070725.1, from coordinate 23,055,438 downwards.
ATTTTCTCAGGATGCTTCAAGACAGGTCTTGGATGTGTTTTGATGCAAGAAGGCAAAGTAGTTGCATATGCCTCACGGCAATTGCGATCACATGAGGAAAACTATCCAACCCATGACTTGAAATGGCTGCGATTGTGCATGCACTAAAGTTGTGGAGGCATTATCTCATCGGGAATCGCTAGTAGATTTTTACAGATCATAAGAGTTTGAAGTATATCTTCACTCAAGCGCACCTCAACCTAAGGCAAAGAAGATGGTTGAGTTAATTAAGGATTATGATGTGGGAATACATTATCATCCCGGCAAGGCTAATGTAGTTGCCGATGCCTTAAGCCTAAGAGCTATTGCAATAATATGATGATTCAAGAAGGTCAACCTGCTCTTCACGAGGAGTTTCAAATATTGAATTTGGAATTAGTGGATGAGGGTTTCGTCATTGCATTAGAAATTCAACCAACCTTGACGGATCGATCAAAAGATGCAAAAGTCGATAAAGAAGTCGCTAAGATCAAGGATAGAATCAAGGAAGGTAAAGCCCCAGGATTTTTCGAGGATGAAGAAGGAACTATTTGGCTTGGAAAAAGTATTTATGTGCCGAATCAAAAAGAGATCAAGCAGTTGATATTAAAAGAGGCGCATGAGTCAACAGACTAATTCATCCGTAATACTAAGATGTATCAAGATCTTCGTGGTATATATTGGTGGCCAAGGATGAGAAAGGAAATCACAGAGTATATAGCTATGTGTGATGTATGCCAGCGAGTTAAAGCTGAACATCAAAGACCTGCAGGATTGCTACAGCCGTTAAAAGTGCCTGAATGGAAGTGGGAAGAAATTGGAATGGATTTCATTACAGGACTTCCGAGAACCAGGTCAGGTTATGATTCAATATGGGTTGTAGTGGATCGATTGATAAAAGTTGCTCATTTCATTCCTGTGAGAACAACTTACCAGGGAGATCAACTTGCAGAGTTGTATATGTCAAGAATCGTGTGTTTGCATGGTGTGCCAAAGAGAATTGTATCAGATCGAGGCACTCAATTTACTTCAAGATTCGCAAAGTTGCAAGAAGCGCTGGTACCAACTCAATTTCAAGACACTTATCATCCTCGCATGATGGACAACCGAGCGAGTAAACCAAATCCTTGAAGATATGTTAAGGTCTTGTGCCTTGTCCAATGCGCAAGTTGGGATCAAAGTTTACCTTATGCACTTCTCATATAACAATAGTTATCAAGCAAGTTTGCGATGTCGCCATTTGAAGCCTTGTATGGAAGGAAGTGCGTAACACCTCTCTGTTGGAATGAAACAGAGATCGCCAAGTCTTTGGTCCCGATATGTTGCAAAAGGCGAAGAACAAGTAAAAATGATTCAAGAAAGATTGAGAACAGCCAGAGCCTAGGCGTAAGAGCTACGCCGATAATCGCTTGAGAGAGTTAACCTTTGCTCTCGTGACTATGTGTACTTGAAAGTCTCACCGCCGAGGGATTGCGTCGATTTCAAGTTCGTGGAAAGTTAGCACCAAGATTCATTGGACCGCTCCCAATCCTAGCCGTATGGCCAAGTGGCTTATCGCTTGAGCCGCCACCACGCTTATCAAATGTGCACAATGTGTTCCATGTGTCACAAACCAAGAAGTGTCTCGAGTTCCGAAGAGCAAATGCAGATTGAGAATGTTGAGCTACAGGATGATCTTACCTACCCAGAGTATCCGATCAGAATTTTGGATGAGGCAGAGCGCAGAACAAGAAATAGGACAATCAAGTTTTGCAAAGTCCAGTGGAGCAACCATTCTGAAAAGGAAGCAACTTGGGAGCGAGAAAAAGATCTTAGAGAAGAGTACCCCAACCTCTTTCCCTAGTCTGTCCAAATCTCGGGGTCGAGATTTCTTTTAAGGAGGGGAGGTTTGTAACATTCCAAAAATTTGGATTTCAGAATGTTTAAGTTTCAAAATTCACCATTTGCATTTCTTTGAATTAATTTCAGCTTAATAAGAATTTTCTAATTATAAAAGGATTTAATTTGGCTAATCTATCCATCAAACATTAGATTTTCAGTTTTTGCTCGGTTCATTACGCTGCAAGGAATTTTTCTGTATTTTTGGAGATTTTTCTGAATTTATTTGATATTTATTTGAATTTATTTGCTTTTATTTGAAGTTCTGGAATTTCTTAATTCGGAAAATGTTTTATTTTCGCAAATTCCTTTTGGGCCGAATCTCCGCGCGCCCGCTTCTTTTCCGCCGCTCGGTCCGCCCACCTTCGCCTCGGCTCGCTCGCTCGCCTTGCGCGCTTGCTTCACCGCCCACCTCATCACACGGCCGCTCGATGCGCGCCACGCGTGTGGCTGCGATCGCGCGCGTTACTGCGCCCGCCGCCGGAAACCCTAACGCGCAATCCGCGTCGCCGCCATCTCGGTTTCCGAGTTTTGCGCGCCCCGAGGCTATTTAAGCCGCCACGCACCCACCCGAGGTTCGCCTCCTCGCGCCACACCCGCCGCCTCAAGCCCCGCCGCCCGAAGTCGCCTCCGCTGCTCGCGGGTTCCGCCGCCGTCCGAGCGCCGCCGCTTTTCTTCCTCACCGGTGAGCCTCGCGTGGTTTTGGTCCCGCGGACTCCGCGCCGCCTCTTCCTTTTTCCCCAAAACCCGAGCCGACCCAGCTCTCTTCCGCCAGATTCGCGTCGTCTTCCCGCCTCGGCGTGTCGTGGCCGCCGCCGCCGCCACGCCACGCGCCGACCGTCGCCGCTGTCGCAGCCGTCCGATCCGCCTCGCCGCCCGATGCGCCAGCGTGGACGGCCCAGATCGGTCCGCGCCGATCCGCCTCCAGCCGCCAGCGCTGCCTCTGCTCTGTGCGGCCACGCGTCGCCAGCCTCGCAGCGTGCGCGTGGCTCGCCACGCCGACCTAGTCGCCGCGTGGCCACCACGCCAACGGGTTCGCCACGGCGGCGCATCTCCTCCTCGGTGGACGCAGTCCACCGTGAGCCGTGTCTCTGACGCGTGGGTCCCACGTGTCAGCGGCATTTCCTTTTCTTTTTCTGATTTTCCAGAAAATCCAAAATTTCAGCCAATCACGTGCCGCCACGTGTCACCTCTCGATTTTTCTCGATTTTCGATCCGAATCTTCCAGAGCCCGCTCTCCTTCGCTCGAGCTCCGTTCCAGTGATTCAAATTTCTAAATTCATCTAAATTCAAGATCTATCTTCCAGTACCATTATTTTCAATTTTTGAATTTTATTTGAAATTGTTTTATTTATTTGCCTCGTTTCGCGTGTAGACGACGCAGTCGAAGATCAGTCGAATCAACAATCAGAGGTAGAACCAAAGAAGAGGCAAATAAGGCAAGTCTTCCTTGAACATGTTGATCCCAAAGTTCATGAAAATGTTATGTTGTTTTAAATTATGCATGCTTACTTTTATGCAATGTACTTTAAACATAGTTTTAGAGTATAGTTAAATTCCAGCTTGTTATACCTCATTGGTATTGATCATGTCGAACCTTTGACACCCTAGATGATATATACTAGCTATTTTATTTGGTGATATCCAGAGATTAGCATGGAACGGTAGAATTGCTTAGTCCAAATTAAGCGCTTTGGTATTGTGCCAATATGGGAATCATTTCAAATGTTGTTTAAACTTATTTGTGAGATTGCGGCAATTGGTGTTGCTGCTGTGATTTAAATGAATTAAAGTGGAAATGGTTTAGACCGGGCGGATGGATGTTTGGCGGTGCAGTAAAGCACGAGACCTTGGTATGTGAATGTTCCGCCTAGTCAATTAAGGACCAAGGCGTGTGTTACCATGGACCGAGCACTACCGCACAACCACAAGTCTATATGGGTACGACTGGCTAAATAATTTGTGCGTCTCATTATTAGCTTCGCCACTTGGTGAGTGCCGATGTTGGCAGCGCAAGAGGGGCTTCAGATCGGGCGCCTAGAACCCTAACAATGTGAAACCTTAGCGGGCGAGGTTAATAGTGGGGTTGTGCATTGTAAAGGCCTTGTCATGATCTCTCCGCCGACACACCAAAGGAAGTGTGTTAATTGCATGGCAACAAGAGTCGATCATGTCTTGTGGGTAAAGTGTACACACTCGCAGAGTTAAAACTACTTAAGTAGCCGTGCCCACGGTCAAGGGCAAAGCAGGTACGCTGCACATTGTAGATTTTATGGTTTTGTTTTAAAGGAAAATGATGGTTTGGGAATCCGAGAGCAGATGGAACTCTCGGTTATGGTTTGGCTGATGGAGCTAGTCGTAGATGGAACTCGCTTTAATTGTTATATCAAATTCAATTACTATGCTTTTACATTTTGTTCAAATGATGCTTTATGAAATTACTATTGGTATTTACAGATAAACTTTGCTTTATGCTAAAAGAGCCATATTATGCCTTCAATTGTTTAGCCTTGCATATAGTTATCATGCATCATGTTTCCAAGACTTATGGAGTACATTTTGTGCTCACCCTTGCAACATCCTCAACTTTCCACGTAAGAGTGTGCGTGTTTCGACTACGACTTCTACGCTTGTGGTTATGATGAAGGCGACCGAATGTTAGGACGCGAACCCCACGATTGCTGTTGGGCAAATGGATGGGCTTACTTACTTTGCTTTTGTTAATTCGTTTCACTGCTTTCTTATTGAACTCTAGCTATGATGCTTCTTATTTGTAATAATTGGCCATAAGGCTAATATTCTTTTGCTTAATTAATATTATTTGATTCGTGATATGGATGTGTTGTCATCACTGTTTCACTGTGTGTGCTAGCTTTTCCTGGACTAGCACAGGTTATACACAGAGGGTTCGGATTTGGAAATCCGGTCCCGACATAAAGTTCATCTGCATCCGAGATCATATGAAAAAGTTATGATTTTCTTTACAAACTGTCTACAGGAAAGGGGACATGTCGCCCATTCAGAGGGCGATAGAGGCCTCTGTAGCCCCTGTCGCCCATTCAGAGGGCGATGGAGGTATATTTTTGCAATTTTTTGAGATTGAGGTATATTTTTGTAATTTGAATAAAAATATATTATTTTAAAAAAAAGTTCGTAATAATGCTGTCAACCATTTTTCGAACATTTTTGGAAAAATCATAACTTTTTCATACGATGTTGGATGGAGATAAAATTTATATGAAAATTGTAGATCTCGTCGAGATCTACAACTTTGTAGTTGACAACTTTTTTATTTGAAGTCATTTAGATGCATGTCCAAATAATGGTATCACTGCCGGTTGGCTGTTCGTATTCCCAACCGGCAGTAATAATGCTGTCAACCCGAATAGGTACTACCGGTTCCAATATCCGGCAGTGAAGCCAGTTTGAAACCGGCAGTGATAACTGTTTCTGTAGTAGTGAATGTTTCAAAATAAATCTGAGCCATCATAGCACATAGATTAACCAATTGGATGGATAAGATTTTTTTTTCTTTCTCAGATTAATGTGAGATTTTTTAGCCTTTTTTTCTTTCATTAATGAGGTAATTTCTAACATTTTGACCTCCTTGGATTAACGTGAGGGCTCCAGGAGGTGCCTCCAATTAGTAATGATATAGATAGATAGATAGATAGATAGATAGATAGATAGATAGATTTCTAACCTTTTACGTCCTAGAGTTAACGTGGGGGCTCCTAGACGAACCTCCAATTAGTAAAGATAAAGATATGAATATTTTTGTATAATTTAATTTTTTTTATTTTTAAACTTACTATCCCTAATTTTTTTTCCATTCACAATTTAATTATATTTTAGACTGTGCATTGTTAGTTTGTAAATTTACTATCCCTTGTTTTCTCATTACCAATTTAATTATACTTTAGACTTTGCATTTATACAGTAATAAATTAGGGACACTTCTACATAACCAAAATTAAATTCAATATGCATATACTTTTATTTTGATTTCACAGTGATTCTGTAATTTAAATATTATATATAGACACTTTTCTATTATATTAAATCACAACCAATGTAATAATACTTGGATAGATTAATGTAAAATCCCAATTTTTGCCTCATTTGGATTTAATATAGTTATTTGTGAATTTTTATAATTTTCTAGAATTTATTTTGCATTTTTGAATTATGCTTGATATGGAAACTATTTTAATATCTGAAAATGTTTAATAAACATCTGTCAAAATATTTTATTCATGTTATAAATATCTCAAAATATTTTTAGAAAAGTTTCTAGAATTTTTATAGTATTTTTACAATTTTATTTGTCTTTATTTATTTTTTGGGATTATTATTTAAAAATAGAGAAACTTTTAAAAAATCCTTTGCTGGAGCAATGGGCTGGCCTAGTCTTGTGTTGCCCAGCACTATGCGTGTGGAGGCGTGTTTGGCCTACTTCCGCTAACCCTAGACCTTAGCTGTTGGTTCCGATGGACTGTTGAGATTGGTTGGGTGTTGTGGAAACCCTAGCAGCTAATGGCCGTTAGATGGAGCTAAGGTGGACGTCTGGATTTGAGCCACGTAGCTATGATGTGATGCCCGTTAAATGGCCACCGTGTGTACAGTTGGGACTGCGTCTTCTCTGTGTTTCTGCCATAGTCACAGAACAAGACACTATCACCGCGTCTGAGGAGGAATTTGGCCAAAGCACGCAAGCCAAGGCTTTAAAAGGGAGACCGGGACCTCGTCTGAGCATCACCAAGTTGCTGTGCATTAGTTAACCCAAGAATCATCACCCGTGGAGCTCTCGCCACATATATCAAGCTCGCCGAAGTTCATCGCCTTCTGCCACCGTGGTTTTCCGTGTGGATCTCATCGTCTGTCGTCCCTCTATCGCGTTCAAGTTCAGATCCAAAGCCGTCACGACATGCCACTCCAAATCTGTCCAAGCTCGAAGTCGATCTGTCGCCATTGCACCGTTGAGTGAGCCTTCGTCTCCAAGTCCGGTAGTCACGTCGCCATGCCTCGCCGCAACCTCAGCCGTCTGATCCAACCAGGCTCGCCAGATGAGTGACGCATGGCTAGCTTTGGGTCCCGGCATGAATCATGCCTCGTCTGGTCCACATCATTGCTTACATTAGCATGACATCGACCGTGTGACGTCAGTGTCGGGGCTGGTCTAATTCTAGTAGACCGAGTCCACCGTCGACTCCAATCGGTGCATGGACTTGATCCATGGACCAGTGTCCACATGTCAGTACGAGATTGGCTGAGTTATTTAATTTGGGCTGACGTCATAAATCAGGATTTTCTAGTATAAAAATAATTTGGGAAAATATTGGTTTTCTATTTTTTGATTTTTCTTTTATTCAAATCTTTGGAGAGCCCGTTCTTCCTCATACGAACTCCGATTAAGGCGATTCAAATTTCTATAAAATTGTAAAATTGAGATCTATTTGATAGTTAATTTTTATTTTATTTTTGGAGTTTGTTTTCTCTTTTCTTTGGTATTTATTTTGTATTTCAACTTGATTCGCGTACAAGTCAAAGTGTCTAGAGCATTCGAGGCTAAACCGTTGATACAAGACCAAGGTCCATAATAGGAACAAGAGTTATTCCAAGGCAATTTGTGTTTTGATCATGTTGGACCCAAACTTACAAATTGCTATGTTGATTTAAATTAATGCATAGTATTTTTATGTGTAGAACTGTTTCAAATTAGTTTGGGATCTAGTTATTCAACCCAATTGGATTAAACCTACCTTGTCATTTGTATGCCAAGATTATTTGTCACCCTAGGATGATTCAATATTAGTTGGTTGCAATAGATACCAACATGGGTTGGTTAGGCCGTGTGTAGTTGCTTAGCCATGCCACGTAAACTCATGTCTTTTGACAAATAAAAATCAATCTTGACTAATAGAATATAGAACATGTTTATGAAAGATGTTTCAGGTGTTGTTACACAATGATGTTGAATTGTGATGGCATGTATTGTCAAGCAATGATATTGAGTTGTTGATGGCATGTGCCATATGATAATCAAATAGGGTGGTAAATAATTTAGATTGGGACAAGTGGCAAGAGGCCGTGTGCCAAGGTGGGTTTGTATGGCGGTTGGGTTTAGAAGTCTTGCCTCAGTCAATTAAGAACTTAACCTTGCAAGCCTTTTGAAGGACCGAAATCGGGGACTAGAGGGGGTGAATAGAAGCCAAATAAAAATTTCTCCCTCAAAAATCTCTTCTCGAAAACTAGTGCTATGGAGAAAACACTAGGTTCAAGAACATGAAAAGTAAGATGAATGAAGCAGTAATTTTAGCAACAAAGATGAGCAGAAATATCAAATTTGGTTGTCAAAAAATGTGAATAACTTTAGATCTACTCATACAAAATTGATGAAATTTAAATTACAGCAAGATAAGGTCCTCTGGGTCATGATTCCAAAAGTAATTCCAAAATAAAGCCTAAAAGAAAGACCTATCTAGCTCAACACCCTTGGTGCACATAAAAATCAGTTACAGAAACTTGGCTATCAAGAAACATCAATAACTTTTTATCTACTCATCAAAAGTTGATGAACATTAAGCAAGGTAAGATCCTCAGGGTCATGATTCCAAAAGAAATTTCAAAATAAAGCCCAAAAGAGTGACCTTTCTTGCATAATATACACGCTGCACAAAAGCAGAGATCTCATAAACTTTGATCACAAAGAAATCTCAATAACTTTTGATCTATCCAACCAAACTTGATGAAACATGAACCATAACTAGGAAATGACCTTAGGACTATAATTCCAAAATTAATTACAAGAATAAGCCTAAGGACTCAACCTTTCATGCAAATGGTTCAAGCTACACCAAAAACAGTAGTTTCAAATCAAGAACACGATGTTGCAAGCATAACTTGAGCAAGAATAATTTTTAATGGATCTTGCTGGGTTTGGATACGATTTAGATGAGTTTCTTAACCTCTTACATGTCCTAGATCTAAAAGAACTACAACAAGTAGAAGGAGGGGAAGCAAAGCTCAAGTTGCAAGAATGAACCAAGCAAAAATTCTTGGAAGAATTAAGACAAAGTTTGCCTAGATGATTGAAATATGATCTGAAGAAGATTCATCCATGAATCATTCATACTTGTCATAAAATCCACAAGCATTAAGAAAGAGGGGAGGCAAATCCAAATGTGTAGAAAGTAAATTACAAGAATTTAAAGTGCAAAATGTAAATTGCAAGAATTTAAAGAGCGGAATGTAAATTGCAGAATATAAGATGAAATTAAAATTTCATTTGTTTGAGAGGAAGGTTTACAAAGCCTCACAACCTGGTGGACAAAACTCAAAGGAGCACAAGGAAACAAAAATCCTTATCAAAGACTTGGCATGGACACATCCCTCGACCCCTCAATTTATATCACAACCTAGTCAATGTACACCCTGGATGACTTCCTAATCCCGTAAGGAACCTCATCAAGGGTTGGGATTAACTCACTCACTCATACATGGGCTAACCCGAAACCCAACAACAAAATGGGTTTTAACCATTTGAAACTAACTTAACCACTACTCCGCCCACGAAACCTTGATCCAACGATCCTCCGCTTGAGTATGGTCCAAGTTAGCATCTCTAGCCATCCACTTATCTTCTCAACTTGCAACGACTCCCCGCCTCAATCATCTTCGGCGTCGCCTAATCGTTTAGACCTCAACTCTATTAGCCTAGTCCAGGTCTCCTCCGCCTCACCATGACCTAGCTCTAAGTCCTGCAACCATCATAGATAAGGGAAATACATCACATAGCACTGCACAACATAATATGCAATATTTAATTAACAGCAATATGAATTCCTAATTAAATACATCGTTCAAGCTCACTGGGAAGGCCGACAGCAACCCAAAATTGCAAATTCAATTTTCCAAACCCAAACAAACTCACACAAATTGACACAGGCCTAACAAATATCAAATACTCATCACACATCCATGGGTTGATCTTCACATAGTCTCCCAATCTCCCACTTTATGAGTATATTGACAAACACCACAAAATGCACAAATTTAAGTTTGAAGGCAAAATTTGAACCCAAAATGAAGTCTATACGCAATGCATGAAACAGCTTCTCAAACTCCCTCTCAACAAGTGAATCAAATTGAAGCTTAAAATTTTGGTTCAAGTTGAGTTATTAGCAGAATTAAGTTCAAGAAACTCATAAAAGAACTCAATAGAAACCAGAAAGACAGAATGAGAAGAAGTCAAGAAACTGCAAGCTAAGTGCTATAGAGCATAGAAAAGATGATAGAGAACACTATGGCTCAGACTCGCTCTCATCTTCCCCAATGACTAACATAGGAAAGCTAATTCTAAAACCCTAACAAAGAGTACACACAGACTCTGTCTACCTAGAGGGCCCAACACCTGCTAGACTTATAAGACTGTAAAGGATCTCAACCTAGAGAGCATAAGATGAGAGGTCCAAGCAAAACATGCCAAAAGTCTAAGTGTAGTGAATTTAGAATTCTAAGAGTAAGCCCAAAAACATCCAAAAGATGCAAAAGGAAGGAAATACTGGAAGAAAACAAATATATTACATAATATACAAAACCAACTCCCCCTCAAGAAATGTCGTAAGGGCACACGACTCGAAGCTCTCCCCTCAAGGCTACAAACCTAGAGCTATCCAAAGGCTTAGTAAAGATATCGGCAATCTGGTGGTCACTCTCCATAGACTGGTGTACTATATCACCCTTCTCTACATGGTCTCAAAGGAAGTGATATTTAATATCAATATGCTTGGTCCTAGAATGCTGCACTCAGTTCTTATCAATGCAAATGTCATAAGTGTTGTCACAAAAAAGAGGAACACTATTTATGTCTAACCTAAAGTCTCGCAAGGTGATCTCATCTAAAGCGCCTGACTACAGCTACTAGCAGCTCTAACGTACTCAGCCTCAGTGGTGGACTATTCAACTCCAGATTGCTTCCTAGATAACCAAGAAACAAGAGAAGTTCCAAGAAATTGGTAAGTGCTAGAAGTGCTCTTCCTATCTATCCTACAGCCAGCAAAGTCTATATCTAAAAAGGCTCTAAGGGACAGATATGAAGAGGAAGAGTACCAAATACCATAGTCAATGGTAGGTCGAAGGTACCTTAAGATGTTCACCGCTTGATGGTGAGAGGCATAAGGAGAAGCCTGGAATCGAGCATATAGACATACAACAAAATGTATGTTCGGCCTCGAAGTGGTGAGGTACAAGAGGGAGCCGATCATGCTCTTGAACTTCTTCTGATCAACTGGCTTACCATCCTTATCAGGCTCAAGGACAATAGTGGTGGCCATATGTGTCATCAGACATGTCCAATCGTCTCAAGAGGTCTCGAGTGTATTGCCTTAATGCAAGAAAATGCCTTCCCATGTCTTCTTGATCTGGAAGCCGAGAATGTAGCTCAACTCGCCCATCATGCTTATCTCGAACTTTGTGCTTATCACATCTGAAAATAAGACACAAAAGAGTGTGAAGAGCCACCAAAGATAATATCATCCACATAAATTTGGGCAAGCACAAAGTCAGAATCCTGGTGTCTAATAAACAGAGTCTTGTCTACTTTACCCATCTCAAAACCATGACTAAGAAGATAAGACTTAAGCCTCTCATACCAAGCTCTAGGGGTCTACTTAAGCCCACACAAAGCTTTGGAAATCTTATAGACATAGTTTTGGTACTTGGGGTTCTCGAATCCTGGAGGCTGTCTCATATAAACCTCTTCTTCAATATACCCATTGAGGAATACACTCTTAACATCCATCTGATATAGCTTGAAGCCCTTAGATGCTGAAAATGTAAGCAGGATCCTATGACCTCTAGTCTAGCCACAGGGGCAAAGGTCTCCAAAAAGAAGACCCTCAACCTAACTGAAGCCCTGAGCAACTAGCCTAGCTTTGTTCCTAATGACAACACCATCCTCACTTTACTTATTCTTGAACACCCACATGATCTCAATGACATTAAGACCAGATGGGGGCGCAACAAGCTGCTAGACCTTGTTCCTCTTGAAGTTCTCTAGTTCCTCATGCATCAGATTGATCCAGGACTCATCAAATAATGCATGAGAAACATCCTTCAGCTAAAAGAAAGCAACAAAGGCAGAATGTAGACATAAATGATAAAAGACTTGTTTTTGAGCGTGTGACACTCTCAAATAAATCACCAATCATCTGATCAGGTGGATGAGCCCACTGAATATGGCGGGGAGGTTTAGAACCAAAAGTGGCCTCTACCTCATGTTGAAAAGAGGAAGGAACAGAGCCATTAATTGCAGAAGAGTCTGAAGGTAAGGGCTGACCTCCCTAAGGTGCAGAGATAGAAATAGGAGGCATCTCAGGTGCAGAGGGAACGTGATCAGGTAGAGTACCGTCATCTCTGTCATCCTCATCTTCTATAAAGATGGTCTCGGAGAGAGTAGAAGAGCCTAAAATATCTAGTCTAGTGCTTGGACTAGCCTCATCAAATGTCACCTCACTGGTCTATATAATCCTACTCACCTCACAACTCCAGTCCATGTAGCTACGAGAAGACGTCGAGTAACCTAGATAGATATCGTCAAAAGAACCTGACTCGAACTTATCTAGGTTCTCAAACTTCAAAATGAAACACTTACAACCAAAAACACGAAAGTGAGAAATATTGGGCTTTCGCCCATATCTCAACTCATATGAAGTGCGGTGCAAGTGTGCCCTCAAGAAAACTTTGTTGGACACATGGCAAGCAGTAGCTACAGCCTCAACCTAAAACTTTCTAGGAGCACTGTACTCATCTATCATTGTCCTGGCCATGTCGACCAAGGTCTAATTCTTCTTCTCCACTATGCCATTCTGCTGAGGGACGTATGGAGAAGAGAACTGATGCTCAATACTTGACTCTTCATAGAAACTCTCAAAGTAGGAGTTATTAAACTCCGTGCCACTTTCACTATGTATAAGCTCGTAAGGCACCTGGGAGCTCAATAGATAACCTTTAGACCAAACCCCTAAAGTGAGTAAGAGACTCATCCTTCGAGACCATGAAGAACACCCAAGAATACCTTGACAAATCATCAACAATAACAAAAACATACCACTTACCACCTGTTGACTGCACTCTAACTGGACCAAAAGTATTAATATGTAAAAGCTATCCTGGTGCATCAGTCATCACAATAGTGATCGTAGGATTAGATGCAGCAACCATCTTTCCATGTCGGTAAGGAGAACAAACCAATTCTTTGACCATCTTGAGTTTGGCCAAACCATGAATGAGATTATGGCTACTAACTCGAGTCAAATGATCAAAACCAATGTGACCAAGTCTCCTATGGCAGAAGGAGAGATCATGGGACTCTAAAACAACTAGACAATGAAGGGAATTACTAGAAAAATTAGCACGAAAAACTCACCCATACCTAGAAATCCTGCAAACTAATCCTCCATAAGAATCGAGAATTCTACAAGCATTACACTTGAAGCTCACCTCAAAATCGTTATCGGTAAGCTGAGATAAAGAGAGCAAATTATACCACAGCTTACTACTAAGGCAACATCCTTATGAAAGAAATTATCATTAATATGTACGGTACTTTAAGCGATAATTCTACTTGACGAAGCATCTCCAAAGGTGATTGGCTCATCATTGGGGGCACGGGCTAAGGAAGAGGATTTTCGGTCATGTGGTGTGAACAGTCGAAGTCTAAGATCCAAACTTCTCCCTTCCCAGCCCTACGCAACTGAATCAATGAGAGCAAGAGGTCGATGACTCAGTATTGGGGAAGGTAAGTGCAGATCTAGGAACCCAATACTGAGCCACACGACGAGTAGAATTAGCAGTCAAAGGAACAAAAGACTAAACTCTAGCGTCTCTCCTTGGCTCAACTCTCACAAACTCAAAGGCAACTCCTGCAGGACATTTGGGAGCTGATGCTGGGTTGGCCTCCAAGTGTGCAGAGTACAGACTATCCCAGAAACGCTACCCAAACCTTCTACTTGAGGAAGCAAACTCATACCGCTGATATCCACCTCGATAGAAAGAACGAGGAATATCAAGAGGACAGCAGAAAGACTGACCACGGATAGCTCAAAGACCAAAACTCGAATGAATAGCCTAAAAACCGAGTCCTGGACGTTACCCAAAAGCAGCAAACTCTCTAACCTATCTAGAAACCGTGGGTGCCTCAAGAGCACTCAGAGTCTAGGGATGACCCAGAATACCACTAAGGGCATGAACACGCTTACGCCGTGTGATCTTGGCATGTCTAAAATAGAAATCAACCAAATGTCCATCCTTCTGACAAAAGGTACAAGTACACTTCACCTTGCTAGAGGCAGAAGCTGCAGGAAGGGCTACCTTCTCGTCAGAGAACACCTGCTTGGAATTGGTATGTATGAGTTTAAAATACCATTTTGAACCAAGATATGTCTAAGAATCCGGTACAAGAGGTGACACTCACAAAGTGCTAGAATATGACCAATATAGGTTAATAGTAGTTTTTGGTTGAGTTTCAATATCTAATAACTTTTGATAGGTTGGTCTTTTGAAAATGTTTTGAATGCGAGAATTGTTAAAAATGACCAACTCTATGTTTTTCGTTTTGGAGCTATTTTGAAAATCTTTTTACAATTTATTCTATGAAAATTATAATTTTAAATCCAAAACAAGATACTAGTAACTAGATTTTGAACTTGAAACTCATTTTCTTTTGAAATTAGTTTTTATGAAGCCAAAACTCTTGGAAAACCTTTTGAAAGCATTTGTATACATTTTTCAATTAGTTTTTCTCAATATTACTAATAGTTACTAAGGATTTCCACTTTTGGCTAAATGGCTAGATTTTGAAAATATATTAGCATTTATATAAATATGGGCACACATAGGGATGTGATATACATGATTATGGCTTAGCACTCCCCCTTAATGTGCCACTACCCAAACTTGCTCAAGATTACAATCAATACAACTAATAAGCATGAGCAAAAACATGAACAAGTGATTTAGATTGATTTTCATGATAATGCACTATAACCTACACAAGGCTATAAGTTAAAATTATCAATTTAAATACTTGTTACCCGAGATGGCATTGGTTCTTGATTGAAGTGGTGGTCTTCATGCTTGGCTCCATTTTGTAAGTGATGAAGTCCTCTTCCCTTTTGAAGAAGCCAAGCGTCCAATGCCTTTCCAAGTACCTAATAAGCTTTTAGGCACTTGTTTGTACTCAATTTTTGTTGGGTCGAAGAATATTAGTCACAAGAGATTTTGGGACCCAAATGGCCCTAATATTAATGATATTGGGTGAGCCAACATGACTAGCAAAAGATTTAAAACTGTTATTACTTCTAAGCAAATTATTGGCATTGAAATGATAAGGCTTACGAGTCTTAGCAATTTTAGCAAATCCATTTCTAGTTTTATCCTTTTTAAGTACATGATGATCATTATAATAAATGAGCTTAGAGAATCTAGCATATCTAGCGAATGGTTTGCTATTCTTATTTCTCCTAAGCAATTTATTTGCATTGCTTTGAATAGGCTTAGGATTTCTAACAACTTTAGCATACACATTTCTAGATTTATTTCTCCTAAGCAAATGATTGTTATTATTTTGCATAGACTTAGGAGAATTGATAAATTTGGCAAACACATTACCATTTTTGTCTTTCCTAAGAAAATAATGATCATTGTAAAGAGTTGGCTTAGGAAAAGCTACCCTTGGGACAATTTTTACAAATGTGTCCTTTTCCTCGGTAATTGAAGCAAGTTTGGCTATTTGGACCTATCTTAATCTTCTTGACTTGCTCATTATCGGTTTGCCTCTTTGTTGATGTCCTTGACTTGACATCCTTTTGGTTTGGGCACACTGAGGTGTAGTGACCCTTCTTATGGCATCCAAGGCACTTGATGTTCTTCGTGTGCTTTGCATTGTGCCTTGTCTTACTATTCACCTTCTTCTTGGAGATATAGCCAATCCCTCTCTTGCCTTGCAAGACCCGTTGCTTGCTTAGAATCTCGTTAAGGGTGGCCTTTCCATTGTAGCAGTTCTTCAAGTCATTTTTCAATTTAATGACTTGAGCCTTGAGCTCGATATTTTCCTCTACAAGGTTAGTCTCACAAGACATAGAAGAAGTAGAAGCAATATTTGAATTTGAGCTACAAGGAATATTGTTGCTAGAGGTGTACATATTAATTTTAAATGAAATGCTAGGATTAGAAATTGAGCATGGCATACCATCAATTAAATCACATTGAATTCCTATGTCCACTCTTAGCTTAATGAGTTCCTTGAGGAGAAGAGACTCATGCTCACATTTGAGCACATTATAATCATTTGAAGTGAGTCATGCTCAAGCTTCAAAATCTTATATTTGGACTTTTCTCTACCAAGATACTCATTGAGCTCCTCTGACATATTCATCAAATCATCGTAAGAGGGCTCATCATCATCATCACTTACCTCAATTTTACCTTTTGCCATGAAGCAACGCAATGGAAGAGATGGAATGGTAGGTTCATCATCGTTTGAGGTAGAAGTTGAGGTCGATGGTATTATCGGTTCTTCATCAATTGAGATAGAACAAGAGGTTTCAGCTCCCGACACCCATTCTTCCATGGAATTCTCACTTGGGGATGTGGACACGTCGTATAAATCTTGAAGCTTTGTCCACATCTCATTTGCGCTCTTGAGTGTGCATATTTTATTAAATACATCTACGCTCGCAACACTAAATACTGAATTAGTAGCTTGAGTGTCAAGATGTAGTCATTTCTCTTCTCCTTTTGTTGGAGCAAATACATTCAACCGAAGAGATAAACCCACATCTACGATCCACCATATTTGGGGGCTCATGGATTTAAAATAAGATACCATAAAGCATTTCCATGAGGCATAATTTGAGCCATAAAAAATATGTGAATCGGTGTAGTGCACTAAATCACTAGTCGCCATCTTAACTCTCTAGGCGGTAAAGCCTAATAAATGAGAGACCAAGCTCTGATACCACTTGTAAAATCGAGGATGCCGACTAGACGGGGGTGAATAGGTGGCTATAAAAATTTCTTCTACGATTAATTAAAATCCCGCCTAAGTACCCTTATGTCAAAACCTAAATGATAATAGATGCAGAAGCGATAAACTAAGTTTTAACAATTAAAGCCTAAGTCAACTAGGCTCACTAAGCTTACCAACTAATTATGTCTCTAACAAGAATATGCAATTCTAAAGACAATCAAGCAATTTAATTCTAGGAATGTAAATTGCAACAATATAAATATGAATTGCAAGCAAACACAAAGAGACACACCGATGTTTTACCGTAGTGTTTAGAGACTTGTCGGTGTTCCCTAATCCACGTTGAGGCAAGCCCAAAACACTTTGGACCAGCTCGACAAATTGAGCACCCGCCTCGAATCCACTAGTAGTAGCTCTTCCGCCCTTCGGGTTGGTGAGCTCCAACCTTCACAACTTTATTGGGCCTTCTCACAATCTCCTTGAGAAGGTCACCACGCATGACGCCTCCACACACCGTCTAGGTGTCGGCAAACACCAAGAGTAACAAGTCAAGCCTTCTAGCTTGAGCTCCACCAAGTACAACACATGTGCAAAATTGAAGTTGCACCTTCAACCACTGAGAATGATTTAGAAGGTAATGTAAAAGGAATGGACTGTATACATGGTGAAAATCATTTTGAAGAGACAAAACTGTCCATGAATCATGCTATCGTAGAGCAACTATTAATGGAACCCATTGCTGATTTGGTTGCTATTCCTAGTGATAAAGAAGAGTTGTGTCATAATGCTTCACTTATATCCACGCCACAATTAGTGAATGAACATGAAACATTTATATTTGAACTAAACACTTGCGCTGAACATAGACATGCTATTCAAATTGCTAGTGAAGAAGATGAGTTTAAATTGATGTCTTCTTTAGATACTTTAGGTTACATTGAATTTGATGTTTTGTGTGATCTGGATAGTTTCAAGGAGAAGATTTTTGTACATTCTGATTTGCCATGGTTATCACGAAATATTTTCCATGTTGTTGGCAAACATAATGATAAAGGAGAATACAAAGTGCATAGATTATACATTTGTTCAGATCTGAGACCTCCACATCCTATGCAACAATGTGATCAATTTGATAATTCTAATATCATATCAAGTACCCCTACTGTTGATTATAATCTATATGATAGTTTTCAAGAAAAGAAGTGTTTGGGTGATTTTGATTCACGAGACATTGATTTGATCACAAAAGATATGCATGTTGCTTTGCTCTTTCTCGTTACTAACATTTTGTAGGAGAATGTGATGGAGTCGAGGACGACTCTAATTCAAGAAAGGGAGAATGATGAGACCATGCTCGTCCTGGATATGATCAACGCTATATCAATTTGGCGACACTTCACGGCATCCTCTGTATCATCTACATCTACTAGGATGGCTTTCCTTCATAGAGGGGAGGAAGCGTCCAAGAGTGCAAGCTTTCAACATGCCTTTATATTCTGGAAAGAAATATTGAGCTTTGTGGATCATCTTCACATGAGAATACTTTTTGAGGATAAGCTAAAAGCTGAGCATGAGTCAAGGATGACTCAAATTCAAGAAAGGGAGGATGATGAGGACATCACTACTACGGATATGACCACATTTGGTTGTGCCAACTTGAAGGATCGAGTTGGCCTAGAGGGGGGGGGGGGTGAATAGGCAATTTCAATAAGTGCTAACTATTTTAAGCAACTAACTGAATTTACAGAGAACAACTTACTGTAAGAATAATATAGAATTTAAACAACTAATAAACACAGCGAAAGCAATAAACAAAATGGCACAGGAGAGACAGAGATTTATCCCGTGGTTCAGAGCCACACTCCTAATCCACGTTGAAGCACTTCTTTCGAAGTTCTGCTTCTCCAAAGCTAGTCGCAGTAGCTCTGGCGATCACTCGGGTAACTCTTTCACTACAACAGTGAGGTGAGTTCCAAACCTCTCACAAATACAGTTGCCTTCCACAAGCTCTTTTGGATAGGTCACACTGTTCACTTCCTCCAAGCTGTCTACGATTGACAAGATCCAAGAGTAATAAACTTTGCACAAGTTCTGTCTCTAGGTTCACTTTGCAATTCACACAACTAGACACTGACTTGGAGCTAACACACTTAGAGATGTATGAGAAGTTTTTGTATGAAGATGAAGCACAGACTCCTTTTGAGAATGAGAGTTATATTTCAATACCAAAGAGTAAGGAGTTCATCTATGTAATTGGTAGATGGCTTAGGTAAAGCTTATATAGCCATTTGGAGTGAAAATAGCCGTTACACCTGCTACAGTAGCCGTTGGACGTGTCAGATGTCAGAAACAACAGAAATATACACGTACAACGGACTTAGTATAAGTGCTTAGCGATACTGGATATGTGTATGTCGGACCAAATTTGAGAGATTGCGACGGACCAAATATTTTGGTCCGTAGAACATGGGTTGATTATGAAAGATGGTCTGGCATACCACTGAGAGACATACATGAGTATCAGTCCAAAAACTTTGGTTCGTTACACATGGATTTCAAAAGATTTTAGCTTAGGTAATGAGACCTATGTATGTCGGACCAAAATATTTGGTCCGTTATACATGGATAAAACAAGAGTTTTGCCAGGAATGGAGACACACGTACTTCAGACCAAAATATTTGGTCCGTCATACATAGATGTCGGGACCCGAATTTGCAAATCCGGACCCTCTGTGTATACCGCACTAGTCCAGGATCACGCTAGTGCACACAGGCTCAACATAGATGCTATCATAGTCACACACAATAAATATAGCATAAACTTCATTAATTAATAATAACTGTTGTCTTACATGAATAATGCCTCACAGGGCTTAAAAAGAGTATCAATGAGAAGCAATGAAATAGAATAAACGCAGTGGCGCTCCGGGTCGCCACAGCAACCGACGAGGCTCGGACCCTAAGCATTCGCATCCAAGTAATCCTCCTCCATGAATGGTATAGATTCCTCTTCTTCCAAGTTGTTGTTGTTGGGGTGAGTACATAAAGCACTCAACAAGTTGTGCACAACAATGCAAGTCTAATATTCTATATGCTTGGCTTAATCCAAAGGAATGGCTAGTAAGGGTATTTTGCAATAAAGCAAGATTTAACAAGAATACAATAAATAGATTGGAAAGCAAGAAACAAATACAAGAATTAATAAATTCAGATTTCAAATACACCAAGTTTCCAATCCTAAATTAATTTTCCACTTTCCATGGCACCATGCCATCCCAACAAGTTTTGTTTAACAAAAGTCTAACCCTTAATCTGTAATTCCCGAGCATTGCCCAATACCATGAGCACGGCTATTCGAATAGATTGTACACACTTGTAGAGGTTATGCACTTTACCCACACGATACAACCAAACACCACCAAGGCGAGTGATCATAACAAAGCCTTTACAATGCTACACCTAGACCCAAGATCGCTCGCTAAGGTTTCAACATCAAGGGTTAAACCACCACAACAGGCCCCTCTTGCGCCATGTGAGTTAAACCGTAACCCGGGACTCACTATTCACCACGACAAGATCAAATCTAGGTTTCACAAATTATTCAAATTAGGTCTGTCCCATTCCGCACATGTGGTTGCAAGAGAGACTCAGTCAAAGGCTTGCAAGGTTAAGTCCTTAAAGTGATTAAGGCAAGACTTCCACATACCCCCGCCAAACTGGCCCACCTTGGCACACCGCCTTGCCACTTGCCTCAATCTAAAATCATTACCACCCAGTTGATTACCAAGCACCACATGCCATCAACATTTCAATCCCGATGTGTGACCTCCTCGCCACGACAACTTGATATCATTGTGTGACAACACATGACACACCAATTCATAAACATTGTTCCATATTCCATTAGTCAAGATTAAGTATCAACATTCGGACACATGTGATGACGTGGCATGGCTAAGCAATCTATGACGATCTAACTAGCCCATGTTGATTATCAACTATAATTCCACATCCTAGGGTGACAAATAGATCATGGCATATAATTGACAAGGTATGGTTTAATTCAAATAGGCATATTATCTAATTCCCAGATTAATTGAAATCATTTATACACATAAAATATCATGCATAAAGTTTAAAAGACAAAATAGCGATTTGGTGAAAATTAGGTGCAACATGATCAAAGCACAACTTGCCTTGGAGTAGGTGCTGGTCTTGATCTGAGTTTGGGTCTTGAGCGACGAATCTTCCTCCGGATCACCGAAAGCGGTTCAACGTCTTCGCAAACGATGCCAAAATAGCAAATAAATACCAAACCAGAGAGCAAACAAACTCCAAAAATAAAATAAAATTCACCAATAAATAGATATTGATTTTACAATTTTTTAGAAATTTGAATCACTCAAATCCGAGTTAAAATGCAAAAGATATAGCCTTTTGAAGTTTGAATAACATCAAAATACAGAAAATAGAATTTCGATTTTTCTGAATTATTTTTCTATTGGAAAAGATCTTTATTGCGCAACGCTGACGTCAGCCCTGACTCGGACCAATCAGGCGCTGACACGTCGCCTGGTCCATGGACTCGGTCCACGGAACCGCCTCTGGTCCACCGTGGACGCGCCCACGGCGCCTCGACCACGCGCCGACACGCGGCGCGCATCGATTGGTCGCGATGCCGCCGTGCCGATGCTCGACAAGCGGCGCGATCTGCGCGACGATCCGACGGCCACCGATCTACCCCTATGTGGCTCAATCCCGATCGCCTATTCGGATCTAATGGTTAGAAATTTACCCGAGCGAAACACCGATGAAGAAGCGACGTGGCTTGATCCGACGGTTCGGCGAAGATCCAACGGATGCGCCGGCTCCGAGACACGGCGGCGGCTTGCACCGAGCGAAGAAGACGACCACCCGAACGGCGCTTCGACGCGACTCGCGAGAAGAAGGGGACTCGACGCGACACGACGCGAGGAACTCGGATCCGAACCGATTCGGCGGGAGGATGCTCGACGGCGCGAATGGCGCAAAAACTCGCGCGGCACCGCAAAGAACTACGGCGAGCTCTGAGCGATGATGGCAAATAAACAGCGAAGAGGCTAGAGCTACTAGCTGCGCAAGGGAACGAGGAACATCGGAGCGCGGCTGCGGCTTTATAGCCTCAAATGCGCGCACAGGAAGGAAACCCTAAATCACGCGGCGACGGCAAGAAGCGGCGGCGGATTCGAAACCGAATCGGAGACGACGATCGAGACCGTCCGATCCAAGATGAGCGCCAAGATTAGATCCGGCGATACGATCCGATCCGCTCTTTCCAAATCCAACGGACGAGATCTAAACTTACCAAAACAACGCGGCGATCCCGACCACTTGATCTCGATCCAACGGCTCGCGGCACTAGGGTTTCGCGAAGGAGGCAACCATCCGATCTTCATCCAACGGCCACACGCGCGCGCGCGCGGCGGCCGACGGGCGCGACAAAGAATGGGCGCGCGACGCACAAGGTCGGGGCTGGCGCAAGATCGTTTCACTCGATTTTCAAAAGCTTTTGATTTAAAATAATTCCCGAAATTAGATTAATCTATTTTAAGTAATTAAAATATCGGAAAAATCCTAAAATTCTCATAAATACTTTGAGACATTCGAGCTCAAATAAAATATTTTTGGTAAAACTTTTTATTAACTTTATCTATATATATTTAGTTTTCACCAAAGGTTCAATATACTTAATTAAAATAAATTTAGATAATTTCTGGAAAAATCCAATAAATTCAGAAAATCACAAAAATGCACGTGAGCGAAATTATAAGCCAAATTTTGGGATGTTACAATAGACTTCACAGAAGATAGGTTTGGCATGGAAACACATGTACTTCGGACCAAATTTTTGGTCCGTCATACATGGTCTTTTCAGAAGATTGGTGCCAAGGACCTTTTTCAACAAAGATAAATTTTATCTAAGCTTTTTATTTTAGCCACGGACAAAAAAAAATTAAACACAAATGTTTGGTCCGTTTTCTGAGTAAAGGTTCTTTTGAAGATAGAAAATATTCATTTTAGGTTTCGATTGAGAGTACATCAAAGATTTAGTCCGCCAAAAACTTATACATCGAAGGGGTGCTTGACCAAATTTTTGGTCTCATAAAAAGAAAACCTAAGATATTTGTCCGTCATTCATAGGTAAACCTTTGGCTATCAAGAAGATTTTCAAAGAAGGTTTTGATCAAGGATATGAGAATATGAAAGCAAATTCTTTATTCCGATGATCAGAATTCAAAGGAAGTTTTGACGAAGAATAGTTTTCAAGGAATGCAACGGACTTAAGAAGATTGATAGGGAAAGATTGGTCCGTTGTACTACGAGGTATGCTTTTCATAAAGGTAAAGACTAAGTGTCTTTTGCTCCGAGTGATCTAGTTTTGCATTTGCCTAAACAAACTATTTTTTTGTGCAAAGTCCCTCTTTTAGACAACCACAAAAGAAAAACAAACCTAGGCTATTTGACTTGAAACATCTCCCAAGTCATAAACTAAAAACTGAAAGCCTTAATCTTGTTATCCCAACTTGTTCCATCATAGATTCCAGCTTATTTTATTCAAAGCTTTGAGTATTACTAACTTAGTCATCAATACCAAAACCATAATAATACAGAAATAAAATTGAGGGGTGCCTAGATGCTATCAATCTCCCCCTTTTTGGTAATTGATGACAACATACCTTTTAGTTAGTAATATCTCATTTATTCTGCAAAACAGAATTAGCTGAATAGACTGACAGCAGAATTGATGAGTGAATTTTTCTCCCCCTTAATGAATGCATTTATATCATAGCAGAGAATCCGAGCATATAGCATCTAAACAGTTTAAATATGAACAATATATGAACAAGGCACACCATAAAATTTGCACATAACAGTACAAATACACATACTATTTATATAGTTAAGCCAGCCTACAGAGCAAAACTTAAGAGACTATGGCTAAAGGCTATAAGCTATAAGGATATTCTCCCCCTTTGGCATCAATAGCCAAAAAGGGGCTCTATCGGCGCCTTGAGAAGATTCTTTTGAGCTGGCCCTGAGCTTTGTTTTTCTTTGGAGGAGAGACAGGTGGATCATCAGTGACTTCTTGGCTTGGATTATCTGGCCTTTGAGACATGGCTTGTTCGTGCCAACTTGGATAGTCTGGTTCTCCAGGCTGGATAGTCAACAGTTGATGATCTGACTGAATATGATCCAAAGATTCATTCATATTTCGAGTCTCAGCAAGGACGTCGCCTATTTCATACATGCAGTCATGTGCCAAGCGAGTATAGTCGAGCAAGGCATCTTCAGTGAATTCTGAAAGGTGATTCAATTGATGCCTCATCCATAAATGATTGCTTGTATGAGATATATTTTCAGCCTCCACTTGATTTCTCAGTTTCTTGTATTGATCATCCAATTTTTGATTCATGTCATACAGTCTGTCCTTGATCAGATTTTGATTAGTATCGAGCTGTTGAACATCCTGTCTAAGATTTTCCTGATTTCTGCTTAGGTGGTCAAATCTTGACATGAGTTCATTTTGGAACTTTATTTCTTCCTCATATCTTACAACTGCTGTCTTCTGATCTTCCATGTATCTTGCTTGGAAACCTCTTTGATCAGCATGATACTTTTGCTCAAAGTTGGAAAACCAGGAAGACTGGGAGTCAAAGATATTTTCTTGAGCCTGAGATGGATTATCTTGTGCTTGCTCATCATACTTTGGAGAACATGGTATGGGATACTGACAATCAAACAAACTTTCCCAACCAGGAAACGTGTCCCTTTGATCATGCTTAGGATGAGCTGACATTGAAGGATAGTAGGTTTCAAATTGTTGGGGCATTTCAGATGGCATTCCAGATCCTCCTGCTTCATTTTCATTTGCTCCTGGTCTGAACGTTTGTGCCTCCATGAACCTTTCTGCAGCTGCTGACTCTTGAAGATGATATAATTGTTGCTCTTCATCCAAGGTTCTATCAACTGAGCTTGAAAGCTTTTGAGTAGCAGCATCGTCCATTTCCCATGATTCACTTCCATGAATTACTTCAGTTGCTTCTGGAGAATGGTGGCTCAGAGTCTCCCCTTTTTCTCTTTGAACACTAGGTTCTCTGTTATTTCTACTCTGATCAGACATATAATGACTCTCATAGGTTTGATGATAACTTTCATAAGACTGATGCCAGGAGTCATTTTGTTGTGCCTGGGAAGGATCTTTAAAGTTGTTTCTGTCAAATTCATTTTCAGCCTCTGCCCTTTCTTCACTTTCTTCTTCATCCTGCATTGGTTGATTTTTGGCCACTCTTTGAAGAAACCCAGAAATCCTTAAACTTTGTCCAGTAGCTTGATGCATACTATATTTATTTGGAAAGCACTTGAATTTTTTATTTAAATCGTCTTGAGAGATAATGCCTTGGGCCAACAGAACTTCAGTGATTAACTGGGCAAAAGGCAAAGAGCTACTAAACTTTTTGTAGATGGCTTCCTCCATCTGCCCAAAGAAGTAGTCAACTAGATCTACAGGCTGTCTTGATAGAATGAGATGTAGTAACCAGGCTAATACTGAGGTTACCCCTTCCTTATATCCAGACTTGGGATATATAGTATGCCTCAATATTAAAAGCAGAACCTTAGCTTCTTCAGACAGGCAGGACACTCAGATTAAAATCCTCACTGGAGGTGTCTTTGTATATGTGTCGTGATACTTGCACATCTGGCATGTCCCCACTCAGTCTCCACCTCTGATCAGGATACATCTTTTCAAAGATTCTTGTCTTGTTTGCCAGTGGACTAGAAGCTCCTATTGCTGATTCAAACTGGGATGACTTGATTTTTCTTATTTTTCCATTCAGAGTGAATATGATATATTTTCTTTGTTTGTTCACTAGTAAAGATGCATAAAACTCTAGAGTCCTTGAAACACTCCATGGAATTGTTTTGTTTGACATGATTCTTACTAGTCCAGGAGTAGAGTTTAGGCAATCAAACAATCCAGTTGAACCAATGATATTACTTACTTGATCCCATTCTACATATTGGTGATTTGACAGAGCTGAAATCAACTTTCCTTTTCCGTCTCTTCTGTTTAGATAGGCATTGTATATATTTTTGTGTAACAAGGACACAAAATTTTCACCCAGGGCTGGCCTTAACTCTGGAAACCAGACCTTTTCACTTACTAACCGAATCGCTCTCAACTTCTTAGTACTAAGGTTTGCGCTTCTTCACCGCTAATCATGTCAATTTCAGAGACCGATTCAAGACTCTCGAGGAAGATTCACTGTTGGGTTCATAGGACAATCCTCAGAGGATGACTCAATCAACTATTTGCTTTCCTTTTCTTGGATGAGAGGTTACTACTTTTCGGTTTGCTCGAGCAGCACTATGAACATCTGGAATTAGTACTGGTCCATGAGGTTGTTCAGGCAGATTTGTTTCTGAGGATGAACTGGATCTTCTTTGCTTCTTATTCTTAACTCTATCAATAATTTTTCCAATCAAACCCCTTTTATCAGGATTCTTTGACCTCATTTTGCTTTCTGACTTAAACACAGACTAATTTCTCAGACTCAGGACCAGGCCCTCTTCAAACAAAAGAACAGACCTAAAAGGAAGAACTAAATCTAAGCACCAGGTCTAGGGTTCGAGATTTTGAAGAGAAAAAGAGAAGTTCTAAGGAACTTACTGAGCTTGAAGAAGATTCTTGCGCAAAAAGTCACAGGATCATCGTCGCCAAGACCCGATCAGGATTTGCTTCGGTGTAGAGAAGAAGGAAACTTCTGTTTTAGAGAAGTTTTGCGCAAGCAAGGAAATAACGAAGAGGTTTTTGATGGAAGAAGTTACTGCATTGAATGTATTGGCAGAAGTGGATGAGCCTTTGGAACTGACACCTTTAACCAGGGTAGTTGAAAAGGAATGGGAGTTCTGACAAGGTGGTGGGACCTCCTTTTTGAAGCGGTTTGAACAAGCACAGAGAGTACCAAACATAAGGTCAGGTTAGCAATGGGTAAGACCTAAAGCAATGGGTAAGATTTTAAATAAATTTTGAAATCTTGAGAGAAGAAGAAAATTTTATAAGAAACGACTTTAGAAATATTTTGATCATGAGGCAGACTTGATTTAGATGGATTTAGACAGATTACTGATTGGGCCGAACCAAAAAGCTTTTATACTCATCCTAGACCAGATTTGGTCCGTTTGTAGAGGAGTTTTAGTCTTGCTTAGTGTTAAGACCAAAACTTTCATTAGCGTAGGACCAAAAAAAAAATTTAGTCCGGCTAGTATTGACAGTTTGTTTGAGATTAGTCCGATCCAAGTAGGAACCTGTAACTTTAAGTTGTTCTCAGTCTGCTTCAATTCCATATTTCTGAAGCTTTTGAAAATAAGAGATATATCTAAGATCGACAACCAAAATCAACAAAGGCAAAAAAAAATTAGTAAATGTTTGAGTTTGATAATCAAGTAAGCTTAAGTATTTTGTTAAACTAAGCTTATCTGAGAAACTCAAGAACTTTAATATGGACACTTTGCTGAAAAAGGCAGATGAAAATTTTGGTTTCTTTAATTTTTGATTAGATAAGAATGAGCATTCAAAGATGAGTCTTATAGCAACATTTTTATTATTAAAAGGATCTTTATTCAAAGAGTTATTTTAACTTGACATTATTACCTTATCCATATCGTGTAGTCGAAACAGTAATCGAACTAGAGCCGCGAATGATACCAGCAGAATGTGTTGTGCGACTAGTCGAAGTTATGTTTAGCGACGTACGAGTATGAATAGTCATTCAATTTAGAAAACACACAAGATCCAGAGAGCATTTTAGAACACCAAATTTTTATTTAAAAACAATGTCTCGGCTTACATGATCAGAGGGAACGGGACAAGACAAGAACAAGAACTTAGGTTTCTCCCCTACGCGCGCGCCCTAGAGCCTCTATGAGCGCATCTCTGGCCCTGAGGAGAGTGGGGAAAGCTTCAAGAAAGGCGTCCACGGCAGCACTGTCTCTAACAACTGCCCTTTCTTCAGCCATCTCTGCTAGATAGCGATCAAACTCCCTCCAGAGCTCTGCAAGCTCTGGATCGTCCCGATCATCGTTGAAACGTCTTTTAGGCATGATGAAGAACTCAAAAAAGAGAGAAGCTGAGAGATGGATTGTATCTTCAGAGCTTTGGTTCACCTTTTATAGCCATTTTGACAGGGAAGAAATGAATGCCTCATAATCCGAAGCGGCTTGAAGTTAGAGAAGATATAGAAAACTAGGAGGTTACGGAAACCAAAGAGATTTTTAACAGAAAGTCACACTAAGCTGAGGTAAGAAATCAAGGTATGTGAGCTTCAGGATAAGTAAGTGAGCAAACTTGCTCCCCCTTAATCAGATATTATTGAGCAACATTTGAAAAGGCAATAATATTTAGTTCATTTCTTAATTTCGAAAATTTGGCCTCATCAAGCGGCTCAGTGAAAATATCAGCCAATTGGTCCTCAATTCTTACATGACTAAGCATAACATTTCCTTTAGCAACATGATCACGAATAAAGTGATGTCGAATTTCAATATGCTTAGTTCTGGAACGTTGGACCGGATTGTTTGCTATTTTTACTGCGATTTCATTATCACAAAGTAGAGGCACATTTTCAAATTTTATACCAAAATCTAAGAATGTTTGTTTGATGAATAAAATTTGAGCACAACAACTTCTTGCAGCCACATATTCGGCTTCGGCAGTGGATAGTGCTACTGAATTTTGCTTTTTAGAAAACCAAGAAACTAAAGATCTTCCAAGCAAATGACAACTCCCTGAGGTGATCTTACGATCAATCTTGCATCCGGCATAATCAGAATCTGAGTAGCCTAGAAGCTCAAAAGGAGCACCTTTGGGGTACCATAAACCAATACTTGAAGTAAACTTAAGATATCTAAATATTCCTTTTACAGCACTCAAGTGAATTTCTTTAGGAGCAGCTTGAAATCTAGCACACATACATACACTAAATATGATATCAGGCCTAGATGCTGTCAAGTATAGTAAAGAGCCTATCATGGATCTAAAAAGCTTTTGATCAACAGACTTACCTCCCACATCTTGATCAAGATGTGGGTTAGTAGCCATGGGAGTCTTTATAATCTTGCATTCTTCCATTTTGAAGCGTTTGAGAAGATCCTTAGTATATTTTTCTTGAGAAATAAAAGTTCCCTCCTTCAACTGCTTGATTTGGAATCCCAGAAAGAATGATAGTTCCCCAATCATAGACATCTCGAATTCTTTGGCCATCATGTCACCAAACTCTTTACAGAGAGAAATATTAGTACAGCCAAAGATAATATCATCTACATATATTTGACAAATCATTAATGTTCCATTGATATCTTTTAGAAACAGCGTTGGATCAACCTTTCTAGTTTTGAAGTTCTTATTGAGTAGAAAATCTCTAAGACGCTCATACCAAGCTCTAGGAGCTTGTTTTAGACCATAGAGTGCCTTAGATAATTTATACACATGATTTGGCAAATTTTGATCTTCAAAACCAGGTGGTTGTTCAACATAGATAGTTTCATTAATGAATCCATTTAGAAATGCACTTTTTACATCCATTTGAAATAGAGTGATATTAAAATGAGTAGCAAAGGCAAGAAGAAACCGAATAGCTTCAAGACGAGCCACTGGGGCATAAGTCTCTCCATAGTCCAGTCCTTCTATTTGAGTAAATCCTTGAGCTACAAGTCTGGCTTTATTCCTTATCACCACTCCATTTTCATCTTGCTTATTTCTGAACACCCATTTTGTACCAATAACAATGTGATCCTTTGGGCGATTTGTTAAACTCCAGACTTTGTTTCTTTCAAAATTGTTGAGTTCTTCTTCCATTGCAATTATCCAATCAGTATCTTCTAGTGCTTCTTCCACTGTTTTAGGTTCAATACACGAGACAAAAGAGTAATGTTCACAAAAAGAAGCTTGTCTAGAACGAGTTTGAACACCCTTACTAAATTCACCAATGATTTGATCTGAGGGATGATCCTTCGCAATGGTATGATGGCTTTTGATGAGGATTGGACGATCTTGTTCTTTTTCTTCTTCTTCCTCTTGAGTTCCAACATGAGGCACTATTGATTGAGTGGGGAGTTCATCCTTGTCTTCCTTTGGTCGAATATCACCCACTTCCATCTTCTTTACTGCTTGTGCCAAGCCATCATTTCCTACATCATCTAAATTTTCATGCTCACCTTATGAGCCATTAGATTCATCAAACTTTACATCATAAGTTTCTTCTACCAGCCCAGTGGTATTATTAAAGACTCTATATGCTTTGGACTTAGAGGAATATCCTAGTATGAAGCCAGTGTCACATCTAGTTTGAAATTTTCCCAAATGAGTTCTCTTTTTATATATGTAAACTTTGCAACCAAACACACGAAAATATGATATATTTGGTCTTCTTCCTACCAATAGCTCATAAGGTGTTTTCTTAAGCAATCTATGAAGATAAAGTCTATTTACAGCATGACAAGCAGCATTGATAGCTTCAGCCCAAAAAGCATCAGAGGTTTCATATTCATCTAGCATAGATCTAGCTATTTCAATCAAGGTTCGATTTTTCCTTTCAACAACACCATTTTGCTGAGGAGTATAAGTAGCTGAGAGTTCATGCTTAATTCCTAATTCATCACAGTATTCAATGATATTTGTGTTAACAAACTCAGATCCATTGTCACTTCTTATTTTCTTCTTATTTTCTTGATGGGACAATCAAATTCATTTTGAGCTCTTTTTGCAAAAGTTTTGAAGATTTTTCCAACTTCACTTTTATTTGGCAAAAAGAATACCCAAGTGAATCTGGAAAAATTATCAACAATTACTAAACAATAAGAGTTACCACCAATGCTAGCATATGAGGTGGGACCAAACACATCCATATGCAGAAGCTCAAGTGGCCTAGTGGTGGACATGATACTTTTAATTGGGTGGGAATTAGCTACTTGTTTGCCTGCATGACAAGCACTACATAGCTTATTCTTTTCAAATTTGACATCTTTCAAACCCACCACAAGCTCATTTTTGAAAAGCTTTTTCAGATTAGACATACCTACATGCCCAAGACGCCTATGCCAAAGCCATCCAAGGGAAACTTTAGCTAACAGGCATGTTGAGATACATGAGGAGTTAGATTTGAAATCTACTAAATAGAGATTTTGAAATCTGAAACCTTTGAAAATAAGCTTTTCATTTTTGTCAAATACAGTTACCCCATCAGAAGAGAAGTTGCAATGGAATCCAAGATCACATAATTGAGCAACAGACAATAAATTAAAATTTAAGGAATCAACGAGAAGAACATTGTCAATAGAGTGATCATTTGATATGGCAATCTTACCAAGACCTTTTACCTTTCTTTTGCTGTTGTCTCCAAAGGTTATTTTGTGACTTGGATCACTTTCTCCTTCAATTGAAGTGAACATTCTTGAGGTACCGGTCATGTGTTGAGTGCAGCCACTGTCAATGTCCCAATGTCTGCCTCCACTCTTATAATTTACCTACAAGATTATTTCTTTACTTTAGGTACCCAAATACTTTTGGGTCCTTTGATGTTAGTTACAGCCATTTTAGGTTTGAAAGGATTTGTCAACATAGCCTTAGGTACCCAGACAGCTTTAAGTTTCTTATTTAGATTTGAGGGACCTACATATTTCACATTTGCTTTGCCCCTGAAATCTTTAAATAACATGTAATGGGCATCTACCATGCAATTCCTTTTAGCATTAGAAACATTTGCAAGCAATTTTTAGATTCATGATTCGATTCATGACAATAATAACATTGAGTGCTTTTCTTGACAAATATTTGTTTAGTATGACCTGAAGCATTTTTATTTGGCAAACTGTTGGGCTTATACCCCAAGCCCTTTTTGCCCAAATTTGGTCTCTGTCCAACTAGAATTTTGTCAAGAGTAGCACTTCCCAGAAAAAATTTTTCTAAGCCTTTATCAAATGTGGCTATTTGAGCTTTTAGTTCTTTATTTTCAGTTTCAAGCTCCTTGACACAGGAAGCATATTTGCAAATTCCTTTGCAAGCATCAGAAGAACCATTAGTCAAGATCTCTTCTGTTGAAGAGTCACATAAGATAGATGCATTACTTAAAGAGACATGACTGGGTTTGTTAGACATCATTTCATTTTCAATTTCTAGCTCACAGTAGTTAATTTGCAAGTCTTCATAATTTTTAGCAAGCAAAGCATGACTTGTAACTAGATCATAATGAATTTGTACAGATTTTTCATGTTCATGCATAAGTTTTTCATATTTGTCAGTTAGCATCCTTTGATCATTAAGAAAGCTATAGACAGTCTTCTTAAGAGTTCTAGTTGAATTTGTTTTATCATGCAAGGCATTATTTAGTTCTTCAACTAGTTCTACAAGCTCATCATAAGGAGTGTCACTAACCTTTTCCTCATATGATCTTGCCATGAGACACAGAGGAAATGAGGGTGGTGGTGGAGTTGACTCATCTAGAGCGAGTCTAGCTAGCCCCTTTGACTTTGGACTTTCTTCATCTGAGGATGAGTCTTCACTTTCACTTTCATCATCAGTAACCCATTCTCCTATGTGAGCTTCTCCTTTTCCTTTCTTTGCAAATTTCTTGGAGTAGTTCTTCTTGAAAAACTTCTTCTTTGGTTTTTCCTGAGTCTTTTCCTCATCCTCATCATCCTTATATTTGCACTTGCTCTTCTTCTTGATTTTGTTGGGACACCGAGCAGCTATGTGCCCCTTTTCATTGCATTCAAAGCATACAACATTAGAAAAAGGATTTTTCTTTGAGTAAGAATTTGACCTTTCTCTGTCTTTGAAATTAACTCTTCTCATGAGTTTGTTGGCTCTTCTCATGAGTAAAGCTAATTTTTTACATCTTCATCCTCATCTTCACTTGACTCATCATTATCTTCGTCAGATGAGTCTTGTATAACTTCTTTGGCTTTTAATGCGATGGATTTCTTCCTTGGAGCATCTTCATCAGCCAAAGTGAGTTCATGAGCAGATATCTTGCCTAATAGCTCGGTTGGAGTGAGCCTTTAAGATCACCACCGTTGGATGATATGTGATCAAACTGTGATATGCCCGAGGAAGCACTCTGATCATCTTCCTGCATACTTCAACATCTGAAATTTTAGTTCCTAGGCCTTTTAGTTCATTGATAATAGGATTTAGCCTAGAGAACATGTCATTAGCATTTTCTTGAGAAAGCATTTTGAATTGATCAAATTTTTCTCGGACAACATAATATTTTTCTTCTCTTACATCACAGGTTCCTTCATTAATTTCTTGTAATGTTGTCCATATATCATAAGCAGATGTAAGATTACTTACTCTATCAAAAACTTCTAAATTAAGACAGGAAAATATGTCATTTCTAGCTTGGGCATCATATTGCATATTTTGAATTTCACCAGGAGTGGGTTCTCCATATGCAGATTGCCCTTTGGGTATGACACGAGGAGGCATAGGCTTCTCTGTAACCCTCCACACATCATACCCGACAGCTTCTAAATAGCATCTTATCCTAATTTTCCAATAAGCATAGTTTGTGCCATCAAAAACAGGTACTCTTCCAATACTAACAGCTATGAACCATTTCCTCACCATTTACCAAAGCTAGTTAGGATAGACAAGTAAAACCTCGCTCTGATACCACTTGAAGGATCAAGTTGGCCAAGAGGGGGGGGGGGTGAATAGGCAATTTCATTAAGTTCTAACTATTTTAAGCAACTAACTGAATTAACAGAGAACAACTTACTGTAAGAATAATACAGAATTTAAACAACTAATAAACACAGCGAAAGCAATAAACAAAATGGCACAGGAGAGACAGAGATTTATCCCGTGGTTCAGAGCCACACTCCTAATCCACGTTGAAGCACTTCTTTCGAAGTTCTGCTTCTCCAAAGCTAGTCGCAGTAGCTCTGGCGATCACTCAGGTAACTCTTTCACTACTCCAGTGAGATGAGTTCCAAACCTCTCACAAATACAGTTGCCTTCCACAAGCTCTTTTGGACAGGTCACACTGTTCACTTCCTCCAAGCTATCTACGATTGCCAAGATCCAAGAGTAATAAACTTTGCACAAGTTCTGTCTCTAGGTTCACTTTGCAATTCACACAACTAGACACTGACTTGGAGCTAACACACTTAGAGATGTATGAGAAGTTTTTGTATGAAGATGAAGCACAGACTCCTTTTGAGAATGAGAGCTATATTTCAATACCAAAGAGTAAGGAGTTCATCTATGTAATTGGTAGATGGCTTAGGTAAAGCTTATATAGCCATTTGGAGTGAAAATAGCCGTTACACCTGCTACAGTAGCCGTTGGACGTGTCAGATGTCAGAAACAACAGAAATATACACGTACAACGGACTTAGTATAAGTGCTTAGCGATACTGGATATGTGTATGTCGGACCAAATTTGAGAGATTGCGACGGACCAAATATTTTGGTCCGTAGAACATGGGTTGATTATGAAAGATGGTCTGGCATACCACCGAGAGACATACATGAGTATCACCAAAACTTTGGTTCGTTACACATGGATTTCAAAAGATTTTAGCTTAGGTATTGAGACCTATGTATGTCGGACCAAAATATTTGGTCCGTTATACATGGATAAAACAAGAGTTTTGCCAGGAATGGAGACACACGTACTTCGGACCAAAATATTTGGTCCGTCATACATAGACTTCACGTAAGATAGGTTTGGCATGGAAACACATGTACTTGGACCAAATTTTTGGTCCGTCATACATGGTCTTTTCAGAAGATAGGTTTGGCATGGAAACACATGTACTTCGGACCAAATTTTTGGTCCGTCATACATGGTCTTTTCAGAAGATTGGTGCCAAGGACCTTTTTCAACAAAGATAAATTTTATCTAAGCTTTTTATTTTAGCCACGGACAAAAAAAAATTAAACACAAATGTTTGGTCCGTTTTCTGAGTAAAGGTTCTTTTGAAGATAGAAAATATTCATTTTAGGTTTCGATTGAGAGTACATCAAAGATTTAGTCTGGCCAAAAACTAATACACTGAAAGGGGTGCCGGACCAAATTTTTGGTCTGCTGAAAAAGAAAACCTAAGATATTTGTCCGTCATTCATAGGTAAACCTTTGGCTATCAAGAAGATTTTCAAAGAAGGTTTTGATCAAGGATATGAGAATATGAAAGCGAATTCTTTATTCTGATGATCAGAATTCAAAGGAAGTTTTGACGAAGAATAGTTTTCAAGGAATGCAACGGACTTAAGAAGATTGATAGGGAAAGATTGGTCCGTTGTACTACGAGGTATGCTTTTCATAAAGGTAAAGACTAAGTGTCTTTTGCTCCGAGTGATCTAGTTTTGCATTGCCTAAACAAACTATTTCTTTGTGCAAAGTCCCTCTTTTAGACAACCACAAAAGAAAAACAAACCTAGGCTATTTGACTTGAAACATCTCCCAAGTCATAAACTAAAAACTGAAAGCCTTAATCTTGTTATCCCAACTTGTTCCATCATAGATTCCAGCTTACTTTATTCAAAGCTTTGAGTATTACTAACTTAGTCATCAATACCAAAACCATAATAATACAGAAATAAAATTGAGGGGTGCCTAGATGCTATCACAGCTCCAACACATCATCCACGGGCCAAGAAGAGAGAGAGAGATCAAATCCATCACGTTCTGGAATCCAATTCGGACTCTTGAGACAGCACCGACTTCAAATATGAATAAATTTCGCATACGGACTCCGATTTGGGTGAACTTGAACTTGATTGAAAGCTTACAACGAGATCTTTCAAATGGATCTAATCTCAGGCCCAGATTCATCGTACATCAACCGGAATCATTAAAACAATGTACTACAATACTGTTTTGGGCTGTTTCGGGCCTTGTAAACGTGTGGGGGCCCAAGCCCAAGTTGTGTGCGCCCCCCCTTGGCTGCACACAACCCTAGGATGTCCCTCTCACGTCCATCCCTCTTACAAACTCAGTAGCCGTCGCTTTAGACACTTGGGTTTTGTTTGATTAGTTTAGCCAAGTGCAAACTTTGCGTCTTCGAGTTGTGCTGGACAGCCACCTTGTCAAGACCTTCAATAGAACCCACATTATTTTGGCCTTCAATTCTTATTTGCAATTTCAGATTGCTTTTACTATTGTTCTTGCTTGTTCTTCGGTTGCTTGCAGGAATTGAACCTCGTGTTCAGGTTGATCGTGCCCACGGCAAGATCAATAACACTTCGGAGTTGGTTTAGCGATTGCTAAGGTGCATCGTCGTCGTACGTTGTAGTCGGATCGTCAAAGTCGATTCCACCAAATCGATAGTTATCACTCTCATCGAAAGATCGGGACACAACCTTCGCATCATGTGCAATGGTGATCACTGAGTACAACACATGCACAAGAGGCTCTCAATCCTCTCCTAATTGCAACACATGAAATTAGAGCTCACTCTTATCTCAAGAAACAAAGGTGGGAGTGCAACACATGCACAACACCACCGAAATGCTCAACAAAGCCAACAACAACCAAATACTAGCCCCAAGGCTCCTTTTATAGCCTCCTCAAAGAAAACTAGCTGTTGGGGGGGCAAAACAGGTAAAAAATGCAGCAAACCCTGTGCTACCGCCCATATAGGACCAGTAGCACCGGCCTCAAGGCCAACGGCTAGAAAAACTAGCCATTATAGGAAATCCAGTGCTACCGACCATGTAGGAGTGGTAGCACTGCTCCAGCGATGGTACCGTTCACACCTCTGGTAGCACCGGCTTTAAGCTCGGCACAAAAGCATCTCCTTTGAAAAAAGCACACCGGCCTTGAGGGGCTGTCGGGACCCAAATATGCAAATCCAGATTCTTTGTGTATACTGCACTAGTCCAGGATCACACTAGTGCACATAGGCTCAACATAGATGAATATCACAATCATACACAGCAGAAACATTATGAAAGACATCATATATTAATTAATACCTGTTGAATGACCTTATGGTCAATTTACATGACTATGCCTCGCGAGGCTGAACAACAAATTAAACTACAGTGGAATGAAAACGTAGATAAACCTCCCAGTATACCACAGGCAACTGACAAGGCTCGCACCCTAAACAATCGTCTCCTCCTGGCTCTCCTTCTCCAACACTGGTGCAGGCTCCTCAGCTGGTGATGTTGTTGTGGGCAAGGGTGAGTACTTAAAGCACTCAGCAAGTTGTGCACAGAATGCAATTCTAACATATCTATATGCGAGGCTTATTCCAAAGGAAAGGCTAACAGGGTTATTTTGTAATAAAGCAGCATTTATGAACAAGTACAATAAATAGATTATAAAGATAGTACAATAAATAACAGTAATAGATAGATTCAGCATTTCTCAAGTAAACCAAGTTATCCAATCCTAAATCAAGTTTCCAACCTTCCATATGGCAATCCCGCCATCCCAACCAAGTTTCCATTTAATTAAACTAACCCTTAACTGTAATTCTCAAGCTTTGCACAATACCGCGAGCACGGCTATCTGAATAGACTTACACTCTGCAAAGGTTATGCACTTTACCCACACAACATGATCGTCTCCTAGTGCCTTTCGGATTAACACACTCCTTTGCTGTGTCGACGGAGAGATCATGACAAAGCCTTTACAAAGCTCTGCCTTAGCCTAGTACTACCCGCTGAGGTTTCAACACTGAAGGGTTAAACCGCCACAACAGGGGCCCCCTCTTGAGCTATGTGAGTTGATCCGTGAACTGGGGACTCACACCACCGATGGTAGTACCAAAGCTAAAACATTGCTAATTAATCAGCTAGGTTGTCCCATACCAGACATGTGGTTGCATAATTGACTCAGGTCAAAGGCTTGCAAGGTTAAGTCCTTAAGATGATCGATGCAAGACTTCCACATATCCTCTGCCCATCGGGCCCACCTTGGCACACTTGCCCCTTACCACTTTCCTCGATCTAAGTGATTACCACCTCGGTTGATTACCAAGCACCACGTGCCATCAACAAGTCAACATCGTTGCGTGGCATCCGTCGCCACTACAACTCAACATCCTCGTGTGACAACACCTGACACACCAATTCATATCATGTTCCATATTCCATTAGTAAAGATTAACCATTGATGATTCAAGTACATGTGATGACGTGGCATGGCTAAGCAAACTAACACGATCTAACAATCTCATGTTGTTTTTAGTATTAATCAACTATAATGAACCAATCTAGGGTGACTATAGATCATGGCATACAAATGACAAGGTAGGGCATAGATAAAATTGGTTTATTAGCTAGATCCCAATTTATTTTGAAGCAATTATATACGTAAAATAATATGCAACAGCGTAAAACTATATAGCAGTTTTATAAACTTGGGTTCAACATGATCAAAGCATAACTTGCATTACAAAGCCATGATTCTTGCTCTGGACCTTGGTCTTGATTTGATGGATCTTCCTCGGATGCGTCGCACAACTCGACGTTTACGCGAAACTAGAGAGAAAGCCAAATAAACATCAAAACAGAGAGAAAATGAACTACAAAAATCAAATAAAATTCACCATTAGATAGATCTTAATTTTAAAATGTTTTAGAAATTTGAATCACCTCAATTGGAGCTCGTATGAGGGAGAATGGGCTCGAGGAAAATTCAAAAAATTTAAAAATCAGAAAATTGAAAATAACATAATAAACCAAATTATTTTTATACTGAAAAATCACTTATTGCGTGAGCATGACGTCAGCCATGACCCGAGCCGATCAGATGGCGACACGTATCCCTCGGTCCATGGATCTAGTCCACGAACCTCATCGGTCCATGGTGCACCCGGTCCACACCGATCTGGTCCGCTAACACGCGGGTCTCGTGGACTACCGAGTCAGCACGTGACTTAGATGAAACGGCGACGCAGATCTAGTAGCTACTTTAGTGTTTTTGCTCACGGGGATCTGGCGAACGCGATGCTCTACTTAAATAGGCCTAGGAGTCCGTGCTTTACCCGCTTCCACCCGGTGTCCATGGCGAGTACGGAACAGAGTCTGCATCGGATACGGTGGTGAGTCCTTCGCGAAGACAACAACGGTCGACCATCCGATCAACAATGGACGGCTGCGATCACCTCTAACGTGGCACGATTAGATCGACCCTTTCCTAAATCAATGGATACGATCTAAATTATCCTAAACCGACACAACTCTCCCTACACCGCACGATGCTGATCTAACGATTCGCAAGCGCTAGGGTTTTCAATCTACCTCCATCATCCGATCACGATCTGACGGGCATTGCTTGGCCTTCTAGAAGACGGTCTTCTGGGCTGACAGCACAAGCGACCGGGCTGCACAGTGCTGGGCTTTAGCCCAGTACTGTTCAATCAATTTTTTCGTGGATTTTTTTAAAATAATTAAAGAAATAAATTTAATTAGATTTATGATATAAAAATATCAGGAAAAATCCAAGAAAATTCTCATAAATACTTTGAGATATTCTGAGCTCAAATAAAATATTTTTAGAAATTTTAACATTAAATTTATCTATGAATAATTAGTTTTAACAAAAGGGTCAATATACTTAATTTAAAATAAACTCAAATAAAATCTACATTAATCCAATAAATTTAGATAAATCACAAAATGCGCTAATAACAATAATGTAACATCTCAAATTTAGAAAATGAATAAAGTGGCATTTCATAAATCATGTTGCACATTTGAATGTTCATTTGAACTTATCTTTGGATTTATTCATTTGCTTCAAGATTTGAGTTTTGGAACTAAATGACTATTACATGCCTAGATAAAACACATCAAAGAAACTCATGGAAATTTTAAACAACATATAGAAAATAATTTTGTAAAATACTAGAGTCCAAATAATGAATAAATATAATTTTTCTAGAATTTTTGCATACCATTTAAATAGCTCAAAAATTCAAAAATGGTATGAAAATCAGTCAAATTTGGAGAATTACCGTTATTAAACTACAAGAGATATTAAAGTGAAAACAAAGAAATGGAAAGTAGACTCCCCGTTCTACCAACACAAAGAGTTTCAAAATTTCTGAATCAACTTAGCACTCTCAATCAGCTTGCCCAACTACTACACCCGAACTGAGCTTGAATGTTTAAACTGCCAAAAAAAATCATCTGATGCAATCGATGAATGCAGCTCCTCAGTCTCTGGTAGTGGGCTCCACACAGCCCTGGGCCCACTGGTCAGTCTCCTCCCTCTCCCTCTTCCTCCCTCCTCCTTCTAACGACCTCTCTTCCACGGCAGCCAGCGCATTGTCTCTGCAGGTTTTTGCTGCCACGCGGTCGCCGCTCCCTGTGATCTCGCATGCATCGCTGCAGCCCATGATGTGCATTGCCTTCTCCATAGCATGGAGCAATAAACCTCACCAACAACTCTCACCAACTGCCATCACCGTGCCACAAAAACCGAGCTCAGTCTCACCACTTCTTGCTGCCGGCTTTGCTTCCTCCGCCTGAGCGCCAGCGAGCAAGCCAATCTAGCCTCGTCCAGTGGCCACAGCCTACTAGTGAGTTCTCCCTCCAGCTCTTCCTGCTACTTGTAGTTCTCCGGTCGCTAAATCTTCTTCCCCGTTTAGCCACAACCCAAGCCGGTTGCTGCTGCCCCAAGCTTCCAGTGAGCAAAGCTTGCTCGCCGGCGCCATTGCCAAGCTCCGAGCACCACCGCCGGCTCCGGTGACCTCCACCGACGCCAAAGGGTGCCACCAGCAGAGCCCCCCCCTCTCTGCCGCAACTTCTTCTCCAAGCATTTCTTCCCGAGCTAGCCCAGCGCCATTGCCAGCCATGGAGCTTCGAGCTCTAGGGTTAGAGGAAGAGGTAAGCTCCAAGTATAATTCCACTCCCTTTATTCACAAGCAACATCGCAGCTCAGTGGTTCTTGTGCTTTGAGTTCAGCCGAGTGACCCCAGTTCGAGTCCCCCTCAAACCAAAATTTGTACTTTTTCTTGCCCTTTGCATTCAACTGATCATATCTTTTGCTAGGTTTGTTCCAATGAAGTGATATCAGTTTCTCAATTTATGTTCTGAAATGAGGAATTAGAATCTGAAATTAAAAGTTATA
The DNA here is from genome assembly GCA_036346275.1 of Otatea glauca. Lineage (NCBI taxonomy): Eukaryota > Viridiplantae > Streptophyta > Magnoliopsida > Poales > Poaceae > Otatea > Otatea glauca. The sequence goes on along the minus strand of CM070725.1, from coordinate 23,014,380 downwards.
TGTTGCTTGCAGAAAAATATTTTTATTAGAGGTTTGAATGCTAGGCCCTAAATAGGTGTTATGAAGGAAGTATATTTTCTCTTGATCCATAAATCATGAAATAACTACCATAAGTCAATGCAACCCTATGCACTCCCTTTCTATAAAAATAGTTAAATTTGAATGCATTCTGAATGAAAGATTGTTAGTTCAATCTGTGACTAGCATGCAAGTTTCAAATGGATAAAACATTGAGCAAATGAGCTCAAAAACTTATGAAACCAGTTTAGATGCGTTCCTGGGATTGTGTAGATTATGAATAGTCAAAAATATTTAAACTTTGCTTCAGTTTGATCTATTAGCTAGTTGCTCAAACATTCAATGGGCAAAATGATCAAATGTTCATAACTTTCGCAAACGAACCTCAAATTCAAACCAAATCAAATGATATAACCTTAAAATAACATATGCTAGCTTGCTGTTCAAAAATAACATCATTTTGAATAATTTTGAGTTAGGTCATATTAAGCCCTAATGATCATATAAGGTTTTCGGCAACAGATAAAATATCTTGTATTAATGGAAAATAATGAGATAATACAGCAGTAGCATCCTATAATGTTTATGCTGCCATAATATGGGAAAATATTTCACTTATAACCTGTGTAGCATATAAAACTTGTCACCGCAATCACCTTAAATGACCACAAACTGCACCAAAACTATAATGCTTAAGCCTTTTCGGCAATCCGTAAAGTATCTCGTCCAATTGCAAATTTAAAGGAAGATAGTTTAGAATCAGAGTTTAGTATATATACTACCATATTATGCAAAAATATCTTAATTGTAACTTGCTTTGCATCTGAATCCTACTTAAGCAAAATCCTTCAAAAACTACAAACTGCACTAAGACTAACACTTGGACTACAAGCTTTGCATCTGAATCCTACTTAAGCAAAATCCATCAAAAACTACAAGCTTGAAAAACAACTCGGCTAAACCTAAATTTTGGGGGGATCGACCCAGAATCGTAAACCAGTATATGGACTACCAAAATATGGAAAAAACATTTTAATTTCAACTTTCTTATCATATGAAACTTGCTAGAGCAAAAACCCTAAATGATAACGTTGTTAAAGTCACTTGTATGGATGATTGAAATCGAAAGACTTAAACCAAATCAGCGGCAATGCAAGAAATCATCGCATAACCAAGTCGTATCAGCAAATAACCTAAAAATTTATGATCCATCATGTAGGAATCATTCCCATGCATAAACACTTAAAGCTAAGTACCAATCAAGCAAAATCCTTTTAACAAATGTTACTTTTATTAATCCAAATAATTTTAGAATCTATAATTCCAAGTTATACATCCAAAGATACATAATTTTAGCCTCTTGAATTCGTAAATAGCCTTAGCTATGATTATAACCTAAGCTTCTTAAAATAGAGGATGAAAGTAACACATTCAAGAAAAGGTCTCACATAAACAAAGTGCTAATGAAATCATTATGAAAGTGATAAATCAAGAACTCACAATCACCATATTCTTCTTGGTAAGTTTTTATTTGGTATTTACACCTGATTTCTTTTTTCCCCATTTGATACGGAGCTATTTGCTTTTGTCTCGGTTCTTATTACTCGACGTATAGACGACGATAATTCGGATTCTGTTATTAACGACGTCGACTACGACCCGGACTATAATCCAGAGGAAGAGCAACCAGGCAAGCACCCTCTTTTGATTATCTTGATCCCATATTTGCAAATTTATATTGTTTTATCAAACTATATGCATGCGTGTATGTTTTAAACATGCTATGTTGTGGGAGATGGTAGGTAATCCCAATTGTATGCATTTTCTTCACCTTGTCAATTGATTACTTACCATTGTAACCTAGTATTGGTGTAGACATTACTTAATGTCACTTGGGTAATACTTGCGAAATAATTTATGTACTTGCTTAGACTTGCTCACTAGAACGACTTTTAAATGATGGGACACATTTCAACTACTTTGAGCAAACTTTATTTAAATGGATAGAACCATGGTATGGTTTCCACTTAATTTGATAAAAATCCAACTCAAACTTATGATTTAGATGCAGGTGAGTTATTACTTAACTTGAGGCGTGAAAAGGACCTCACGCGTAGTTAGGGAAAGATTCTCGCTCGGGTCAGTTAAGGACCGAACTTGATGCTATCACCTAAGTGTTTTGGTGCAACCGCATGTGCTAGTATAGGATAGCCTAAACTCACTAGATTAGTTAGAGTTTAGCCTTGCATTTTGGTAGGCCGAAGTAGTATGGACGATCAGATGGATTGGAGTCGTTCTAGGTGCTCCCTTCACCGTGGTGTTGGGGCTCAAGTATTCCAATACAACGGTGCATGCCTTGCCATTGGGAGAGTTCGCGATGGGGCACCATCGGTTCAGGATCTCTGGAACAATGACAAGTGTTTAACATCACTGTCGCTAGTGCAAGGCTAAGCTTTAGCTATTTGAATGGTTTTGTCACAGTCTAGCAAAACGGGTACGAGGAGTACTGCGTGGCATGGTTGACATGATTGCTAGAATGTGTCATGTGGGTAAATTGTACACTCTCTACAGAGATTTAAAATCTAACAAATTAGCCGTGCTCGCGGTCATGAGCAACTTGGGAGAATAATGTCAAGTATAGTCTTTGTTTTTGCCAAAATGTTTGGAAACGGTGTTTGGTTGGTATGGAAAACTTTGGGAGCCAAGGATGGCTGTTTTTATTCGCTATTCGCAGCCAAGGAGGGCTGTGGAATGATGGATATGAATTATACTTACTGTTATTAGCTTCTTATTAAATGCTCTTTACAATTCCGTTACCGTTTTATGCAACATTCACTTGCTAAACAAAATCTGCTTTATGCTGAAATGAGACTAGTGTAGAAACTTGTAATCCTTGTTCTAGCTTGCATTTACAATATTTCCATACACTAAAGTCTTGTGAGTACATACGTGTACTCACGGTTGCTTAATCAATATAATATAGAAGAAGAAATGGAAGAATGCTCCGACGATGCTTAGTAACCGACGATCATGTTGACGGATGAACTTGGGTTTTCCCCAAGTCAGTTGCCTTTGGGTAGGGATGGCCATACCGCTGTTTGCTTTTGCCAAACTCGTTATTTCCACTGTGTTTTACTTTTGGACTTGTAATATTTGTCCGGTCGGCCACTACTTGTAATAGTAAGTAGTTGTACTAGTTCTAATTTATGTTTAAGCTATAACAACTGCTTAGTTTCATGTGTATGTGTTGTGATACATCTCGAATGTGGGATATGTGGGTGCTAGGCATTGATCTTGGGAACTAGCACTAGACACATATCCGGGTACCTGGAATTGTTCTCAACCATCTGATGCATAAACTCGAGCGGTCGTTGTTCTTTGATTATTGCCCGCGCTCCCCTTGGTGAGTGTGGGCGAAAACAAGGTTCTGAGACGTACCGTGAGTACTATTCTTGGATGAGTTGCTTTCAATCCCGGTATGGTTGTTCGGAATAGAATCGAAACTCCCTTGGTTGCGTAAGTGTGTACGGTGCAACTAGGTGGCTCATATTTGCTTGGGTGAGGGCCATCTGGTTAATACTCGGTGCACGGTACTTTTGGGTGACAGTGATCATACACTTAAGTGGAGTATGGGTGTCACCTCTAAGTCCAACGCACGAGCGAGTTGGTATCAGAGCCCATACGACTGTAGGGAAAAGCCTTAGTTAGCATGGTTGTTAGTTAAGGACAAAGTTTTCTCTCAAAAGTTTAATTTTGGGTATAAAAGGCTATTTGAGAAAATGTAGAATGATATTCTTATCTCTTCTATAGGTTTTCCTTCTCAGCCTACCATTCAAAAAGATTTTGAGCTCATCTCAAATTTCAAAAATTGGTTTTCTGGAAAACAACATCATGATACTTTGCTCTACTTCTCATGACATTCAAATTGATCAAAACCGAGTTTGAAAGTTATGAATGCTAATTCTTCAACTCTAAAATACAATAGGACCAGCAAGAGGCTCTCTAACCTTTCCCTATTTTGAACCGTCTCTTCGGAGCAAGAAATTTACAAAACCTCACCTTGTTTCAAAAGCTAGATAGGCCGCAAATAGACAAAAAGGTTAAGGATACTTAGGATATTGTTTGATCGACTTAGAAACATAGTAAACTTCAATAAACTTCTGGAATGGGTTAAATCTGGGCTGAGACCAATCCCATAGGATTTCATAAAATTCCGACCTAAGGAACGGGGGTTGCAACTCAAAAAAGGAGGTAGTATGCGCAGAATAGTTAATCTGGACAGAACCTCGCTTCTTCAATTTTATAGGAGAATCTGCTAACGCAAAACTTTCGAAATTTTTTACATGGGTATGTAGATGTTACAGAAAGCTACTCAAATTGTTTTGCAATTTTATCAGCTCTGTAACAGCATGTAAAAATTCCATGAATCTGCTGGACAGAACTAACTGCATTGCTAAATTTCAGTTTCTTGTTTTTTTTCCTTAGCCCCTTCCTTGGCTTCCATATAAGGTTTTGCTAACCATCAACTTTCTTGTCTTAGATGGCACGTCAATGGGAGCCTTGCTATTATACGCAGGCAATGCTGGAAGGCTCGGTCCAGCAAACGCTTTGGAACATGATACGTCGCGCGGGTTTCACTGAACCGCCGGAGTATCTTATCTCCTGTGCTGTGACTAGCCCGCCTCATGGGTGTATGCTGTTGAGGTGACTATCCATGGTCGCCACGGTGGGGAGCCAGCACGGCGCTACCACGGGATGGCACTGACCCCACTTACGGTGCTGAACGATGGGGCTTATGCCACCATTGTTCGGCTTCGCCACGACCTTCCAGAGATGGCGCAGCTGTGCCCTTACTGTCCCTCCCGTGAGAGGGATAGTTTGGATAACAACTACACCATGCCAGATGCCGCTCTAGATGTCACCCTCACATGGCATGTGGGGTTGCTTGGTGCACTCGACCGGTACCTCCTCCGTCTTCATGACGAGGTCAATATTGCGCACTATCGCATTAGCGTGCTCGAGGATCACTTGGCTCCAATGGTCGACCTCGGCTTCTTCACTCAGGAAGATGTGTTCGGGGAGCCCGATGACTTCGACCACACAGAGGATCTTCCACGTCCCTATGGTACCTACCGCCGCGTCATCCGTCAGGTTCAGATGTCGGTGAGAGGCACTGGAAGTCGCGTCGCAGCCGTACGCACCGACGGCCCTATGAGAGCTTTGCGGGGCCAGACTCTCCATTTTGGCGGACGTGAGTACGAGTTGCTGATGCCGGTTGCACCCTCATCACCGCCCGCTGCACCCGACACTTCCGACACCGCCAACGGTGGTGGTGATGCTTAGAGTAGGATCTAGATGACTTAGGACTGTGAGGCTCACTTTTTGGTATTGTTGTGAGCAACTTTTGGATGTACTTTTGTGGCACCAAAGTTGTAAAAGACGCCAATAGGATGAGTCAAGAATGCTAGGATGACCCCCATGATGTAATCGGACCCTGTGTTATGTTTAATTATGCTACTGTTATCGAAATCTTTTGGAATCATCTAAATCTGTCTTTGCTGTCCGCAATTTTATTTGTGCATGAAAATCAGTTCTCAAATCTGAAATCACATGCCAAATTGTTCTACCTTCATTATATATCCATCTTGAGTTAATACCTTAACTGTTTCACACTTGTTGCTCAATTATCGTGTATGAAACAGGATGTCGATAACTCGTTCATTAAACACACTCTTGGCTTGTGGTGCCGCTCGTGGAGGCCGCATCTCGGAGGATGAGGTGCCCAATCCAGCGCACCCTAATCCTCTGCACCCAAGGTCACGCTCTTACGAGGCACAACTCTCTGGTACGCCAGTACGGGAGCATGAAAGTGCTCGTCGTGAACAAGAAGTGCAAAGTAAAGAATTGCCTCCTCCACCATCAATGGCACAGGTTCTGGTGATGCAAACCCGTCTTCTTGAGAGGATGGTACAAAACACTGAGAACCTCAATGCCACCGCTGCTTACGGTGGAATGGGAGCCATGCAACCTCAATCGCGATTGGCAGAGTTCCAGCGAACTCGTCCGCCAAGTTTCTCCTCATCGGCAGATCCTTTAGACGACGACGATTGGCTTCGTGATATCAAGGGCAAGCTCAACATCATGCATTGCAATAAGAGAAAGTGCAGTATGCTGCATACTATCTTCAAGGTGCTGCTGTAGCCTGGTGGGATAGCTTCAAAGCTATTCGCCTGCTGGGTCAAGTCACTTCTTGGGAAGCTTTCAAGGATGCTTTCCGCTCTGCCCATATTCCCTCGAGCGCCATGGAGATCAAGAAAAGGGAATTTTACAATCTCAAGCAAGGTTCCATGACGGTCATGGACTTCCTTCATCGCTTCAATTACCTTGCTCGATATGTCGCTGATGAAATACCGAATGAGGCAAGGAAGATCGCTCTCTTTTGGGAGCGACTTAATGAGGAAGTGCAACACTCACTTGCTGCCATTGACATCCCCAACATGCAAACCTTAGTGGATAAGGCTATCAGAGTGGAGGATAGTGCTAAGGCAATGGCTGAGAGCCGCAAACGCAAGTGGATCACTCAAAAATCAGCAAGCAGCGGTTCCTCAAAACCGCATGCTTGGCGGTCATCCACTGCTCGTTCTTCTGCACGGCCATTCCAAAGACCTCAAGGGCATGTTTCTCATCCTTCACCACCTGCGGTTCAGCAATATAACCGCGGAGGACAGCCTTCTGGAGGCCAAAATAAAGCAGCATCAGTCACTTGTTTTGCTTGCAATGAAAAGGGACATTATGCGAGCAATTGTCCACACAAGAAGCAGACCGTGACTCGTCCTCAACCTCAGAATGTTTCCCCACGTCCTTAAGGTCCAGCAAGTGGATGCGGAAATTCTCAAGGTGTCCGGATAGTTCCCAGGCCAGCCCAAGGCTATGGACGTGGCCGTCTCAACCATGTCACTGCAGAAGAGGCAAGCAACGCACCCGATGTGGTGTTGGGTACGTTTCTTGTGCATTCTGCCCCCATATTGGTTTTATTTGATTCGGGAGCATCTCATTCATTCATATCTACAAAATTTGTTGAGCAACAAAAGATCCCATTCAACTACTTAGATAACAACATGTTAATCTATTCACCTGGATCTGTCATGAGAACAAACTTATAAGTTTGGGAGTTCGAATTGTGATCAATGGGGAGGACTTTGAAGGTGATCTAATCAACATCAATTCACCGGGACTTGATGTTATACTCGGCATGGATTGGCTATCCAAAAATAAAGGGCACATTGATTGTGCTAACTGAGCTATATCCTTGGTCAATTCTGACAGTGTTCGTATCACCTACACCTCCGATCGAACCTTAACCTTGCAGCAACCTTCTCTCCACACTCTCCCAGTTTTAGAAGTGTGTCAAGTGCTCGTGGTATGTGATTATCCCAATGTCTTTCCCGAGGAGTTGCCGGGTATGCCACCGGATCGGGATATAGAATTTGTCATTGATCTTTTGCCCGGGACATCAACTATTTCCAAACGTCCTTACCGAATGCCCCCATATGAGTAAATTGAATTGAAGAAACAAATCAAAGAGCAGTTAAGCAAAGGTTTCATTCACCCAAGCTCATCACCATGGGGAAGTCCGGTGCTATTTGTCAAAAACAAGGATGATAGTCTTCGAATGTGCGTTGACTATCGCTCCTTGAATGAAGTCACCATCAAAAACAAGTATCCACTCCCTCGGATTGATGACTTGTTTGACCAAATAAATGGTGCACAATTCTTCTCAAAAATTGACTTAAGACTTGGGTATTTTCAACTCAAAATTCTCCTAGAGGACATTTCGAAGACTGCCTTCACCACTCGCTATGGTTTTTATGAATATACCGTGGTTTCCTTTGGACTCACTAATGCACCTACCACGTTCATGAATCTCATGAATAAGGTGTTCCTAGAGTATTTGGACAAGTTCGTAGTGGTATTCATTGACAATATCCTCATCTACTCCAGTAATGAAGAAGAACACGAACTTCATTTGCGCAAAGTGCTTGACAAGCTTCGCGAGCATCAACTCTATGCGAAGTTTAGCAAATGCGAATTTTGGCTAAAAGAAGTTGGATTCTTGGGCAATGTTATCTCCAAGGGAGGTCTTGCCGTTGATCCGAGCAAGGTGCAAGATGTGCTCGCTTGGGAACAGCCCCAAACTATTTCCGACGTCCGAAGTTTCCTCGGTCTAGTCGGATATTATCGCCGGTTTATCGAAAACTTCTCCAAAATATCCAAGACCATGACTGAATTGCTCAAGAAGGAAAAGAAATTTGAGTGGTCTTCGGCTTGTGACGAAAGTTTTCAAGAGCTAAAACAAAGGCTCACATCAGCTCCAATTCTTACTCTACCCGACATACACAAAAGCTTCGACGTGTATTGTGATGCATCCCGTCTAGGCCTTGGATGTGTGTTGATGCAAGAGGGTAAAGTTATAGCTTATGCTTCTCGTCAATTGAAGCCTCATGAAGCCATTTATCCTACTCATGACTTGGAATTGGCAGCCGTCGTTCATTCCCTTAAGATATGGCGACATTACCTCATCGGAAATCGGTGTGAAATATACACCGATCACAAAAGTTTGAAATATTTCTTCACTCAACCAGATCTGAACCTTAGGCAGCGAAGATGGCTCGAGTTAATTAAGGATTATGATCTGGGTATCAATTATCATCCAGGCAAAGCGAATGTAGTAGCTGATGCACTCAGTCGGAGGATACATGCTGCCAACAACTTCATTCTCGTCGACCAACTAGAGTTGATCGAGGAATTTCGCAAACTCAATTTGGAGATGGTTAAGAAAGGGTGTGTGGCTGCCCTAACCCTCCAACCCACCCTTGAAACACAAATTAAAGCCGCTCAACTCAAGGACAAAGAGGTGGCTGAAATTAAGTGCAATATGAAGGGTGATGCGCTATCGAAATTCTTCGAGAATGCCGATGGATTGATCATGCGTGGTCAACGAATGTGTTCCAAATGATTCTGAAATCAAGGAATTAATCCTAAAGGAAGCACATGAGACCCCATTGTCTATCCACCCTGGGAGCACCAAAATGTACCAAGACCTCCGAGAAAGATTTTGGTGGCTTGGTATGAAGCGGGACATTGCCGCACATGTGGCCATTTGCGATGTATGCCAACGTGTTAAGGCTGGACACCAGCGTCCCGCAGGAATGCTCCAACCCGTGCGGGTTCCCGAATGGAAATGGGATGAAGTTGGCATGGACTTTATTACCGGCCTACCCAAGACGTCATACGGGCACGACTCCATATGGGTGATTGTCGACCGTGTGACAAAGGTGGCCTATTTCATACCGTGCGTGTCTCATATAATGGAGCTAAGCTTGCCGAACTATATTTGAATCATATTGTTCGACTCTATGGTGTTCCTAAAGTTAACATTTCTGATCGTGGCACTCAATTCACATCACGATTTTGGGAAAGTCTGCATGAACTTCTCGGCACCAAATTGTTCTTTAGCACAACCTTTCACCCGCAAACAGGAGGTCAAACTGAAAGAACAAATCAAATTTTGGAAGATATGTTGAGAGCATGTGTGCTATCATATAGCACTAATTGGGAGAAGTGTTTGGCATTCGCCGAATTCTCCTACAACAACAGCTTCCAATCTAGTCTGCCAATGTCCGCATTTGAGGCACTCTATGGCAGAAAATGCTGAACCCCTCTATTCTGGTCTGAGGTAGGTGAAAGACAATTCTTTGGACCAACCATTATCCAAGAGGCTGAAGATCATGTTCGTCTAATCAGAAGCCATTTGAAAGAAGTGCAGTCGCGGCAAAAGAGCTATGCTGACAATCGACGCTGCGAATTAAGCTTCGAGGTTGATGATCTTGTTTATTTTAAGGTCTCACCGCTGCGTGGTACTCGCCGATTCCGAGTCCGCGGGAAGCTAGCGCCCCAGTTCATTGGCCCATATCGAATCATTGCAAAAAGAGGCAAAGTAGCTTATCAACTTGAACTTCCACCTAAAATCTCCGATGTTCATGACGTGTTTCACGTCTCTCAACTTAAAAAGTGTCTCCGAGCTCCCACCGAATTCAATCCGTTGGATGACATCAACCTGCAACCTGATCTTTCGTATCATGAACGTCCGATTCGCATTCTTGACGAAGCTGAGCGTCATACTCGAAACCGTCTGGTTAGAATGTTCAAAATTCAGTGGAGTAACCACACCGAGGAAGAGGCCACTTGGGAGAGTGAGGATCGCCTTAGAGCTGAGTCTAGCTAATCTCGAGGACGAGATTAATGTAAGGGGGGTAGGTTTGTAACATCCCAAATTCAGAAAATGAATAAAGTGGAATTTCAAGAATCATGTTGCACATTTGAATGTTCATTTGAATTTATCTTTGGATTTATTCATTTTCTTCAAGATTTGAGTTTTGGAACTAAATGACTATTAAATACCTAAATCAAACACATCAAAGAAAGTCATGAAAACTTTAAACAACATGCTATAGGAAATAATTTAGTAAAATACTAGATCCCAAATGATGAATAAATATAATTTTTCCAGAATTTTTGCATACAATTTAAATAGCTCAAAAATTCAAAAATAGTATGAAAATAAGCCAATTTGGAGAATTACTGTTCTTAAACTACAAGAGATAATCAAGTGAAACTAAATAAAATAAAAAGTAGACTCTCCCTTTTCTACCAACACAAAAAGTTTCAAAATTTTTGAATCAACTTAGCACTCTCAATGAGCTTGCCCAACTACTACACCCGAACTGAGCTTGAATGTTTCAACTGCCAAAAAAATCATTAGATGCAATCGATGAATGCAGCTCCTCAGTCTCTGGTAGTGGGCTCCACACAGCCCTAGGCACACAAGTCAGTCTCCTCCCTCTCCCTCTTCCTCCCTCCTCCTTCTCCCTCCCTCCCTCTCTTCCATGGCTGCCAGCGCATTGCCTCTACAGGTTTTTGCTGCCACACGGTCGCCGCTCCCTGTGGTCTCACGCGCATCACTGCAGCCCATGCTATGCATTGCCTTCTCCACAGCATGGAGCAATAAACCTCACCAACAACTCTCACCAACTGCCATCATCGAGCCACAAAAATCGAGCTCAGTCTCGCCACTTCTTGTTGCCGGCATTGCTTCCTCCGCCTGAGCGCCAGCGAGCAAGCCAATCGAGCCTCGTCCAGTGGCCACAGCCTACCAGTGAGTTCTCCGACCAGCTCTTCCTGGTGCTTGTAGCTCTCCGGTCGTTAACTCTTCATCCCCGTTTAGCCACAGCCCAAGCCGGTTGCTGCTGCCCCAAGCTTCCAGTGAGCAAAGCTTGATCGCCTGCGCCATTGCCAAGCTCCGACCACCACCACCGGCTCCGGTGACCTCCACCGACGCCAAGGGCTCCCCTCACTACTACAGAATGGTACATCACTATCGCTTTATCTGTGTCGGTTCTTAAGTTTTTAGGAAAAAACGATTGTGATAGATGACTTAGGAGAGGCATTAATCATAATCACTATCGGTTCTCAGGTTAGAAGTGATAGTGATGTAGCACTGGGAACATCACAATCGGTTCTTATGCGAGAAGTGATAGTGATGTGCATTAGCATCACTATCGGTTTTCATATAAAAAGCGATAGTGATGAGCACGTACACATCACTATCGGTTCTTATTGAAGAAGCGATAGTGATGAGAATGCACATCACTATCGCTTCTCACAAAAGAAGCGATAGTGATGAGCACGTTCTCATCACTATCGGTTCTTTTGTGAGAAGCGATAGTGATGTGCATTTTCATCACTATCGCTTCTTCAATAAGAACCGATAGTGATGTCAACGTGTTCATCACTATCGCTTCTTATGTGGGAACCGATTGTGATGACTATGATAATCACTATCGCTTGTCTTATAAGAACCGACTGTGATGTGTATGATCACATCACTATCGCTTTTTATATGAGAACCGATAGTGATGTGCCTCGTTAGGTTATTTATACCACTCGAGCTGAACTCTTCTCTGTTATTGTTCCAGAGGAGGTTTCTCCGCCGCCACCAGAAAAAATAGCTCATATTCTGTGGTTGGAAGCAATACTTGGGTGAGAAAATTTGAAATCCTCAAGGGTGGGTGTTAAGAGGGTTAATTTGAAGCACTAACTTGAGGAGAGTTCCCCTCATTTTGCATAATTTGTAGTTTTCTTCAAAATGTGAGCATTCCTTCAAACCCCTTTAATTTTGCACTATGTAATTTTGATATGTCGCGAAGCAAGTTTAGATTGCACTGGTATTGTGTATGTCCTATCAGATTTCACACCTTTTATTTCACAAGCATGTACACATGTATTTAATTATCTTAATTTGTAGTGCTTTGATGTTAATATGGAATTATTATTGCTGTCACCTGATGAATGCTAGAGTTTAGGGTGCGGAACCTACGTCTCTCGTTTGAGGATGCTTGTTTATAAATATACCGAACGAAATGGCATATTTATAAGCTAGCAATCTCAAATTGTCCACGTTTGATTGGAGCTCGAGGATATGTGCTTGGGCAAGTTCTAAGGCGTGTTGTACAATCTGAGTAGAGATTTGGTAGCGTCTCCTGGTATTCTCCGGATACACACCCTCTTGACCTGTTATCGAGACGGTATATGGAGAATAACGGGAGATGTTGCCAAATTTTCTCTGAGTTGTACAACGCTTAGGAACTTGTCGAACCACATATCCTCGAATGGGATTAGACCAAACCTATTTAGAGATTGGGAGTCATCGTTGGTACCCTTGTTTTGTTTCATTGTAGTCAAAAGATCAGAGGCTAATTGCACTATATAATCAGTTGTTTGATATCATTGTTGATGTTAAAAATGTATGTCTCTATCTAGGAATTGGAAGCTCAAAACCGTGGAAGAATCTAGGTATCGATTAGGAGAACACATTTTATATATCTTGCAGGAAATTGCAGTCCTCTATTTTGCATAGGTAATATTAAATGAAATGATGTCTCAATATTTCAAATAGCTAGCTAGCTTGCTGTCGCTCCAGTTCTTCCTTAATTTATTGTGTGAATTTTAATTGCAGATGGACTGTAAGGAATGGATGTATGACAAAAGTCGTGTGAGTGCTGAATTTCAGAGGGGCGTTAAGGAGTTTAAAAAAATTGCCGAATAGGACATGGTAAGGACGGGTGTAAACTTCATATACTGTCCTTGCATTGATTGCACCAATCTGAGAAGATTTAACAACTCAGCTCAAATCGAGGACCACCTGACTCGACGTGGCTTCGTGAGGAATTACACGTGTTGGATCCATCAAGGGGAGACAGGTAGTACCCTTCCGGTATGCAACGAAGACACGGTGGAAACAGATGATGAGTTGCAGCCTGATATGTTTGAGGAGGAGAATTTAGAGCAAATGTTGCGGGATGTGGAGGGTAATTACACGGAAAGAGAGTTTGAAAAGTTTAAAAGCTTGATGGAAGACGATGCCAAACCGTTGTTCACAGGTAGCAAAGCAGAATACACCAAGTTGGGTTCGGTCCTTGCATTGTTCGAATTGAAGCAAAACACCGTTGGACAGATACAAGTTTCAATGCACTTCTAGTTCTTCTATCGGATCTGCTTCCGGAGGGAAACGAGTTGCCAACAAGCATTTATGAAGCGAAGAAGCTACTATGTCCCAAGGAAATGGAAATAGAAAGGATACATGCATGTCTGAATGATTGCATCTTATACCGTAACGCACATCAGGAGCTGCATGTGTGTCCAGTTTGCGGTGTGCCCCGGTACAAACAAAAGGAGAAGCGTAACGACAAGAAGCGTAAGAGCCGGGGCAACGAGGGTGAAGAGGTCACTAAAGGTGCACCGGCCAAGGTATTGTGGTACTTGCCCATCATTCCCCGTCTGGAGAGGTTGTTTGCAAATCCTAGAGAAGCAAAATTGTTGCGTTGGCATTATGAGTCTCGAAAGGAAGATGGCAAGTCGAGACACCTGCGATTCGCTCAATGGAGAAACATCGATTGGAAATATGAGGAGTTTGGTGCGAAATGAGGAACATAAGTTTGGATTGAGTATCGATGGAATGAATCCGCTTGGTAACATGAGCGATCGTCACAAAGACGTGGCGATTTCATTGTGTATCTACAACCTCCTCCTTGGTTGTGCATGAAGCGGAAGTATATCGTGATGTCGCTATAATCTCGGGACCCAAACAAATGGAAATGATATTGATGTGTACCTCGCTCCATTGATCGAGGATTTGGTAAAATTGTGGAATGACGGGTCATTGTGTGGGATGCGTCTGAGAGAGAGCATTTCACCCTACGGCTATGGTATTTTGCACCATAAATGATTTCCCGGCTCTTGGTAATTTGGCGGGCTACAGTACGAAAGAAGCAAAAGCGTGTCCTATTTGTGAAGAGGAGACCGAGAGCCTATGGCTGCCGAATTCCAAGAAAACTGTGTATATGGGTCACCGTAGGTTTCTACCTCGAAGTCATCGATACCGTAAGATGGATGACAAATTTGATGGGAAGAGGGAAGTCCGTTCGGCACCGCAGCCTATGAGTGAAAGGCAAGTATATTCACGTGTAGAGGATATCGATGTTCGACGGAAAGAGTCAGAATCTGTTCGTTCTAAGACCATTTGGAAGAAGAGGTCATTATTTTGGGACTTACCGTCATCGAAGGAGTTAGATGTTCGCATCGTATTGATGTCATGCACGTTGAGAAGAATGTCTCGACAATTTGGTTGGTATCCCACGAACATACCGGAAAGACAAAGGATGGTGTGAATGCTCGTCGCGACATGGCCTACATGGGAATCGTGCCGGGCTTGCAAAGTGATGGAGGAGGATGGAAAAGGTTCGATATCCCGCCGCATGCTACACCTGCCCAAGAAGGAGAAAGAGGACCTTTGCAAATGTCTCCATGGTATTAAAGTTCCATCCGCTACTCCGCGAACATTAAGAAGCTTGTGTCCATGGATGATTTGAAGTTGTTGGGCATGAAGTCCCACGATCGCCATGTCTTGATGACCCAAATGCTCCTGGTTGCAATCCAAATATTCGCGCAGAGGATGTCGGGTTGGCAATCACGGCTGTGTTATTTCTTCAATGCTATCTCCTGCAGTTATTGACCCGATATACTAGACAACTTATAAAGTGAGGTAGTGCAGACTCTGTGTCAGCTTGAGATGCATTTCCCACCGTCGTTCTTCGATGTAATGGTCCACCTTGTGGCTCACCTAGTCGAGATTAAGATATGTGGACCCGCTTTCCTACGTTACATGTATCCGCTCGAGAGGTACATGGGTATATTAAAGTCCTACGTGAGGAATCGATCAAGCCTCGAGGGTAGTATTGTTGAAGGTTATGGATCAAGAGGTTATTGAGTTCGTGTGGACTACCTAGATAAAAGACAAGCAATCGGTGTTCCTATATCTCGCCACGAGGCGCATTTGCCGTAAAGGAACCGTTGTGTCCAAACTAATGAGTCCGAGGTTTGATATGTATTGCAAAGCGCATTTGACATCTTGCGTAGCGCGATGCAGTTCGCCCATACATCGAGCAAAGATAAGTTGATATTACGGAAGAGAATCCACAAATGGATGAGCTTTCCATCGCATAAGAACACAATGATCGATTCCTCACATGGTTCAAAGAAAAAGCGGAGGTCTCCTTTAGTGAGAATGTAAAATGGTTGGTCGACGGACCAAGATTTAATGTACGACATGGCAGGGTACGATATTAATGGTTACACCCTTTACACCGAGTCAAGATGCCAAAAGTACTTGTCCAAAACAATGGTGTGTGCATAAATGCTTTCTCCGACTATCATCACTCGAAAAGAGTCTCCCACCACAATGAACTCCTACTATGGGTTGATCAAGAAATTTGGGAGCTCGATTACGGAATATACCAAGTTCCATTGTTCGATGTAAGTGGGTAGGACTTCCACATGGAGTGAAGGTCGACAAGAGAGCCTTTACTATTGTGGATCTCGAGAGACTCGCCTACAAAGATGACCCGTTAGTCCTGCGGCAAATAACTCAAGTCTTCTACGTGCGTGATCCGGCCAATCCGAGGTTGCACGTCGTTCTTCATGGCAAGAGACGGATCGTAGGAGTTGAAGATGTTGTAGATGAAGAAGAGTATAACCAATTCGATGAGATACCTTCATTTGCAGATGAGGCCTGTCTTAGCGGGGATGACGACACACATGGATCCAATTACATGCGAGTAGATCATCATGAAGGACATTATTGTAAATAAATGGACTATTATAATGCTTGTTGTTAATTTCATTGTTCTATTATGTGTGTAAAATAGTTTGCAATGTTTTCAAAGTAAAAATCCAAGGTGAATTACTGTTGGAGACTTTGATGGAAATGCAATTTCTCTTTATGCCTGCACTTTGTGCCATATGTTGTGAAAAAGTTATGGCATTTTCTCTCTTTGGTGAAATGCTGAAAATTCAGAACTTACATATAGTGTAGTCTCGATGTGATGTACAATCTATATAATTCTGAGACACAGAAATGAGGCTAAGCTATAGGAAATCATTTTTGCAAATTTTCAAAAAACCTGGTCTTCATTTGAGAAAGTTTTGACTAACTATTTAAGGAAATTAAATTCATGCCTAGAAAGCGAATTTTGGCTTCTTTTTTAATTGCTAACTCTTTTTTGCAAAATTCTTTTTGCAAAAGATTTGTAGTATGTCAGAGTATATTTCTGCAAAATTTCAAATAATTCCAACGATATTTGCAAAAGTTTTTCACTCTTTGATCTATTTCTGAAAATTTAGACTTCAGGGTTGTCTAGAAAAGCAATAGTGTAATGAACTACATTTGTGTCGGTTTTATTTACAAAAGCGATACGGATATTGAAGAATCATCGGTGTCGGTTTTATTTATAAAAGTGATACGGATATATTGAGACACACATCAGTGTCGGTTTCCTTTAAAAAAGTGATGCGGATATTGAGACACATCTGTGTCGGTTTTCATGAAAAAAGCAATACGGATATTGATACACATCTATGTCGATTTTATTTAAAAAAGCGATATAGATATTGGGAAACATCGGTGTCGGTTATCTGTAAAAAGCGATATGGATATATTTCCTTATCAGTGTCGGTTTTATATGTAAAAGCGATACTGATGACTACACATATCTGTGTCGGTTTTCTCTGAAAAACGATACTGATATTGAAACACATCAGTGTCGGTTTTACATAAAAAAGCGATTCAGATATATGTCTTTATCAGTGTCGGTTTTAGAGATAAAAGTGATTCTGATGACTAACATGAGTATCGGTTTTGTTGCAAAAAGCGATACCGATGAGTATAGTATCCGGCCGGCCATTTTTTCCCGTGATTAGCCTTTCCTATTCGTGCGCAACTGAACCCTAGCGCAGGAGCTGCCTCCTATTCGTGAGCGCGCCGACGCCCCGCAGCCCCGCCTCCCTGCCCCGCTGCCCCGCAGCCCCGCCTACCCACCTCGGCGCCCGCGGCCGCCTCCTCCCACCCCGCCCGCCCGCCTCCCCGACGCCTGCAGCCCGCCTCCCCACCCGGCGCCGCAGCCGCCTCCCGCCGCCCGCCACCCCTCCCCCCCCCCCCGCCCGCCTGGGCCCCGGCGCCCAGCCTCGCCCCGACGCCCCACCTCCCGCATAACTAAAATTTGGCGGGGTGGCGGCAGCTCGAGGTCCACCACCCCGCCTCGGAGAAGCTCACACCGTGGTCCCACCGCTAGCGGCCGTGCCATTCCCAAAGTCGGAGGAGCTCGTCATCGAGGACACGCCCCGATCCGGCGACAAAGATATCCGTCACCATCCGCTTCCGCCGCCAAAGTGGGGATCCGGGAGGGTTTCGCGGATCTGCTTGTGGGCGTTGTTGCCAAGGGTTTGTCTTTGGGCGCGCGCGCAGTGTTCCAACCGATTTTAGCCGGATTTGGTGTGGTTGCGTAGCGAGCGGAGATCCAGCGCGATGAGATCTCGTGGTATGCTTGACGGGATCGGCTCGTGCGGTCGCGAGTACAACCCGCGACGGCTTACGCTTATGGTAAGTAGCTACGCTTGCTTGCTTCTTCTATCAATTTTGCAATGTAGGTTGTGGGATTGTTGATTTGGTTAATAAGTTAGGTATTCGGATTGTATTTTTGAGCTTTCTGTGATTTTGGGGCTTGAAAATAATTCGTGGATTCGGACAATTGATTGATGATTGTATCAGTTCGGCCGTTGGATGCAATTCTTATTGCATTGTTCCTGTGGAATTTGTTGCATGTTCACAGATACCGAATTTACATGATTAAATGACGAACTGCTAATATTTGTGCTGAGTTGGCTAGGATTGTGGACCAAAACAAATGCATTAGATATTAGATGCGCCTTGATGATGAATTGAAAAAGTTGGTTTACAGTGCTTTGTTACCATTTCATGTCGCTTGCGCCTTGCGTAGTTTGTGTAATCGATTGCCAAATTCTATTCACCATAGCAGGATATTTGCAATATTGTGGATTGTCTATGCAACAGTATGCTAGATCAAACTATATAAGCAACACAATTCTGATTAAACACCATATCATTTCTATTTAGCCAAATGGACTAGCAGACTGCTGCAAGCAAATTTATCTTGGATTTATCATATTTCCTGCCTGCTAGTCATACAATCTCCATATTGTAATCTTCAAGATTTGATGGGCTGGCTTCCCAATTTAAATTGTCTCTGATAAATCTGAGTCTACCAGACCAAACATTCAATAGACTAATGTCAAATATAATAACCAAATAGTACAATATTACGATTGAAATACAAAACTTTACTTCTTCAACATAGCCAACCAACTCTAGAGCTAATGTTACATTTTCAGCTCCAACCTACAACCATAATATACAGTTCTCATTTAGACAAGTCATCTCCAACCAAAAGGTTATATCCAACCAGTGTAACAAAAACAAAAGGTGCTAACTACCACGAGCCATCACGAACTCTTTCGTGTATTGTACTTGTTTGGATTTTATTCAATGGTATGATGGTTACCCTCCTTCTGAGATCTCCATTTTGTAGGAGTTGCTTTCCAGTGGTTTCTGTGTCAACAACCACATTATATAGCCTTCCTCCAGCGGCAACCTGCATTAATGACTAACAATTGAACTAATACGGCTAGACCAGCTCTAGTTGTGAACTCTTTTCCATCTTAATGCAATACAAGTAAATCTTTTGCATGTTCTCTAAAAACAATTGGCTCTCAGATTTGTAGTACTATCTTGCCATGTCAAGAAGGAATCAGTCCATATAGTCACACTAAGTTTGGAGGTTTGTAGAAAGGACAGATGTATGATGGACAAAAAAGGAAGAAACCAAACGACCTTTTAGAAAACATACATTCCAACTTCTTTAACATTGAGTACTAATATGTGATCCCATGTAAGTTTCCTTTTGTGTATAACAGGTTTGTTGGAAGTAGCTAGTCCTTATTACTTTGAAGAAAGGTACCAAGCTCATCAAGTATAGCCGCAAAGGAAAACCCAAGATCCGCTTCTTCAGACTTTCTAGTGTAAGTTCATCAGCATGCTCCTTTGATCTTGACATGGATATATGTTCCAGAATGCTTCAATTTTCATGTTCACATTACACCTACTTGCTTGTGATTCTTTTGCAAACATTTCTGAGTTCAAATTTCACAATGCATGCTTTCATCATCTACTGCAAATACAAAGAATATGATCTACATGTTATTATTGTTACTATAATATGATCTATGTTAGAGTTAAAAATGCGTAACCTCGCCTCCTGCTCGAGAGTATTTGTTTATGAATGTGCCATTTGGTCACATTCATAAGCAAGCGCCTCAATTGTCCACATTTTTGATATTCGAGGATATGTGGTTCGGCAAGTTCTGAGCTGTTGTAAAATCTGCGGAGTAGATTTGTAGCATCTCCCTACGGTGTTCTCCGGTATACACCCTCTTGACCTGTTGTCGAGACGTGTACCGAGAACAATGAGATCTGTCATTAAATTTTCTCCGAGTTGTACAACGGCTTAGGAACTTGCTCGAACCACATATCCTCGAATGGGATTAGACCAAACCTATTTAGAGACTAGGGTTATCGCTTGTATGCGTATTTAGGTGGTCAACAGATAAACTTTTTTTGAAGATCATTCGTTCATTTGTTACTCTACTGAAATATGCTAGAACAGTTACATCTTATTACTTATCTATTCAGCTATTGCTTTACATGATTTATTGTCAAGTTCACAAAATAGTTACTAATTGCTTTCTCTCATGTCAAATATATGACCATATCAGATAAGAAAACTCAAAATATCACAATTAGAGAGCATCGGCTCCTCGCCAGACAGAGTAGAAGGTGCTCCCGAGGGGCCGAGCCAAGTTCCAAATGTTGAGAGGTCGAGTAAGGTGAGGAAGGCCCGAGGACCGAACAAAGGGGCCACAGGGAGAACACCACAGGTTCTCCACTTCAATACCACGGGGGTCTGCACAAGCCCTCCCAAGTACAAGGGGCGATACCATTCATTCCTCGGTCAATTGGTGAGGGAGAGAGTGCCCATAACGATTAAGGATTGGAGGAAGGAAGTCAGCGCTGAGCAGAAGAATCGACTGTGGGATGAGGTTAAGGGCAAATGGATTATAGAGGAGGAAGATGAACGCAACGCGAGACGGTACGCCTTGAAGAGGATGGGTGTGGCCTTGAGGCACTTCAGGGGTTGTCATGCACGTGAGTACGCATCAAAGGTCGTACACCATTCGAGAGGTATCCGTTCGCACTGCTGATGTTTGGGAGGAGTTCACAACGACGAAGGGTACGCCCGAGGCAGAGCAGCTAAGAGAGAGGAATACGGCTATCCAGAGGCACAACACGCACCCGCACCACCTCAGTACAGGCGGCTATGAGGGGAAAAAGGCAGAGTGGGCGCGACTAGCCGAGGAGTGCGCGAACTCCGGGACGACGATGCCTTACTCCCACATATGTGAAGAACGGGCACGCAACTGGGTATTAGCGAGGACAAAGAAAACCCCTGACGGGCAGCTTGTAGTCACAAACCCGCCATCACGCACGCCGTCTCGCCATCGTAAGACATCCGACTTAGTACATTGCAGCTTGGCCTAGCTTGTTGTATTTCGATCTAATTGCATCGCTTATTGCAGAGGAGGTAAGCCAGTGAAAGAGCAGGGGACCTTCCAGAGCCAAGGGTCGAAGGATATCCTGTCGTCTGCGATCGGGAAGCCCGATCATAAGGGCCGGGTGCTTGGCGCAGGGTCGGGCATACGAAGAAGTCCTACTTCCAAGATGACGCTTTGAGTGCTAGATCAAGATCATGGGAGGCACGCGTGGAGCGCCTCAAGGAGACGCTCAGGGAGCCGCTGAGGGAGGAGATCAAGGATGAGATGAGGGGGGAGATGATGGCACGTGAAGATGAGGGGCTGAGATGATGGCACGTGAGGAGCGCCTGAGGGCTGAGATGATGGCGATGATCTCCCAGAGTCAGAGCCAGAATCCCTCACCTCTTGTAGAGAAGCCTGTGCCCCGACCTAGCAGCTGTGGTTCCAAAAATGATAAGACCGATCCCCATCTGAAGGTAATAATTAATTTTTCCTAACTTAAAGCTACAAGTGTAACTCCCACAATGTTTCTCCTCAATTTGCGTACATCTTGCAGGCCCTCGCTAAGTGCCACCACCACCTCGACGGAGGACGGATTTCTGAGGTCGCACGCTGGGTTGCATTTCCATGCAAGGAGACCAACACATGCATGGTCACCTTTGGGAAGGGCTACATGAGGTGCAGTGGACTACGCCCACGAACACTTCTTATCACATGTGCTCGAGTTCCCCCAACGAAGATATCGCGACTCTCGGGCAAGCACGCATGTCGCTCATCAAGTGGCCCACGACGTGTCGATCGGTCAAGGTAAAATCCCGTGTCTTCTCGACCATTCCAAAGAGTACCGCAATAAGTTAAATATGCGCGTGCTTTGCGTGTTCCTATCGTACTGCGGCTTGCTCCCGCCGCCGCTTCGCTCCCACCACCGTGATGAGTCCTAGACAGAGTGCAGAGCTCACGTGTAAAATGACAAGCACGACACCAACAGAACCACAAGAGGCCTCCGAGACTCCTTCCGCCAAGAAGGCAAAGTCGATAAAGGCCACAAAGCCCCTTGAGGTACTTGAAAAGCCCACTACCCTCACCTCAAGACTCCTTCACCCCGAAAGGAAAGTCAAGACAGCCACGAGACATCGCTACGATTTTAAGGCCTACGTACATGGAAAGCCCCGCTTGCATCCGACGAACTAAATGATCTAGGCAGTGGACTCGCATGCTCCATGCATGGTACATTGATAAGGTGAATGAGGAAGAGCGCCGAGTTGACTTCAGCAGGTGATGTATAAAAGGGTACATTTCCACCGTGACGAGAATGGGATATTCCTGTCCGCTTTGATGATCTGCTTGTGTGTACCAATTAAAAGCCGTCGATATTTCTACTTTACGATCCCGACGCCGTGAGTATCGCACCATACATCATGAGTCGACGACTTTCATAGGATTTTGCATTATGTTTTCTAATATTAACACGAGTTGCGTGGCAATGAGACAACGAGCCGTGATTTAATCAAAACCAAGTTGGGTTAAATGACCCGAGCTTGTGTCTGCGATCACCGCCAGGCTACATCCGATGTTTGTTGGTTTGGCTATGTCAAGGGGGTATTGCATACTGCGTCGACGAAGGACTTCGTTGTAATACCGCACTCACGAGGAGTAAGTAGTACAAACCCTTCAATTACTTGTACGCACTTAAACCGTATGCGAACTTATTTCCTTGCACTACATTCCATTTAATAAGCAACCATTGGGTTCTACTCGCCCTTGTTCCGAGTGAAAACACGTCTACATTTTTAACTCAATCAAGAAGAGACCGATGGCCTACGCGATCAAGTGTCCTTTGCGTAAGTACATTATCAGTAACCTAACACTTTCTCGAATTTAACTATATTTTTTACTCAATGGCATCTCTCCAATATATGTAGGGTTTCTGACTATGTCGATGAAGGAGGGTCACACGATAACAAAAAGGGCAAGACGCCGAGTATAAGAAATTCACGGTACAAGTGCCTAGCATATATACGATTAATTTTTTCGACATCTAATCTTCGTGTGTTAATTTCTTTCTCTCTTCACAAAGGTCATCAATGTGGCAAATGACGACTGTAGGCGCTTCTATGTCATGCAACACATGTTGGTTGTGGTCGGCGGCTCACACCTTTTTCCTAAGGTATATGTACATGCATACTTAGCCTTTCACATACAAATTTTGAAACTTAAATTCACGCACTCATTTATGTTTTGCAGAAGATCAATATCCCTCAGAAGAGCTTAGACAGGAAAGCACTCAACAATTTACGAGACCACTTATGCCAATGGTACTGGTTAGAAGTTATATCGGAGGACGGTAGGTTTAGAGATCCTGAAGCGTCCTACTAGTCCATATGGAAACAATATTAATTGTATATGTCAATGTGATATATATGCACGTGTACTGATTGTTAAGCATGTTTGTGTTTGTATGTTGTGAACGAATGGGCTATATGTATTGCAATTTACGTATTCGTGTTCTGTGAATGTGATATGTGCATTCTGTGTTATGTATTGTCAATGTGATATATATATATGCCCAATGTTAATATGTGTTATTTTGGATAATATGCAAAATTGAAAAACCCCATGAGGGTCATCAGAATCGGTTTTTTGAATAAAGCGATTGTGATGACCCTATCATCAGAATCGGTTCTTATGAGGAACTGATTCTGATGACCTCTCATCAGAATCGGTTCTTTTAAGCAAGCGATTGTGATGACCACATTAGTAGAATCGGTTCTTTTACGGAAGCGATAGTGATAACCATACCATTACAATCGGTTCTTGGAATAAAGCGATTGTGATGATCCATCATCAGAATCGGTTCTTTCAAGGAAGCGATTCTGATGACCACATCATTAGAATCGGTTCTTTTGTGGAACCGATTCTGATAACCACGTTATCAGAATCGGTTCCACAAAAGAACCGATTCTAATGAGGGGGTCATCAGAATCGCTTCCTTTAAAGAACCGATTCTGATGACCCTTTATCAGAATCGGTTATTAGAAAAAACCGATTGTGATAATGTGTTCATCAGAATCGGTTTGATCTAAGAACCGATTCTAATGAGGCTTTATCACAATCGAGGCAAAACCGACTATGATAACTCCACCTTATCACTATCCAAAGACTTCGTATCGCCACTTGAACCGACTGTAATGACAAAAAAGAACCGATTCTGATGTACAATTTTGTAGTAGTGCCTAGCCGAGCCCCCCCTCTCGATTTGCCGCAACTTCTTCTCCAAGCATTTCTTCCCGAGCTAGCCCAGCGCCATTGCCAGCCGTGGAGCTTCGAGCTCTAGGGTTAGAGGAAGAGGTAACCTCCAAGTATTATTCCACTCCCTTTATTCACAAGCAACATCGCAGCTCAGTGGTTTTGGTGCTTTTGAGTTCAGCCGAGTGACCCCAGTTCGAGTCCCCCTCAAACCAAAATTTTTACTTTTTCTTGCCCTTTGCATTCAACTGATCATATCTTTTGTTAGGGTTGTCCAAATGAAGTGATATCAGTTTCTAAATCTAATTTTTGAAATGAGGAATTAGAATCTGAAATTAAAAGTTATATGTTGCTTGCATATAAATATTTTTATTAGAGTTTGAATGCTAGGCCCTAAATAGGTGTTATGAAGGAAGAATATTTTCTCTTGATCCATAAATCATGAAATAAATACCATAATTCACTGAAACCCTATTCACTCCATTTATGCAAAAATATTTATATTTAAATTTAAATGTATTCTGAATGAAACATTGTTAGTTTAAACTCTTACTAGCATGCAAGTTACAAATGGCTAAAACATTGACCAAATGAGCTCAAAAACTTATGAAACCAGTTTAGATGCGTTCCTGGGATTGCATAGATTATGAATAGCCAAAAATATTTAAACTTTGCTTCAGTTTGATCTATTGCTAGATGCTCAAACATTCAATCGACAAAATGATCAAATGTTCATAACTCTCGCAAACGAACATCAAATTCGACCAAATCTAATGCTATAACCTTAAAATGACATATACTAGCTTGCTGTTCAAAAATAATATCATTTTTAATAATTTTGTGTTAGGCCATATTAAGCCCTAATGATCATATAAGCTTTTCGGCAACCCATAAAATATCTTTTATAAATGGAAAATAATGAGATAATAGCTCAGTAGCATCTTATAATGTTTATTCTGCCATAATATGGGAAAATATTTCACTCAAAACCTGTGTAGCATATAAAACTTGTCGCCGCAAACACCTTAAATGACCACAAACTGCACCAAAACTATAATGCTTAAGCCTTTTCGGCAATCTATAAAGTATCTCATCAAAATGCAAATTTAAAGGACAATAGTTCAGAATCAGAGTTTAGTATATATACAACCATATTCAGCTCTTAATTATAACTTGCTTTGCATCAAAATCCTACTTAAACAAAACCCTTCAAAAACTATAAACAGCACTAAGACTAACACTAAACTAACACTAAGACTACAAACTTGCTTTGCATCTGAATCGTACTTCAGCAGCTTGAAAAACAACTCGGCTAAACCTAAATTTTGGGGGGATCAACCCAGAATCTTAAACCAGTATATGGACAACCAAAATATGGAAAAACATTCTAATTTCAACTTACTTATCATAGAATACTTGATAGAGCAAAAACCCTAAATGATAACGTTGTTAAAGTCACTTGTATGGATGAATGAAATTGGAAGACTTAAACCAAATCATCGGTAATGCAAGAAATCATCGCATAACCAAGTAGTATCAGCAAATAACCAAAAAATTTATGATCCATCATGTAGGAATCATTCCCATGCATGAACACTTAAAGCTAAGTACCAATCAAGCAAAACCCTTTTAACAGATGTTACTTTTATTATTCCAAATAATATTAGCATGTATAATTCGAAGTTATACATGCAAAGATACATAATTTTAGCCTCTTGAATTCATAAATAGCCTTAGCTATGATTATAACCTTACCTTCTTATAATAGAGGATGAAAGTAACACATTCAAGAAAAGGTCTCACATAAACAAAGTGCTAATGAAATCATTATGAAAGTGATAAATCAAGAACTCACAATCACCATATTCTTCTTACTAAGTATTTATTTGGTATTTACATCTGATTTCGTTTTGCCCCATTTGATACGGTGCTATTTGCTTGTCTCGGTTCTTATTACTCGACTCATAGACGACGATAATTCGGATTCAGTATTAACGACGTCGACTACGACCCGGACTATAATCCAGAGGAAGAGCAACCAGGCAAGCACCCTCCTTTGATCATCTTGATCCCATATTTGCAAATTTATGTTGTTTTATCAAACTAAATGAATGCGTGTATGTTTTAAACTTGCTATGTTGTGGGTGATGGTAGCTAATCCCAATTGTATGCATTTCCTTCACCTTGTCAATTGATTACTTGCCATTGTAACCTAGTATTGGGGTAGACATTACTTAATGTCACTTGGGTAATACTTGCGAAATAACTTATGTACTTGCTTAGACTTGCTCACTAAAACGACTTTCAAATGAAGGGACACATTTCAACTACTTTGAGCAAACATTGTTTAAATGGATGGAACCACGGTATGGTTTCCACTTAATTTGATAAGAATCCAACTCAAACTTATGATTTAGATGCGGGCGAGTTATTACTTAACTTGAGGCGTGAAAAGGACCTCACGCGTAGTTAGGGGGAGATTCTCGCCCGGGTCAGTTAAGGACCGAACTTGATGCTATCACCTAAGTGTTTTGGTGCAATCGCATGTGCTAGTATGGGATAGCCTAAACTCACTAGATTTGTTAGAGTTTAGCCTTGCATTTGGTAGGCCGAACTAGTATGGACGATCTGATGGACTGGAGTCGTTCTAGGTGCTCCCTTCACCGAGGTGTTGGGACCCAAGCATTCCAATACAACGGTGCATGCCTTGCCATGGGGAGAGTTCGCGATGGGGCACCATCGGTTCAAGATCTCCGGAACTATGGAAAGGGTTTAACATCACTGTCGCTGGTGCAAGGCTAATCTTTAGCTATTTGAACGGTTTAGTCACAGTCTAGCAAAACGGGTACGGGGAGTACTGCATGGCATGGTTGACATGATTGCTAGAATGTGTCATGTGGGTAAAGTGTACACTCTCTGAAGAGATTTAAAATCTAATTAATTAGGCGTGCTTGCAGTCATGAGCAACTTGGGATAATAATGTCAAGTATAGTCTTTGTTTTTGCCAAAACGTTTGGAATCGGTGTTGGGTTGGTACGGAAAACTTTGGGAGCCAAGGATGGTTGTTTTTATTCGCTTTTCGCAGCCAAGGAGGGCTGTGGAATGATGGAAATGAATTGTACGTACTGTTATTATCTTCTTATTAAATGCTCTTTACAATTCCGTTATCGTTTTATGCAACATTCACTTGCTAAACAAAATCTGCTTTATGCTGAAATGAGACTAATGTAGAAACTTGTAATCCTTGTTCTAGCTTGCATTTACAATATTTCTATACACTAAAGTATTGCGAGTACATACGTGTACTCTCGGTTGCTTAATCAATATAATATAGAAGACGAAATGGAAGAATGCCCCGACGACACTTATTATACTCTGTGGACCGACGATCATGTTGACGGATGAACTTGGGTTTTCCCCAAGTCGGTTGCCTCTGGGTAGGGATGGGCATACCACTATCCCGCTTTTGCTAAACTCGTTATTTCCACTACGTTTTACTTTTGGACTTGTAATATTTGGCCGGTCGGCCACTACTTGTAATAGTAAGTAGTTGTACTAGTTCTAGTTTATGTTTATGCTATAACAACTGCTTAGTTTCATGTGTATGTGTTGCGATACATCTCGAATGCGGGATATGTGAGTGCTAGGCGTTGACCTTGGGAACTACCACTAGACACATATCCGGGTACCTGGAATTGTTCTCAACCATCTGATGCATAAACTCGAGCGATCGTCGTTTTTTTACTATTGCTCGCGCTCCAATTGGTGAGTGTGGGAGAAAACAAGGTTTTGAGACGGACGGCGAGTACTATACGTGGATGAGTTGCTTTCAATCCCGGTATGGTTGTTCGGAATGGAATCGAAACTCCCTTTGTTGCGTAAGTGTGTACGGTGCAACTAGGTGGCTCATATTTGTTTGGGTGAGGGCCATCTGGTTAATACTCCGTGCACGGGACTTTTGGGTGACAGTGATCATACTCTTAAGTGGAGTATGGGTGTCACCTCTGAGTCCAACGCACGAGCGAGGATCGATTCGTATTTCCGGTTGCTCACAAATAAAATACTATTATAGACAAATTTTGGGTTGTTACAGGGGTAGTAGTACTGGACCTTTGGTACTATCGGCCAATTGAGAGCGGTAGCAACAGACCCCGATGCTACCGGCCTCCGGGTGGTATGATCGACTTTCCAGAACAAGTTTGATTTCACACAAAAATCGAACCAACTCAAATCAAAAACCACTTTAGATCAATTCTTTGAGCCAAGTGGTGATCAACACATGATCACACCAATTTGCAAAATACATTAGCCAATACTCAACACATGCTCCAAGAATTGTATTTAAATTTTAAATTATTTGCAAAACACATTTACAAATAACCAAGAACCTTTTAGATCAATCCTCTTAGCCATGTGATGATCAACACTTGACCAAGTTAATTTGCAAAACACATTCGAAAACCTTATTCACATGCTCTCGGATCGAAACCTATAACCTCTAGCTTATTTGTAAAACACATTTGGAAATAACAAATCCATTCAATTTAATTTCAAATCTTGAGCCATGAGATGATCAACACATGATCCCAACACTTTGCAAAACATATTTGCAAATGCTTATCTGATGCTCCAAGATAAGAACCAATAAAATCACATTTTGCAAAAACTCATTTTGCAAACACATGATCAAGTCACAAGCTAAGACTCTGATGCATGAACTCTCCCCTTTTGCAACACATGCAAAACTTAGATCTATGCAAAAACCACTTAAACCAAATTGCACGAGCTATCTCCCTTTTGCAACACATGCAAATCCATAGCTCCATGCAAAATCCAAATCAATTAAGATTCAATAAGAAGCAAGCATGAGCTCCCTTATTTGCAACACATGCAAATACTTCGCTCATGTAAAATCCAAATAAGAGAGTGAGTTAGAGTGAACCGGATTGAGTTCATCAACACATGATGAAGCTAAAGCTAATAGTATAGCACCTAACTAGCAACCCGGTCTCCTATCCAAACATCAAGACCGGTAAAAGACTAGGAACACATCCTTAGTCCTAGTTAGTTATACCTTTGCCTCTAGCAATTCCACTTGGAGCTTTTATGATTCCCATCATCTTCTCTCCAAGCCGGGTCATCTCTTCTTGTTCATCTACATATGATGAACTTCCTCTCTTCTTCTTCACTTCGGGATAACCTCTTGAAGCTCATCAATACATGATGACTTCTTCTTCCTAATTCTTCATTTTCTTGGATTCAACCTACTTCACAACTCATGGAAGATTGTTAGTCCAAGAAACATGATTGCCTCAATCATCAATTGCACTCTAGTAACACATAATGGATGCCCACACGATCGATTGAACACAACCCAAATCAATTTGAACGATTTAAAGGTGTCTTGAGTATTTAGATGCAACTGATGATTCATTATACTTAATAACTTTACGCTTGTCCTTAACCAACGAAGAAACACCATCAACACATGATGAAGTATTCTTTAATTGATTGAAAGACAACTAAACTCAATTTAAATTTCATTTAAATTGACATGAGTATATATTAACTACACAAGTTTCATATACTCATTTTGATGGTTACTAAGTAATGATCCAAATTATTTTGGAGTGGTGGAAAGTGATGAATACTCTTAATACCATCAACAATATAATAAACTCTATTAAATATGTGCATATAAATAATTGAACTTGGAATCAATATGCACATAATCAATTTTTTATTGATTTGGAGTTTATCCTATATTGCCATGAGTATACTACAACTACACAAGTTAAATATACTCAAATGATTGTTTCAAAGTAATGATCATTGTTATAGAAAGATGAAAGGGATCAATACTATTGAAACATCAAGATAAAGCATGAACTCCCCCTAAATGTGTGCATTCATGTATATATGGAGTTGGAAACATTATGCACATTTTAAGATTGAAACTACGGTGGAGTTCATCTTTTATCTTGAATCTAAGTAATGCATCTAGAAATAATAGAGTTGTATTTGATGCATACCTTTAGGATTTCCATTTTTCAATGAGATGAGACTAATCAAAGATATACTTAATGAAAGAGTTAGTCTCATATTTGGATTTATCAATATGATCAAGAATATTATATCCAAGGAATGTAACAAGATATGATAATATGAATTCGAATGCATACCTTTGATATTTCCATCTTTTTCATCCAAAAGAGACTAATAAGAGTTAAGCTCAACAAAAGAGTTAGTCTCATAAAGAGATTTGTCATTAATTAACAATTGAGACTAATCAATATTATGATTATTAAAATAGTTAGTATCAATATTAGATTTGTCATTAACACCAAAACCAAATTAATGGAGTTTGAACTTTCAACCTCAACTCTACTAGCCTAGTCTCGATCTCCTCCGTCTCACCATGGCCTAGCTCTAAGTCCTACAACCATCATAGACAAGGGAAACACATCACATAGCACTGCACAACATAATATGTAGTATTTAATGAACAGCAATATGAATTCCTAATTAAATGCGTCGATCAAGCTCACGGGGAAAGCGAGAGCAACCCAAAACTGCAAATTCAATTTTTCAAACCAAAACAAACTCACACAAATCGACACAGGCCTAACAAATTGTAACATCCCAAATTTTTCCTTAAAATATTATTTTTATTGTATTTCGTGATTTTTCTGAATTTATTGGATTTTTGTGGAATTTATTTGAATTTATTTTAAATTAAGTATATTGGACTTTTATGAAAACTAATTATTTATAGATAGAATTTAAATAAAGATTGGCTAAGAATATTTTATTTGAGTCAAAATTCTTAAAGTATTTTTGAGATTTTTCTGGAATTTTTCCTGATATTTTTATTGCCTAATAGTAATTAAATGAATTAATGGAATTATTTTAAAAGGAAAACCCGAGAAAATCAATTAAACAGTATCGGGCCAGAGCCCAATACTATTTGTGGGCGCGGCCCATTCACTGTGTGGCCTAGTGGACCGCCGAGGCAGCCCAGCCTCTAGAAGTAGGACCGGTCACCGTTGGATCTCAATCCAATGGCCATTTTCAAGCCGAGTTTGCATTGGTGAATTTTTGCCATCAGATCCTAATCAGATGGTTAGGGTTATGGCGTATCAGTTCGGGACACTAAGTGATCTAGGTCATTACTTTCCTTTTGTGTCTCAGATTGATCCGCGTCATCGCGTTTCCTAGCCACTGATCAGGACACGTGTGCACTGCTCGTTCATTGTTTTCACGAGTTCGGTTCGAACTCTATCCCGTAGCCATGTAGTTGAACAGAAACGTGGCATGCTACGCTAGCACAAAAAAAACTACCGCATAACCACAAAGGTACTCGCAAGAAGGGTATCATAGATTAGATTACCACTAGATGCGCAGTTGCGGAATCCTTTGCGCGTCGATGTAGTGGATCGTCCTCGCCTCACCGTGGATCTTCCTCCTACGCCGCAGTCACAGCAGCATCACCGCAGTAGTCCACACGTCCGGGGTTGGAACGCCGTGCATCGGTGTGCAAGAACCTGGTCGCTCGGCAAGGGCAGCGAGAGGAGGAGGCTAGGGTTTCGGGTGAAACACTTCTAGACTGTATTAAAGCACACCCTGCGTCCACCCTCCTCCACTCCTTATATAGCCACAAGATGAAACCCTAAACCAGGGCCCATCAGTGTGCTAAGCTCTCGAGGTCCATTAATTACGGATCCAATCTAAATTAATGCGTCCCAGCCCATTAAGTTTGTGACCCTGCAGGTTCACGTATGTTTGGACATGGATTCAGAAAACTCCTTTTCAATCTAATAGTTGGTAGCGGCTCCTTGCAAAACATGCCAACTCCCAAACATACTATGATCAAATCGGACAGAACCTATCAAAAGTACTCATGTAATAATCCCTTTGCCAATTATATGACGATTGAACTCAAGGCGAGAAGCATGTCATCCTTTGATGATTCAATCTATCTCTCGTATCCGTGATATATTAATAAGTTGTTATTGACTCCTCAATCACGGCATGGCCATGCACTTACTTAATCATATCACACGATTGGCCTTGTCATATATCTCCATTTCATTGGAGTGGCAAATTCTATCTTGACTGCTCACTTCCCTCCGCATGTTTTATAGTAAACATGAAAGCTACCTTTATAACTATCCGGTTAGGAAGTAGTGTTTGATAGCCCCAAGGAAAACTATTACACATGTAGGGAATATGACAATCTCAGGTCTAAGGATCATACATCTACTATGTATGAGGTACACTGATGACACATAAGAATGTAACATTCTCACAGTGTCCCATTGCTGGTCTATCTAACCCATATTCTTCAACATGCGTCCACAATGTATAGATGATATCTCCATATCCCATGATCTATAAAGCATGATCATTGATCACTACATGTACTGATCTATTCATCGTTGTCCTATAAAATGATTTCCTATCAGAGATAATTATCGAATTACATCAAGAAGTAAAGAGCTTCATAAGCAAGTCACATACTTGTTGATCAATACAATGATATACATTCATTGGACCAATAATCATATTTTTATTCATAAACATAGTCATGTTACAATCATCTAACAGATTGCCTCAAGGGCATAACACTAACAGGAGTCTCCCGGCTATTTAAGCCATGTAACAGCGTAACCAGAGATCAATCAACCAAAGCCCTAAACCAATTCCGCGGAAGAAAGTACGAGCTTGCCGAAATTCGAAGAACTTCGCTGAGAGCCGCTGCATTAGAAATTGATCGATTCAAAGCCGTACATGGAGGAGAGAGCCTTGGACCAGTGTGGTTGCATTTGCCACCATGAGAAGCAGCCCGTGCGCACGTCGTCGATGCCAAGATTCCGCTGGAACGCCGCATCGCCGTGAGCCCTAGAACCGCTGCCATGCTTCCCCTCATCGTTGATGTCGTAAAGCCATAGGTAGGTGTTAGACCGTGTCATCACGTGCGCGAATACGAGATCGTTCAGGTGGTACCCTCTGTTCTCGCCGACGGCGACCATTGGGCCAAGAGCGCCGCCGTCCTACGTGGTGCTACTCCATAGTTGACACGTGGCCACCATGTCATCTGTTCTACCAATGTGGAGGTTGCATGGCAACTCATGTGGATGTTGCGGTGGCATCGGGTCAGCCATAGCATGGGCCCCGTTGTCAGCCAGTTTGGTGCATGAACCAAGTCGACCAAGCACGGTTCTCGGTGTGTGATCAACGATCGGGATAGTGCCACGTGTATGCGTTAGGCAGTAAACCACATCGGTTGCTTGTGGCCGTCAGATCTTGAGCATGTCCGAGATCGTGCTGATCCGTGGACCAATTGCGTGTAGACGCGTAGCACACAGAGACAGAGGCGTTGTGGACCGCGTCCATGATGGAAGAAAGGAGGTCTCGTGGACCAAGCCCATGCACCACGCGCCACGTGGTGGCTCCGCAGTGGCTTAGGCCAATGCTGATGTCGTCGTGACATCATGCTAACACATTAAATCGAGTTTTCAGAATAAAAATAATTTAGTTTATTATTTTATTTTCTAATTTTTAGATTTTTGAATCTTTCGAGAGCTCGTTCTTCCTCATACGAGCTCTGATTGAGATGATTCAAATTTCTAAAAATTTGTAAAATTGAGATCTATTTAATGGTGAATTTTATTTGATTCTCGAAGATTGTTTGATCTCTATTTTGGTGTTTATTTTGCTTTCTCTTTCATTTCGCGTAGACGTAGAATTGTGCGAAACGTCCGAGGAGGATTCATTGAACCAAGATCAAGTTCCAGAGCCAGAATAAGGGCTTTTATAAGGCAAGTTGTGCTTTGATCATATTGAACACATGTTTATAAAATCGCTATATTGTTTTACCCTATTGCATATCATTTCATGTATGCAATTGTTTCAAATTAAATTGGGACTTAGTTAAGCTACCAATTTGATCTATACCCTACCTTTTCATTTGTACACCATGATTTATTTTGTCACCCTAGATTGGTTCACTATAGTTGGTTAATACTAAAATCAATATGGGTTGGTTAAACCGTGTTAGTTTGCTTAGCCATGCCTCGTCATCACATGTACTTGAATTATCGATGTTTAATCTTGACTAATGAAATATATAACATGAATATGAATTGGTGTATCAGGTGTTGTCACACGATGTTATTATAGTGGTGAGGGATGTCACGCAACGATGTTAACTTGTTGATAGTACGTGGTGCTTGGTAATCAACTAGGGTAGTAATCATTTAGATTGGGGCAAGTGGCAAGGGGTGGTGCGCCAAGGTGGCCCCGAAGGGCAAAGGGTATGCGGAAGTCTTGCCCTAGTCATCTTGAGGACTTAACCTTGCAAATCTTTGACCTAAGTCAAACATGCAACCACATGTCTGGTATGGGACAGCCTAGCTGATTAATTTGCAATGTCTTAGCTTTGGTACTATCAATGGTGATGTGAGTCTCGGGTTGTGGTAACCAGTCCCTTCACGGATCAATTCACATGGTGCAAGAGGGGGGCTCTGTTGTGGTAATTAGTTCCTTCAATGTTGAAACCTCAGCGAGTAGTATTGAGTTAAGGTAGAGCTTTGTAAAGACTTTGTTATGATCTCTCCACCGACACACCAAAGGAAGTGTGTTAATTGCATGGCAAAAAGAGACGATCATGTCGCGTGGGTAAAGTGCATAACCTCTATAGAGTGTAAATCTATTCTGATAGCCGTGCTCGCGATATTGAGCATAGCTCGGGAATTACACTTAACAGTTAGATTTTATAAAATGAAAACTTGGATGGGAAAGGCTGGATGCTATAGGAATGTTGGAACTTGATTTAGGATTGGATACCTTGTTTACTTGAGAAACGCTGAAAATTACTTATTAATGTTATTTATTTTACTATCTTTCAATCTATTACTGTATTCATTTACAAATGCTGCTTTACTGCAAAATATCCATGTTAGCCATTCCTTTGGAATAAGCATTGCATATAGTTATATAGAATTGCATTCTGTGCATAACTTGTTGAGGGCATTAAGTACTCACCCTTGCCAACTACAACATCATCAGTTGAGGAGTCTACATCAGTGCTGGAGGAGGAGTACCAGGAGGAGACGAATGTTTAGGGTGCGAGCCTTGTCAGTTGCCTGTGATATACTGAGGGGTTTATCTACATTTTTCATTCCGCTGCAATTTAACTTATTATTCAGCCTTGCGCGGCATAGTCATGTAAGTTGATCTTAAGATCATTCAATGAGTATTATTTCATATATGATGTCTTTCATAATGTTTCCACTGTGTATGATTATGATATTTACCGATGTTGAGCCTGTGTGCACTATCGTGATCTTGGACTAGTGCAAAATACACAGAGTGATGAGGAAATCACTCCTTCGGATACGTGCAACACGACTTCTCAAGATATTCAAGGACCAATTACAAGAGCACGTGCGCGACAATTAAAGCACCAGGTGAACTCGTTCCTCGTTGTTCATGCTTTCTTGGAAGGGTTGCTACCAAATTCTTGTGATGTCTTGTTGCTTAGGAATATGGGAGAAACATCACAAGCTTACCTGGACATCATCCCTCGAAGTCCAAGTCTACTTAGACTCAAAGTCGAGCTCATGTCGGACTCCAAATTCGGTTCAGAGTCTCAGGATAGGACGTCAATAAAACGACCATATCTAGGTCATACGAAGTCCGTTTGAGGCTTTTTTTTGGACTCTACGGACAAGCCCATGATGAGAGCTTTCCAATGGAAGTGGTTTCACATCGAAACTCCTTTTGGATCGATGGAAATCATCAAATCAATATGACAAACAGAATCTACCAGGTGTTGCGCCACCTCCACTTGGGCTCAAAGGCCTTGTACAACCTAGGGTCACACGATAATCCCCTTGGCTACCTCCCTTGCCTTCATCCTCATATATATTTAGTAGCTGTCGCTAGAATAGATGGGTTTACTTATATTACAACTAGACACTTTGTCAGTTTTTCGCCGTTCATCAGTTTGTGGAACCCCAACTCGTGTGCTTGATATTATTCGCAATTTTAGATTGCATCTTCTACATTCTTGCTTGTGTTCTCGATTCGCATGCAGGGATAAACCTTCTTAGCGAGGTCAACCATGTTTGTGCGTGGTTGATAACCAACAGAGCTGTGGTGTAGCGATTGCAGGGTTCGAATCCATCCTGATTGGAATCCGGATCGTCAATGTCGAGTTCTCCAACAATCCAGAAATGAAAGTTCAATTTCCTCAAGTCTGAATTTATTTTACGCATTTACATTATTCTTTAAATTTAGTCTTTAAATTCCGTAATTTACATCTTGCAATTTAATTTCCTCACATTTGGATTTGCCTCCCCTCCTAAATACTTGTGGGCTTTGTGCCGAGGATGTATGATTGATGGTTGAGTCTTCTTCAGACCATATCTCAATCATCTAGGCAAATCTTGTTCTCTACTTTGCAAGAAACTGATCTTTTGCTTTTTAGAAGATCACTCTTGGAAGATCGTGTTTCTGGTGTTCTTGACTTGTGTTCTTGCTTGCTTTGACTTGTGGAAGGCTATCAAAGATTATCTTGATCATCAAAACCCCACGAGCAAGTTCAAGATCAATTTTTTCGGTTCTTGCTCTTACTTGGTGCATTCTTCCTTCGATTCAAAAAAGGTCAGAACTTTGATGTCAATCTCTTGGATTGTAGGTTGGAATATGTTCCTGACCTCTATACAAAGGTGCATACCAAGTTTCATGAGTTTTGGACCAACCGATCAAAGTTGCATCATTTTTGCTTTTTAAATCGTGTTGTGTGCTTTGCTGATTTTAGAGGCCCGGTGGTACCACCCCTGGTGCAATTCTACCGGCCTCTGGTGCTACTGGCCTTCTAGTGGTAGCACCAGCCATCTAGAGCAATTTGCTCCTTCTCATTTTCTCTTTTTGATTGTTTTGTCTGTGGGTTTGGTTGGATAATTTTGAGTGGGGGGAAATTTTATTTGGGATCATTCACCCCCCTCTGATCGTCATCTCGGTCCTTCAATTGCTATTAGAGCTCGATTTTTCTCTTTCATAGATATTAACCGGTCTCAAGAGCCATGGCGATGGATAAAATTCCACCAAGACTCCAATCTTTTTTGGAGTTGATTTTCCCTTCTGGAAGTCGAGAATGGAGTCGTATATCACTGTCTAGGGCTTCTTAATTTGGCAGAAGGTGAATCTCCTATATGAGGTTCCTGCCGATGAAAACATCACGGTCGGCAATATGGCTGACGTTGAGGCAAACGCTAAGGAACATCCTCATACAAGGCCTTAGCCGCAGTGAGTATGACAAGATCTCTCACCGACGATCCGCTCACCAAATCTGTGTGACCCTCGATGCTTACCATGAGGGCACCACCCAGATCAAGATGGTGAGACAAGATCAATACAAGCGTGACTACAACAAGTTTGAACAGCACACTGGTGAGACCCTTGATGAGTGCTTTGGTCATTTTACAAGGATTTTGAGCGATCTCCATGCAGTTGGATGCATATACCCTGAATCAGAGAACGCTCAACACTTCTTGACTGCACTTGATCTTAGGGTTCAGGAGATGAAGGTGACCACCATCAAAACATCACAAACTTATCGACCTTGACTCTCGATGGGCTTTACTCCCAGCTCAAGACTCATGAGATCGACGTTGCCTCTCGTTAGACGAAGTGGCAGTCGATGGCCTTGGTCACCGATCCCATTGGATCCTCTTCTGAGACTTCAGTTGGTTTCTCTCTTTTCGCCCTTTTCGAGCTAAGCGATGAATAGCTAGAAAAATTTCCAGAAAGTGAGCTTGCCCTATTAGCCCTCAAATTTTCTCATGCCTACAAAAGGTTGAGGGACAAAAAAGAGGTGGCATCATCACCTGCATCGAGTGTGGTGGCCCCAAGCACATTCGGGCGAACTACCCCAAGCTGGAGAAGGGAAAGAACGATGTCGTTGGTTCGGGAAAAAATGATGACACAAACAATAACCGCAACAAGAAGCCTCCAGTTCGCGACTCGGCGCGTGAGAAGAAGTACCGCAACTTCTCAAAGAACAAGAAGCTCTTCCACTGTGTACTCGTCGCACTCGACGACATCAATCTCTCCAACAAGGAGACCAGGAGCGATGAGTGCTAGTATGATCTGCAAGAGAAGAACAAAGGCGGCGATGACTTCACTAGGATGTGTTTCAATGCGGACGCTAACGGCATTAGCGACTCTGAGCTCTACAGCGACTCGAACGAGGTACCTTCCTATGACCAGCTCAATGAAGCTTTCTGCAAATTAGGAAAATTTCATGCTAGAGCTAGGCCTAGGTGTGCGAAGCTAGAGAAGGAAGTAGGTATCTTGACTCGGGAGTTAGCTTCACTTAGAGCTTCTTCCTCCCGAGCCTCTGATGTGTATTCTCTTTGCGATGCTTTGCTTGTGGAGCTTGAGAACCTAAGGACTATGCATGATAGTGTGGTTTCTAAGCTTGAGAGTCTTAGGTTAAGGAATGCTAGCATTGATTATGTTGATGCTATTCCTACATATGCTAGTTTTCTTCATGCTCACACTAATGCATCGTGTGAAAATTGCCCTAAATTGCTTGCTAAAATTGATGCCATGAGCACTCATCTTAGGAAGCTATCTACTAGAAATAATGAACTTGAATTGCATGCTTCTAAGGATTCAGTCGGCTCATGTGAGGGTTGTAGGCAACTAAAACTTGACAATGAATCCTTAAAAGTCAAGTGTGCAACTTGCTAAGGACTTACTAGTTAAGTCATAAGAAAGTTGCTTGCGATGTGCTGAGATTGAGGGGGACTTGGATAAAATCCAAGTCGAGCTTAGGAAGAAGCTTGAGGCCCAAACCCTTAGGATTAGAAATATCCCTTGCGTTTCTTGTGAGGCCCTCAAGGTTGAGGCAGTCGTTCTAAGGGAGAAAAATGCATATGTGGGTAGTTATTCCTTGTCTGGTTCTTCTTCATCCTATTCCCCCTGTTCTTCCTGTGCCTCTCTTCCAACAGCGTGAGTACCTCATGAGCACTCTTGATAAGTTTGTAGGAGGCAAGAAGAATCTCAAACTCATCCTAGACCAGTCTAAGATTCGTCAATTTAATTAAGGTCTAGGATTTGACTACTTGGAGCACACTAGGGCTCATCCTCCTACCATTATGAATGGCTCCAAGAGTGGAGAGATTGTGGTTTGTCCCAGGGTGAGCACTACTATGGTTAGGTCTATTGGGGTTATCCATGGGATCTCTGACCAGAAGGTTGCTCATCCTGCTGCTTCTGCATCCAGCAAGGCGAAGTACTCATGCACCTTCTGTCAGAAGGATGATCACCTAGTAGATTTCTGCTTCAGGCATGGCAAGATCACGATACGTGAGCATGTTCGTGCCCTTAGGGGTATTCAAGGTCATACCCAGACTCTTAGTGCTCCTAAGGCACACACTACTGCTAGATAGGATAGGGTGTCGCATGTTTTTGGGTAGCGTTCAGGACATGGGTTTCATGCTATTCATTCGAGTTTTCATCCTGGATCTGCTCTTGGTCAGTCACTCCACCGTCCTTTTGATATTCCTTGTGTTTCTCCTAGAGGTAGATATCAGCGGCGTGAGGTGTTTCCTGGTAGGAGATTTAGGAAGCCTCATCGGGATGGTCCAACCTTTGCACGACGGTGGGCCAACCGAGCTCCAGCTCACAGATCTTCTGCTATGGCTGCTTCTGGTCTTGTGAGAGTAGAGCGTAAGAGAGACACTAGAGTCCAGCCTTTCGCTCTTGTGGCTGGTACTTCGAGATGTCGTGTGGTTTAGTATTGGGTCCCTAAATCTTCTCTTTGTCCCAGTACTAAGTCATCTCTCTCTCTTGTGTGTTGACCAGGTCTGTAGGATGGGGAAGGGAGATGTTATGGTCATTGACTCCGGTTGTTCTCGTCATATGATCAGAGACTCAAGATGGTTCTCTTCCCTAGTCTAAGCTCCCAGTGATGAGTTGATCACCTTTGAGGATACTTCATCAGATAGAGTCATTGCCAAAGGTACCATCTGCATTAATAATAATTTCATTCTCCAGGATGTTACCTTAGTGAGTAAGCTGTAGTACAATTTGCTTTCTGTCTCTCAGCTTATCAACGAATCTTTTAAGGTAAGGTTTAAGAGTAGTGCAAGTTGTGACGCCCCCACTTCGTCTGACTAGGCCAGAATCAGTGGAAACATCACAGAGCAGAGTGCGCCAGGATCAGGCTAAGGAAAGCAAAACATGTAGTACTGAAACTTCCACCGAATAGTACTCGGGGGATTATTCTTAAAGTACATATAGTACTGTCTTAGGTCTAGCTACCACTACAAGAAACAGAGAAAAATTCGTGGGTTTTTTTAAATTCGTGGGCCCAAAAAAAACCCACGAATTTATTTATTTAAATTCGTCGGTTTGTATAAAACCCACGTTTTTAATTAAATTCGTGGGCCAAAATGAAACCCACAAATTTATTTATTTAAATTCGTGGGCTCAAATAACACCCACGAATTTAATCATTTAAATTCGTGCGCCAGAAGTTACCCACGAATTTAAACATTTAAATTGTGGCAAAATTACTAACGAATTTAAACATTTAAATTGTGGGCCAAAATTACCCACGAATTTAAATATTTAAATTGTGGGCCGCCTTCCCGAATTTAACTCGCCAAAACCCTCGCCCGCACGCGCTTTGCCGACGCTTTCCCACGCCACGCTGCTGCGCCTTGCTCGCTTCGCGCTCGCCCGCCCGCCCGCTGCTTGCCGCGCCTCGCTGTCCCGCGCTTCGCCGCCCGCCGCCCCGCCACCACTCGCCACGCCGCTGTGCCGCCCCACTCGCCGCTGAGCCATCGCCCGCCGGCCGCCGCCCTGGCGCGCTGCCCGCTCGGCCCGCCCGAGACTCGCCCCGGCCGCCCGCCTGCGCCACGCCGGCCGGCGGCCTCCGCGCTGGCGCGGCCGGTCGGCGGTGCGCTTCGCCACGCCACCACGCCGCCGCGCTTGCCGCCGCTGCCCAGCTCGCCCTCCTGCGCCTGGCGCCTTGCCCACCGCCGCCGCGCCCGCGATAGCGACTTCCGATCGCTCGGCTCACGCGCCGCTTCGCCAGACGCTGCCGCCTTCGCCGCTCGCCGCTCGCATCGCTTCGCCGGCCGCCTGAGACACCTTCGCTCGCTGGCGCCTCGCGCTTCAACCCGCCCGCTCGTCCGCCCGCCAGTACACACAAGCCATCACAGCGCGCGCCACGCCACTGGCCGCCATCGCTAGCGCCACCCCACCTCCCGGACCCTCCGCGACGCCCCACCGGCGTTGGAGAAGGTATATTTCGCCTCTTTTATATTCGCTTAAAGTTATTTCATCTCATTTTATATTCACTGCATATGATATATATATTTTTATTTTCTCGCTACCGCTGTATATAACGTTAGAGTTTAGGGTTTGTGTCGAACAAGAGAGAGCATATAGGCGTCACCTGTTTGGAACGGCGATCTCACATTTGCTTGTGAGGTGCGCGTTCCGAATTGTCCAAATGATTTTGGACAGCCCGAGAATGTTGGTTGTTGCATAGGGCACGTGACGCAGAAGCGATCCGAACGTGATTTCGCCACACAACCTCGTTGTTCTCCGACGCACTAGCATCAGCGTGCGCTTGGAGAACAAATAAGTTAGGCCGCCGAATTTCGCTTCGTTCAGAGCGCACGCCACAGTCGCATGCAATAGCCTCCATTCTTGGGTGGGTTTAGAACACATCTTTCCTAATAGGGTTGTCTTTGTCACCTAAGCCACGGTCGACGCTGACATTGTTTCATTTGTTTAGCTTTGATAATGGGTGACGATCAAGGGCGATGTATGACGGATGGAGAAGTGATGGGGGCACTCAGTGAATGGGGCGAGATCACGGATGCTTTCTTGAAGCAAGCATTCACGGAGGAGTGAATATGTGTATTGCCCGTATCCTCCGTGAGAATAACAAATACTACAAAGAAGGATATAGTGCAAGATCACATTTGCAAAACGGGTTCATGCCTAACTATTTGGTGTGGCACTCATCATGGAGAGGCCGCAGGCAGGCCATTGAGACAGTAAGAGATGCTTTGACCATGTGGAGGATCACGACCGGATGGAAGAGATGCCGATGATCTTGGCAGGGGACCGAATTTAACTCCGCGATATATTAGACTACTACGTGTTGTACAAAACATAATTGAGTATACCTTTGGGGTGGCAAAGAACTCAAGGTTGTGTTTTTGATTGCCATTGGTTCGATCCACACAACGCACACGTGTCGATGACTTTGGGATGGTGGAGGTGAAGCACGTCATGGCTTCAGGCCATATCAATAACATCGTGCTTGCACATCAAAGTTGAGCAGTGTACTACCCGAGCTATCCTCACCGTAGCTTGAAGGCTTGGTGGGTTGTATTTAAAGTTAACCTCAAGTATATCCTCCCGGGATGTTTCAGATGTGGCAAGTAACGAGAGGATGATGTGGGTGATGTATATCAAGAAGAAGCTATAGGATTCTTTCCTTGTCTCCGGCGGGGAAGGACTCGATCAATTACCTCACCGATGCCACGACGTAATAACAGATGAACCCGCCCGTCACGGAAACGCCTCAAAAGTCAAGAAGGATTGCACGCCTTCAAGCACGCCTCAATGAAATACGAGTCGCAGTATGCATTCCGACGCCGACGACTTTTGATATGTATATTTTGTAAGATTATTGTTGCCTCGCTCATTTCTACAAGTCATTGTTGTCTCCTTCATTTTTTACATGTTATAGTTGTTCATTCTTTTTGCAACTTATTGAAAATTATTTGTAAACTCAGATACTAACTCTTGTCAAATTTGAACAGATGAGTATGTTCAGCATCAGTTGACAAGCTTAAAGGCAAGTTCAATGGTCGTCCTCCGTAAGGTCGAGGAGCAAGGGTTCATGGTCGACTCTCACGGCCGGCAGCGCCATATTTGTCGGGCGGCGCAGATTAGACAATGGCAGAGCAGCTCAGAGGTGCTTCATGAGCAGCACGAGAACAAACGCGGGAGCAGCCACAGGAGGGCGAGGGGCAGGTAGGGGTTGCAAAGGAGGGGCAGTTGGGATGTGAGCATGATGACATGGGCGAGGCGGACGACGAGGAGGTCGTTGGGGGTGGTGGCGGTGGGACGACAGACACAGATGCAGACGAGGCCGAGGCAGGGCGATGCAGAGTTGGAGGTGACCTTAGAGCCAGCTGAAGAGGGCGGGTCTTCTTCGGGTACCATCAGGTATATGTGTAGTATTGGATTATCATTTAATCTCCATATTTACATTGTAATGTCTATGAACTAATTATTTGCATTTCAGTTTCAGAAACTGCCTCGCTCATCCGAGATGCAACCCGCCGATAGGAGGTTGATAGAGGTACACGGAGCAGTAATGCTTATATCTTCTCTTTAGCATTAGCTAGGTGACAACTTATTGTTTTGATGCATCTTTGTCTTGTATTTTGTTGTAGGCAATCGAAAGAGCCGGGTTGGACTGGACGGGCCACATTACACGAGTTAACGCCGTGCTGGGAGCCCTTGGCCGGCATTACTACCCCGGATGGTTGAGTCGGCGGGATAGATTCGCGCCCACAACCGGAAGCACCGGGCGTTGAAGGAGAACGTGGAAGGAGGCGAAGACAACCAAACATGTCGTATGCAGCAGGGTCAAGCTTCGGGTGAGTTTATGCTATGTATTTACTCTATTTGAGTATTGGTTTAAATGTAAGTACAATTTGACAAAGTGTGTGATTATATGCAGGAGAGGTTCCGCTTGAGAACGAAGACGACATAACGCTTTGAAGAAGGCCAAAAGCGCCTTCAACGGTATGCACAAAAGGTTGTCTGAGATTCGTTCAAGAATGCACGATTTAAGCCGCCATCAATTTTACAAGAGGGTGAAGAAGGTAAACATGAGAAGAGGACCAGAGGCGCAGGAGGATACACCGATGTAACAAGAGTATCTCCAGAGCTCTACGATTGGATAATGAAGGACATGGAGGCTTGGAGGTGGATGTGCCGATCGGGGCCTGAGGATTTTCAAGAAAATCAAATAGAAATCGAGGGAATGTAAGAAGTAGATTGGGAAGCACAAGTACGGCAGCAGACACACATTGGCCTAGAGCAACGCATGGTAAGTATCGGTATTATAATTGTTAGTGAATTTGTCACTATGTATCGGTATTATAATTGTTTATAACTTTGCATCGAGGAGGTCGAAAGTGGGAGTACTCCCACTTTTGTGGAAGTTTACATCCGGGGCACCAAGGCGAGGATTCACGTAACCCTGATGTGTTGTGCGACGACGGGCTAGTGAGAGGATGGTAAGTATGAATGACACAATATGTTTTGTGCAAATTTACAT
This sequence comes from Otatea glauca, assembly GCA_036346275.1. Classification (NCBI taxonomy): domain Eukaryota; kingdom Viridiplantae; phylum Streptophyta; class Magnoliopsida; order Poales; family Poaceae; genus Otatea; species Otatea glauca. The sequence continues at coordinate 22,969,604 of CM070725.1, read as the reverse complement.
CCAGAGCACCAAATGTTGTTTTGCAAAGCGCTATATGCGTAACAAATGACACAACGTCATGGGCCGGAGGTTGATTGGAGGGTCGCACCGGCCGATGTGGAAGCATTGTACCACGCCGAGGGGGCCTAAAGCATGGGAGGTTCGTTAATAAACTGATTTTATTTGTTTTCGCCTAGTAAGGAAAAAATATTGCAAAGGTCACATTTCAAAGATATATCGCTTGTAGGTGGGCCATGGGGATGGAGTTGTGGATCGTGATCGCCGCCCACGAGGCTCGGTTTCTCACAGGGAGTGCTCGCCGCCGAGGTCCGCACGGAAGCACAAGCGCACGAGGAGGCTCGTGAAGCGCGAGAGGAGGCTCGCTGCGCGAGAAGAGTCTCGCTAGCACGAGAGGAAGCTCGCAGGCCGAGAAGACTCGTAATACATGAAAATGTATCTCGCAGTACAATCTCAACTTTGAACAAAACGCTCAAGTTTACATTTGTGATTAAAATCTAACAAACAATCTATATGCAAAGAATCGTCACAATCTCTTGGACCTAACGTGCAAGCTGTTTCGCCTCCTGCGCAGTAAAGATACTTGAGTTCATTACTTTTAATTCACTTAGCTCAGAAATCACAAATTCACAAACCGACTATTATGTCATAGGGCTCCCACCACCTCCCTTCTTCATGTTTTCTCCGCACATGCAGCCACCACCACAAGGAGAAGCATCACAGGTGCTCAAAGATCCCCGGCCCTTCATAAACCCCATCGGGATGCGTGCACCACCCTAGGAGATGCACCTCAGGTTATATGATATTCTCATGCATTCTTTATTTTCAAAACCTCTATTATGTGTACTTCATATCACAAACTATGATCCACAGAGCTCCCACCTCCTCCTCCTTTCTACATGTTCACTCCACGATGCACCACCTTCTACAAGAGAGGCACCACAGTAAAGACGGATCGGTTCAATTCGTTATTTAAAATTTGAATGAATGATTTATATGTGGCATGATGTACTGTCTATGCCTTACAGGGCTCCCACCTCCAAACCCGTTCTACATGTACCCACCACCTATGCCAAGCCAAGGAATGCCTATGTACTTCAACCCGTGGGCCCCGCAGCCACCTCGCACGACACCACATGTATGGATGTCGAAAACATTCTAAGTTTGCGACACGAGCTAAGTTTGTCAATTCTTGAACTTACAGTGTTTCGGTCACGCCCCAAAGACCTACTAACGATTTACATCATAGAAGACATCTTCAACAGCGCTGCGGCGTGGGGTCATTGCGCACGTAGTGTACAAATTGCCGCTTTGGATGTGTGATTGATTATCTAAGGATCTGCTAGAATGTCTCCTTCTGGTTTGAGAGAATGGTATATATATTATAACTGCAAATGTTTTTTTGTCTACTGAGTGGATGTCCTATTTACTAGAGAGGTCATGCCGAAATTTTGTACATTTCAATGACTTAGTTTTAAGCCGGTTTTAAAGAGTTAAAAGGTTGGTTTCGGTCTTTTAGTAGAGGTAGTAGGTTTGGTGTCTCGTTTGTTAATTTTTCGTTAGCTTGAACTTTGTTGCGGAGTTTGATGACTTGGTGAGCTACCTGCCCCATCCCTTCCTTTCTCTTGCTCAAATTTAGGAACATATGCTTCCGTAGGAACTTTAGTTCATTCTTTGAATATAAGATTACATATGCTTCATTGCATATGAGATTACATGTGCAGCGGATGGACATATACTTCCGTAGGAAATCTAGTTCATTCTTTTAGTATATATCAATCTGAGTAATCTGTTGCAAAAGTGATAATTTTTGTTGAAATGCACAACTTAGTCGATTTTAGGACATTTAGGCAACTCTTTCTTAAACCTTGCACAAATCATCTCAATGTTCATACTTGAAAAGGTTAACTTGTGTGCTTATGAAAGTTCATTGTCAGGTTCTCAGAGATAAGTGATGGTTTACCAAATTATTAACCCATTACGTGCTATTTGATTTTTCTTTCTCACAATAACTTTTGATTTCAACCTTATATTGTGTCGATTTCTTGGAATTGAAAAGTTATCTTAAGACAACTTGTTCAATTGTGAACTTATGTTTTAAATGCTTTATATGGCATCCTTGTAGAATGTGTTGTTTGCCCATGTACAATCTGATTGTTTATCCTTGTAGAATGCTTTATATTTGTACTTTGTATATTGAACTCTTAAAATGACTACCAAAACTCTTAATTGCTTCTTTGAACTATTTTCACTGCTTGTTATCTTTTGAATACTCAAGATGCAATTGGGGCCTTTGGAAGTTGAATTAAATAATTTTAGTTGTAATCTTGGCCTTATGTTAATACTAGAGAGTATTACTTTGATACTTCATTGAATATGAGATTGATGTTCATATGATTATTGCAGATATCTTGACTAGCTCAGACGTGTAGTTCTTATATATAGTATCTATTCTTGTTTAGCTTGACCTGTCATATTGATATTCTCATATTGTGTCTTGGTTGAATAGTACTATTGATATTCTCATATTGACATTCATGTGAATCAAAGATAATGTTACTTGTAGCACAACCTAAGTTAATCTTGAACTTGCAGGTTTCTAGGTCACGCCTCCAAAGACGTACTAACGATTTACATCATAGAAGACATCTTCAACAAATACGACGGTGGTGGTAGCGCCACAACTCCAACAACCCCGAGACATGAATTCCATTGTGAGCTCGATTGGTGTATAATTGTTGTACTTTATAACTTGTTGTGATGGATACGCCAGATCGACTTATTGTGATGGACTTATTTTAATGGAATGTGGATTGTATCTATTGCGGTTGTAATGTGTTGTACGTCATTGCGTAGTTTACCAATTGCCGTTGGATGTGTGATTGGATTATCTAAGGATCTGCTAGAATATCTCCTTCTGGTTTGAGAGATTGATATATATATTATAACTGCAAATGTTTTTTTGTCTGCTGAGTGGATGTCCTATTTACAAGAGAGGTCATGCGAAATTTTGTACATTTTGAGACTTAGTTTTAAGCCGATTTTGAAGAGTTAAAAGGTTGGTTTCAGATTTTAGTAATCGTAATAGGTTTGGTGTCTCGCTTGTTAATTCTTCGCTCGCTTGAACTTCATTGTGGAGTTTGTCTTTGTGTTAGTGTTTCTGATCAGATTTGAACAAAATAGATGATCCTTCTTATTTATTCTTCGCTTGGCAATTTTCAGTTTCAATTTTCTTTTCGCCTTTTCTTTTCTTCTTTAGTTGTTATATGTATTGAGTGCGATACATATATATATAAAAATACATACATTTGGATATATATATATGGATATATATACATTTCTTTTTGTAAAAATGACAGTTATTAAACCCACGAATTTAAACAGATTAAATTCGTGGGTTTAATAAACCCATTTATTTATCAGATATAGGGCAAAATAACCCATGAATTTATCGATTAAATTGGGGTTTAATCTGATAAATTCGTGGGTTATTTTGCCCACGAATTTAATCTGTTAAATTCGTGGGTTTATTAAACCCACGAATTTAACTCAGAAACACAATTAAATTCGTGGGCTTGGAAGAAGCCCACGAATTTAACTTAAATTCGTGGGTACCCACGAATTTAATTAATTAATTTCGTCGAGTTAAATTCGTGAACTAAATTCGACGGTTTGCTCACGAATTTAAATTAAATTCGTGGGTTTTAGCTTAAATTCGTGGGTTTTTGGCCCACGAATTTTTCCCTGATTCTTGTAGTGTACGGTGATTTCTACACCGCCCGCCTAATATTACAATATTATTCTAGATGCATCCCTCCTGAGGGTACATTTATTCCGCCAGGCCTTGGTCGTCAGTCCCCTCATATTCATATCCCTCCACAGTGTGACGCCCCCACTTCGCCTGACTAGGCCAGAATCAGTGGAAACATCACAGAGCAGAGTGCGCCAGGATCAGGCTAAGGAAAGCAACACATGTAGTACTGAAACTTCCACTGAATAGTACTTGGGAATTATTCTTAAAGTACATATAGTACTATCTTAGGTCTGGCTACGGTGATTTCTACACCGCCTGCCTAATATTACAATATTATTCTAGATGCATCCCTCCTGAGGGTAGATTTATTCCGCCAGGTATTGGTTGCTAGTCCCTTCATATTCAAATCTCTCCACAGCAACATCGGTATCATCATAAAGATTCACATCATCATAAAATTCACCTTCTATCTCATCTGGTTGGGTGGATTCAACATTTTCTGAAAAACAACAGAGAAAGCAAGGCTGAGTACACCAGTACTCAGCAAGCCGCGGAACCTTTATGCATGGGTATAAAAATATACTTTTCGGCCACCGAGCCGCTGCTACAAAGTAGTACTTTATCCAAAGTACCCCTTTTACCAATTTGTTAGAAAGTGTCAAGTTTTAACATTTAAATCTACTGACAGCAAAACAACGTGGGGTCTTACATCCTATGTTAGAGGAAAACCCACACGACGCACTTCCAAAACCCGAAAGCTAGGAGTGATACCACATTTAACTCTGATCAGAGGTGTACTACTTTGCCCATAGCATCACTTTGGCTTATTGTCACAGTGTGCTTCCTTAGGCACACTAATAAACCAAGGAAACAGAACGTTTGGCCAACCGTACACTGACCTCTGCCATATCGCCTCGCCTCACCAAAGGCACGTGGGTCGAGACTCCTCTCCCGACGTCTCGCTCTAGGGTGACTGCCCTCACTTGGCACAGTCACCTTTCTCACCTTGGCAGAGTCAGCTACTTATCGGTTACTTAGTTCAGCCCGTACCATACCAGGTCTATGGTCAGCACGGCTTGCGCCGATTTTGATGTAAGCACCAGTTTGGTTTGTCCTTAAATGATATCCTATGTGGAGGAGCCCTGACTTTCATAGCAACCCAACCGGGATTGTTTATACCTTGATCTCCTCCACCCACCATTTACTCCATAACCTCACCAAGGTTATGGTTCTAACACTGGATCTAACTGATCCAATTAGTGTGATTTAATTTCTTTTAAAAATTAGCTTTTCAGATGAATGCAAGAGTTTCAAACAACCCAAGCCACAAAATCAGTTCAAACATGGTCGAAGGGTGACTTGCCTGGATGAGTGATCACAAAGCTGTTCACAGCATGAAATGGCTCTAGTTGCCTTCTGTTGTTATTGAGGGGATTTCCTAATAAGAGCACCAAAATTTTAATAAACATCTTTTCTCAAGTTGGGTTTAATTTGCTTATATAGAGATATGTTCGTGTGGAAATTGGATCATAATTTATTTCAGAGAAAAGAAAAGAGAAAAACAAGAAATAAATTCTGGATTTGTTTTCCATTGTTATTTTTGATCTATTTCCTTATTCTGGTAAATTATTCATGTAAAACATCTATTATTTTATATTTAATTTACTTACTCATTTATTTATCTTCTTATCTATTTTTTTATTCATCTACTTCTTTATTTATTTACTTATTTATTCATTCTATATATATATTTTTATATTACTTATTTATTTATCTATATATATACATTATATATATATATACTCATTCATTCAATTATTTATTTATCAATTTATTTGTTTATTTTAATCATCTATTTATTTATTTATTTATTTATTTACTTAAGTCTCCATTTTTTTCGGCCCAATTGGCCCATCCGATCCATAAACCTAACCTAGACCTAATCTCCCTTCCCTCATTTTTCTCTTCGGTCGGCCGCCTCCCTGAGCTCCCTTTCCCCATCTCTCTCTCGCCCTCATCTCTCCCTCACACCGCCACCTTCTGGCCTTCCACCGAATGCTGCCCCTGCCCCCGATCACCGCCGCCGCCTGGTCCCCTCCCGATTCCCTTCTCCTTCGCACGCCTCCGGCGCCGCCTTCTCGCCACCGCTCTCGCCCGAGCCCAAGACCGAGCGTCTCCGCTTTTTCCACCCCCACCGCGCGCCGTCGCTGATGGCCCCTCGGCCTCCTCCGACTTCCCCTTCCTTCTCTCTATCGACGCCGCCTTGCCCTCGTGCCCCCGATCTCCCGGGCTGCCTCCTTCTGCGCCGGGCGCCGCCACCAAAGCCCCCTTCCCTCACTCTTTCCCCTCTCTTTTTCTACTTCTGCTTACTCTTTTCTTCCCCAATTCCTTTTGCCCAAGGTTGCCGACGCACGGACAGGCCTGTGAGAAGAAGGCCTACGGCCAGGGCCGCACCCACGGTGGCGTTGCAGCCACCCGCGCCCTTCACTACTACCATCGCGGTTAGGAGCTCGGCGCCCATATGCAGCCTGTCATCACCGCATCCTGCCAAAACTCACCAACAGCTACTTGCAAGCTAAGTGCTTTTGCTTTTCCTCCCTCTCTCTCATTTTTAATGTATGCTGCGAGTTCTATTTTGCTGAAGTGCACGCGTGTACGATTGTTAGGTTTGAACATAGAATGAATGTTGGATGATCTGCGATTTAGTCTGCTCATGTGATTGCCTACCTAGATGGTTTCTGCTACTCATATTATTGGCAGCTTGCATGTTATTACTTCTGGGATTCATGTTAGCATAAGAAAATTTTCTTTATGATGATAAATAGTGCTTCAATTTCGGCTCATGATTCACGCAGTAGTATGCACAGTTGTGTTAGGGTTTTGAGCATAGGCTTTAATGCAACACTGAGATTTAAAAGCACATGAATATACATGTATGAATAGAGGTTCTGAGATCCAAAGACAGAGAGATTGGCATGAATTCTTGTGTTCTGTATTAATATGTGGTTAGGATTACAAGGTTCAGATGATTGATTAATATTAGACTGAGGGTGTATATGCTAATACTTTTGAAGATTAGATTCAGGACTTCAGTGCATATTATGTTGTTTTATAAACAGAAGTGTATGAGTATTACTTGTAGATATATTTATTAGTTTCTCGATTTGTTTGCAAGGTATCCATGAAGATTAGAACCTGATGCTTGGCACTCACAAATGTATGCATGCTTGGTGAGGGGTTTTTTTGTTCTGGAGTATTTTGCATGCAAAAGCTTGAGTAGAAACTATAACTCTTAATACCTTATGAGTACAGTTTGAATTGCTACTCCGATTGGAAGCTCAAGTCTTAATTCCAGATTGTAGAGTATCACTTTTGTGTATAGACTACTGTGCATGCAATTCGGTGAATAGTTTTTGAAGTTAATTACATTCACAAAGCTCATCTGGTACTTAATCCTTTGATTACTCTAGTGCCTATAGCCTGAGATGTTGTATTTATAAATTTTTCAGGCAGAACAAAACAACAACTTTACTTCTCACTGTTAGGATAAAATTGTTAATGTCTTGGCATCTTATTCTTGATTCGAAGCATGACTTTGATCATTAGGAATAGCTTTTCAAACATGATTGTTCAATTATACATTGGCTGGAATATAAAGCAACCATGGTTTTAAGTCAAATGTTTAGTCTTATCCTTATTCTCTGCCCAACTATGGCCCTTTGATTCTTGATCAGTCTGAGTTAATCATGTTTTTGTCGTACTATGGATTATTTTGGCTATCCAATTTGGGATGTATGTGTTTTATGAATATTTGCTACTGAATTTGTCAATCTATAGAAAATGGAGTTACCATGGCATAGAACCAGGTTATTAAGTTAATATGTGGCTTTTACCCATTTGTGATGATGAATAGATACATGCTTTAAATAAAGTGACTGGCTAGCATTGACTTCTATTGGATCATGAAAAAAAGGAACAATAGACTAATGATTCGCACCTTTTGCATGCAGTGGCACTGGAAGGAGAGGGTTAATGAAAGAGGAACAGATGGAGCCAACCACCTTCTTGGCCTACTGCTCCTTCCTCTCGGCAGAAAAGAGCAGCTACTGCTATCCTGACTCTAGGTGAGTGGAAGTGGGTAGCAGTAAAGTTTCATTTGAACTGTTCTAGACCTATATTTATAGTGCTGACCTTACCATTTTGGCAGGTGGAAACCACACAGACTGTGCAAGAAAACTAGGAGCTGGCTTGCTATGTGGCAGGCATGCAATCACTCAATACTGCCACTTGGCTGAGAGGAATGAGCAAGGAGGGCTGGCAGCAAGCTGGAGGAATGGGCAAGAATGCAAGCTGGCTGCTGGCTGGGTGGAGGCTGGCTAGGAAGGTCGGTTCAACATAGCTCTTGATTTTCTCTTGCGATCAAAAGTGGGAGCTTGAGTCCATTTGCAAGTACTGAACTGAACTTAGGATGTAATCCTGATGTGTGCATGTAATTTGAACTTGTCTTAGCACTTTGTCGATTTGTATGGGTGATAGTCTGTATGCATGATAATAAGGTTATATATATATATGAGTTCATTATTAAGATTTGAATGTGTGCTCTGGGAATCCAAGATGCGGGTGATTGGTTTTGGTTCAGAATGCTCATATAGAAGTATGTATAATTGTGTTGAACTAAAGAGTAACTGGATAGAGCATAAATAAATAAGATTGCTGAGATTTTGAGTAGTAGAGAATATTGGGTGAATGTACTGTTTTTGATGAGATTATAGTCTTATCCATTAGGGAGAACCAAATTGTAGATTACTGTTTCATTTTAACTTGCCATGATACTAAGGAAAGTTTAGGGAATGGATTCGGGTAGGTTTTCACACACAGCAACATCGGTATCATCATAAAGATTCACATCATCATAAAATTCACCTTCTATCTCATCTAGTTTGGTGGATTCAACATGTTCTGAAAAACAACAGAGAAAGCAAGGCTGAGTACACCAGTACTCAGCAAGCCGCGGAACCTTTATGCATGGGTATAAAAATATACTTTTCGGCCACCAAGCCGCTGCTCCAAAGTAGTACTTTATGCAAAGTACCCCTTTACCCATTTGTTAGAAAGTGTCAAGTTTTAACTTTTAAATCTACTGACAGCAAAACAACGTGGTGTCTTACATCCTGTGTTAGAGGAAAACTGAAGGACCATGTGGAGGTCCATCCATGTTTGTGATGAGTATTTGATTTTATTTGAGCAAGGTGTGCTCAAGTTTGAGTTTGATTTGGATCGATTTTCAAAATGAAGCAATTTGAGTTGTCTCTGCCAGGAGTGGAAGTACCGATCGTATGGACGCGGTAGTGATGAGTTGGATGATTTATATTGCATATCATTGTGGGCATTGCTATGTGAAAGGTTTTTTCCTTGTCTTTGATGGTTGCAGGACGACGGAGCTAGGTCATGGTGAGGCGAAGGATGACCGGGACTAAGCGAGGCGTCGGAGGTCCAGACGGTTGGGAGATCGCCGAAGATGATCGGAGATCGAGTTCGGGCAAGTCAAGAAGACAAGGAAAGGAGTTGATGCTAGCTAGATGCGCGTGGATCAATGAGGGCGTCGGATTGAGGTCTAGTTGATAGGTTAGCGGGTCTAGGTAGTATGCTTTGAAAACCGTGCAAGAAAACCGGTATGTGTGTGGGTTTTGGGTTAGCCCTTGCATGGCTGTGTGTGTGGGTTAATCCTATCCCTTAGATGAGTGCTCTAGGGTTGAGGACTCATCCAAGGGTGGTAGGTGGCCCAAGAGTAGTATAAATAGGGGTGGAGGGTAGCCTCCTTCCTTGAAGGTGTTGAGGTTTTTATGCTCATTTGAGCTTTGCCCACATGAATGTGAGGCTTTGTAACCTCCTTCCAGAAATGAAAGTTTATCCATCCACCTCTGAATTTATTTTGCGCATTTACATTATGTCTTTACTTTACATAATTTAAATTCAGCATTTATTTCCGCATACATTACATTCCATTTTTACTTTCAAGTAATTTGGATTTGCCTCCCCTCCTTCTAAATGCTGCTGATCTTGGATGTTTTTTGAGGAGAAATTTGGTGGAGTTCAAAGGTCGATAAGATCGCTCAAAGGAAATTGTGAAAAACCCAAAAAACTAGACAACTATGTGTACCCCAAGCTTGCATGGATAAGTACCATAAAATATGTGGGGATTTTTGAGTCACAATCTTGGTTGTCTAGTGTCCAAGATAAAGAGGAATCAATTCAAACTCTTGCTTTTAGAAAGGACATCAATTCAAATCACAAAAGTCACTTTAAAAAGCAAAGCGAATTTCGAACTTGTCCTCAATTTGCACAGAGGTTGGTGGGTTTCTGCAGATCACAAAATTCTGAGAATTTTTCTCCCTATGAGCATCCGAGTTGTGAAGAACTCCACCAAATTTCTCCTCAAAAATCATCCAAGATCAGCAGCATTTAGAAGGAGGGGAGGCAAATCCAAATTACTTGAAAGTAAATTATGGAATGTAATTATGGGAAAGTAAATGCTGAATTTAAATTATGTAAAGTAAAGACATAATGTAAATGCGCAAAATAAATTCAGAGGTGGATGGATAAAACTTTCATTTCTGGAAGGGAGGTTACAAAGCCTCACATTCATGTGGGCAAAGCTCAAATGAGCATAAAAACCTCAACACCTTCAAGGGAAGAAGGCTACCCTCCACCCCTATTTATACTACTCTTGGGCCACCTACCACCCTTGGATGAGTCCTCAACCCTAGAGCACTCATCTAAGGGCTAGGATTAACCCACACACACAGCCATGCAAGGGCTAACCCAAAACCCACACACATACCGGTTTTCTTGCACGGTTTTCAAAGCATACTACCTAGACCCGCTAACCTATCAACTAGACCTCAATCCGACGGCCCTCATTGATCCACGCAGCATCTAGCTAGCATCAACTCCTTTCCTTGTCTTCTTGACTTGCCTGCACCGCCTCCGATCATCTTCCGCGATCTCCCACCTGCTCGACCTCCGACGCCTCGCCTAGTCCCGGCCATCCTTCGCCACCATGACCTAGCACCGTCGCCCTGCGACCATCAAAGACAAGGAAACTCCTCACATAGCAATGCCCACAAAGATGTGCAATAAACCATCCAACTCATCACTACCGCGTCCATACGACGAGTACTACCACTCCTGGTAGAGACAACTCAAATTGCTTCATTTTGAAAATCAATCCAAATCAAACTCAAACTTGAGCACACCTTGCTCAAATAAAGTCAAATACTCATCACAAACATGGATGGACCTCCACATGGTCTTTCAATCTCCCCCTTGATGAGTATATTGACAAACCACACAAAAGGCTTAAATTTGAGTTTGAAGAAAATGAAGAAGAAAGCAATTTTTAGTTGCAAAGTCAAACTTGGTCCAAAGATAGAAATTAGAACCATGACCAAGTTGACGAAGAGGAATTCAGATTTTAGAAGTTTTCAACAAAAACTCTAAAATCCAACTAAACATGTCAAATGTGATTATGAGATTATGATCCAAATGTAAGTAGTAGCATAGTTTTACAAAGATCATAATAACCAAATAAGCATTCACATTTTTATCATTTTAGTGATGCCTTTTCTATGTTTTCTCCCCCTTTTGGCAATATAGGCATCAATTTTTTTTTATGTATGCATGAAATGCAATCGAAAGAGCTTTGAAGATTATCCAATTGATCAAAATGGAAGGATATTAGACCAAGCTTGTCAATTTCAGAAGATGACTAAACTAAGACATGTCCAAGTGCAAATACGAGCTTAGTTTTGAATATTTCATTTTTAGCAAGATTAGACAAGTGCAATACTTAGCTTTAGTTTCAAAAATAGAAGAATAGCCACTCTAAGGATCAAAAGGAAAACCTAGAGTTCAACCTACTCAACACGTTGGGGAATCTAGAAGAGCATACAAGGTCCTTCGGGCTCATTTATCACTTAATGCAAATTTTGATTTATCATCATACAAGACATAGCGGGGTGCAAATGTTTGACATTATTTGCATTCTTTACCCACATATGTCTTTGTTTTTAATTTATTTGCATTTTCTTTTGACAACCAATTGACTCAAGCCGTATGCGACCATCTCAAGATGAACTCTTAAGAGGATGGTCTAGGTCAAACACGATGTATTCCATGTTCATCCCAAGTGCAATGGGAAGCTGTCTTGTGAATACAAGGTGTTGAGTCGTATGTGCACAAGAAGAGTCAATTTTGTTTAATTTTCATTTTTAGCACAATGATTTATGAGCAATTGAAGGACTCTAGCATGGATCAAACTAGTTTCACCCAAGTTGCTATAGGGACTCTAGAGAACTCCTAAATTTCTCAAATTATGGCACAAACCTCTAGAGAAGAAACCTAGCAAGTAAAAGCAACAAGTTTCATCAATATTTTCATTTAAGGCTTATTTCATTTTTAAGCTTAGCAAGTTAAATGAACTTGGACATACCTAAGCTAGTGATTTTCTTCAAATGATGTAGCATGGTGTATAGCATGAAGAAGAAATCAATTGCATAATAGACAAAACTCATTAAACAAGAAATGCAGTCTATATGCAATGCACGAACAGATTCCCAAACTCCCCCTCAACAAATGAATCAATTTTAAGCCCAAATCTGGTTAAAGTTGAGTTATTATCAAGATTAGGCATAAAGAAGACCCAAATGAACTCAATAACAACCAGAAAAACAGAATGAGGAGAAGAAGTCGAGAAACTGCAAAACTGGATGGCTATTGAGCATAGATAAGATAGAAGAGACTCACAACGGCTCAGACTCGCTCTTATCTTCCCCAGAGAGTGACATAGGGAAGCTGACTCTAGATCCCAACTAAGGAGTGCACACAGACCCTGTCTACCCAGGAGGCCCAATACCTGCTAGACTTATAAGACTGTGAGGGAACTCAACCTAGAGAGAAGAGAGAACAGCTAATCACGCATGATAGCAACCTAAAGCACAAGATAAGAGGTCCATGAAAGGCATGCTAGAAGTCTAAGTGAGTGAACTCAACTCAAGAAAACAAGCCCAAAGTCACCCAAAAGAAGAAAGGAAATGCTGGAAGACAATAAATACATATCAGCTCCCCCTCAAGATATGCCATATGAGCTCATAAACCCAAGCTCAAATCCCCCTGAACACACTCTACTCCCCTTGAGGCACACTCTAAAACTCTCACCTCACAAGAGATAGGTAGAAAGCTAGAGGAAAAGAGATAAGATCTAAAACCACATGGTCTCTAAGGAGCAAGACGGCTCAAGGTAAGAAGCAACCTAACTATGCTAGAAGTGCAACCAAAAGACTCTAGACAAACAGGACACAAGCTCTACCTACAAAAGAACCACAACCTCCTGAGAGACCCATCACTATCATCAATATTTTCAGAGGTACTTACCTACTGCAGTGTATTGCAAGTAGTGGCAAATGTCCTGATGTGAATCCAAAAAGCAGAGGAAGAAGACTTAGAGATATTCCTAGCATGATGGTCTCCTCACCAGAAAGCTACACACATGCATCCAACAAATCTATGCTTTCGAAACTTGGGTTAGGCAGATCCAGTTCCTAGGAACGAATGGACAAGATACAGGAAAAGTGTGGCAAAGATCATCTAGAGCATGAAAATGATGCAGAAGGTAATGTAAGATCATGTATCACAACCAAGCTAAAGACAGCATCAAGATCCATATATCCATAGACAACAGTGAAAACATATCCACAGGATAAACAACAAAGAAGGTGCATCATAGCACCATCATGTCAGAAGAAGCTAAGCAAGGTGCATCACATCAACAAAATGCTAGCAGGGATCATGTGCAAGCCTAGAAATACATGGATCAAGATACTACCCTAAACATGGCAAGGAACATGTAAATGAAGAAATACCACAATGAAGCACAACAACATGCTACTAGATATACCATGAGCAAGATGAATGAAGACAACCAAAGAGGATCATGCATAAAACAAACTAATTAGCAACATCAAGATCCATTTATCCATAGTCTCAATAACAATATTTACATGTCTTGAAAAGGCCCGCCAAAAGAAGACCAAACAAAAGGTCATGAGGACACAGCAAAGATGAAAGTAAATGGTGACCGTGGACACAAAGATGAGAAGCTACTTATGGCAACACTCTATGCATGATGATGAATACATGCCATGAATGAAGAACACAAGCTCATGCAAAATAGGTATGAAGCATATAAGCATGAAGGACAATAAAAGGTGATCATGAACAATATAAGTCATATAAAGAAGAACTAGATCATATGACCCTAATCTCATGAAAGGCACTCACATGTAGCACAAGGTCTGACAAACAAAGTCTAAACAAAGCTAATCATGGATGTAATAGAAAATCAGGGTCATATAACCTAGATACTACTCATGACAAAATAAAGTAAATGATATATAGCACGTGCCCATAGTTAATACAAATGCTCATACCAAATGAACAATATCATGGACAGGATAAAAACAAGAAAATCACATGTCGGGAAAGAGCTCATGAATTTAGGATATAATACATGAAGCACAAAGATGGTTGGGAAAACATGCTATGGCACAAAACAAGACAGACATAAAACTAACAAGACCTAGCAAAGTACATATAATACACATGGGAGCAAGAGCAATCACAACATGTCATGGAAATGATGATCACAAGTATAACCGACATGAGGGTATGAGATAGCTCACCATGGAAGTGGAAGTCCCCAATATCATATCATGAAGCTCAACACTTGTGGAGCGAAACACGAGGCAAACAAAGTTGAAAGTACATGCAGTTAGCATGATGCTCATGATGGTCATGCAAGAAGATCCAATCCTCTAGAGACAAGCCGCAAAGGCCAACTCGAATTCACATCGAGTGCCAACATTGAAAAGCGACAAACGATCCTAGATGAGATTAGTAAGGATCAACATGACCAACATACTTACTCGCAACTCTTGCCGTGAGTGGGTACCTCGAGAAAAACGAGGTCCACTACTTATGCACGGCGAAGATGATGCCTCGTGACAACTCATGGACTAAGAATCGAACTAAGAAAAGACAAGTCCACAAGATGACCCAAATCCACTCCACTAGGCGGTGATCACATCCTCAAGCTAGTCTCGCGACTCATGCCATGAGAAAGGCAAAAGGCACTTAAAAGCATTATCGCATAGACATGACACAAGGAATTGACACAAGAGGGAAAGATGACTCAAGATCGATAGAGTGAAGACTTGGGGACCCAATATCAACCACTCGACGCCTCGTAGTACCAAATGCATCAAGAAGAAGATCGACTCGAGTGTCTCTCGACGCTTAACCCTAACAAGATCAAGAGTAACTCTAGTAGATGATCTAGGAGCTGAATCGGGTTGGCTCGCCGTGGTGCAAAAGCCGAACCACACCAAAGAAGCTGCCTAAAACTCCTACCGAAACGCCTCACGCGATATCTACCTCGATGAGAAAACGAGAAATATCAAGAGGACGGCGAAAGATCGACTACGAACAGCTCCGTGACTAAAACTCAAAGAACTAGCATGAAAACCGAGTCCCGGACGCCCAAAAACAAAGCGACTCTCTAACTCGTCGTAAGCAGGTGTGTCTTAGGAGCACTCAAAGTCTGGGGATGACCCTGAATACCCCTAAGAGCAGCAACACGCTCACGCCGAGTGATCTTGGCGCGCTTGAAGCAGAAATCTACTAGGTGACCATCCTTCTTACAAAAGGTGCATGTGTACTTCACCTTGCTAGAGGCAGAAGCAATAGGAGTAACACCTTTCTGGTCAGAAGTCCTATGGACAACCCCAGCGGACCCAAACATGGTGGTACTCACTTTGGGAGCTACCACAATCTCACCACTCTTGGAGCCTCACACAATGGTGGGAAGATGCGCCCGAGCGTGCTCCAAGGGATCAAATCCTAGACCTTGATTGAATCTACTAATCTTGGATTGGTCTAGAATAAGATTGAGCTTCTTCTTGCCTCCAACAAACTTCTCGAGAGTGCTCATAAGATACTGGCAATCTCGGAAGAAAGAAGCACAAGAAGAACAGGGGGAAGGAGAGGAAGAAGAAGAACCAGAAAGAGAAGATCTCTCAGCACGTGCTTTTTATTCCCTTAGTACGGTTGCCTCAATCTTGAGGGCCTCACAAGAAACGCAAGGAGCATCTCTAATCCTAAGGGTTTGGTCTTTTAACTTCTTCTTAAGCTTGACATGGATTTGATCCACATCATCCTTAACCCCAACACACAAAGAAGCAACCAGCTTTGTGACTTAACTAGTAAATCCTTAGCAAGTTGATCACACTTGACATTCAAAGCATCATTGTCAAGTTTTAGTTGCTTACAACCCTCACATGAGCTGACTGGGTCCTTAGAAGCATGCAATTCAAGTTCATCATTTCTAGCAGAAAGCTTTCTAAGGTGTTCGCCATGGCATCAATTTCGCAAGAAATTTAGGCAATTAGCACATGATGGAGTGGAGTGAGCATGAAGAAAACTAGCCTCAACAGAATAGCATCAATAGAACTAGTGCTAGCATTCTTCAACCTAAGACCATCAAGTTCAAGAAGCACACTATCATGTATGGTCCTTAGGTTCTCCAACTCCACAAGAATAGCATCACACAAAGAGCAATCATCGTGACTCGGGAGGAGAAGATCTAAGTAAAGCTAACTCCCGAGTCAAGGTACCTACTTCCTTCTCAAGTCTGCAGACACCTAGCTCTAGCTCTAGCATGAAATTTTCCTAATTTGCGTAAAGCTTCGTTGAGCTGGTCATAGGAGGATACCTCATCCGAGTCATTTGAGAGCTCTGAGTCGCTGATGTCGTTGGTGTCGCCATGAAGCACATGCCGAGAAGTCATCGCCGCCTTCTTCTCTTGCGGATCATCCTCGCCTCGTCGCTCCATGTCTCCGTGTCGGAGAGGTTGATGTCGCTGCGTGGCGAGGACGCAGTGGAAGAGCTTCTTGTTCTTGGAGAAGTTGCGGTACTTCTTCTCGTGCCGGTTCATGAACCGGAGGCTTCTTGTTGCGTTCTTGTCGGTGTAGTTGTTCTTGCCCGAACCGCCAACGCCGTTTTGCCCTTCTCCGCTTGGGATAGTTCGCCAATGTGGTTGGGGCCACCACACTCGGCGGTGATCATGCCACCTCTCTTCCTCTCTCACCCTCTTGTATGCATGAGAAAACTTATGAGCGAGAAGAGCAAGCTCATTTTCCGAAATTTTTCCAGCTGGTCATCGCTAGCTCGCAAAGGGCGTAAAGAGAGAAACCAATAGAAGGATCAAGAAGAAGATCCAATGGGATCGGTGACCAAAGCCATCGATCGAGATTTCGTCTTTCGAGAGACGACATCGATCTCATGAGTCTTGAGGCGGAATAAAGCCCGCCAAGAGTCGAGTTGATAAGTCGGTGGTGTCCTTGATGGTGGTCACCTTCATCTCCCAAACCCAAGGTCGAGTGCGGTCAAGAAATGCCGAGCATTGTCCGAGTCGTATATGCAACCAACTGCTCGGAGGTCGCCAAAATCTTTGTAAACCGACAAAACACTCGCCGAGACTCTCACCGCGTTGATCAAACTTGTTGTACTCGCTTGAACTGTCCTCGCTCACGCCTTGATTTGAGTAGAGCCCTCATGGTAAGCATCGAGGGTTACCCAAATCTCATGAGCGGAGCGAAGGTGAGAAATCCTATCATACTCACCGCGCTAAGACCCCGTATGAGAATGTTCCTTGCCTTAGCATTCGCCTCAACGTCAACCATATTGATGGCCGTGACATTTTCATCGCCAGAACCTCATACGGAGTTTCACCTTCGCCATATCGTAGCCCCGGCAGTGATGTATGACTCCATCCGAGACTTCCAAAAGGAAAATCAACTCCATTAAAGATGGGAGGCTTGGTGGAATATTTGTCCGTCGCCATGGCTCTTGAGACCGGTCAAGATCTAGAAAGAGCGAACCCGCTCGATACCAATTGAAGGACCGAGATGGCGAACAGAGGGGGTGAATGGTCGCAAATAAAAATTCCCCCAAAATACTCCAACAAAAACCTCGACAAGATCGCTCAAACGAAATTGTGAAAAACCCGAAAAACTAGACAACTATGTGTACCCCAAGCTTGCATAGATAAGTACCATAAAATATGTGGGGATTTTTGAGTCACAATCCTGGTTGTCTAGTGTCCAAGATAAAGAGGAATCAATTCAAACTCTTGCTTTTAGAAAGGACATCAATTCAAATCACAAAAGTCACTTTCAGAAAAGCAAAAGCAGAATTCCCAGAACTTGTCATCAATTTGCACAGGATGTTGGTGGGTTTCTGCAGCTCACAAAATTTTGAGAATTTTTCTCATTATGAGCATCAGAGTCGTGAAGAACTCCAGCAAATTTCTCCTCAAAAAGCCTTACATAAAAAACAGGAAAAATCTAAGAACACAGTATGCTCAAGAACTTCGAGCAGAAAGTTTGGGTCTCGATTTTCACCTCATGGCGCCCAAACGGTGCAACAAGTGAACTCCAAAATTGTTCTGCATGTTTATATCAGAGTCCCGCACCTCCTCCAACAAGAATCACTCAAAAAGTGTTTTTGTATATTTTTACAAAAATCAAACACTGACTGCTGCGCGAAGAACAAGTTCTGAACAAAGTTGGAACTTGAAAGAAAAGATGTTCTCTACTCAATCCAAGAGTGCAAAAGAGATGTAAAACCATATGAACACACTCAAAACATCCAAGATCAGCAGCATTTAGAAGGAGGGGAGGCAAATCCAAATTACTTGAAAGTAAATTATGGAATGTAATTATGAGAAAGTAAATGCTGAATTTAAATTATGTAAAGTAAAGACATAATGTAAATGCGCAAAATAAATTCAGAGGTGGATGGATAAAACTTTCATTTCTGGAAGGAGGTTACAAAGCCTCACATTCATGTGGGCAAAGCTCAAATGAGCATCAAAACCTCAACACCTTCAAGGGAAGGAGGCTACCCTCCACCCCTATTTATACTACTCTTGGGCCACCTACCACCCTTGGATGAGTCCTCAACCCTAGAGCACTCATCTAAGGGCTAGGATTAACCCACACACACAGCCATGCAAGGGCTAACCCAAAACCCACACACATACCGGTTTTCTTGCACGGTTTTCAAAGCATACTACCTAGACCCGCTAACCTATCAACTAGACCTCAATCCGACGGCCCTCATTGATCCACGCGCATCTAGCTAGCATCAACTCCTTTCCTTGTCTTCTTGACTTGCCCGGACTCCGCCTCCGATCATCTTCCGCAATCTCCCAACCGTCGACCTCCGACGCCTCGCCTAGTCCCGGCCATCCTTCGCCTCACCATGACCTAGCACCGCCGCCTCGCAACCATCAAAGACAAGGAAACTCCTCACATAGCAATGCCCACAAAGATGTGCAATAAACCATCCAACTCATCACTACCGCGTCCATACGACCTGCAGATCGCCACTCTTGGCAGAGACAACTCAAATTGCTTCATTTTGAAAATCAATCCAAATCAAACTCAAACTTGAGCACACCTTGCTCAAATAAAGTCAAATACTCATCACAAACATGGATGGACCTCCACATGGTCTTTCAGTCCAGCTAGAGTATAGTTAGCGGGTGGGAAGTAGTATGTTCTTGTCATCGTTAATGATTTTTTGAGGTATTGTTGGGTGTTTTTCGTGGCCTCGAAGGATGAGTCATTTACCCATTTCAGGGGTTTAGTCAGTTGGTTTTCTGTTGAGCTCCCTGGTTCTTTACATGCTATACGCAGTGACAATGGTACGGAGTTCGAGAACTCCTACTTTGAGAGCTTCTATGAGCAGTTAGGCTTAGAGCATCAGTTTTCCTCTCCATATGTCCCTCAGCAAAATGGTGTGGTGGAAAGTAAGAATAGGACCTTGCTCGAAATGGCTAGGACAATGCTAGATGAGTATAGTACTCCTAGGATTAATGCTATGCATGAGGAACATGAGAACTTCTAGAGGAACTTGGATAATTCTCAAAGCTCTTTTAGGATTCATTTAATGCATACATGTGTAAAGGGGGAGAATATGCTATCTTGATGCCTATATTGCCAAAAGGGGGAAGTGTAAAGAAGGCATCATTAAAATATAAAAAAGAAAATGCATCTTGGTTCTTATGATTTTGTGGAAAACTTGCTAAGTCTTAAGATTCATAAGCATATTAGAGGTTTTGTGAGTTTGTATTCGATTTTTAGAGCTTTTGTGGAAAACTTGCTCTTTCTTTGGTTTTCTCGCAAACTTGGTCATGATCTCATTTCCTCTTTTCTTGGACCAAGTTTGGCTTTGCATTCAAATTTCTTTTTCTTCTTCTCTTTCAAACTCAAATTTTATGCCTTTCGGGTGTTTGTCAATATACTTATCAAGGGGGAGATTGAAAGATCATGTGTATTTGAGGTTGATTTGAAGTCTAATTCGAATTTGAAGCATTTTAGAGAAGTGCCCAGAAATTGCGATGCTACCAGCAATGGGGCGGTAACACCGGGCGGTGGTAGCACCGGCCCTTAGATCAGTGTGAGTTTTACAGAGAGGGTTGTTTTGTGGAATTGATGTAGGGCGGTGCTACCAGCCCTAGGGGCGGTCGCACTGCCCTTTATGAGCGATAATGCACTTAAATTTGTGATTTTGGAGTATAATTGCATATCTTTTTGGACATTGCTATGTGAGGTGTTTTTCTTGTCTTTGATGGTCGCAGGACAATGGTGCTATGACATGGTGAGGCGTAGGATGATCGGGACTAGGCGAGGTGCGCCGAAGGTCCAAACGGTCGAGGATCGCTGAAGATGATCAGAGACGAAGTCGTTGCAAACCTAGAAGACAAGGAATGGATGAGATGCTAACTTGAAGCTACTCGGATCAAGGAGGGCCGTTGGATCGCAGTCTAGGTAATAGAGTAGTGGGTCTAGTTAGTATGCTTTGAAAAGCATGCAAAAACCTGGTATGGTTGTTGGGTTTTGGGTTAGCTCATGTATGGCTATGTGAGTGAGTAAATCCTAGCCCTTGAGATGATCCTTAGGGTTTAAGGAACTCATCTAAGGGAGGAGGATGGCTCAAGAGTAGTATAACCAGAAAGCTACTCGCAAGAAGGGGATCAAAGATTAGATTAGCACTAGACGCGCAGTTGAGGAATCCTTCGCTCGTCGATGTAGTAGATCGTCCTCGCCTCGCCATGGATCGTCCTCCCACGCCGCAGTCGCAGCAGCGTCACCGCAGTAGTCCACATGTCCGGGGCAGGAACGCCGTGCATTGGTGTGCAAGCACTTGTACCTCGGTAGGGGCAGCGAGAGGAGGAGGCTAGGGTTTCGGGTGAAACACATCTAGACCGTAGGAAAGCACACCCTGCGCCCACCCTCCTCCACTCCTTATATAGCCACGAGATGAAACCCTAAACCAACACCCATCAGTGTGCTAAGCCCACAAGCTCCATTAATTACGGATCCAATCCAAATTAATGTGTCCCAGCCCATTAAGTGTGTGACCCTGCAGGTTCACGTACGTTTGGACATGGATTCGAAAAACTCCTTTTCAATCGAATAGTTGGTAGCGGCTCCTTGCAAAGCATGCCAACTCCCAAACAACTATGATCAAATCGGACAGAACCTATCAAAAGTACTCATGTAATAATCACTTTGCCAAGTATATGAAGATTGAACTCAAGGCGAGAAGAATGTCATCCTTTGATGATTCAATCCATCTCTCGTATCCGTGGTATATTAATAAGTTGTGATTGACTCCTCAATCACGGCATGACCATGCACTTCCTTAATCATATCACATGAGTGGCCTTGCCATATATCTCTGTTTCATTGGAGTGGCAAATTCTATCTTGACTGCTCACTTTCCTCTGCACGTTTTATAGTAAACATGAAAGCTACCTTTATAACTATCCGGTTAGGAAGTAGTGTTTGATAGCCCCAAGGAAAACTATTACACATGTAGGTAATATGATAATCTCAGGTCTAAAGATCATACATCTACTATGTATGAGATGCACTGATGACACATAAGAATGTAACATTCTTGCAGTGTCCCATTGCGGGTCTATCTAACCCATGTTCTTTAAAATGAGTTCACAATGTATAGATGATATCTCAATATCCCATGATCTATAAAGCATGATCATCGATCACTACATATGCTGATCTATTCATCGTTGTCCTATACGATGATATCCGATTAGAGATATTTATCGAATTACATCAGTAAGTAAAGAGCTTCATAAGTAAGTCACATACTTGTTGATCCATACAATGATATACATTCATTGGATTAATAATCATATTATTATTTATAAACATAGTCATGTTACAATTATCTAAATGATTGCCTCAAGGGCATAACACTAACAATCTCCCACTTTCACTTGAGTCAATTAATTAAGTATCTAATACAAATAGACCTCGTGTGCGCCTCATGCTTAGGCTGTGGCAGTGGCTTTATCAACGGATCGGCCACATTGGCTTCCATTTATACTTTGCATATTCTCACGTCACCTCTATCCACAATCTCGCGAATAAGGTGAAGCATCGGAGTATGTGTTTAGACTTCTGATGAGATCTAGGCTCTTTAGCTTGTGCAATGGCACCGATATTATCACAATAGATTTCCATTGGACTAGAGGCACTAGCAACCACACCAAGCTCTGTGATAAACTTCTTAATCCACACAGCTTCTTTTGCGGCCTCTGAAGCCGCAATGTACTCTGCTTCTATCGTAGAGTCGGCCACCGTGTTTTGCTTAGAACTTTTCCAGCTTACTGCTCCTCCATTTAGTGTAAACAAAAACCAAGATTGCAATCGGAAATCATGTTTGTCAGTTTGGAAGCTTGCATCGGTGTAACCCTTTGCAACCAGATCTTCCTCACCTCTAAAAACAAGGAACATACCCTTAGTTCTTCTCAAGTACTTCAGGATATTTTTTACATCTATCCAATGACCATCACCAGGATCCGCTTGGTATCTGCTCGTGACACTTAGAGCATATGAGACATCTGGGCGAGTGCAGATCATGGCATACATAATAGACCCAATAGCTGAAGCATATGAAATCTTGCTCATCTTTTCTCGCTCATCGATTGTCTAAGAACACTGATGCCATGTGACATCGGCATGAAACCTCTCTTGGATTCATGCATATTGAACATTTTCAATATCTTGTCAATGTACGTTTCCTGACTTAATCCAATTAACCTTTTTGATCTATCTCTATAGATTTTTATGCCCAAGATATAGTATGCTTCTCCCAAGTCCTTCATTGAGAAACTCCTTTTCAATGAAGTCTTAACATCTACAAGCATAGGAATATCATTCCCGATCAATAATATGTCATCCACATACAAAATCAGAAACACAAGTGCACTCCCACTGGCCTTCTTGTAATCACAAGGCTCTTCTTCATTTTTGATAAGGTCAAATCCTTTGACTACTTCATCAAAATGAATGTTCCAACTCTGAGATGCTTGCTTTAACCCATAAATGGATCTTTGAAGCTTGCATACCCATTTAGCATATTTAGGATCAACAAAACCTTCAGGTTGTATCATGTATACATCCTCAAATAGATTCCCATTAAGGAAGGCTGTTTTGACATCCATCTGCCATATTTCATAATCAAAATATGCAGCAATAGCTAAATAATCCGGACAGACTTGAGCATAGGTACCGGTGAGAAGGTTTCATCATAGTCAACTCCTTGAACTTGTTTGAAACCCTTTGCCACCAACAGTGCCTTATAGATCTGAATATTTCCATGTACGTCTATCTTCTTCTTGAAAATCCATTTGCATTCAGTGGTTTTTACACCATCAGGAGGATCGACCAAGTTCCAAACTTGATTGTCATGCATGGATTGAATTTCGGATCTCATGGCTTCAAGCCATTTTTCGGAGTTTGGGTCCATCATTGCTTCTTCATAAGATGTGGACTCATCATTGTCCAACAATAATATGTCATGCCTATACCTTAAGGATACATGACGTGGCCTCCCCGACCTACGTGGGGCTGGTGTCTCTTCCACAGGTTGTACAACACTTTGTACATCTTGTGAAGGTTCAGTGGTGGCTTGAACATATTCATGTGATTCTCAAACTTCATCAAGATACACATCACTCCCACTATTTTCTTTTGAAAGAAACTCTTTCTCCAAAACGACACCATTTCGAGCAACAAAAACTTTGTTGTCGTTTCTTTTGTAAAAGTAATATCCTTTTGTTTCTTTAGGATACCCCACAAAAAAGCATTTTTCTGATTTAGGTGCGAGTTTGTCTGATTGTAAACGTTTTATGTAAGCCTCACATCCCCATATCTTGAGAAATGACAACATGGGTCTTCTCCCAGTCCATATCTCATATAGCGTCTTCTCAACGGATTTTGATGGGACCATATTCAAAGTGAACGTAGCTGTCTCTAGAGCGAAGCCCCCATAAGGATAATGGCAGATCTGTTTGACTCATCATTGACCGAATCATATCTAACAAAGTTCAGTTTCGTCGTTCGGACACGCCATTCCATTGAGGCATTCCTGGTGCAGTAAGTTCCGGAACGATTACACATTGCTTTAGATGATCACCAAACTCTTGGCTCAAGTATTCGCCACCACGATCTGATCGTAAGTGTTTTATTGATTTGCAAAGTTGATTTTGCACTTCGTTCTGAAACTCTTTTAACCTTTCAAAAGTTTCAGATTTATGCCTCATTAAATAGATATATCCATATCTACTAAAGTCATCGGTAAAATTTACAAAGTACTGAAACCCACCCCTAGTAGTCAAGCTCATTGGTCCACATACATCTGTATGTACTAGGGCTAATAATTCACTCGCTCTCTCACTAAAACATGTGAAAGGGGCTTTTGTCATCTTGCCAAGTAAACAAGACTCACATGTTTCAAATGATTCAAAATCAAATGAGGTTAGAAGTCCATCACCATGGAGCTTCTTCATGCGCTTCTCATTTATATGACCTAAGCGACAATGCCATAAAAAGGTAGGGTTCAAATCATTAGACCGAGGCCTTTTTACATTAATGTTATAGACATGTTTTTCTTCGAGTTCAAGGGCGTACAACCTATCCACCATGGGGCAATGACCATAATACATATCATTCAAAAATATCGAACAAAAAAAGTTCTTTATTCTGAAATCATAACCTTCATGTGCCAAACAAGAAGATGAAATAATGTTTCTACTCAAAGATGGAACAAAATAACAATTATTGAGTTCTAAAACTAATCTTGAAGGCAAATGCAATGGGTACGTGTCAACGACAAGACCAGCAACTCTTGCTTTATTACCCACGCAAAGATCCACTTCTCCTTTTGCCAAGTCTACTCTTTATCAGCCCCTGCATCGAATTGCAAATGTGAGCAACCGAACCGGTATCATATACCCATGAGCTGAGTGAAGAAGTAGCAAGACTAATTTCTATAACATTAATACCTGAAGTGGAAATCACATTTCCATTCTTCTTATCTGCCGTACTTTTCGCGCCCGCTTTCCAATGTCCTGACTTCTTGCAATAGAAGCATTGGGTATCAGGTTGAGGGCCAACTTTAAGCTTCCGAAGGTTAGTTTTGAGCTTGCGATCTCATCTTGAGCCTTGCCCTTGCCCTTGCTCTTTCCCGTTCCCCTAGCCTTAGCCTTCCTCTTTTTGAATTCAGTTGTTTTCTGAACCATCATTACATGATTGGGTTTTTTCTTAATGCTTTCCTCGGCAGCCTTGAGCATCCCATGTAGTTCAGTTAGGCTCTTCTCTATGCTATTCATATAAAAATTCATAATGAATGGCTCAAAGCTCTGTGGCAGAGACTGGAGAATAACATCTGTGGCCAAACCGAGGGTAAGGGGAAACTCAAGTTTTTTTCAATCTCCCAATGTAACCAATCATCTTGATCACATGAGGGATGATCGGACTGCCTTCAACCAGTTTACAAGTAAATAAAAGCTTTGAGATACCATACCTCTCGGTTCTTGCTTGATTCCCAAACATGCCCTTCAAGCCCATAATCATATTGTAAGCATCCTGGTCCTCATATTTCTTTTGGAGCTCAGAGTCCATGGTGACAAGCATGAGACAGCTGACCTCTACAGAAGCATTAACATGCTTTTCATATTTAACCTTCAAATTGCGAGGAGCATTTTCTGCTGGTTAATCAGGAATTGGATTCTTTAGAACATAGTTCTTCTTTTCATGCTTGAGAATAATTCTCAGGTTGCGATACCAATCAACAAAATTAGTTCCATTAAGTTTTTCCCTTTCCAAAACCGATCTCAAAGCAAAACCAGGTGTAGCAGGACTAGGAGTAGAAGGTGTCATTGAACTACAACAAAAACATGCAAAGTTTCTAAGCACTATGTTTATGTAATACATTTATTAAACATTTTAGTAAAAGACACTCCTATTTTATGTCCCTTTTATAGACACATAGTGAGTATTCAAGATACATATTCATCAAACACTAGTGAGCTTTGGCATCACTGCTAGAAATTTAATGACATAGGTAAGCAACACCTTTGCTAATTACATCTTATGTAACTCTTGTTGGTTGAGTATGAAAACAAGTAATGAATGCCTCCGTCAACATGACTCATGGCCAGGTCAACCTGCCCCTAGGGCTCACATGAGGGATGGAGCACTTCCCGTTTTCGGGTGCCAATTAAGAAACCTGCCTCATGTGTGTTTTCTTAGACACCAATTGTCTTGTATATGTTCCTTCATTACTGAAATCAAATCCCAACCACTTATGTTCTCAAGCCCAAAACCGTTTTGATAGCTTGATTAAATCTACCATTGTTATACGTGATGTGTCCAACACATCCCTATCATCTATTAAGATAGCCATTGATATACTACTTTGGCAGTCATATCAATAACGATCTAAATTCTTGATAGGTGCAACAATTGGATGGAAATTTTTATTTAAAATTTTAACTATAGGGATGAACAATATCTACTATAAACATGGCATCACATGCAATGAGCATAAAGAAAATAGCAAGGATTAAACGCACATCCATAGAAAATCAAAATTATGCTGTGAAATAGCATGGCCCTTATTAAGATCTCCATCATCATGCTTGTTTGTTCACCTAGCCACCTTGCTTGATTGTTCACCTAATCATCATAATGCTTGATACCATCGTCTTCATCATTATGGATGCAACGCCTTACAACTTTTGATAATGAATTTTACATGAGAGTTTGAAGCATCACAAGTCGACACGCAGGTCGTTATACAATTTAAATAGCCTTATGGCTTGACACAGCACGCAGGCCATGTGAAAATTACATGCATCACATACACATAAGCCATACTATTTCACATAATATCTTGCAAAAACGAGTTAAACAAAAATAATCCTATGACTCCGGGGTCTGAGGGGCAGCGCCCTTGTAAAAAATTTTACAGGCATGTCTCCTATCAAAGGAAAACACCCTCAAATTTTCCATGGATCAACCAGATTGACCCAATCCGATCTAATCTGATTGGCTTGGTCCCATATGTTTACGTTTTAGAAATCCTGATGGCGGTAACCCGACCGATAAGGGCAATGTCATACCATGAACGGACTCACCCAAATCAAGATTGAATCAGTTTACACTTTCCATGGATCAACCAGATTGACCCAATCCGACTCAATCTGATTGGCTCGGTCACATATGATTACGTTTTAGAAACCCTGATGGCGGTAACCCGACCGGTAAGGGTAACGTAGTACCATGAACAGACTCACCCAAATAAAGATTGAGTTGGTTTGCATTTTCCTCAAACCCTAAACCGATCGATCTCATCGATGGCTGCCGTCACCAATTCATCACATGGACCGACTAAACATGTAATAGATCTGATCTACTAACCTCACACATCATATGTGCAACATCCAGATCACAAATCTATACGAGATGGCTCTGATACCACTGAAGAGGAACGCGGTATGCTACGCTGGCACAAAAAAAATCTACCGCATAACTAGAAAACTAATCGCAAGAAGGGGATAATAGATTAGATTACCACTAGACGCGCAGTTGCGGAATCCTTCGCGCGTTGATGAAGTGGATCGTCCTCGCCTCGCTGTGGATCGTCCTCCCACGCTGCAGTCGCAGCAGCGTAACCGCAGTAGTCCACACGTCCGGGGCTGGAACGTCGTGCGCCGGTGTGCAAGCACCTGGTCACTCGGCAGGGGCAGCGAGAGGAGGAGGTTAGGGTTTCGGGTGAAACACTTCTAGACTGTAGGAAAGCACACCCTGCGCTCACCCTCCTCCACTCCTTATATAGCCATGAGATGAAACCCTAAACCAGGGCCCATCAGTATGCTAAGCCCACAAGGTCCATTAATTACGGATCCAATCCAAATTAATGCGTCCTAGCCCATTAAGTGTGTGACCCTATAGGTTCACGTACGTTTCGACTTGGATTCGAAAAAGTCCTTTTCAATCCAATAGTTGGTAGCGGCTCCTTGCAAAGCATGCCAACTCCCAAACATACTATGATCAAATCGGACAGAACCTATCAAAAGTACTCATGTAATAATCCCTTTGCCAAGTATACGAAGATTGGACTCAAGGCGAGAAGCATGTCATCCTTTGATGATTCAATCCATCTCTCGTATCAGTGATATATTAATAAGTTGTGATTGACTCCTCAATCACGATATGGCCATGCACTTCCTTAATCATATCACACAAGAGGCCTTGTCATATATCTCTGTTTCGTTGGAGTGGCAAATTCCATCTTGACTGCTCACTTCCCTCTGCACGTTTTATTGTAAACATGAAAGCTACCTTTATAACTATCCGGTTAGGAAGTAGTGTTTGATAGCCCCAAGGAAAACTAATACACATGTTGGGAATATGACAATCTCAGGTCTAAGGATCATACATCTACTATGTATAAGATGCACTAATGACACATAAGAATGTAACATTCTCGCAGTGTCCCATTGCGGGTCTATCTAACCCATGTTCTTCAACATGCGTCCATAATGTATAAATGATATCTCCATGTCCCATGATCTATGAAGCATGATCATCGATCACTACATGTGCTGATCTATTCATCGTTGTCATATACGATGATATCCGATCAGAGATATTTATCGAATTACATCAACAAGTAAAGAGCTTCATAAGCAAGTCACATACTTGTTGATCAATACAATGATATACATTCATTGGACCAATAATCATATTTTTATTCATAAACATAGTCATGTTACAATCATCTAAATGATTGCCTCAAGGGCATAACACTAACACACTCTTGGAAGATCTCGTTTTTGGTGTTCTTGACTTTTTTCTTCCTTGCTTTGACATGTGGCAGGCTTTCCAAGATCATCTTGATCATCAAAACCCCACTAGATGTTCAAGATCAAGTTTATGGGTTTTTACTCTTACTTGGTACATTCTTCCGTCGATTAGAAAAAGGTCAGAAATTTGACATCAATATCTTGGATTGAAGGTTGGAATAGGTTCCTGACCTCTATACGAAGGGGCATACCAAGTTTCATGAGTTTTGGACCAACCGATCAAAAGTTGCATCATTTTTGCTTTTGAAATTGTGTTGTGTGCTTTGCTGATTTTTGAGTCCCGGTGCTACCGCACCTGGTGCGGTGTTATCGGCCTTCCAGTGGTAGCACCTACCATCCAGAGCAATTTTCTCCTTCTCATTTGCTCTTTCTGATTGTTTCGTTTGTGGGATTGGTTGGATCATTTTGGACGGGAGAAAATTTTATTACGGATCATTCACACCCCCTCTGATTGCTATCTCGGTCCTTCACTAGTATGTGATGGACATAAATAAGTAAGATTACCAATGTCTTGACATGTGATATCATAGGTGGATAACCACATAGGGGTGTGGTTATGGGAGAGGATGTGGTGTACTGCGGTCTCACATAGGTCCAACGGTATGTCGGTCCTATACTTCAACTCTTGCAAGGGAAGGGATAGTTAGGGCTTACCGAGAGTATCAGTGTTGGGATAAAAGTTTTTTTTAAAGGTTTTTTTATCATTGCTCAATCGCATACTTTTGTATGGCAAGTCATGGCAGACGTGGTGAGTTGATTGTATCTTGTGGGTAAAGTGCATAATCTCTACAGAGTGTAAATCTATTTGGATAGCCATGTCCATGGTTATAGACAATACTCGAAAATTACAGTCAAGGGTTAGATTTTGTAAAATGAAACATGGGAAAGAAGGCTTGTACTATTGGAAAGTTTGGAATATGTTAAGGGCTCATTGCCAGCTTACTCTTGAGAAACTCTCAAAGTTATTATTATTGTTATTTATTTTACTATCATTTCAATCTATTTACTGTAATTATTTGTAAATGTTGTTTTACTGCAAAATAACCATGTCAGTCGTTCATTTGGAATAATCCATGTGTATTGATTTGTTAGAATTGCATTATGTGCACAACTTGTTGAGTGCTTTAAGTATTCACCCTTGCCACAAGAAAATCATCAGTTGAAGAGGAGTCTATACCAGCTTTGGAGGGGGAGTACCAGAAGGAGACGAATGTTTAGGGTGCGAGCCTTGTCAGTTGTATACTGAGGAGTTTATCTACGTTTTCTTAACTGCAGTTTAATTTGGTATCTTTAGTTTAGCCCTATGAGGCAAAGTCATGTAAAGTCGATTATAAGGTTAGTCAATAGGTTTATATTTAATATATGAAGTCTTTTAGTATTATTCCGCTGTATATGATTATGATATTCATTTATGTTGAATCTATGTGCACTAGCGTGATCCTGAACTAGTGCGACATACAAAGAGGGTCCGAATTTGCATATTTGGGTTCCGGCAATTAATTAGAGAGGGAGGTAGATAAATTACTAATACCTTACCGTAATACTCCATTGTATACGCATGTACTATTGGACATTGTTAAGGCTTGACTACGTTTATTCCGTAACAAACACTTGCATGGGCTATAATCGTATTACCATTTTGTATATAGACTCCAATTTGTAACGAAGCATTTATCCTATCACAATAAAGGAAAAAAAAGCTTCTATTGTCTGGCCGTTCAAATAAATCTCAACCATCGTTGTACCCAGGTAAATCAATTGGATTAATTAGATCTTTTCTTTTACTACGATTATTGTGGAAATTTCTAGCCTTTTTCTTTTTATCCGATCAATGTGAGAATTTATAGCCTTTTAATCTTAGGATTAACGTGCGGGCTTCTAGGAGAGCCTCCAATTAGTATAGATATAGAAAGATAGTGTTTCCACCAAAATTTGGCGGGTATGGTCAAAATCGGTAAGAGAAAGTCAACATGAAGTAACCAACAGACGATTTAGAAAGATTTGGAGATATTTGGTAGCGGTAAAGATCTTTAAGGGAAAACTATCCAGATTGAGTACGATACGGATCAGGTTATGTAACATGTTGTAATAGGACACGATCGGCGGACGGGTATAAAAGAAGGGCAAGGGCGAGTTGCAAAGATATATCAATCACAATCCAATACACCAATTTACATTACTTTTTCCTGTCGACTAGGAGTAATTGTTGTAAATTAGTCTTTGTAATTCGATCTCGATCAATAAAGTTGCGCATCGCCGATTATTGATCTTCTTCAAATTACGCCCAAGTTCGATTTATTTTGATTTTGTTGCACATCGCCTTCTTCAGAATCGATCTACCTTTATTACCAGGGGATCGGTACCCTCGCCACGCGTTGGCATCCCCCAGGGCCACGTGGTGGCTTTCCGTGGGCCCAAGGGGCTCATCTCCGACCTGGGAGGTACTCTCCAGATGCTCGGGCTCGGGACCAACGAGCTCGGGCACAGGTACAAGGGCAGACACCGTCCCCCTCGACCTCGACACCTCGACGCCCTTCAGAGAAAAAGACATCTGTAACAATTTATTTATCTCGTGTAAAAACTCTCCCCTACGTGGGAATCAGTGCTCTACCTGCCCCTGCGTGGGAACTAGGGTCCAACAGCTCCCGTCAAACTCTCAACGACTATTGATGCCTCTCATCAGCCCCCGTCAACTCGGCACGGGCTCCTAACGTCAGCCTCGGGACCAAGCAGCAAGGCTCCTGGAGGGCTACAAAAGCAACGGATTGCCCCGACCAAATGGGGACCCGAACGGAGGCAACAAGGAAAAAGAAACATGCAACACACACCAAGAAAAACAATGCAGTAGGGCGGTATCGAGAAAAGGGACGCTCGAGCTCCCCCTCGCGGCCAGGCTTCTGAGCGGTCCCTGGCTCAGGCCCTGTTTGTATTCTCTCACAGAATCGCATATACACCTTTCGCCACAGGGGAAGACTGGAGTAGAGCTGTTACCCGGCCTCGGGGAATCGAACCAGTATAAACCTCGTGTTCGGTGTTTCTTCCCCGATGTACATTCCGAGACGCTAGACGCCTCCGAACGAGCATGACTTCGGGCCTCGCCCCCGAACGATCTCCTTGCATCCCCCCTTTCTGCGATCGACGGTCTCGATCGTCGATAGCAGGCACCCATCGTGGGGCCCGAGTTTCCCTCGTTCAGAGTTCTCTGCTCCAGCATCGCCAGCACCTTCGGCTTCAATGATGACATGTCACGATCAGCAAGGCTGGACTCAGTCGACGGTCCCGAGTGTGAAGGCTCCACCTCCATGTTCTCGCCTTTGCCATCGCCGCGCGAACGCCTGACCTTCATGGTCGGCAGTCGCGAGACGAGTGCGGGGACGAGTGGTGGTGACCTAGAAGCGCCGGAGGAGGCACGTCGATTGGTCCAGGTTGCCATCAACCAGGCCATCACCACCCTCCGACAGGAGGGGCGCGATGGTCTCCGCACCTCGTCCGGGCACCGCAGCCCTACTCGCCTAGACAATCCCAACCGGGAACGTTTGCGAGCCATCGCCCCGCACTACTACAGAAAGGCTTATATTAGACGACTCATTACAGACGGTTCCTCAAAACCATCTGTAACGAATAATATCACTGACGGTTTTATATTGAAACCGTCAGTGACATTATCACGCACGCATGCATAAAACCGCCGCGATATATATCAATATCACGACGGTTTGATTTAAAACCGTCGTGAAGATATCACTGCACGGTTATTTTATAAAACCGCTCGTAATATCACGATATCCTGACGGTTTTGTAATAAAACCGCTCTGCGATGATATATCACGACGGTTTTATGATAAAACCGTCTGGAATGCTATGTTTATCATTGACGGTTTTTTTATAAAACCGTCTGAGATTTATATCAGCAATGTAAAATACAGAGGCCCGAGCCACTTTGTGCATTTTAGGGTTTCGGGATCTATTTTCATTTGGATGCGGCTGTGCGGCTATGAGGCGATTTGGTAAAAGAAGACAGTTGATTTTGAAGGGTGATTGAGGATCCATTTGATTTTGGTGATCTAAGGTTAGTAACGGTGTCTAATTGTAGTATATTCAAGATCTTGCTTGGTAAGGATAGAATTTGATGATTTTTTAGATTTAGCTTGTAGATTCATGTGTTCTTTCTATGTAAGGGTAGTAATGGGTTTTACTTGCATTAACACTAATTAATGCTATATGCTTGGCGAGATGGACCAAGATGGAAGTACACTAAGAACCGTGTGAGTGCCGAGTACATTAATGGTGTCTCCGCTTAGAAGAGCCGCAGAAGAGGATATGTTTAATAAGGGGCGCTTTATGTCTTCTCCGTGCATTGACTGTGAGAATCAAGATGTTTCAAACTTTGCGCAGATCGGGCACACTTGATTATGAGAGGTTTCAAAATGGGGTATACATGTTGGACCACCACGTGAAGAGCAGGAGATACAGAAGCGGTACTAACATGGTCGACGGTCAATGATATGTCTGATGGTCATATCGATTGTGGTTCCGATGAGGATAGGTTGCGGAAGATAATCAATCGATGTCGCGTGATGTAGAAGGGAACCGTGATGATAGAGAATATGGTAAATTCGGGCTTGATGGAGGACTCGAGAAACCTTTGTTCCTGTGTCGCAAGTCGAAATACACAAGGTTGTCATCCGTGCTTGATCGCTGAAATTGAAAGCAAGCAAAGGTTGGTCCGATAAGAGTTTCACAAATACAGTTACGCTTATTGGCGACATGCTTCCCGAGGGAACGAAGGTCGACAACCACCTACAAAGCTAAGAAGGTTCTTTGTCCCTTGGGAATGGATGTAGAAAGAATACATGCATGTCCGAACAATCGATCTGTCATCGCCAAGAGTACGCGAACTTGCACATATGTCCCGTGTGCAACGATCCCGCATAAGCGTAAGAGTCATTCAATGATGAAAGTGAGGGCATCCAGTGATGAAAGGACCTCTTGCTAAGGTGGCATGGTATCCGCCTATAATTCCTCGTTTGAAGCGCTTGTTTGCGAACCCAAATGAGGCAAAACTATTGCGTTGGCACTTTCGGAAGAGCGTAAGAACGATGGAATGCTAAGGCACCGCTGATTCCATCGAATGGAGAAACATCGATAGGAGGTTTCAAGAATTCGTGAGGATCCGAGGAATATAAGGTTTGGATTGAGTACGATGGAATGAATCCTTTCGTAACATGAGTAGCCTGCATAGCACTTGGCCCGTGAATCTCAGATCTACAACCTTCCTCCTTGGTTGTGTATGAAGCGCAAGTACATTTTGTTGTCCAGATTTATCCAAGGACCAAACAACCTGGGAACGATATTGATGTGTACCTAGCACCATTGGTGGAAGATCTGAAAACACTATAGGTTCCCGAGGTATGTATGGGATGCGTATAAACGAGAGAACTTCACTTTGCATCGCTTTGTTCTCGCACTATAAATGATTACCCTACCCTTGGTAACCTATCGGGCAGAGTACAAAAGGAACCAAGCTCGCACTCACCGCTAGACAATACCGAGAGTGTGGGCCGAATCACTCGCGCAAAACTGTTTACATGCATCACCGTAGGTTCCTTCGGAGGAATCACCCATACCGCAAAATGAAAAAACAATTCGATGGAACGAACGAAGACGGTTTACCTCCAAAGCCTTTAAGTGGGATAGATATCCATGATATGGTTAAGAACTTGAATGTTGCGTTTGGAAAGGGGCGTAAATCGAGGTCCCGTGAGAAGAGCACGTGGAAGAAGACATCAATATTTTGGGACCTACCTTATTGGGAGCACCTAGAAGTTCGACACTGCATCGACGTAATGCACATGGAGAAGAATGTCTATGATAGCTTGATTGGTCTCTTATTGAATATTAAAGGCAAATCAAAGGACAGTATCAATGCTCACCTTAACTTGGTCAATATGGGCATAAGACCTGAGTTAGCACCGAAAGAGATAGATACTGGCCGAACATACTGCGAACCTGCTTGTTACACTTTGTCTAAGGCCGAGAGAACTGAACTGTGCCAGTGCTTGCATGGTGTGAAAGTTCCGTCCGGTTACTCCTCTAACATCAAGAGACTTGTTTCGATGCAAGATTTGAAATTAGTTGGCATGAAGTCTCATGATTGTCATGTGCTGATGACACAAATGCTCCCTGTGGCAATTAGAAGTATTTTGCCACCAAGGTCCGGAGACAATCACGAGGTGTGTTATTTCTTTAACACAATTGCTCGTAAGGTCATCGATCCCAAGCACTAGATGCATCGCAGTCGAGGTGGCGATGACTCTATGTAATCTTGAGATGTATTTCCTCCGTGGTTTTTCGATATCATGGTCCATCTCGTTGTTCATCTTGTGACGAGATAAAGATATGCGGCCCGTGTTCCTACGTAGCATGTACCCATTCGAGAGGTATATGGAATTCTCAAGTCCTACATATGGAATCGATCTCGGTCGGAGGGTAGCATTGTCGAAGGTTATGCAACCAAGAAGTCGAGAGTTCTGCCGATTATATGGCTCAGTCGAACCAATAGGTGTGCCTCGATCTCGCCATAAGGGAGACTCGAGGCATCGGACCATCGGAAGGAAAGCAATCACGCTGATCCAGCTTCCTATGCTCAAGCTCATTTCACGGTTTTGCAACACATGGATGTAGTGTCCCGCGACATCGATGAGCATAAGCACTGCTACGGCAAGAGAATCGACGCGCAAGAGTCTTGGATCAGAGACAAGATAACCTTCGCTTTAACAGATGGTCAAGGAGCGACCCATCACCGGACCTCGTCAGTGATACGCTCACATGGTTGGCAAAGGGTCAACATTTACAGCTTGTAACATGGAAAGGATACGACTTAAATGGGTACATATTTTACACGAGATCAAGATATGAAGAGCACAAACCGTAACAATGGTGTATGCATAGATGCTTCAACACCGTTGGGTCAACGAGAGCTCCTACTATGGGTTCATAGAGGAGATTTGGGAGCTCGACTATGTACTATTCAAGATCCCCTTATTTCGTGTCGTTGGGTCCACCTCCAAAGATGTGAAGGTTGACAACACGGTGTCACTATCACAACCTCGCACGCGTCGGATACCAAGATGAACCATTCGTACTCGCCAACCAAGTCATGTCTATGTAATCGATTCGCCCAACAAGAAGAGACATGTAGTTCTTCAGGGAAAAGGAGGATTGTCTGAGTAGAGAATGTAGT
Source organism: Otatea glauca (assembly GCA_036346275.1). Taxonomy (NCBI): domain Eukaryota; kingdom Viridiplantae; phylum Streptophyta; class Magnoliopsida; order Poales; family Poaceae; genus Otatea; species Otatea glauca. Next base: position 22,933,244 of record CM070725.1, on the reverse strand, counting down.
AGATGAGGAAGAATACAATCAATTCAAGAGTTGCCTCCTATCGAAAAGAGCATCACACCAGAAGAACAACCCAAGAAGCTAGCTACACACGCGCCGATCATCATGAAGGGCTAATTTTTATACAAAAGAATAAGCAAGTGGAGTTATGATTTTAAGTGTACTCTAAAAGATAATAGAGTTGTTTGTAATGAAATGCTCGAAATTAAAAACAACTTTGTGTTTATATGCATCTGATTTATTTAATATAGTTTCCTTTCCTTTACTGATATTGCTAACACAAACTGAAGTATATACATTATGTCAAGAAGGCCAAACTTTGGATTTACCTTAGCAATGAAGGTCTGTGTCAATCTTCATCACAGACGGTTCTATAATAGAACGATGCTCGTATAGTTTATATCACAGCCGGTTCTATAATAGAACCGTCTGTGATAAAACTATCCCAGACGGTTCTAGTATAGAACCGTCTATGATAAAATAATATCACAGACGGTTCTAGTCTAGAACCGTCTGTGATAAAATAATATCACAGACGGACAGACGGTTCTAGTATAGAACCGTCTGTGATATGGGAGACCTATAAAAAGGCCACTTTGGCAGATCATTCATTCTCTACTCTTTCACTCACGCGCTCAAAACCCTAAGTATATTCGTCTCCGCCCCAGCTCGTCGACGCCTCCCCTTCGTCGACGGCGCCCCCTCGTCGACCTCCCCATCGACGACACCACCCCCTCGCTGACGCCTCCCCATCGATTTTCGCTCGGTAAGTGCCGATAAGGGATGGATTATTAGGGGGAGGTTTTAACTTGGTTAGATTTCAAAATTATAAGAATAATGGCAAAGTAGATCATAAATGGCAAAGTAGATCATGAATGAATGAATGAATGAACCACTTTTTGATTCCTACTCGGATGGAGCTCCTGATCCAGATGGCATTCCTTTTATTTTTTATCAAAAATTCTGGAATATTATTAAAGATGATCTGATGGCTCTATTTAGATCTTTGGAAAGAGGAGAGCTTGATTTGTTCAGACTTAACTTTGCTATGATTTCTTTAATTCCTAAAGAGAATAACGCTAGAAATATGAAGCGCCTGCACCAATTAGCTTGTTGAATTGTAGTTATAAAATTGTTACAAAGGTGTTAACAAATAGGATTAGTCACATTTGTGATAGAATCATTATGCAAAATCGATGACTTTTATTAAAAATAGATACATTTTAGAGAGTGTGGTCACCGTCATGAGGTTATCCATAAAATCCATCGCGATAAAGATAAGGGCCTTGTTCTCAAACTTGATTATGAGAAAGCTTATGATATAGTTAATTGGAGCTTCTTGTTGGACATTTTGGCTAAGAGAGGGTTTGGGAGCAAATGGCGTCGTGGATTCATTCTATTTTAGATAAAGATTCAGAGGGGTGAAAATTAATAATGTTGAAAGTAATTTTTTCCAAACCGTAAAGGTTTAAGGCAAGGGACCCTTTATCCCCAATTCTTTTCAATCTGTTATGGATGTTTTTACCGAATCTTACTTAAAGTCATTAATTCGGGATAATTAAGGGTCTTTGTGAAGATGTTTGTCCCGTGGTATCATCAGGCTTGCAATATGTCGATGATACCCTTTTGTTTTCTAAAAATAAAGAGGAGTTTGCTTTACATCTTACTTCAAGAGGAAAACAGATTATTGTCTATTAAACAAGGGATATAAAATATTTGGGTTATTGAAGAAACCAAAGCTAGACAACGAGCTAGAGAAAAGAATGTTAAAGAAGAAGATAAAATACTAAATATTTCCATGTCGTGGCTAATCAAAGAAGGAGAAAGAACTTTATTACTTCTTGAGGGCCCCGATGGTCCTGCTTATGATACCAATAAGATGCTTGATATTGCTTGTGACTATTATAAATCCTTATTTGGCTTTGAAGCTAATTGCTTAACATTAACCTTGAGATCTATAGATTAAGGGTATAAATTTCTAGGTAGTTCTGAGGTTGGTAAGAAAGCAACTACAACAAGATTACTCAAGCCAATTGTGCATGGTGTGATCCGACTAGTTTCGAGACCAAGTTAGACATTACTTATGAGAACTTATAACTAAAATATCATGAATTGCTTCTCTCAACTTACCTTCTCTCGAACTACCTTTATACCCATTAAATAAAAGCAACTATCAATTGGTAGCCTTCCATGTTTGTTTACTTTTCTTTCCTGTTGTGCACGACAACCAGCCTAGATTGCAAGATGGTGTCCTCATTCACCGTCTCAAGGATGTGATGAGTCACCAAAAGAAAACTCCTCGAGGTCCAAGAGGAGCAAATAAAAGGCCCACGGACGATATACCATCACAAATGGTTGATCGAAAGGATGGGCCCCACCAACCAAGAAAGGCGGTGAATGCATTTAGGACATTGTGCGGATAGTCGCACGGAACGGTCCCCATCACATGTCCATCCCGAAGTCACCGATCGATGAGAGCCGCAACGACTTGGTGATAGAAATTATGTCTTCGCTCGATATCCCGTAAGACTTTGTGATCTTAGTGCGATGGTATGCCTTCGCTAGTGGCGGAAAGGCGTGGAAGAATTTCAAGAGCACCCTTGTCAAGAATATGTCAATAAGGACAGACTCCCTTCTCTATGTACGGGTTCATTATCGAGGATATATGGCAAAATTTTGTTGAGGCGAAGACGACGGATGAATTGCATCAAAGTGAAGCCCACAAGGCCCCGCAGTAAGGAGCACCCACCCCACGCACTTGGCACCGCTGGTACGCTGGGAAGAGGGAACAATGGGAGAGGGAGGACGAGGAGGCTCTGTGCCATTTGCATGTATCGTTGACCGACGCGCCGTAGACCGGCCGAGAGCAAGGTCAAGTGCAACGCCTTCCCACCGCCTCCTTTACAAACCCCGCGGACGAGGAAGTCCGCCAACGATCGTAAGATATTGACTTCCAATTTTGTACGTAATTAGTCCGTAATTTCGTAAGTGAATTAACTTTTTGAGATCTTGCAGGTAGCGTTGAGTACACAATCTTCCGAGGGCACTTTTTTGCCAGACAGGGAGAAAGATGTACTCTCCACAGCCTTGGGAAACAAGAAACACCCTGGTCGCATGCAATAAGATAAAAAGCCTCGAGGAAAGGCTCAATAATCAGCCTCACAAGAAGTCCTGTATGTATGTGGGCAAATCAGCCCCACTACCAAAAAGAGCAGTTGTGCGTCCGCCACTCCCACAGCTGAACATGGGAAATCTCATGTCTGTGACATCAAGGTACTTATATATATGTCTTGAATGCTCCATACAAATAGTCGTTGGACGCAGAGCTAATCGTGGTACCGCTATGTAGGTGGCCACGCTGCACTCTCCAAGTGAGACTTGTCCATGGTGCCACCGTTATTCCGGCCGCTTCGGGGTCGCAGATCCATTTATTGAAGGGGCGCTGTGCATGGCACCCTTGTGGCATGTGGATTCACGAAGGTTAGTGTGGACGGTGTAAACGATAATTTCAAGACCGCCCCACTCCGATGCCCCCAAACGACGAGATTGTGACACTAGGGGACACCATTCACGCTTTATCCAAAGGCCCAAAGAGGACATCTCCTCGACGCACGCCCTCCATCACCGAGCTTCCCAACCGCCGAGCGATGATGCACCTCACAGAGCACCAAATCGCTCCCCGTGCCCCCGCATCAAAGGACATTCGCTTGATGGTGCCCACTCGCCGCCTGCGCGCACTTTTATGGCGTAAAAAGTCAAGGGCAAAGCGGCGTATCACGAAGAAATTGACTATCCAATTGCCCTCGCCCGAGTATACCAGCCTAGAGCCTTTTGTAACAGGAGAGCGCATGAAGAACCTTTCTATTGCTTGCGCAGACAGCAGAATTGGTGCATGCAACAGGCTAAAAAGCGGTGCAAGACCGCATAACGAGTATATCGGCCGCTTTCAAGTATGAGCATCTATTCAATGAGTCATCGGGGTTCTTCACACCGACTTCAATGAACTTTTTGACGTCTTCAACCTCGACGCCTCAATGCCGCTCTTGAGATGCTGGACATTGTAAGTGTGTGCATTCACATTCTACATTCAGATAATATCGATAAAAGTCATATATATATATGACTCAATGCTTTCGATATTTAGATACATGATCCAGAAGCGAGGAAGAACGAACAACCGTGGGTTTTCCGACCCACACATAGTCTCCAAGCAAACAATGGACAAAGATTACAGATTTGTCGAAAAATACGCTCGAGAGGCCTTGGCGGCTCAAAAAGATAAAGAGTTCATACTTTTACCCCACAACCCAGGGTAAGTGCTAGTTTGATTTGCACTATGCTCGCAACTCTGTTCTGTTAATTGACAATGCTGACATACCTGTGTAGGTTTCATTGGGTTCTCATTGTAATTCATCCATCGATGAATCGGGTTATTTACCTTGATTCTTTACAGAGTGGCAGCCACGACTTACAACCTATCGCAAAATTAATCACCAGGTAATTAATCACGTTTCCTCCAAAGATAACATGGTCATGTAGGTTGTTCAAACGTGTATGTTTCTCCTGGAATAGCTGAGGCTAACCAATTGCAATCATGTAGCGTGTTCAAAGTGTACAAATATTATGGAGGGCCTTCTAGCAAGGACAGAGCGAAGCTGAATCACGATTTTAAGTTTCCGGTAACCGCTATACACAATAATCCTATGTAAACTATGTAATAATGATTCTGGAACTAACCAAATCTATATTTGCAGTACCACCAGCAGGGAAAGGGAAATAACCGTTGTGGATTTTACGTTTGCCACACCATGGAACTCCTTGTCACTAAGAAAACGACTAATCGGGTAACAATCACATGGAAGAGGCCGATCCGAGCGAATTCGAGGCCGCTTTGTGCCTTCTTGCTCACCAAGTTTTACACAAAAAGGTGAGTTCCACGCTACCGTATAACTTGAGGAGTCGTATTTTTTCTAAATTACCATTTGGGTTAATTGTCAAACTTGTGTTGTGGATTTGTAAATTGTAGTTGTGTATTCGATTAATTGGTTAATGCTATTGAGTTACATTTGGTTAATATATCTGAGTTCATTTCTGAAATGGTTGTAATGTTTTAGTAATATGAGTTTAGTTATTCTGTAATCTGCTTTTTTCCAGAGGGCGTGGCTAGCATTTCCTGAGGCTAGCCAATAAATAGATTAATGGTTGCCTGTTGGAAGTCTTATCACAGACGGTTTTTAATTAAAACCAGTCTGTGATATAAAGATGTAATAGACGGTTTCAAACAAAAACCGTATGTAATATCATCACATCATAGACGGTTTTCAACTAAAACCGTCTGTGATGTAATGATGTAACAGACGGTTTCAAACAAAAACCGTTTGTGATATCATAACATCACAGACAATTTTTAAATAAAACCGTCTGTGATATGATAATATCACAGACGGTTTTAGTTTAAAACCGTCTGTGATATATTCTATCACAGACGGTTTAGAAACCTCTAAACCGTCTGTGATATGCCGAAACATCACTGACACATGGTTATAGACGGTCCGGGAAACCGTCTGTGATGACGGTTCCGAACCGTCTGTGATAAGCTTTTCTGTAGTAGTGCCGGTCATGGCTGATCCTACCCAGGTGGGGTCGGCCCTCTTTCACCTGTCCCTTGTTGAGGAGCTTGGCAAGGCGGCTGATGAGGTCATGCCCTCGCAGCAAGAACAGCAACGGCCCCCGAGTGCTCTCTAAAAAGAGACAGCAATTCATCGCGCGGCCACCACCGCTCGCAGCCGACTGCACTCACGGGCTCGAGACCGCCGCTCGCCCTCGCCTCATCGACCGGCCCTACGCACGGGCATCCCCATAGTCAGCAGAGCGACGGCAGCGCTCGCTCTAGTAGTGACGCTTCTGGAGACCTATCTCCGGATATTCCGCCCAGGCGTCAGAAGGTTCGCGAAAATCGCCGTCCTGATGACACCCTCTTTAACCGTCAGGACCGGCGTGGGGTGCGCTGTCGGCTTGAGTTCGATCACCTCACCGATGGCAACTCCGACCATAGCAGCGGTGACAGCGCTGCCCCGACCTACGGCTGCCAGCGTACTCCGTCGGCCTTCGTCGGGTACACTAGCCGACTAGGTTCAAGCCCGCCCCGATGGAGCGGTTCGACGGGACCAAGAATCCTGATGAATGTCTCTCAATCTACTCCACCGCGGTCCTGGCGGCCGTCGAGGACGAGGCTGTAATGGCCAACTACCTCCCTACCATCTTGGACGGCGATGCTCGCACCTGGCTCTTTAACCAGGCCCCCGGCGCCTTCCGGTCATGGCACCAGGTGCCAAGCGCCCTCCGGTCAAACTTTCAAAGCTGCTACGAGCGCCCTGGATGAGAAAGGAACCTGGATCGCATCATCCAGGGCAAGGGCGAACCTCTCCGTGACTTCGTTCGCCGGTTCACCCGCGCAAGAAACTCAATCCCAAACGTCTCCGGCGAGGCCGTCGTCAAGGCCTTCAACTTCGGCGTCCGGGACAGGCGCCTCACCGAGGACCTGGAGATCACCGCCAACATCAATATCCATAGATTGTTCTAGATGGCGGAATGTTACGCGAACGAGGACGACGCCGTCCGTTGGAAACGTGACTACGACCAGGCAAGCT